>JAQPPZ010001539.1:1352495-2028743 GCA_028583015.1 Wollemia nobilis
AATCACAACAAGCACTTATCTTTTATTAGGTCCAAAGACCATTGCTCGTGCAAGTAAACAAATATCAGTGCTTATCTATTATCAAACCCTTAGGTTGCCACTAAACAAAAGAATTCTTATCCTTTAGTGTTTATTCATTATCTGACACATTAGGCCATTGATAAATCAACATTATAAATAATCCAAATGCCTAATATCAATAATCATCACATCAATAGTTGCATTTTCAAATTCAACAAAGAAAAGCACCACAATATCACATTATTATAAAACATAATTGTCATCTAAAAATAAAACACATAACATAATGTCATAACTATATATTGCCTCAAAATCATACATGCCTACGAGATAGGTGTATCATAATAAAAAAATTGATACATGCATCCCCTATACCTATAGAGATGATGTACCATGTAGTAAAAAACAAATTGGTACACCCACTCCCAAAATCCTAACAGCTAGACCCTACATCTCCTCCCTCAAGTGTTGATGAAGGAGGTGGAGGTCGAAAGCCAATCGATTGCTATGAATAGTGACTCACAGATGGGGTCCTTGATGTATCCATGAGGGTGATGATTGTCATTACTTTTGAAGGACAACAATATGATAGAGTTGTTGACAATATACAATTTGAGTCCTCTCCTTCTCTACCTCTACCTTAGACAATCGAAGCTTCTCCCTCGCATTATCTAGGTCATCTCTAATTCTATCTAGATCCTATCTTATCCTCTCTAAATTAGCCTTTGTTCTCTCCAATAGTCACTCTAATGGGCCAATCACCATTGCCATCGAACTTGTGTCCATATCTTAGTCTACCCTTGAGAGAGCCTCATCCCTCTCTTGAGTAACTCACTCCAAATATTCATGTAGCTTGACTATGACTTTATTGTAAGTTGCCTACTCCTCTGTCACTCAAGCTATCTCCTCTCAAGATCTAGCAACCTCTTCTCATGCAACCTCGACTACTACCAACCATTTCATTGCCTCATGAAAGGTCCTAGTCAAAGCCTCCAACTCTACCTATATCATCTCTATGGTTGACTTACCTATACTAGATCCACTAAATACCTCTAAAACCATGAGAATTATAGACAATGAGGAGACATCCAATGGAGCATTCTCTGCCCTGCTCTCACCCTAATCTCCTCCCTTGGATGCCTAGCTCATAGCCCTCTTATGCCTTCACTCTCTCCATAGTCATTATTGTATGTCCCTCAGGATCCTAGCCATCTCCTCTACTATTGCATCTCACTCCCTTGGTGGCTCCACTGGTGTCAATATCATTGGAAAATTGCTCACACCATTGTATATACTTCTTTGTCACTCCAACATCATCTATGTATGGATTCGATATCTTTTAATCATCTACATCTACCTCGATGGAGTATAGATCTATAGGCTTCCATCACCTCTCCCATGTAACCCATTGTACCCACATCTTGATCACTCCTAGTACCCTTGGACATCTCCAAATTGGTGTATCACTTGATCATACTGATACAACTCATAAGCCTACCCTCCACCATCTAACCTTCAAATCCTTCTCACCCAAGCTAACTCCTTGATATCATTCGAACACCTAAATCGACCCCTCTATGGTCACCAAGTAACTTGTCCAACCCTCACCTTATCAATAAAAATTGAGCCTATGCTAGAGTACACTGGTTGGATTTTATGCAACTCACCCATCGATAAACTATAGACCTACCTACCCTAGGTATCCTACCCTCTATAACAGGTCATCTAACTACCATATGTTCCCAATCCCACACCTACAAAAGTGTAAAATACACCAAGTTGTTATCACTTTGATACATCACTTAATATAGTGTTTGGTACAACCTAGCCAAGATAGCCAACTCCCATGCATATACAATCTGGAAATCTCACAAGCCAACTATAATCACTCTCCATCCCCAAGGTATGAACTACCTACTCGTATTTTCCTTTAGTATCCCTATCATAATGGAGGATAGTAGAGCTATTAGTTAATATATGTGCCCTCCCTTATCTATGTGGAACCCATAGGATGCACCAAAAATCCTCTAGTGTCACCGTCATATCCCTTATAGGCAACCTAAAAGTATTGGAAGATGGATACTATCTCTCTACCAAAGCTATCAAGAGTTATTGATTGAAATTTAACTTAGGCATGTATGCAACATGATCCAGCCCAGTGGCCACCAATACACCATACTCATAATCATCCAAACTAGTCATCATGATGTTATCCATCACCTTTGGATGATGCTCCTGGATCACTAACACCTTCATTCCTTATCAAAAAGCAAACCCAAATGGCATCAACAATATTTACAGGTCATTTTTGGCACGTGGCAAATTTTCCACTAGTGGAAAAATTACCAGTGGAAAAAATGCCACTAACAAATTTGCCACTATTGCTAAAAAAACAAAAAATAAAGTCTAAAATGAAAAAATTTCACCTTAATTTTTAAATATATTTATATAATGCGCTTTAAATTTGATACTATCCCTCGAACCACATTTGCATGATGAGTGAGTCTCTTATTATCTACCATTGCTCTTGAGCCTCCTTTGCGTAATCTCTCCAAATTTCTAAATTGGCTTAATGAAAATGACAACCATTTTCACCCCCTTTCCCCTTTTAACCCACCCAACCCTTTCTATGCACACTTAGTGACACAACAAATATTTTCTCCATTTCATCTAATCTAACCATCTAATCAAAAATTCTCAAGGGGGCACCCATGGGGCATATAGGAATACGAGGCACAAATATTTTAGATACCAACAAGGCATACATGTAGGATTGACATTAAGCAATTAAAATAATCACAATCATAGTTATTTCTTCAACACATCCTAAGACAACAATAAGCATCACATCATCAAAATTAGATTCCTACCACTTACTTTTAATGTAATTTCATAGAAATCACGTCAAAACTGAGGGAAAATTTAAACACCCATTTTTTATGCACCATCAAAGCAAAAGACATCAAACAAGACATAAAAAATCAACAGACGATCAATTAGCTCACCCAAAAATTTGGGCATCATTTTCAACCTCTACCAAATTTTCCATTCACTAGCAAATTTGACACTCAATAGCAAATTTGCAAAAGGCTATTTTTTGGCCCTTCAAACCAATCAAACTGATTGTTGGTCAAACTTTCCAATCAATGTAAAATTCACCAATGGAAAATTTGGCACATAGTGGCTTGCCAAAATACCTAAAATATTCTAGCATGAGCTAGGAGCATGCATATTTCTTCGTCCCACTACCTCCTCTATCCTTGCATGCTCCAGCAACAAACTAGACCTAGAAATTCAAAAAAATCGTAAGGGTATCTCAAGCAATTTTCCCTCTCAATCCCCCTCCAAAAACCTATAAATATAGCCCTTGGATTAAACATTCCATAAGAAAATTTTAAGCTAGGAATACTCTGCTAAAGATTCTCTTATCTTCTCTGTCATTTGCATCTCTCACCTCTTAATTTGAGTATCTTCATCAACCTACTTTGGGGCTAGTCAAGAAAGACAAGAACATAGATTGAGGCAAGGAGACACATCTTGGGGAAAGGAGGAGCTCTTGCTATATTTTATAACTCCTAGCTTCTCTTTCCTTCCATTCTTTTGGTCTCATTCATGCATTTTCCTCTTTTTTTTCAACCTTGCTAACTTTATTTTACATGTATAGTCATTAATTTATCTCCTACAATCCTAAAACTCTTTTTACAGGCTATTCTTAGTTTTATTACATTTATTTTTTTCATTTAGAGTGGGTTTTTTCATTTTATAAGCATTCTCTTCTTCATTATTGCACACTAACTTCATTTTCCTCTTTCATCCATGTATATAAATCATTGACTTCTCTTGTTTTAAAATAATTTACTTCTATTTGTCTTCATATTCATTTGAATGCTTAGGCCTTATGTAGCTTAGTTTAATGCTTTTATTTTCAAATTCACATTCACTCTTTTCATTTCATTCCATGCTCATAGTTACTTTTCATGTAATCTAGATTAGCTTTTATATTTCATGTTCTTCATTTCAAGTTAATATTACTTGTTGTATTCCCATTTCATTCTCCCTCCACGTGCAAGTCTTCTATTCTCATTATCTCATATAAGAGAGCATTGGGGGTCTTTGTTGTAGCTTCCATCACCAATAGAAGTTCAAAACTTTATTGGCTCACCCCCTTCATTTCTCTTTGTAAATTTCATAAAATTTTCTCACATTCCCTCAAAATCTTACAAAATCATAGTCATAGACCTTAGTAATCCATCATTCTACCTCCCTCCTTGATATCACATCAAATTAACCCAAAAACAACTCTAAATTTTGACCCAAAACTCAGTTGACCCTATATCAGATCAAATTCACCACTCCCTACAATCTGGAAAATTTGACTCTCTAGAAACATTAAACAAAAACACCAATGTCTTCCAAATCTACCACTAATGAATTTGTCACTCATTGGAAAATTTGACAAACCCTACAACCATTCCAAAATGGGGTAAAATCATACTCAATTTTGCATTAACAAGGGGTTTGATCAGCTGGTGATATAAACTATCACCTCTTTGCAATCAAACAGGCCCCCAAAATCAAAAACCCTAACTTTCTCCTCTTTTGTAGGTTTTCAAAATCGCTATTCAATGGTAAATTTGTAAGTGGAAAATTTGATAGTAAGTGGAGAATTTGATAAAACATTGGTTTAGGTAACCCTACTACTTGGCACCTCCCTAATTGCTATAATTTCACTATTTTTAGTCTGCAACCCTATATTTTTTAATTAATTGGCTATTTAAGCCACATTTATTTTGGAAAAATAAAAAAACTTTAGTATATATACTTTCCTTTCAAAAGCAATTAGGCAAAAAACCAAAATCATATAGCTTGCATCTTGAATAACTTTTTGCTATAAATTTATCTTATTTCCCTTAAAATAAAAATCTCTTTAGCATAAACTTCATCCAAAAGCAAAAAGGCATATCAGGTTATCTCTTGTATTCTTACATTTTGTGTATTTATACTTAGCATGAATTTTAGGTGATCTTACTTTAGGTTTGGGAAAATTTTATCTTATTAAGGCTCAATAAAGAGTTATATTAGCAATCCAAAACCTTTGGTGTTTGTTGAATAAACCCATTAAACACCGCCAAGCATAACATCAATAACACACTTAGACACTTTTTTTATACACGAAGTAGAGCCTACTCACATTGAAGATTCCCATTTATTCAGGGTCTCCTTTGGAAAGAGGTCCTCAAGCGAGGAAGCAAGGATTTTCAATGGGTTTTCCCCACTCACGTGTGAGGTTTTTGAATCTACAGTAATGTTTGGTAATTTGATGGGAGTGGCCCCCAATAGAAGCCACATATAAAAACCTATAATAATTTGCATGCAAAACTTCTAAGATAATGAAATGATAAATGAAACTTAGCTAAAAAATTCTACACTAGATAGAATTTCCTACCTCACTGAAGTCCTAGCTCTCCATTGCTCCTCTCATCATTCAAACCTTGGTTGACATATACTTACCATTTTGTTTCCTACGACTTCAAAAAATGTCACTACCCTTGTTCTAGATGGTTGACTTCATAGGGTTGTATCTCCTTCAATTTTGCTTGAATTCCTTCATATGACTACTCATTTAAAATCTCTTTATATTATGCATAAATTGGTCCAAAAATCATCTAAATCAAACAACCTTTTGCAAATATATGGCTCTTGAAAGATGAGGTATTTTTCATTTTCCCCTCTCATCACCCAACGAGAGTCTTAAACTAAAGCATCTAGATCACAGGTTCTACTTTAATATTTTTTTTAAATCCTTAATCAATAAATTAAAGTCCCATACCTTTAATTATCAACTAGCCAGGTTCCCATATTTCCATGAATTAAGCCACTACTTAATTATTAAAATAAACCTTTCCTAATTTCTTCATAAATAAAATAAACCAATTATTTTCATTCTTTAGAATCTCATCTCTCTAAATAACAAAATCAACTAATCCCTCTTTTATTTCAACAACGCCTCACTCAAAACTAGGCATAATGCCCATTTTTAATAATATCCAATAACATATTATCTTTCTTTTACTCTAATTGAACAACATATTATTCAACTAAAATAAACATAATCCTTTCCTTTTATTCTAAAATAATAACACATATATTCAAATAAAATAAACAATAATCTTTTCTTTTTATTCTAAATGAATATCACCTATATTCAAATAAAATAAACAATAATCCTTTCCTTTTATTCTAAATGAATATCACCTATATTCAAATTAAAAAAAACAATAATCCTTTCCATTTATTCAAAATGAATATCACCTATATTCAAATAAAATAAACAATAATTATTTCCTTTTATTCTAAATGAATAACACATTCAATTAAATAAAAATTGTTGGGAGTGAAACTGAAGGAGATATATTATTCATAAAATGGTTACAATATATAGGCATAAGCCTATATTCAACACATGACACTTGTCAAGAGAAACTGACAAGTGTCAAGGTGAAGGCATAGTGCACTTTAACTCTAACATTCCCCCTTAAAGTGCACTATCCTAACTAAAGAAGAAACAAAACAAGTCAACATTAGGTAACATTCCCCCTTAATGTTGACTTCTCTAACAAAAATCTACATCCTCCTTTATTGCTGATTTGGTCTTAGGCTCGTGCTCTTTGCGCTTGGCTCTCCAACTATGAATAATGCTAGATTCACTGTGTATACATCTCGATCTGTTGCCTCAGGGTCAGCCACTTCCATGGGTCTGTTGCCACTGGATCAGCCATCTAAGTGCCTCAGGGTCAGCCACATCTGGGTCTGTTGCCTCTGTAGGTCATCCTCAGAGGATGTTGCCACTCGTAGGTCACTGACTAGATCCACCATGAATATAAAGTCCCTCCTCATGGTGAACTCAATCTAGAAGGTGTCGGTCTATGCCGAAAATGCACCTTAATACAAAGGAAAAACGAGCCATATAAGAGTGTCGGTCTCTGTCGAAAATGCACTCAATACAATAAAATGAGCCATAGTGCCAAATATGGAGGAGAAGAAGAAAGAAGAATAGAAGAGAATCTTCTGAAGTGTCTTTGTCTGTAGTCTTCAGAAGTAGATCCGGAAAAAACCTCGGATAGAGTCTAGGGTGTCTTTGTCTATAGTCCCTAGTATAAGTGTCCTTATGGTGACCATGTCATCCCACCAAAATGCATGGGTAACCAGCCACTGCATTCGCAAAGTGTATAGAAAAGATCACTAGGTACAAGGATCACATATGAAATTACCTTGGGAGTGTCGGGTACAACCAAGAGTGCACTCCAAGGTAGAAAAACTTTGAGGCTAAAAAACTCAATTGAAACAGCCTCAAAATTACAATATGACACCACCATTGTGTCAGTCATGGAAAAACGTTTCCAACGACTATAAATACCCCTATACTTCCACATCACAAGTATCTTCATAATATGAAAAAATACAACATGCCTCTCTAAGGCAGAAAAATCAAACATTGCACAATGGCGGCATCACTCTCTTAATACAATAAAGTGGCCATGAGGACCTTTCACTTCCACTTTCCAAGTGGAAAAAACAAAATGACGACTAAGGATATACTATCGGCCAATAAAAAACTTTGCAGTGATGTAAAACTTTCCCTCCAAGAAAATACAATAGAATACCTCATATGGACTTTGGCATTTTCACATGGGCCTCCTTGAATGGGCTGTTGTAATCACAATGACACTGAGAGGGGGGGTGAATCAGTGTGTTCTTTAAAAACTTCTAAAACAATTAGATTTTAAAACCAGCAACAGTTTAAATCAGATAAAAGAGATACTAAATGCATCAAGAAAGCATCACACATAACATAGCATTTTAACGAGGTTCACCAATGTGGCTACTCCTCAAAAAGACTGCTTGGACTACCATCCAAATCCAGTCAATGCAAAGCTACAACTTTACATAATCCTTTACCAACACCAACTGGAAGGAGCACAAACCCCTTAACTTTATCTGCTTTAACATAATGGAGCACCAACTCCTATTTTACCAGCACCTATTGGAAAGAGGCACCAACCCCTTAATTTGCCAGCACCAACTGGACAAATTGTTTACCAGCACCAACTGGAAAGAGGCACCAACCCCTTAATTTTCCAACACCAACTGGACTTCAATATTGAATAAAAAAATGTTTGACATATACCTTTGTTATTGCAAGACTCTAACTGGTCTACATCACCTTTGCAATCTCTGTGCACTCTGCTCTCTCTTGCACAATCACTTCACACAGTTTGTTGCACTGCTACAGCCAGACTTTGCAATCAACTTTGCCCTTCGTGCTTCTCTGCACACTCTGCTTTCTCTGCGCACACGCTTCGCACACTCTGTGTCGTTTCACATTCTGCTCTCTGCTCAACATGAACTTCACTTTCACAAACACTATGCTCACATTCGCACTTTATCTTCACACACCACACTTCAAACTCGAAGTACCCTTGCTTTTATAGAAGAAGTTTTAGGAACAAACCCTAAAAGAATGTCGGTTGAGAAACCCTAGAATTTGTCAGCTGCAAAACCCTAAAATCCGTCGGCCCAGATTTAACTTTGTCGGCCTCAAAATCTTCTTCCACCTTCGTCACTTTCCTGTAGCTTATTGCCACGAAATAGTAACACATCGGCCCTTTTAATTTAATTTAATATTTTAATTTAAATTTTAAATAAAATTTAAACTAAATATTTAAAATTAAATATCTTCATCATCGGGGCATATTTTTCAACGAAACGAAGAGCCAACTTGGGTTTTAAGAAAAACCCATTTCAAATCTGTTATCCATGGTTTTAAATAAAAAATTTTATTTTGATTGCCTTGGTTTTCACAAAAAACCTTTAAAATTTAAAATAAATATTTAAAATTAAATATCTTCATCACCGGGGCATCTTTTTCAACGAAACGAAGAGCCAACTTGGGTTTTAAGAAAAACCCATTTCAAATCTATTATCCGTGATTTTAAATAAAACTTTTTATTTTGACTGCCTTGGTTTTCACAAAAAACCTTTCTGCTTCTTGACATCTCAGGTTCTGAAGACTTCTTCTTCTCATTCTGAATTATGTTTTCTGTTTCGGTGCATCTATCATTTAAGGACTCATGATCCGACTAACTTTTGAACTTTATCCTCTCGCATCCGAGTGATTTCTGAACCGCTCGTCCATTGCATCATTATATCTAACTGACTGTATTGACAACAATGACAATCCTCCTACAACACCTTGCTCAACACTGAACTCCTATCCATTGTACTTTGGCTGCACCTTGCTATTCAATAAACTCTTGTCCATTGCATCAATAAATTTGTCTGACTGTGTTGACAACAATGACAATACTATTTGTTGCACTTTGCTCAACATGGGCCCCATTATCAAAATATTAAAAAATTAAAAGTAACCATATGGCCCATGGGGCCTCCTTGAATGGGCCCCATTATCAAATCATTCCCTTGCAAAATGCATGACAAAGCTTCCATAAAAACATCAATACGGACGGATCTCACCGATATCAAGGGCGGCAATTTGGAGTGATGTGGCAGCTGTCCGCGATTGCATGCGATTGATTTGTGGCTAAAAAATATGCAACGTTGGACGGGCGTAGATCGTGGGTAAACCATGGGACTCGAGCTGTACACCTGGCATCTAAGGAAATCATATCTGCGCGCTGGACAGACACTTGTTTGGCAGTTCCCATAGCAGCAGCGGGAGGAGAGAATCATGGCAATTAAAGGTTGTGGATGCTCATTCAATCCTATGTATCTACACTACCATTGCATAAGTCCATTGCAGAGCTCAGAAAAGCTACATAAAATGCTACCAGTAATCCACAGAATGCTTCGTCATGGCCACGCCAGCACGTGGTCCAGCCTAGGGGCAGAGCGGAGCCAGTCCATGCCCAGCAGGCAGAGTAGCCACTCCCCCGCCGAGACTTTCTATTTATGGCATATTAACCAGAGCACTCCCCAACACTTGATTTGAAACCAAACCCCTCTTTGATAACGAAAGCATAAACCTTTTTGCCCGCTTCCAGCTCTGGGATCTTCGAACACCCACCGAGAACGCTGGCAAATATGAACTCATGGGCTTAAAATCTGCCAACATCATTTTGCAAAATGTTTCAAGAGCCTCCCGATAAATCCCGTTTTGAACATATCCGGTGATCATAGAGCTCCATGAAACCGAATTTCTTTCAGACATTCATGTGACCGCCCGATCCCCCGAAAGAGCTTGGGGCTTGGCCCGTCGGATCATTTTTTATTCTCTTCTGCTGCTATGAAGAACCAGTGCTGCCACCCGCCATGGGCGCTGACTTCCCTTGTAGCTTGAGTCCATATTCACGCTGCATACATTTTTCAGTCCAGAGAAGCTCTGAATATAACACATGGTTCATAGGCTTTAGGGTTTGAACAGCAAACGGAGAGACCACAAAGGATTTGTACGCTAGCACAACGGGAAATGGGGATGTCAAATATATGTGGACAATGCCAGAGAATGGCTGGGAACCTTTGACACGCTTTGCGAGGCCAGAGAAAAATAGATCAAGCTCTCTGTCAATCTGTGCATACAGGGCAGTCGACCACAGACTTCAGGCTCGGAGTGTCAATCATAGACATAGTGCACATTATAATAATATTCTAACAAAAATGACTTTCTTTCCTTATTCTATACAATCAAGAACAAGATTTTAACCTCCAATAAAAGTTTCGGGCAACTTCTAATGGACAGAACCCAAAACTTACGTAGGGCAGATCATCCTTCAAAGGTAGATGGGGCGTAATAGCCAAGGATCAAGCTAAAAGGAAGATTGACAATGCCAAAGAGAATAGTTGGCCTACGGTTAGCTATCCAAGGGAAGAGAGTACAACAATGCTAGACACATGGCGGTCATAGGTTTATGTACAATGAACCCTACAACCACTACTAAACCCCCTTACGTCATCCTTCAGGAAAATGATCACCTCAAAATATGGAGCATAATCACCTAGGCCTATAGGAAGATAACTTTGGTTTTGAGTGCTCAAGATGCGGCAACACTACAAAAATTAGAAGGAAGGGTTAGCTACGTAATTTTCTTTTGATGCCTATCTACTCCACAACACCATAGGAAATTCTAAAGGTAAGAAATGATAGTAGCCCTACAAAAATAGAAGGATCATTTAAACACAATCCAACCTTCATCATTTTAGGCATTGATGACCAGTGACAGGTTAGGGAGCACCTCCTAGCATACGATGGTAACTAGAGGATTCTAACCAGTGTGGTGATGACATATCACCTACTAGACAGAGACTTAAGTAAATACCATAATAGGTATGTCACAAGGTCTTAGTTGGGCACAGCCACAAACCATGAAACAACAAAATAAAGCAGGGAGAAATCAAACAAAGTCTAATTTCATAATGCCAATGACCATGGTGGATGTCTGGTTTAACATTAGCAACCCCATTTTAAAGGCATTTAAATTTAACCAATGAGCAATAAGAATGCATGGCAAACCCAACGTGGATCTTTCAATGCTGGTTTTTCTTCCTTCATTATTTGGAGAGCTACTACTATGCACCTTGATTCACAAAATATCATCCTTCCTTATTTATTTTTCTCAATGATGTCTCCTCCTTCCTTCTTCCAAGGAAATCCTCTTCTCTAGTCCAAATACCCTCCTTCTACGTCTCTTGCTTACCCACCATCTAACATTATCTCATCAATGCTATCTAAACCCAACATAGTTGTTGGATATTTTATTTTTAAGAAAATATTTTTCTTTTCTTCCAAAGCTTCATCATAAATGAAGCTACCCACTTCATGTCGGTTGGAAGCTTCACCTTGCAAGCTTTATCATATTCTATGGGGAAAGGCAGTTTTCTTAATCCAATGCTGGCAAGTTTCTTTTATTCAACGGGATTTCTACTATCTCTTCAATAAAAATTTTACTAATAAATTTAAACAAGTTTTCACTATCGTTTTAAAAAAAAAGCTTTAACAATTAAATTTAAATGAATTTCCATTATCATTTAAACTAAAATATTTTCTAACTAAATTTAAATGAATTTCCACTATCATTTAAATTAAAATATTTACTAACTAAATTTAAATGAATTTCCACTATCATTTAAATTAAAAGCTTTACTAACTAAATTTAAATGAATTTCCACTATCATTTAAATTAAATTAGTATTATTCTAAAACAAGGTTCTCTTACCTTTTTTAAAAAAAATAACTAAAAATAAATTCCTTTATATTTTAAAACATCCAAGGATTCTTTTATTGGGTAACAACATCACATCAAACAAATCCAAACAACACAAGGAATTCTCAAATGCAACCATGTCATCCAGATTTTCTAAATCGTTGATGAAGCCAGTGATGAAGTAAAAGACAACCAATAACATACAAAAAATAAAGAGGGAGTCTTTACATCCACTCAGTCACTTGTCTCAGCCTGATAATTTATGATAGCTACTAGGCTATCAAATCGGGGCTCAAGGTGGCTAGCTATTGACGGTTATCCCTAACCGATAATGCATGCCTATATGAAGGTATCTATCCATGTTACCCTTGATATGTTTTGGTCATTATTTCCCCAACCTCACGTACCTCCACTACTGGTGGATGATTTTTCTTCTTCCACCTATGAGTGTACATGATCCTGCACATCTTGGCAATATGTTAGCATCATCATGCTCTTTCAAATCAACTAAAGATTGCATAGTCGGTTTAATTGCTCAACTTAGGTATTAATGTGTTAGATTAATACACTATTTATTTGTGCCAAAATTTTTGCTAGGGAGGGTCATGAAATCCTACCCTTGGGACTAAACACCATCCTGGGTATTTCTAGTTTTATAAACAAAAACAAAAGTTATTACATTCTATATGTTCAAATAAAAAAGGAAAATATTTTTGCACTTCATCCACTTTTTTCCAAGTGGCATTTCTTTTAGAAAACCGGTTCCACTAGACCTTACATTGCTCAAAAGTTTGATTTCTCATAGACTTGGAGTAGAAATCAATTATCTTTATTGACATTACTTCAATAGCCTTCGATTTTACCATCTACAAACTAGAAATATCCCACACATGTTCAGGGTCAGCAATATATTTCCTAATCAAGGATATGTGGAAAGTTTCATGGATCTTTGATAGGTTAGGTGGTAAGGCAAGTTGGTATGCAACTGGATTGATATTTTCAATGATTTCAAAGGGCCCCACAAATCGTGGATCCAACTTCAAGGATTTGATAGCACTCTTCACTTGTTTAACCCTTAAAAACACCTTGTCTCCAACTGAGTACTCTCTTGGAGTTATTTTTAGATCAGAATAATATTTCTGCCTATCAGCTTCTTCTTTAAGTCTTTGCCTAATTTCCTTTAGCTGATCCTCCATTTCTATGACCATATCAGGTCCAATCATAATTTGATCTTCTAGTTTGTTCCAATACAATGGTGTTCTACACTTTAGCTTATACAAGGCATTGAAAGGAGTCATTCCTATCAAGGAGTGATATCCACTATTACAGGTAAACTCTACCAAATGTAGATAGTCTTCTCAATGATATTTGTGATCCATGTAGCAAATACAGAGCATGTCCTCTAGTACTCGGTTTATCCATTCCATTTGACCATCTATCTTAGGGTTGTATATCAAACTCATATTCAATTTTGTGCCTACGACACGATGTAGGGATTTCCAAAATTCAAATCTGAACTTGGAATCCCTATCTAAAATGATCACCTTAGGAAATCCATGTAAACGGAATACCTCTCTAGAAAATCTATTAGCCACCACCTGAGCATCATCCTTGATTTTATCGGGTATAAACTGTGCAACCTTACTCAACCTGTCAACTATTACAAGGATAGCATCATGTTGATACCTAGTTTTGAGTAACCCTACTATTAAATTCATAGATATAACCTACCATTTTTGCATAGGTATATCATGCGGATATAATTTTCCTATAGGATTCTTACATTTTGCCTTAACTTTCTAACATTTGAGGCATCAAGCAATAAAATCAGTGATATATTTCTTCATCCCTACCCAGAAGAAAGTTATTTTCATATTTTCCCACATTTTGGCTCCTCCAAGATGAGAAAAATAAGGAGATCTATGGACCTCTTGCATTACTAGCCTCCTTAGGTCGCTTGTCCTTGGTATGACAACTCTACCTTTGTAGCATAAAATTTCATCTATCATGCCAAATTCCTTATTATTTTTTGGATCTTTATTCATTCTAGCTCGAGTTTCTTGGTAATACTCATCTTGAGATTGCTCTTGTCTTACCTAATTCATCAAATCCATGTGACTTTTGATTATGGATACTATGTGTTTCCTTCTACTCAAGGCATGAGCAACCTTATTCTCTTTCCCTTTAATGTACTCAATATTAAAGTCATACTCAATGAGGAATTCAACCCACCTCCTCTACCTCACATTGAGTATAGATAGGGTAAATATATACCTCAGACTTTGATGGTCAATTCGTAATTCAAATGGCTTTTCCACCAAGTAGTGGAACCAAACCTTTGGATAATGTACTATTGTAGCCTGCTCTAAATCATGTGTAGCATAATTAAATTCATGGTTCATGAGCTTCCTTGAAGTATATGCCACCACTGACTCCTCTTGAGAGAGTACTCCTCATAACCCTTCTAATGATGCATTTGTGCATACCGAGAAGTCCCCTTGAGGGTCAAGAATCTTTAGTATTAGTGTCATGGTGATATTATGTTTCAGTAATATAAAAGCAGCCTCACACTTTTTTTACCACTTGAATTCCTTTTCCTTCTTCTAAAGGTTAGTTATTACCACAACGATCTTGGAGTAATCTTTTATGTAACATCTATAGTAGCACGTTAACCCCATGAAGCTTCGCACTTTAGTTACATTAGTAGGGGTGGACAATTCAAAATGACTTTTATCTTCTCAAAATCCACAACAGTTCCTTCTATTAATATGATATGTCCAAGATATCATACCTCTGAAATATAGAAATCATTTTTGGCTAGATTTCCATAGAGTTGATTTTCCCTTAACAACCTCTAACATGATTTTGATATGTTTATAGTTCTCTTCTTTGTTCTTAGAGTATATTAGGATATCATCTAGGAATACAAGGATAAATTGATCCAGGTGTCTTCTTAACACACTATTAATTAGATTTATGAAACAAAACTGGGGCATTAGTCATTTCAAAGGGTAGAACTGTAAACTCGTAATGCCCATATCTAGTCCTAAATGTCATCTTGTGAGTGTCCTCCTCATGTATTCTTAATTTGTGGCACCCTGATGTTAGATAAATCTTAGTAAACACCATGGCATATCTTAGTTGATCAAATAAATCTTTTATCCTAGGTAAAGGATATTGATTCTTGATTGTAGCCTTATTTAGCATCATGTAATCAATACACGATCTTAAAGAACCATTTTTCTTTTTGACAAATAAAACCAATGCACCCCATGGTGACACACTTGGTTTTATTAGTCCCTTTTCTAATAACCCTTACAATTGAACCTTTATTTCCTGCATCTCGATACGATTCATCCTATACGATGATCTATGGATAGGTTTTGATCCTGGCACAAGATCAATTATGAAGTCAAATTCCCATACAAGAGGTAGTCTAGGTAAATCCTCTGGAAGTACATCCTTAAAATCTTGCAAAATTGGGTGCTTTTCTAGTGCTTCTCTTTTCTTATCATCACATACTTCATTAATTTTTATAACATACACTATCCCTCCTTTCTTGAGGGATTTATTTGATTGCATAGCAGACAACATCTGGGGTTTGAATGCACCTTGTTTGCTATAAATTCTTAGTCTTTACCCATATTTATCTTAATACTCGATCCATTGATCTTGGAAAATGATCAAGGATTTATGGTTCTGTAACCAATCCATCCCTAGGATTACATCAAAAGCATGAATTAGAGCTGCATATAAACAACATTTTGTGGTTCCACTAGCTAAAGCAATTTCTACCATTGGGTAACATTGGTTTACCAAGTAGGTTTTCCCATAACCATACTCAACCTACCACCCATGGGTCAAAAACCCTGGCCTTTTTGACATATTCCTTACTAGACTAGAATAATGAAGCTATCGGTGGCCTCACTATCTATTAAATATTTACTTGCTTATTGAAAATCTTACCTTTCAAAATTAATGGGGTGGCATAGTTAAATTGGAAGTGCAACTCTACCTTTGATCCTCTTCCTCTTCCCATAGTTAAATATTTTTAGTCTTTTGATCCTCTTTATCTTCCCATTTCAATAATCCTTGAATATTCCTCTTCCTTAGTGCTTTTCAATCTTACTCGGATAGGGTGGCATGGTTAAACTGGAAGTGCAACTCTACCTTATTTGCTAGGTCATACACCTTTTGTAGTGATTTAGCTTCATGCATGATTACATCATGCTTTATTCTAGATTCCAACCCATGGTTAAACTTATGAACCCTCATTTTCTCATCATAGGTAGGAACATACTTAAGTAATCGTACCATCTTCGTATAGTTTGTTTCTATTATCTTGGTTCCTTGTCATAAGCTGGCAAATTTTTTAAACTTCAGCACAAAGAAATGCTCTGTTAGGAATCTTTTTTAAAAATAATTATAAACCCTTTCCATGGAATTTCAATAGGTTCAACCTTAGTCTTTTCATAGTGGGTTTCCCACCAATCTAGGGTAGCCCCTTCTAAGTTTATTGTAGCCCAAACCATTTGGGTTCTTGGGGAATAATATTTTACTATAAAGTAAACTTCTAATTCTCTTAGCCAAGCTTTGGCCGCATCCCCTTCCCCTTCTCCATAAAACTTGGATTAGATTTTTTTAGATCCCTAACTATTTCCTTTTCTAGGAGGGCTTTATCTTGCAACTATTTTGTAGTTAGCTTATCATCTTGTTCAATATTCAAACCTCTAGATTGCAAGTTCTAATTTGCAATTATTTCCAACACTTGTCTCATTTGATCCTGCATAGCAACAATCATAGGAGTGAGTTATTCTATATCTCTATTGGTTTTTGTTGGATCCTCATCTTGGATTTCTTCTTTGACATTACTTTGTAAAGTCTACCTAGATGTAGGCCTCTATTTTCTAGTCTTATATGGTATTTTTAATCTAGTTACAACCAATAAAATATTAGGCTACAATTTAACCTTAAACTGCATCCCTAATTCAAGATATAATATAGAGTTCTCTTGCTAAAAGTATCAATAATCTAACTAGGGTGGAATTCTAAGATTATGATGTATTATTAGTACCAAATCCCATATTATGGTATCCTAACATCCATTCACCCTTGGTGTTAGTTCCCATTAGATTCTAGAAAATAGGGCATTCTAGGTTATCCCAACTTTAGCTTATACTTTAAGCAAGCCTTCATTGGATACATCCAAATATATGTATCACATATAAGAAGCTCTAGATCCTTGTACCTAGATATCTAATACCAAATTTAATGACCCAAAATTCAACTACAAGAAAACACACAAAAATAAAATATTTTTTTTACTAAAGACAAGGGAGTTTATAAACCCCTAACCAACTTCTATTGTATAAATCCCCTAAGTTTTCCTGAAGATATACATCTCACTAGATACCCATAACACAAGTCCATCTATGTAGGTGTATCATGTGTTATTGCAAATAATTTTATCCCTCTCATCATCCTTGATGAGCTAAACTTATCACCTTCATTCAGTTGAAGGTGTATGTCCATCACCATACCATACACAAGTCAGTATGTGTAGGTATGATACACGTACTATGAATTAAGCTATCCATTTTATATTCACAACAAGTTATCTTAACTCAGATGTAGTCTTCCCATAAATTTAGTTACCAATTATCCCTAAGGGGTCTTAATCCCTTAGGTCTCCTATGTTCACCCTAAGGGGTCTCAATCTCTTAGGTCACCCTCTAAGTTCACCCTAGAACTTATTACTTAGGTTTTTGTTAATTATCAAGAAAACAAGAATAATTTTAGATACTAAATCTAACAAATAACATAATTCAATAAGAAATCAAAGATAATAGGGAGAAAGCAATATTTAAATAAGATACCATTAATTGTAACAGAAGTTCATACAAAACATGATCAATTCATAGCAATAAGGTAAAGATACATTTTCCAAATCATTAAGCAATTATTACATAAATATGAGTATATAAATCTCTCCATACTATTAAAGAATAACATATTTCATCAATTTCATCAGGGAAATCTCCCCACAATACTAGTCTATTATAGCATAAGTAAACCATTGCAAGTAAAATTATTGGTGCATTAGTTCCAACTGTCTCCTTTCTCCTCATTTGCTTTCCATCGATCATTTGAGGATAGTAGGGGATCAGGGTTCTCATGGTTCAGGATAGGCATATCTCTAATGCATCTAACATTTACTTTACCAAATTGCAACTATACAAATTAAACCAAAGCATCAAACCATCTAATGCATAGTTGATATCAATAAAATATTTATTTTCATTTTCCCCTCTCATCACCCAACGAGAGTCTTCATCTAAAGCATCTAGATCATAGGTTTTACTTTAATCTATTTTTTTAAACCCTTAATCAATAAATTAAAGTTCCATACCTTTAATTATCAAATAACCAGGTTCCCATATTTCCATGAATTACACCACACTACTTAATTCATAAAATAAACTTTTTGAACACTCCCACCTAGACACAAAATTGAAAAACCCATTAGCGAGAAAAATAAGAGACCCTCCAAGGAAAAATACAAAAATGCACAGTCCTACACAGGGGAAAAACCAAAATCCAACAAGAAAATACCAGAAAACCATAACTGCATTACAAAAAACCACCCTGAACAGCAAGATGGAGCATATCCCAAGGATGTACTAGAAAAAAGGCACCTGAAAGAACCCCACTAGAAGGTATGTAAAGGTGCAGATAAATGGATCAGTGACCTCCCACACCAAGGAGGTTGTCTACAACACCATCTAGCCAAGAAGAAAGGGCCAGGAAAGTGCCAGGGAGCTGGGATAGCACAGGCCTAAAAAATGAAATAGCAAGTTGGGGATCTCCATAGGCCATAAAATCTCCTTGCAATGAGGAAACTATGAAGATTCCAACGAAAGTAGAGGAAGCAGCAGACACAAAAAAACAAGCCACAAGAAAGATACAGGGAAGTTCTCGAGGAACCCAAAAGGAAGGAGCCACGGGGTGAACCAGCTATAGGTATTAAGAATATTTTTCCATACCAAAAGGATGCAACAAGAAACCCCAAACAACCTTCAACATCACCAATGAACAGATTTAGAAAACTAGGTGAGAAAGTCTAGCAGGATCACAATAGCAAGCAACTCAAAGGCCCCTCCCAAATCCATAAAAAAGTTGAGAGTCTACCGAGCCCACATCCATGAATCCAAAGAGTAGAGTCACAGGAAAAATCACATGGTCCCTTTCCTGACCAAAAATATGTTGTGTAAAACTACTCATGAAGCAACTCTCCCATAGCCATAGCAAACCACACCTGGAGAACCCCTAAAAGCTGACACTAAGTAGAAACCTACAAAAATCTTGGGAAACATTGAGAGCACCAGGGAAAAGGATCCCTGAAACAACTCAAAAATCTTAGAGAAGGCCCTAGACCAAAGGCACACAAAATAACCCTTCAAACAAGGATATGGAAGAGAGCAGACAAATGGATAAGTGACCTCCCACCCCAAGGAGATAATCTTCCAAGCCAACCATCCAAAAAGGAAGTGCCAGGGAATTTTTAGGGAACTAGGATAGGACCAGGGACCAGGGAAGGGGAAATCAGGAAAGCAGAACAAGACTTCCCAAGGAAGTCCTCTACAATCCCCCTAACAACCATCAAAACCAATCATAAAATAAACCTTTCTCGATTTATTCATAAATCAAATAAACCAATTATTTTCATTATTTAGAATCTTATCTCTCTAAATAACAAAATCAAATAACCCCTCTTTAATTTCAACAACACCTCACTCAAAACTAGGTATAATACCCATTTTTAATAATATCTAATAACATATTATCTTTCTTTTACTCTATTTGAACAACATATTATTCAACTAAAATAAACATAATCCTTTCCTTTTATTCTAAAAGAATAACACATATATTCAAATAAAATAAACAATAATCCTTTCCTTTTATTCTAAATGAATATCACCTATATTCAAATAAAATAAACAATAATCCTTTCCTTACATTTTAAATGAATATCACCTATATTAAAATAAAATAAACAATAATCCTTTCCTTTTATTCTAAATGAATATCACCTATATTCAAATAAAATAAACAATAATCCTTTCCTTTTATTCTAAATGAATATCACCTATATTCAAATAAAAAAACAATAATCATTTCCTTTTATTCTAAATGAATATCACCTATATTCAAATAAAATAAACAATAATTCTTTTCTTTTATTCTAAATGATCAATTAAGTAAAACATGGCTTCACATCGACTAGAAGCTTCACCTTGCAAGCTCAATCAGATTTCATGGGGAAAGGTGGTTTCCTTGATCCAACACTTGCAAGTTTCTTTTATTTAAAAGGATTTCTACTATCTCTTCAATCAAAGTTTTGCTAATAAATTTAAACGAGTTTTTACTATCGTTTTAAAACAAAAGCTTTAGCAATTAAATTTAATTGAATTTCCACTATCATTTAAATTAAAAGCTTTTCTAACTAAATTTAAATGAATTTCCACTATCATTTAAAATAAAAGCTTTACTAACTAAATTTAAATGAATTTCCACTATCATTTAAATTAAATTAGTATTATTCTGAAACAAGGTTCTCTTACTTTTTTTTAATAAACTAAAAAGAAATTCCTTTATCTTTTAAAATATCCAAGGATTATTTTATTGGATAACAACATCACATCAAACAAATCCAAACAATACAAGAAATTCTCAAATGCAACCATGTCATGTTGAGTTTCTAAACCGTTGATGAAGCTAGTGATGAAGTAAAATACAACCAATAACATGCAACAAACAAAGAGGGAGTATTTCCATCAACTCAATCACATGTCTCAACTTGAGAATTTATGATAGCTACCAGAATATCAACTTGGGGCTCAAAGTGGCTAGCTATTGACAATTATCCCTAATCGATAATGCATGGCTATATGAAGGTATCTATCCATGTTACCTTTGAGATGTTTTGGTCATTCTTTCCCGAACCTCAAGTACCCCTACTACTGGTGGATGATTTTTCTTACGAGTTTACTTGATCCTGCACATCTTGGCAATATGTTAGCAACATCATGTTCTTTCAAATCAACTAAACATCACATAGTTTGTTTAATTGCTCAACATAGGTATTAAAGCATCATAGATTAATACAATGTTTCTTTATGCTAAAAAATTTTCCAAGGAGGGTCATGATAGTATGATGTATTCTATTGTACCATTTAAAAAAACAAAACTTTAAATGTTCATATTAAAATACTAGATCATACACAAAACATCAATATTTTTTTATATTTCATAGTTAAAATATTTATTTTAAGAAAAATAATTATCAAAATTATTCAAAGACAAGTTTCTTACACATCTTAGATTATGTATGTTTTAGAAAAACACTCATTATTTCAAATTATCTTTATCTTTATTATAATTTATTTGAATATATAGATGTATACATACATATGTATGTATACATATTTGTTGCATAGGAAACCTCTGTAATTCCTATCTCATTGGGTAAATATGAAGTCAATGAGACCTCCAACTATCCAAGGAATCAAACCAGGGTAGCCCATCGACAAGCACTCAACTGCTACCAACTGATCTATCCATTTGCTATCCTGAAATGCATTTTAATGTGCTACTTCATATCAAGTAAAGCATTTTATTACAAAGATACATTTTATTAGAAATAAAGGATATAGTAATAATCTACACTAAGAATGTTTCATATTGTCTATTATCATCTTTGTTAAGTTTTAAGTGGATGTCATGTTAAGGGATACTTAAATTAGTATATACAAGTTTAACTTGCATAAAATCTCCCCAAAGTGGGACTCATCTTCTTGTACTAACATTAATGTTCTTTAAGATCATTGATGAAGGTTAATTTAAGATTTGAATAGTGAGTAGATGATTGGTATCGGTGTTTATTCAATTTGACAAAATTTGATTACTCTAATATGATGGTTGATGACAAAGTATCTTGAACTTAAAAAGATTAATTTTATGTACCTACATTTTCATCCTTTTGATACATTTGTTAGAAGAAAATATATAAAAAATAAGCATAATAAAAGTCCCAATAGTTGATTAAAGAGATAATTTTGGTTGAGACTTGAGTTTAGATTATTATTTGATTCAATCTTGATTTGAATTTTTTTAATTTAATTTGCAATGAAGATAATTAATAACAATAAATTATTGAATTGAATGTTGATATGCTTACATGTATGGCCTCTCAAGTTTTCAAGAAGAGTTGAGGGGATGAGAAAACTTGATTGTAATAACTTGCACACAAGAATAAATAAGGAGAAACTATTGAAAATGTGAGATAGGGTGGGGTAAAAATGAGTATGGGGTTAGCATGAGATATAAGAAAATAGAGCTTTGCCCACCCTTGTTTTCCATGATTATTAATTACTTAGAACCAACACCCAATGCATCATAGCAATCTAATTTAATCACCCAGTCTAGGAGTTACATCCAAATAAGTATATAATGCAAAAAGTTATACTTTTTTTATTTTTTACTATATTTTTTAGGAACATTTAAAATATGATTCTTTTGTGTACCGCTAAAGCTACTATGTGATGCTTTTGTTATCAAGTCACCATTTAGAAAATTAATTTACGTTTTTACAAAAGAGAGTGGTGCTCTTGTTACCAAGATCATAAAAGCTTTTAGATAAAACATTAAATATTTGTATGGACTAAATAAAACTTAGTATTTGAAGATAGCTTGATTTTAGATTTTCTAATTGAAAATTAATTGTTGTATTCTAGGTTTTGAATGTTTTATTAATATGATGTGATTAGGGATACTTATGGAAATGTTGATATTGATTATTTAAACATAGAAGAAGTTGAAGACATTAAATATGACCTCACATACTAGATTCAATATTATTTATGATGGATGAGGATGACAATGACTTACTAGAGGTAGTGCAACTCAAATATGTGGTGATTATGTCTAAGGTAGAGTTTGATAGTGCATTATTGATAGCCTTAGTAGATATGTGGTATTCTATCACATACCTTCAATATAATAATATAAAATATGACAATGATCTTAGAGGACATATGGTGCATCTTAAATATGCCAATATATAGTGTGTCATTGAGTTAGAGTTTCTCATAGAGAATATGTTGATGAACAATCCAAATTTTCTTATTATGAGGTTTAACATTGATGTCAATGTTACATATGCAACCACTAGGAGATAAAAGGCCCTTGTGTGGCCATTTATATCATACATGGCCTTATGATACACTAGTAAAAGGATTATGCCATGGGAACTTAAATAGGTTTTCACAAATGTGATAGAACATCAAACATGTTTTGGCTAGGGGCCAACTATTGTAACCAACATATATCATAAGCTCCATCAAGTTCCCTATAGGAAAGGCAAGAGACTTGTTGTGTAATACTCTTGACTTGGGTATGGGAGTACATTATAGTAGTTCTACCTTTAATATTGCTAGCGAATATTACAAATTAGGATATTTCATTAGTTCATAAGTGGAGCCATAAACTAGAGGTGAGGCATACTCATTCCTATAATATATAATTAGTATTTAGTATGGATTCAGAGACAAATTGTAAAGCTACAAATGTGTAACATTATTTTATTCCTATATAGAGGTCATTATAATTGGTTTGATGATGCTTAAAAGCTAATCCATATTAGGAGGAAATAATTGTTTGTTAGCCAGTGGGGTAATAATGAGCTTTTTAGTATGAAATAGTTGTGAGATAGTTTGGGTTAGCATAGGACACACTATTAGATGTGGTATGATATATGTATGTTATTAGAAATATGATATTTTATGGTTTGTTAGACAAGGATTTATATCTATATTTATATGTTAGTCATCCCTTAAATTAATTTCTTGGGGTTGATGATGTTATCTACATTGATCAATATATCACATGGTATGAAGGATTTCAACCAATGAGGGTCACTATGCTAGGTGAAATCCATACTTTTTGGTATGCCAAAGTTGAAAGGTTACGAAGATGAATGAAATAAATCATAAAGCTATTATTTATATGGTGGTTCTCATGGAAGTAGGAAGCTAGGATTTTTGGAGTTTTCACACCACCTATATCAAAGCCAACACGAGGGTGGTAAACCAAGTGGAGAGTCTAGACCAAAGGAGGAGGATGAAGCAACAATTACATTTGCATGAGATCAAATAACTTTATAGTGGGATATCATGGATGCTTAAGGATTTTATATAATTATTGAGAAATTACAACTAGCCCAGGAATGGGATCTATTGATAAGATAAGTCATTAAAAAATAGGCCACCATTATGGGATTGATATCAAAGCAAGACTAGAAGATGATAGAGCATGATGTATTGATTATGGAGAGGGAATTATTGGCAAGCCACATAGTTGGACCATAGGTAACCTTAGTAGCACTAGCTATAGAACCTAATCAATCCCAATAGTAGGTAGCTCAGGCAAGTACTATCAAACCAAGAAACAAAGAAAATTCTTAGAGATATTGAGGCAAATAGATGTGATGGAGTAGACACATTGTGAGAAGGTGATGTGACTATAAAATTACTTGATTATTATGATAGCTAGGATCACCTTTTATTAGATAGTCTATTATGGGGTTCTTTTTTCTTATCAAATAATGTCATCTCCTCCTTATGCCCCCTTCTAGACATGATAAATATCATCATCCCATATAAGGGATTGTTATTATATCATCACCTCAAGGAGGTGGAAAGGATGGGTCTAAATCAAATATTATATTAGGAGCTTGAATTCTATGAGGCTTGTATAGACAAGATTTTTTATATTGTATATGGTACTATACATTAACATATATGTGTATGTGTGTATGTTTGCATGCACGTGAATGTGTGTGTACATATATGTGTGTGTGTGTGTGTCACACATATAATAATGTTTACTATTTTGATTATGTTGTGATGTTTTTATGTGATGATGCAATGGTTAAATGATGCTTTGATTGCGTTTAAATATTTTAAGCTAAATGAAACAATGCTTAATATGTTAGAACTAGTAACAATGAACATAGAAAAAATAATCATTATTTAATAAATCATGCATGCAACTAGACTAAGTGTGATTAATTAATGGACAAAGAAAAATTTTATGTACTTAATAACAAAAACATAATTTTCTTAAATAAGATGTTTAAGAACACACATTTTTTGAGATGGCCCATGATTTACATTATGCTTATGGAAAATAAAATGACAAGTCGGACTTGAATAGTCACCAAGGACTTGTAGCTACTAAAGGTAGAAATTTCAAGGACTTTAATTGACAATAGCTATTACTAAAAAGGAAATTTCTATGTAAATTTTTGGATATAGTTTTTTATGCAAAAGATGTAATAAAGTTGTGCCTATATGGACTTTTAATATATGATGGATATGATTTATGTACAAATTATTTTGACTTGTGTGAAAAGGGAATTTTAATATACTATGGATATGGCTTATGTACAAAATATTTGATATAGATTTACCTAGAGGGACTTAATAAATGATCAAGGACTTTTGCTATGCCATATAATACTTCTACCATGTCACATGGGACTTATGATATGTATGCTATGAGATTTTGAAGCACATAGAAGGACTTTAGATTTTATTCTAATGTGTGCTAATAATTCCAAGGATTTTGTTGTGCCATATAGGAATTTTTGAATTTTTCCCATACAAATGTCAAAGGACTATACTATCCATGTAAGACTTTTTAAATTTTCCCTAGACAAATATCTAAGTGTTAGCTTTTGATGCTATATGCAATGGGAGATAGCAATCACAAGATGCAAAAATAATAATATGAAAGAAAGTAAATCTGCGAGATGACTGAAAATATACTATAAATAGAAATGACGAAAATGAATACAATGTAGTTGTGGAGGAAATGAACACTCCATGAATAATGCTACTGGACTACATTGCACCCATCTCCAATATGGGTGACTTTATCTATGCCCTATGATGCACTATGTGCTACTCTCTATGACACTATGCTATATGTGTTCTCTATATCTATGACTATGACAATAAGGCCATTATATAGGAAGATAGGTTCCTTGGCCAACACTCTATCTAGTTGTGCAAGGGACAACTTGCACATGTACAACTTGCACATTGACACTTGTGCATTTATTACATTGCATGAAGAAACTAAGTAACTTCCCCCTAAAGTAATCTAATGTCCTAAGTATGTATCTTGGTAGATACATTTACATGACCCAAATAATGTAATATGATCTATTTCTAACACCCCTGTATTACAATATTTGGGTATTGAAGACTTTTAGTCTTCAATGTGGATCTTCCTCCAATGAATGATGAAATTTGTATTCTCCTTCATTGCTTAGTGTGATCAGGTTCAATAGGTAATATTTGTCTTCATATGATGCGAAGTAAGTTGTAGTTGAAGGTTCTTCTACCTTTTGAATGTGTTCAACTGGTTCTATCTTCATGATGACATGTTTCTCTTTAATATGCTTCTTCTTTCTTTTCTTCTTCTTCTTCTCTTCTGATTCTGCATTGGTGTTGATGGGATTTTTGCTTCATGACAAGTTAGTCTATCATCACAAAAATATTGTTCCTTCTTGCTAACTTGTTTCTTGTGTTGAGTAAGTACAAACACAATTAATGATAGATAAATCATTAGACACTCTTCTAGTGAAAATATAACCAATCTTTGTGAGTTCCACCATGTTGTGAAGAGAATTTCATGAAGGTAGTTAATCAAGGTTGTAAAGTTACCTTCTTTGGCTTCTCTAAGGAACAAGGAGAATTTATCTTGATCATTAATAGATAGATACTCATATCCTTCTAAAGTATCTATTAAGTTTTGAGAATAAAATTCTACTTCATGGAAAAATTCTTCATTGTTGAAAGCTTTTCTCAAAATTTCATCCATGATAGAACTTGTTATTTCTTAGGATTGAATAGAATCTTAGTAGACTATATTTCAGCTTTGAAGTATATAAGCTTGATTTTGATGAAAACCTTTATTATTCCTTAGGTTTGTAGGCTTCCTTATGTCTCCCTAGTTATGAGAGTTTATACACCTAATGGAATTTTAGGTTTTGTAAAAGCTTATATTTTCCCAATGGATTTGCAACTTGATAATTTATGATCAATGTTGATATTACCAAGTTTTGTGGAATTCCTTATGACTCCCTAGGGATATAATATAGTGCTTTTGAAAAGATAGTTCAATTTTTGGTTGATTTTGTAAGGCTTTGTAAATATCAAAAATCAACTTTTATCTATCCCTTATTGCTCCTATTGAACTAAGCACTTTTTCTCAATATGTAGAGGTTTTAATGTTGGATTTCTTTTGTCCCTTTTTGATGTGTTTGAGACAAGTATATATATAAGTTTCCAACCTTAGCCTAAAGCTTTTAATAACCTCTTTTTAAATATCCCTTATGTTTTGATTGAAGTGAATCTAATTTCCAATAAGTTAATTTGAAGTAGTAACCCTTATAACTCCCAAATGTTGGAAAATTAGATCACAATAATATTTGCAAATATTTTAAATAAATTCCAGTAGAAGTCCTTATTGCTCCTATGTTAATATTGCAAATATTTTATTGATATGATATATTATTCCCCTTTTTGGATATTGCTTTCAATGTAGTTGAATTCTTTTAATTTCAACCTTATGACTCCCAAGTAAAAGAAAGCATATTATGGTGGAATAAAGCTTACCTTATATCATTCAATATTCGATGTTGTATTCATTGTGCATGCGCTGCAATATGGACGTTGATTCTGTAGCTCTCCTTTCAATGATTTGCTTGGAACCTTGGTGGCAAATAGACGTTCCAAATGTGGCCCTTCCATCAATGATTTTCTTGGAACCTTGGTGGTAAATAGACATTCCAAATGTGGCCCTTCTATCAATGATTTTCTTGGAACCTTAGACGTTCCAAATGTGTCACCGCTTACGTCTACTCTTGACCTTCCTTCTTTAGAGCATTGAAGTCTCTTCCTTTCCTTGCTTCCATGCTATCACTGCACCCTGTGATTGTAGACTTTGGACGTAAATTTTTCTCCTTTCACTCTCTCTTTGCTACATTTAATGGTGGTCAATGATGGACAAGTGGCACCTACATTTCTTGAGAGCGTTGCCACTTCTTGTAACATTGTTGCACCGAACGTTACTCCTTTGTAATGTATGTGAACTTGCTTTGAGCGCTTGTAACTCCTCAACGTTGGTCTCTTGAGTATTAGAAATATGATAGGTATTAGGGAATATTATGCCAAGTGGTATATGGACTTCATGCATGCAAATTTTGATGTAACACCTTCAAGAAGGAGATTGTAACTCCTTCATTATTCTTCTCCTTAGCTTGCTATGCTTTCTTGGGTAGCAAGCAACATGTTTTTCTCTGCAAGCAATTCATGAGCCATCTTGGAGCTTCGAATGAGGATGGGGTAGCTCTTTTGCTTTCCTCTATTGATGCTATTCCCAATGTAGCATCTATCCTTCTCTTTGTGCTTATGCCTTCAATGTGCTCCCTGTTCACATTGATAGAAGTGAAGCTTGATGCGCCTATTCGTTGGATGTGCTCTATCCTCTTTTTTTACGTAAATAGCTTCTTCTTGTCCTTGCAAATGTCGATGATGAACTTGCTATGATTTACGTAAATTATTTTGATAGACTTCCTTTGGCTTACGTAAATAACCTTGGTATGCTTGTTGTCATTTATGTAAAATCTTCCTTTGTCTTGCAGGTCCATTCCTGGAGAGAATGCCCTTTCGTTGTTGGAGAACGCTCGATCCTTTGGCCCTTATTTTGGCTGCCTTTTTCCTGTACCTGTTGTGCCTATTGTGGCACCTTTAAATCTGCTCCTTTCCCTACGTTTGATGTATTGTAGAAGTGCAATACCATGTAACCTTTACATGTATATAGAACCTTTTTATTGCACCTTTTCTTGCACTCTTTTGCAGGCCTGAGTTTCTAATTTTTGTAGCAGATTAGTGAGTGCAAAATGAGGGTTTTGAGGATGTCTCTTTGGCTAGACTCCTTACCCTTTTTGCTTGGATGATTGATGGTGAATCCAAGCCTTGTAAATGTTGTAAAATGAAGCTTTCTTTTAGTTGCACTAACCCCTGAGTGCTTTGGATTTGAGATTCACCAAATCTCAATCTTTGAAGCTTCTTTTGGTTAGTTTCC
This sequence comes from Wollemia nobilis, assembly GCA_028583015.1. NCBI lineage: Eukaryota > Viridiplantae > Streptophyta > Pinopsida > Araucariales > Araucariaceae > Wollemia > Wollemia nobilis. The sequence goes on from JAQPPZ010001539.1 coordinate 1,381,952, forward strand.
TTTTGCATGTACTAACCAATTTTGGTGGCTTCTATTGGCCACTTAGAGTTGCAGGTTTTGTGCTTTCAAGAGTGTCTTTAGACACTTGATACAAACTAGATTTTGTAGCCTTTTTCAAAGTACAAAAACTAATTTCTTTTGAGAGTAATAGGATAGTGCAAATAAATCTAATAAATTTTCCCTTTTAATGCACTAACAATTTCACCTTATCACTCCAATTAACTCTAAAAAATTAATGCACTCAATCAATTTACTGCAACTAATCAAGAATAATCTAGAATGAATCTTCAAGACTTATTCTACAATTTTATTATAAGCAAAGGTAGTAGGAGCTAGTCTTCTTTTACTTTCCAAAGTAGATGATAGGTAGTTGATAGATAGTTGGAATTCTAAAATCTAATCAACTCCTAAAGTGCAAATGAACCTAAAAGGAACCTTTCTATTTTGCACTTTTGAAGACTTTAATTCAATTCTCCTATTTGCAACTTCAATTCAAATTAAGGTGCTTAAAAAATCTGATAAGTAATCCAATTAATGAATCTACTTGCACCAACAGTTGCATACCTTTTTTTGAAAGCTCTTTTGCCACTTCTGTAGAGGATGTAGATCTTGGTGTCTAGGATCACCAAGTTGTTGCCTTGTGTAGGATGTTGCAGCTCTTTGTAGGCTACCTTGAACAACTTCATCTTCACCAAAAGATGGTCTCAAACTTTCTTTCATGAGCCTAGGATTTTGGTGGCTTGTTCTCCTCTTGTAGTCTCCTCCTTTTGTTGTAGATTTGAAGAGATCTTCATTTCTGAAGCGGTGCCTTTTGCTGTGAGAGGTAATCTCCAAATCTCCTAGATTTGGTAGGCTTCTTCTATCTGAATCTTCCTTCAAGCTTCTTGTTGAATTTTGACTTCAAACAAGATCTTCTTCTCAAGATTTTGAGTGTCTTGAGGTCTTCACTAGATTCTTCTTCTGGGATTTGGCACTCCTTGCCAAATTCTTCTCCTCTTGGGCTTGTTGTCAGATGGCGATAATTATCCCAAGTCCTTCACTATCAGGGGCTTCTCCTTGGTAGTGGATTTCTCCAATGAGTTCTTCTTTGATGATTTCTTCAATAAGGCTCTCCAAGCCTTTTACTGGATGCTCATTGAGACCTCCCCAAGGTCTTTGATCTCATAACTACTTATGGTCTTCCTTGAGACCTTTTCTTCAACCTTCTACTCTTGGAAGTGTTGGTGGTGAGATCTTCCTCTGGATCTTCACTTCTACTTCTAGATTTGAGCAGGACTCTCCTAGTCCTTCTTCTTCCAAGACTGGAAGTTCTTCTCCTGATATCTTTGCTGTAGGTGTTGGATTGATTCTGAAGAAGATACTCTTCCTAGCTTTCTTGTAGGAAGTTTTCTCGACTCACTGAATCTCCTTTCCCTACAACAAAGTATTAGTACTAAAATCTTAATCTCCTTCTGAATCATATACTCTCTTATTTAGGATCAAGGCTACTATGGCCTAATTTTAGTATCAAGGCTCCTATGGCATTTTTAGGATCAAGGCTTCTATGGCCTTTTTCTTCAATATCAAGGCTTCTATGGCCTTTTTTAGGATCAAGGCTTCTATGGCCTTTTTCTTCTAGATTTAGGCTTCTATGGCCTTTTCTTCTTGATCAAGGCTTCTATGGCCTTTTATTCTGGATCAAGGCTCCTATGGCCTTTTATTCTTGTGTGAAGTTTTCAATTTAGTAATGGAGATCTCCTATCTCCTAACTTCACCACAACTCTTTTCCAAAAGTCTTCTTCCGTAGTATTCTTTTCTTGGACAAGAAACTAACCTCTACACTATGAAGATACGCCGACCTTCGGGCAACGAAGTTGAAGTCTCCTAGATTTCTGTTGTAGGAGGAATCCCAATATTCTAAGAATTAGATTTTTGCAACAAAAAGAAACTATGGGCAATAGTTAAGAAATTCCAGATATCCTGACTTCACTAGTTGATTTGTCAATCTAGTGGATTGAATGTTGAGTCCTAGTCTTCACGAGTTTTTTTGCAACTCTGTGGAAAGACTCTAGCCAAAAGTAATCTCAGTATTTTTGAAACTGAGATTTCTTTTAGTCCTCACTTGTGGCTCTCCCTATTTCTACCACCTAGACTCTTCTGAGAGTTTTTGATAGTGACTGGTCCAAAGGTGCATCAGGTTGACAAACAAACTCAGGCTCATTGATAATGGTGGCTTTCCTATGGCTAGATCTACCATAGCTCTGATACCATTGTTAGATTTTGATGCTATATGCAATGGGAGATAGCAATCACAAGATGCAAAAATAATAATATGAAAGAAAGTAAATCTACGAGATGATTGAAAATATACTATAAATAGAAATGATGAAAATGAATACAATGTAGTTATGGAGGAAATGAACACTCCATGAATAATGCTACTGGACTACATTGCACCCATCTCCAATATGGGTGACTTTATCTATGCCCTATGATGCACTCTCTATGACACTATGCTATATGTGTTCTCTATATCTATGACTATGACAATAAGGCCATTATATAGGAAGATAGGTTCCTTGGCCAACACTCTATCTAGTTGTGCAAGGGACAACTTGCACATGTACAACTTGCACATTGACACTTGTGCATTTATTACATTGCATGAAGAAACTAAGTAACTTCCCCCTAAAGTAATCTAATGTCCTAAGTATGTATCTTGGTAGATACATTTACATGACCCAAATAATGTAATATGATCTATTTCTAACACTAAGGACTTTGTTGTGCCATGTAGGGCTTTTTGGATTTGTCCTAAGCAAATTTCTAAGGACTCTATTGTTCCATATACAAATTTTTTATTTCTAATTTGTTTTATTTCTAAAAGGTCAAACTGATATGTATAGTACTTAATCAAGATAAAACAACGTTGTTTTATAAAAATATTAAAAGCTTTATGTATAAAATAATGCTAACCATATTTTGCTTTATGTACAAGTGTATACAAGTTCAGTTGGATGCATGATTTGGATAAGCCAAATATAAGTTTGATGGATTTATATATGATACAATATTTTGAGAACAATGGATAGGTAGTATGAATTGCCTTCATTTGTGTATGTGTTTTAGATGGTTTGGAAATCCTACATAGATGCTTAATTGCACTCCTATTGAGGCCACCCTACATTTGGAATGGGCACAAAAATAATTTAGATAAGATAATGAGGTTATTTCTATAAACACCTAAAATAGGACCACCTCTTTTACATTGATCCTTTATGCAAACCCACAAAAGGAATAAATTAACCATAGTAATTGACTTAATCTTAGAATGTGCAAATTCGTCGCCTAAAAGTGATTTAACCAAAAAAAGGATACGCTTTCTATCTGGTATATTTGCAGCCAATTCAAAATCCTTAACCCTCTATCGAATTTGACCTCTAATAGTCAAATTCATGAATATGCCAGTTATAAATACACTAGAAGGTATATTTGTATAGGAATCATATTCACATCCAAAAAATAAAAGCTTAAATTACACCTATAGTAGCCAATCAGGGCATAAATCTTGCTTGTCTACCCTTCTACCATTACAGGTAATTGAAAGACAGGGATAAAATTGATTGATTTTTTTCACTCTTTCCCACTTGCCTAAAATGACCCCAAATCAAGGGACAATTGATTTCATGTTGTGATCAACAACTAATTAGCCCTATCAACAACCAATATAACCTACATGTTATCCAACTTGCCCCTCTCGTTCAAGAAGCCCTAAGAGGATCAATTTCTATAAATTGGCCCCTTGGATTATCATTAAAAATAATGTATACTCATAATGAAACTCTGGCAAAATCAAAACTAATTCAAGCATAACAAAGTGCTGTCAAAATTCTCCCATGGAGTCACCAAATGATTTAAGCTTTGGAGGAAGGAAAGGAGGCATATCATATTTTTATGTTGGTTGTACCTTTCTATAACATATTTATGTTTTTCTTAATTGCTTTTAAAAAATATATTTCATGATATAGCTTCATCACATGCATTTTTATATTTTTGGAATTTGGATCTAATTGCTATTGTATCATCAAAAACTCTTTCTTTCATTTTTATAGGTGTCTCAATAGATCTATAGGATAGAGAATTGCTAGCGGGATCCCTAGAACACCACCAGAAGATATTCATAACCACCCCACAACCATACTTTTTATTTTTTTATCAGTTAAATAAAATTCATTTCCTATATTTGATTTAGGCAGTGCATTCGTTATGAATAACTACAACTTTATTTTTGTAGGCTTAACATTATTTTGTCTTTTCTATTTCTAGGAGTGAATATGACATCTATGACTATTACAAGAAATGTATTCTTGATACATTTGAGAAACCCCAATTTCCTAGTCACCTAAGTATTTTTTCTAACCAACCATACTCTTGTACCTCGTTTAGCAATATCTCCAACCCTTGTCTTTTGTTTTGTTTACTATAAACTTAGTTCTATCATATAGACAAATCTACTAGTTACAAGACTTCTTGCTAGCATATTTGCTACAAATTTTTTAGCATTTATGTCCAAGAAAAATTATTTAGATTTCATTCATAAATAGGGGTCCTAATTGTGCCAATTAGGAAGTTTCAACCTTCTTACTATTTGGCAAGCCCCCAAATAAAAATCTCTTTTTTTGTCTATTTTATAGGTTTTAATGAGTTTGAAATTTATAGGAACATATTCTTTGAGGTAGTGGATTTATTCTCAAATAACATATTCACACCAAGCTCCAAAACTAATAAGTACCCCTTATACTCCAATTTTAAATCTCTATCATAGGTTACTTGTTGATTGTTACTTATATGCCCTTTTAAATTTATCTTATGAAACATTAAAATCAAAATAATAGTATTGTAGTATCTTATCCCCTATTTCTTAGAAATTAAATCTGAATTACATATAGTTTGCATTAGGATAAATTGTATTCTTGCATCCTCCTTGCACCCTTGTCTCCAAAAGAAAATAAAATAAACATTTATTTCCATAACATAGGTAATACTCATCAAAAAGCTAAATTGCATTTAAGATAGCTCTTGTATCTCACATTTTTATTATATCGCATCACATTATCATATCTTGCATTAGTTCCTAGGATATATAAGAATCTAAGTGTATCCTTAAATTGAACACAACAAATTATATTAGGTAATCTATAAACCCTTGGTTAACTTGAATCTCTCCCCACCAAAGATAAAATACTACAAAGAAGCACAATCCCAAAAATGATGACTTAGCAACATCACTCTCCCGTCTGAGTGTGGACGACCCCTAAGGAAACACACCCAAGGCCAACATCCCCATGCACCTTTTGGTACCCCACATATTTGGTGAATCCGACGTGAACACATCACATGGGTCCCTATCTAAAACCTTTGACTTAGGACCTTATCCTTAATCAAGATAAAATAAATCACACTTTAATCAAGATCACTTAATCTTGTTTGATTAGATAAATCACATTAAATCAATATAATAAATAAATAAATAATTATTAGTCATATTGAGGAAAGGTTAACGACCTCTTAAGTAACCTGATGTATGAACCTTGGGGGTTATATTCCTTGGCTAGTATATTACCAGGGGCTAGCAAGAGTCATAAGGAGGGCTACTTTTCCATGATGACATAAGGGTATCAAAAAAATTTCTTCTTTGCTATAAGCACTCTCAAAACAAAATTAATAAATTTAATTCTTCCTTTAATGATGTCTTAACCCCCCTATATCACTTGGAACATTGCACAACAAATGGAACAAAACCTGAGTGCTTTATCTAAACTTCCATAGAAGCAACATTTGATTAAAAACCCAATATTTGGGAAGAAGAAGAAGAAGAGGTTCCTCTTTCTAAAACTCTTTCTCCTATTCATAATGAATAAGGAGAGGTAGTTTTTAAATCCATTAATCATCTTATGAATTTCCTACAAGAAAAAAAATAAACCATGGAAGTTGTCTTTAGGAAAAAAAATGTTCCATTCTACCATGGAAGAACTCCTTCTGGCACTTTTGCATAATTTAGATCAAACCTCATGAGTGCTCAACAATGAGACTCAATCATTACCATAGCCATAGGAGGAAGGTCATCAAGTATCCCATCTTCCTCAAAAAAAATAGGATTTATACCTCCCAACATAGAGCCATTCAGGCTAAACCCTCCTATCTCTCAGCACATAAGTCATCCACAAGTCCAACATGTGGATATCCTTCCTAGGATACTTGATGCCTCAAATGTTGTTATTTTCAACCCATTCTATACCATGACTATGCTAGCTAACATTTCCTTTTCTAATATTCCCCCTACTAACATGTCTTTTTAAATAATATTAGAATTAATAACATGATGATCCCTTTTGGATCATCCCATCTGAGTTCTCAATATTTTTCTTTAATCAAACCTCAATCTCAACCTATAGTACCATTAGTATCTTATCCTAGATTCTAGGATATAAATTCTAGGTTAGAACAATTAGCAAAGGAAAACTCTGATTTTAAACAATAGTTAACCTTTATTCAAGGAGTAGAACCTAAAAAGTATTCTTACAAAGATTTTTGCAATGAACCTATAGATCCTAATTTCATAAATAGACCTTATTATTTTAGCTTTGTGTTACCAAATTTTTGGCTATATAAGAGATAAGGTGACCCTATGGAACACCTTTAAATTTTTAAAGTTGCCTACCATGACATCAAATATGAAGTGATGTAGTTATTGAAGCTTTTCCCTACAAGTATTGGCAGTGAAGACTTAGAATAATTTTATTAGTTACCCCACCACTCAGTCAAGAATTTTTTTGATATGGTTGAAATGTTCATTCAATATTTCATTACTTATGTCATAGAAAAATATATAGTTGATGACCTATATCAACTCAAACAAGGGAAAAATGAATCCCTCAATGAATTCTTGCCTTGATGGAAATCATTGGTTAGGAAACTCCCTTTTGCTACACCATCTAGGGTACTATTGCATATCTTCATACATAATTTATAAGAACATTTTTCATATCCTTTAGATATGACTCGTATCATATCTTTTGACGATGCAATCAATCTTGTAAAACAAATGGAAGATACCCTTTAGTGTAGAGGGAAACTAAATATTAATAAAGAAGATGAGAAACCATCCTCTTCTAACACTAAGGACAATATTAAAAAAAACATGTTGTGGATGATAGTATAACTAACTCTCACCCCAATGGTATTTGTAAAATAAGTAATGTTAGTATTTTCATAGCATTACATAAATTAATCTTAGCTAAAACTCAAGAAAAGTCTCCCAAAACATTTACCATGTTAAACCAATCTCTATCCTTTGTGCTGACACAACTATTGGATGCTAAGATGATAGAGCTACCAAGTTAAACTAATCTCTATCCTTTGTTCTGACACAACTATTGGATCTAATATGATAGAGCTACCCCTTATAAGGTAGCATGACCTCAAAAGGGAAAATATTTCTTGGTTTAAGGTTGACCAACAATGCACTTTCTATTGCACTAATGATCACAACACAAACAAATGTATCACTCTTAAAAATATGGTACAAGACCTCATCAATGAAGGTCATCTAGTGGTCGGTGATCTTGAATAAGCAACATATTCCAACCAAGATTTGGGGATATTCTAGAACCCCTTACCAAAACATGGATACAATTCCATCAATAAAGTGCAATATAAGAACATCCCACCACTAGATTATAACATGGTAGGGATGATTTAGTTAGTACCATACATAGACAATAGGCCAGAGAAAAGGGTTAAACCTCTAAATTTCCTCCTGAACCTCCCCTAGTTTTGTGGTCTAGACATGCCACTACTCCTAAAGAACCACCTTTGGTTTTAAAATCTTAAGAAAAAAATATTTTAACCTTCAACAACAATTAGCAAACACACCAACTAAAATATCCATACTTTATTTGTTACAAACTTCTCCAAGTCATACAAAAAATTTGTTCAATATTCTACGCAAACAAATAGTACCTTAAACTGTTATTCCTAATTATTTGGCTAATGTGGTAGGGTCCTTAGCATAAACCATACAACTATATCCCTATTTAAGGATGACATACCACCTTCCTCTATGCTTTGGTAAACACCTTTGTATATCACTTGCAATATCAATGAGTAGTCCATTAAAAGGGTTCTCATCAATAATGGTTCATCAATTAACATTTGCAACCTTAGATTTATCCATAGAATATGAATCAAAAAGGAAGACTTAGAAAATTCAAATATTGTTATGAATACTTATAAATATGAAGAATGAGAAGCTTTCAAAACTATAGAACTACCTATAAATATGGGAAACACATTATTTTATGTGTTGCCTTGTGAATTGAACTATAATTTTCTTTTGGAATGACCTTGGATCGATGTGATGTAGGCTCTCCCCTCAACTTATCATCAATATGTCAAATTTGAATATTAGTGTAAGTTGTATATAATAGTAATTGATCATGTTCCCTTTACCTATTTCTAGGGTATCCAATTAGAAAACCCAAAACCTTGACTCTACCCTTTGTTGAATGCTTCTCGTCCCTTCATAAATGATAACTTAAGGTCTAACCCACCTAAGTGTTTTGGATTATATTTACATCAAGATAAAATCAAACTATAACTATCATCTACAATATTTTTAAAGGTGAGCACCTGCTAATCATAGCCCAAGCCACACATTGGATGGGTCAAAATGCTTTAACCCAACCTCCAAAGTAGGCTGATTTCTTGTCAACTTACTGGATTTTGACTCATTTAAGCATAGTTAAATGAATAAAGGATAGGGATAGAAATGAGAAAGGGTTAAGAAGGAGAGGGTTAGAAAAAAATAAATCAAATTTGGTTGGATAAAGCTAACAACATAGGTTTCTATAGAGAACCTATCACACATCAACTTCAAGGATAAAACCTGAAACTAACAACATTCACAACTACTCATATTCAACATTAAGAACATTTTCATACTTCAAGAATCATTCCCAACATCTAGGGTATTAATAATACAAATTAGCATAATTATATTAACACTCTGACTAATATAAATAACTTCTTTCAAGCATACATTTAGATATGAATCATTCCAATTTTTCTCTAAGTTAGTAATTCAAAATAGTAGAGTAAACTAACCATAGCATTAGTAGAAGAAATGACTTCATAGGTTTGATATCATAATATAAAGAAGATGTAAGTCTAATCCAAACATTAGATAATGCTCCTTCTATTAATTTGCAAAAAGTGTACAACAATAGTGCAAGAAAACACTTTAATACCAACCCTTGAAATGAAGGCATGACCTCTATTTATAGTTTTTACAGTAGATTTAAGAAAATTAGAGTATTACAAGGAAGTTGAAGTGTCAAGCTAACAAGATTCTAATGTGGTAGCCTTCAATCAATAAAATATATGCTCTCTTGCTCCATGAACTTTTTTGGCCTTCATGGCATCCAACTATATTTCTTAAAATAGTTAGACTTAAGAGGTAAAGAATTGATCTCAGTCATCCCCTATTCTTGCAGTGTCTCAACACGATAGATATAGAACTAAATCCACTCAGGGACCTTGAATATCAAATGTTACATCTTCCAGGCCTTATGATTTTATCTCTTTTGAACTAGCTTAAAAATAAGCTCCTAAATCTGATCTTATACCATGATTTTATCCTTTGTTTTGTGGATGTATTTAGCCAAATTCATGCCATCCGTTAATCTGCTATTGAATGATTGAGATCAAATCCATTAGAAATATTGGTGTGCTTTTAGTGGTCACAACCCAAGGATACTTATTATTCTTTGCTTTTGAAGTCTCAAACCCATGACCATTTTCTACTTTAGGAGGATCTTGTCTAGGTCAACTATGACATGGAGCTCTAGGCTAGGATATGATGTCATCAAATTACATTTTTGACCAAGCCTAACCATAGCCTAGAGCTTTCCTTGTACCAAGATCCACCTTAGAAATTTTACCTTAAGTTATCTTCATCGATGTGGCATAGAACCTACTCTAGGCTGGGGTCCACTTTAGGAAATATCTTTTTTGACTCCTTTGATGACAACATAGAGCTTTTTGTGAGTCGTGACTTCTTTTTTTGATGTTATCATTGAATGCTTAAGAGCTGCTCTAGGTTGTGATTCTTTTTGCACCAAAAATCCTTTGATCAAGTCTGATTGTGACATAGAGTATGTTTGAGTCTCATGTGGCCGTGACCTCCACATCTTTGTTTCCCTTGATCCAACATTTGATCATGGTGTAAAACCATGCTCTGGACCACAATTCAAAATTGAAATATAGCCTCTTTGATTGTGTTGATCGTGGCGTAGAGTTTGTTGGCTCTAATTTGCGATTGTGGCCTAGAGACACCCTTGAACACTTAGTAAATTTTTGTGAATTTGTAAAATTTTCTAAGGATGTAGTCTTTTGTACCTACATTATAGCACCTCTCAGGGAAATTTTCTAGCAAAGTTACAGAACTCAGAGCCTTATCCTTTGGGTATATGGATTCAAAACTTGAATGGATAGAAAAATAGGAAATGATAAAGGAAAATATTGTGAAATAATATGGATATATGGAAAATGATAGGAAAGAATAAAAAAAAATGTAATGAATAAATGGAATGGAAAGAAAGAATTATGATAGAAAATGGATGAAGGGAAATGGAATGGATTCCAATCGCTTGCAAAATTATGTCTCAGAATACTCCTTTCTTATGACTATCACCCTCTTGAACATTTAAAAACATATTCAAAGGGTAACAGTTCATATGGAAGCAATGTAATCTCAAAAAGAAGCTCCTAAATCTCATCTTATGCCATGATTTGGTCCTTTGTTTTGTGGATTTCTTTAGCTAAATTAATACCATCCGCTAACCTGCTATTGAACGATTGAGATCAAATCCATTAGAAATATTAGTGCGATTTTAGTGGTCACAACCCAAGGATACTTATTATTCTTCGCTTTTGGAGTCTCAAACCCACAACCATTTTCTACTTTAGGAGGATCTTGACCAAGTCAACTATGACATAGAGCTCTAGGCTAGGATATGATGTCATCAAAATTATAGTTTTGACCAAGTCTGACCATGGCCTGGAGCTTTCCTTGGGCCAAGATCCACCTTAGGAATTTTACCTTAAGTTATCTTCATCGATGTGGCATAGAACCTACTCTAGGCTAGGGTCCACTTTAGGAAATCTCTTTGTTTGACTCCTTTGATCACAACACAGAGCTTTTCTTGAGTCGTGACTTATTTTTTTGACGTTATCAATGAATGCTTAAGAGCTTCTCTAGGTCATGATTCTTTTTGCACCAAAAAGCCTTTGACCAAGTCTGATTGTGACATAGAGTATGTTTGAGTGTCAAATGGTCGTGACCTCCACCTCTTTATTTCCCTTGAGCCAAAATTTTATCATGGTGTCAAATCATGCTTTGGACCACAATTCAAATTTGAAATATAGCATGTTTGATTGTGTTGACCGTGGCATAGAGCCTGTTGTCTCTAAGTTGCGATTGCGGCCTAGAGAAACCCTTTAACACTTAGTAAAATTTTTGAGATTTTAAAAAAAATTCTAAGGATATAGCCTTTTCTACTTACATTATAGCACCTCCTAGAGAACTTTGCTAGCAAAGTTACAAAACTTAGAGCCTTATCCTTTGGGTATATGGATTCAAAACTTGAATGGAGAGAAAAATAGGAAATGATAAAGGGAAATATTGTGAAATAATATGGATAGATGGAAATGAAGAACACAAGCTTATACTGAGAGGGGGGGGTGAACAGTATAAGACCTCTTTTTACTTTTTCCTTTATACTTCAAAACAGTAAAGCAATATACCCAAAGCAATATCAAAGCAATGCACAATAACATCCACAAAGTGACACCAATTTTAACGTGGTTCACCCACAATGGCTGGGCTACGTCCACAAAACTTTTCTCTAAAAGTTATCTCAAAGTTCTTTGGGAATCCTTCCCAATTACAATGTTTATGAGCCTCGGCCCAAAGGAGATACCTTCCCCCAATCAAAATTTATGAGCCTTTGCTCAAAGGAGATACCTTCCCCTCTGCTCTGGAAATGATCCCTTAGAAGATCAACTGCCTCTACCTCTTTCCAGCACATGGAACTCCTTTCCACCGAAGACCTCCTGTCCTCAATGCTTAGCCTAAGAGACCTATGCCTTCTATGATCACGTCCACAAGAGCTCAGCAACCTATACCAAACATAGTCAGTCGGTCTAGTACAAGTCTTCCTCTGTCTGTCAGATCTGTCCAACTCTTGAACAAATCAATCCTCTGCATACAAGCCTTCTCAAAGACTTGCCAACTATCCTCGGGTTCTTCTCATAGAACCAATGCACCTCTGTCCTCAAGTTCTCTCGATAGAACTATCAAACTCAGCTCACAAGTCCTCTGCTAGGACCTATCCAAATCTGCTCACAAGTCCCCACCGAAACCTATCCAAAACTCGCTCACAAGTCCCCACCGAAACCTGTCCAAAACTGCTCACAAGTTCCCACCGGAACCTGTCCAAAAACTGCTCACAAGTCCCCACTAGAACCTTGTCCAAAAACTCAGCAAGCTCACCAAGAAAAACTTTCTTAGTAGGAAATCACAAAGTGAATTGTTAGAGACCCAATGTGATTTGTCAAACTCATAGAAGCATAAAGAGAATTGTTAGAGACTCAATATGTTCTATACTCAAATCCCAATCTCAAAACTCAACTCAAATCAACTCAGCTCAATCTCAATCTCAAATCCGAAAACTCAACTCAATATTTGAAATGGATAGGATAGAATGTTTTCTTTCAAGAACATGAAACCCCAACAATTGCCAACTATGCAAAGAATCACATAACAATGATACTCATGTTCTTTTCATCATCAATTAGGGTTTCAACAACAATGCTCATCAAACAAGGTTTAGTCAACCAACACCACTCAACTCAACATCAACCTTGAAGCATTCAACCAATCATCACAAGAAAAGGAAACAAGTAGAAATCCTTTTCCCTCCAAAGATATTTGAACAAAACAGCCACCAACACAATATCACCAAATGTAAAGAATAACTTGCTCAAATCAACTCAATGGAGTAAGCCCAATATCATGAATCAAGTAAAGCAATAACTTGATCAAACAACCTCTATGGAAGCAACTCAACCATCAAACTCAAAACAGCCAACCAAGGGTTCCACCAACTCAATGCAAGTAGCAAGACTCACAAACATAAACCCTAGTGCACAATGCTTCCACTACCTCAAACCAGAATTATGCATTCACCAAAACTCTCATCAAGGATAACAATGCATAAGAAGTCTTCAACAAACCAAAAAATAGGATTTACACCCAACCAAAGGAAACCTAGTTGAAAACCTTTTCACTCCAACCTTATTTCAGAAAACATACACCAATCATACTCATAAGGAAAATGTGCCCATACCTTTTTGGAGTAGAAGAAAATTGATCCTTAAAGCTGTCACCACACACAACCCTCAAAACTTCCAACCAAGTTAGGGTTAGAACCAAGATAAATGAGCATATATAAAAACTTTCCTTAATACACCTTTTAGCTTCTCTTCTTTAAAAACAACCACCAAAGAAGCCAAAAACACAACAACCAAAACTTACACCTTATATCTCCATTTTTAAATTTAGCATAGCAAAAGACTAATCTCAAAAATACAACCAAAGAAATATCCCCTTATTTCTCCTATGTCTTTTAAACAATGCTAAACAATGCCAAAAATCATATCAAGAAAATAATCACACCTTATATTGGCTGCCCTTGAAGAATCCAAAATTCGCGGCACAAAACACGTTTTAATAAAAACGTGACTAATCCATGCACAACTCCCTCCGTGGGGATCGAAACGCAGACCTCCGCCTACGCAAGGCCCAAACGCAGCCTTCGCTGCCACTAGCCCACAAGGGGCTTACGAAGTCCAAGACGGACTTCCTTCCACATAAACGGTCAAGCTTTCCGAAAGCTTTTCAAACCATGAGCTCTCCTCTTTCGCAACGTAAACAGAACATTCGATCGCAGCCAAACCAATTAATTGCCTTCAATTTTCCAAGAGGGTTTAACCTTAGGAACCTTCTCATATTTATAGTCCATACGTGGACTTTAGAACACGTCGACTGCAAAGAAAAGTAATTTCGAATTTAATCGAAATTTGCTTTCTAAAGGGTTTAAAAACCCTTAAAGTATTTTTAATAAATTAAAAATAATTTCTCCCTTAATTAATTAAATAATTAATTAATTAAAACCTTGAAGGGTTTTAAATAATAATTAAATAAATAATAAAGAGAACCTCCATTGGTTTTAATAAAAACCATTGCCAATGGAATCTCTTCGGATTCTCTTAAAAATATTCTCTTGGAATCTTCCACCTTTGAAGCCAACACATCCTCTTAACATTAATGTCATTTCCTTTTGACATCAATGACAACTCATAGACAAGAAGCTAGGATCTCAAACCCAAAATTGCCAACAATCTCCCCCTTTGTCATTGATGGCAAACCATGCTTCTCAACAACACAGAAACTCAACATAAATAGCTCCCCCTGTCTTGAGGCTCTCCCCCTTACTCATATCTCTCCCCCTTTGTCATCAATGGAAAAGGGTCACCTTTGGGGCTTGGGACTAAGAATGAGCCTCTTAGCTTAGTCCCTCCCCCACCTCCTGTTGAGGTGTTTAATTCTGGGGTGGGAGTAAAACTCCCAACAGGCACTGATCATCATCAATGTCTATAGCTGCCTTACCATGTCTTCTCTTGTTCTCCTTGTCCATATTCCTGTTCCTGTTCTTGTCACTATTCCTGTTCTTGTTATCATTCCTATTCTTATCCATGCCTTGATCCTTGGACCTGTTCATACCACTGTTCCTATTCTTGTACCTTGGAAGTTCAGCTCTACACTGTCTAGTTATGTGACCTTCATTGTTGCACTTATAACAAGTAACAATGTTATTTCTTTTAGGCATACCTGTTCTTTGAATCCACCTGTTCTGACTAACCCTGTTCTTGTTATTAGCCTTGCATAAAATTGCCTTATGCCCAAACTGTTTACAAGAGTAGCAATACCCTTGAAAGAAATTACCACCTCTGAAACTGTCATTTACCTTCCTTACTTGAGTCATGCAATGTGAAGCCATGTGACCAAACCTGTGACAAGCAAAACATCTGCCATTAAACTTTCCCGTAAATGACCTTCTAGGTCCTGTAAACTTTCTCCCCTTTTTCTGTTTCCTATTTTCTATTTCTATGCATCTATCACTCAAGGACTCTTTCTCTGAAATACTCTCCTCATTAGAACTCTCTTCTTTTTGGAATCTCTTACTAGATTCCCCAACCTGTTCCTTGTGTTTCTTACCAAAACCAAGACCTGTTTTATCTGTTGCCTTTCTTTGATCTTTGATGATGGACTTTACCTTTTTGGAGCTATCTTGAAACTTGTAAAGCTTATCCTTGTACTCTTTAGTTTCCTCTTTCAAAGAAGCCATTTTTTGTTCTAACTCATTATACTCAAGAACCTTAGACTCTAACTCATCCTTGAGTTCTTGTGTCTTAGCTATAGAGAAGTCAAGACTTTCTATAAGATCATCTCTCTCCATACAACATTCATCTAACTTATCCTTGAGTCTAGCATTCTTCTTTCTTTCCTTTTCCAAAACACTAAGAGCACTAATAAGTTCACTTTCAAGATCCTTTATTTGTTTGCTTTTTGAATCATCAAAGCCTTTTTCAGATTTCTTATCACTAGAGGTGCTACCCTTTTCAAAGACCATACATGCATCTTCCTTATAATTTTCTGAAGCATCCTCATACATACTAGAAACCAAATCATTATTTGTGCAATCATCCTCAAGGTGACCAAAATTTCCACATCTAAGACATTTCATGATAATGAATCTATGTTTCGGTTCTTCCTCTTTTTCTGATATGAACAACATCTCATTTTCATTATCACTTGAAGAACTTTCACTATCACTACTAGAACACTTACTTGCTTTGTCTAGGTAGAAACTCTTCTTGTGCTTGTGAGAATACCTCTTTCCTTGATTGTTGTGCTCATATTTGTTTTTCTTGTGATGCTTGTGCTTTTCAGAATCCTTGCTCTTAGAATCTTGTTTATCTTCATCACTTTCATTCTTGGGAATAGTACAGTCAGTAGCATAATGACCAAACTTTCCACAATTGAAACATCTTATATTTTTCATACTTTTGTGCTTTCTAGAGAACTTGCCTTTCTTGTTGTAATATGCCTCTTCATCACTAGAAGACTCATCACTATCTTGAAGTTGTTTACCCTTGGATTTCTTGGTAGCCTTG
Source organism: Wollemia nobilis (assembly GCA_028583015.1). Lineage (NCBI taxonomy): Eukaryota > Viridiplantae > Streptophyta > Pinopsida > Araucariales > Araucariaceae > Wollemia > Wollemia nobilis. The sequence continues at coordinate 1,398,290 of JAQPPZ010001539.1, forward strand.
AAAGTCGCCTCTTTCTTGACATCAACCTTCACTTGAGTTCTCAACTCAAATGCTCGCAAGTATACTATGGAGCTCATCCTTTTTCAACTTATCCAAATCTTTAGCTTCCTCAATAGCAAAAATATTTTCACTAAATCTATTAGGAAGAGATCTTAAAATCTTATCACAAACATCATTTTCAGCAAGCTCAAGACCTAAGTCTTTCATGGAGTTAACAACCTCATCCATACGAAGCATGTAGTCACTAATATTTTCATCATCATTCATCTTGAGTTGTTCAAACATACCTTTGAAGTGTCTCAACTTGGCCTTTCTGATATTTGTATCACCTGTATGAACCACCTTCAACTCGATTCCACATTTCACTAGCTGTCTTGCAATGAATCACTTTGGTGAGATATGCTTTTTGTAAGCCTTTTAGGATTGCATTCATTGCTTTTGAATTGATGTGATGTAGGAGCCTTTCTTCTTTAGTATTAGGACCATGTTCAGGAATAGTGTACTCATCTTCAATCACTTCCCATACCTCATTACCAAGTGCCATTAGATGAACCTTCATCCTTGCACTCCAAAGACCAAAATTTGACCCATCAAGAATAGGTGCTGCATTGCCACTTGAATAATCCATTGTGTTCTTTACTAGCTTTTCCTTCAAGATGTTAAACTTTTCGAAGGCACCCGCTCTGATACCAATTGAAGAACACAAGCTTATACTGAGAGGGGGGTGAACAATATAAGACCCCTTTTTACTTTTTCCTTTATATTTCAAAACAGTAAAGCAATATACCCAAAGCAATATCAAAGCAATGCATAATAACATCCACAAAGTGACATCAATTTTAACGTGGTTCACCCAGAATGGCTAGGCTACACCAATCATACTCATAAGGAAAATGTGCCCATACCCTTTTGGAGTAGAAGAAAATTGATCCTTAAAGCTGTCACCACAAACAACCCTAAAGCTTCCAACCAAGTTAGGGTTAGAACCAAGATAAATGAGCATATATAAAAACTTTCCTTAATACACCTTTTAGCTTCTCTTCTTTAAAAACAACCACCAAAGAAGCCAAAAACACAACAACCAAAACTTACACCTTATATCTCCATTTTTAAATTTAGCATAGCAAAAGACTAATCTCAAAAATACAACCAAAGAAATATCCCCTTATTTCTCCTATTTCTTTTAAACAATGCTAAACAATGCCAAAAATCATATCAAGAAAATAATCACACCTTATATTGGCTGCCCTTGAAGAATCCAAAATTCGTGGCACAAAACATGTTTTAATAAAAATGTGACTAATCCATGCATAGCTCCCTCCACGGGGATCAAAACGCAGACCTCCACCTACGCAAGGCCCAAACATAGCCTTCACTGCCACTAGCCCACAAGGGGCTTACGAAGTCCAAGACGGACTTCCTTCCACATAAATGGTCAAGCTTTCCAAAAGCTTTTCAAACCACGAGCTCTCCTCTTTCGCAGCGTAAATAGAACATTCGATCGCAGCCAAACCAATTAATTGCCTTCGATTTTCCAAGAGGGTTTAACCTTAGGAACCTTCTCATATTTATAGTCCATACATGGACTTTAGAACACGTCGGCTGCAAAGAAAAGTAATTTCGAATTTAATCGAAATTTGCTTTCTAAAGGGTTTAAAAACCCTTAAAGTATTTTTAATAAATTAAAAATAATTTCTCCCTTAATTAATTAAATAATTAATTAATTAAAACCTTGAAGGGTTTTAAATAATAATTAAATAAATAATAAAGAGAACCTCCATTGGTTTTAATAAAAACCATTGCCAATGGAATCTCTCCGGATTCTCTTAAAAAGATTCTCTTGGAATCTTCCACCTTTGAAGCCAACACATCCTCTTAACATTAATGTCATTTCCTTTTGACATCAATGACAACTCATAGACAAGAAGCTAGGATCTCAAACCCAAAATTGCCAACAGAAAAATGATAGGAAAGAATAAAAAAATGTAATGAATGGATGGAATGGAAAGAAAAAATTATGATATAAAATGGATGAAGGGAAATGGAATGGAAGAATGGACTCCAATCGGCTACAAAATTATGTCTCAGAGTATTACTTCCTTATGACTATCACCCTCTTGAACATTTGAAAATATATTCAAAGGGTAACAGTTCATATGGAAGCAATGTAAGAGGTAAAACGTTTGCTTCATCAATAGGGGATTTCTCCTATTTAAAACGCTCAACTGCATGAGTCTCCTAAATGTTGTGTTTACTTTGGAGGTGATCCCTATTCTTCCTATCCTTATTCTTACTAAGTCTACATCTCTTGGTCTTGCTCTTCAGGATTGTCAATTATTTCTATGTTATAAATATATTCTTATTCTTCTTGATCTTCAACATCATCCTTTTCTTGTTCTCTTTCATCTTTAGCATCATCTTCTTTTTCTCTCTCTTCCTCATCACCTTCCTATTCATCTAATATATATTCTTATTCTGCATTTTCACCAAACAATTGACTCATATAGTCTAATATTTTTAAAGCTTCATTCCAATCTACTTGAGTGGGATTTGCTTTCCATCAATTGTTAATGAGTGAATTGAAGCTTAACCAATTTTTTATAAGACATAAAATATCCTTTGTCTACTATTTCTTCCATCAAATCTTTTATCTTAGTCAAGTTTTTCACAAATTAGATGACTTGATCTTGCTGAATAGGTTCAAGCCAAGCATTTATCTCTAAATCATCCTACATAATTGATGTTAAATTTTCTTGAAGGTCTTTAGTTGTCAAGAGCAATTGCTCTTCATTCCAGAACCCTTGGAAACCATATTGCATCATTTCTTTGGTGGTTTCTACAATCTTATGGATCTTCCCTTCAATTTTATCAATTAATAGCCACCCTTTCTTAATCATCTTATGTCTTCTAAAGATATTCTTGGCTACTAATCTTTTAATATTCCATTCTTTGCTAGGAATAGGCTTAACAATAAAATTACATCTATCTTTAGATAAGTTACATATTCTTGTTGCTTGTGGCACCATTGGTTGAACCTCACCCTCAGTAATTTTAATATCCTTTTGGGTCTTTAATAACAAATGACTAGCTTCATCCAAGAAATCAAGTACATGCTATCTCCAAATATTTTTTCATAGTTTTAGTCCACATCTTCTTTTTTATCTGTTTAAACTTTATCCTTGGAGAACCCTACAACTCTGGCTTTTTCTACTTGAAGCTACTATTGTAGAGACTCTATCTATTTGACTTGAGTCTGGCTTTGTTTCTTCACTTCTTCAGCTTCTTGTTTGAATTTGATAATTTCTTGATATATCCCTACCACTTCTTCACCTTATTTCTCTAAGCGTTCTCTACACTCGTATGATTCTTGATCATTTATTCCAACTCTTTCACCCTTTCCAACAACTTTTCATATTTCTCCCTACAAATATCACCTTGTACATAAATGATATCAAGATGAGCCTTGGCAACTACAACCTCATCTTCCAAATGCAACTAATTGATATCTTTAGTTTGATCCTCAAGTTGATAGTCTTCTAAATTCATATCCTTTTCTGGCTTATTGACTAGAGTAAGATAGATTTTTATTTTTTGTCGAGCCACTAGCTCTACTATCATCTTTTTTCTTGGACGAGCAACTTTTTTGGAAGGTTGAGAAAACTTCTTGCTCTAGTAACTCTGAGTGTTTATTGAAACACTTTTTACCTTCCATAAAGAAACAATAGTAGTATGAGTGGAAGGTGTGGAGGTAGTGTTAAGTGATGGAAAAAATAGGACTGGCAAAGGTGGAAGAGGTGAAATAGTCATAACTATAGAATTTGTATTTATGGCAAAAATGGGACTAGCGAAGGTGGAAAACATGAAATAGTCATAACTATAGAATAGTCATAACTATAGAATTATATTTAAAGAATAGTAATACCATATAGATTATTCCCCAATTCTTAATCGTTGACTTTATTTTGTTTTCTTAGTTTCGTTTGTAGGAAATGAAAGTTTGCAATAAATGAAATTGAAATGAAATGATGCTTAATTCTAGAGATGCAATTTATGATTTTAACTAAGTCTATGTGTGGATCCACATTATGATCTAAAAATGCATTAACTATTTAATATATTTTATAATTCTATATTATGTAATTTAATTAAATCTATATCTAAGACTATTTTATATCCTAATTAATTCTACTCTATTTTAGGAGAAAGAGAGCAAGGGACTGATTGTTCAGAGTGGGCCCTGCTTATTATAGGTCAGTATTAATATCTTCTCCTTTCTATTATAGTTTACTTTTAGCAAATAATATTCATTTAAACTATATTAATGCTATTTAGCTCATGTATACAGGGAACAAAATGGAAGTTATAGTAACAAGTAAAGCATGAAGAAACTACAAGATATAGTTACCAAGTTCATTGAAGAAAATGTTACTACTTTATTGCTTGACTTCAAATTTCATTCATACAATATAAATGATATATTATGTGCACAAAAAACTATTCATATGGTAGACCTTTTCCAAGGTCTTTACAATGTAATATATAGCTTTTACATCACTCTTTTAATAGAAGTCTTCAACTCCTTTATGTTACATATTGAACAAACTCAAATTAAATTCTAAAATTACATAACAAGATAATCTAATATTAAGATAACCTAAAAACTACTTTTGGACTTATTACAAAAGGATTTGTCCAAGTGGTATAATATGTAACAAAAACCTATAACTTACTAACATAATACTTAATAAAGTAAAACAATGCTTTTGTCATTTTCTCAAGGAGGACAAAGTCGTTACATTTCTCTTACGTAAATCTCTAAAAACTAAAAAATTAATAATTCACATATCTAATAACAAATTATATAACAAGTATTATATTATATTCCAAATACTAATGTCAACACGACAATTACCATGCTGACTGTGCAATACACATTGTGTTGGCTGAGTTGTCAACACACGTGGAAATTTCACCGCGTCAAATAGATTTATGCAATCAACAGTTTTTTGTAACACCTTTCCGTAAGTGCTTTTCATAACACCTTTTTGTAGATGCTTTTTGTAATCTGTTCATGACACGTTTTCTCAAAATCTAGTTCGAGTTGCATTCGGTCATGGCATTTCCCCATGTACTCTTGCACATACATCTGCTAAAAAATATAGTATTCCTATACAATTTACGTAAAATCACCAACATATATCTCATAACACCACATAGGTCAAATATATAAAAAATGATGTAAATTATGCATAACATTCATCAAAACATACTCATAACCATCAAATCTGCATCTAAAAACCAGAATAAAACTGCATATTATAATTACAATTCAACACTCATCATTCCCCCAAACTGAAGGAAATGCATGTCCCCATGCATGCAAAATCAGTACTACAGATATCTGAAATAAATAAATCATACATAAATAGGGATAAATATGCAATCAAAAAATTATGACCAAAAAATCTAATAACATTTAAAATTTAAACATTTCTAGATTCGATCTGAGATGAAACTCGAGTTGGAACAGGTAGATTTTTCGTAGCCCTCAGTTTATTTTGATTTATTTTCCGAATATGTGCTTTGGTTATACCTTGGATTGGTGGTTTCTCCATAGCCATGGTATTCAAGTACAAAAATTCTTTTGGTCTACCTCCTACACCCTTTATGCCATGCGGTGACCCTTGCTTTGTTGGTGGGGACAACTGCCCTATAGATTTGATGATTAGGTTGATCACCTTGTCTACCTCCAGTGAAATATCTAGCCCAACTGATAGTTTTGGCTTTTGAGTGCTACATGTAGGATGCTTTTAAAATCTAAACTTGGATAAGGTGGGTGAGTTGTCCTCATCGAATGCCTAGGCCAAAGCAAAATTCTTACTAAAATTAATTGACTTCCTCATTTTCTTCCCTTACATTGAACTTTTGTTGGGTGACACACTAGAAATCAATGGTTGAGGAACTGGCTCAACCAATTTGACCACCTTTTCCATCGCTATTTATATTATCAGATCAGTTTGGATGGAAAGAGCTTTTCCCACCAATGTTGCATGCTCTGAAAACTCCTTTTTAAGGTTATCCAGCTTAATTTGTAGTAGAGTCTCCTGGGTATAGATTTGGGCGATGGTTTCAACCAAAAGGGTTTGAAATAGGTGAACTCATTTGAGGGTTGGACATTTCCTCTTTCTCACAAGTTTTAGGACTATTTCCTCATATCTAGTTTTCTTCGTTGATGCAGGGAACTTGGGTGCTTTTACGATTTTGGTTCAGGTTGTTTTCTTGATCACCGAAGACTTTTGTTCCCCCTCACTACTAGAATTATAACTCTACTCAGATGTAGTATCCTCGCTAGACTCAAATTAACTCATATCGAATGACTACACTGATAGGTTTACCTCCTCCACAATCTTATCCCATGCAGTTTTAATTTCCAGGGCTTTATGTAGGACAAGTAATTTGATAAGATCGTGATGGGCTATTAGATGCAATTTGGGTTCGACTCCAAATTTTTGGGTTGAACTCTACCAACTACAGCTTTCAAGGATTTATAAATAAAATATGGGAGGTTAATGACGCAATCCTCACGCTTAGGATATTTAATATTGAGCAACATTTTTAGGTGGTATCCCCTACACATGGATAATATTCCCTCTACTATAAATAACTTCATGATTATGGTGGCAGCCTCTTGCCACTTTAGAGGAAGAGATAAAGTTGCCACCCCCTTGATCCATCCCTCCCGATCTTTGACAATGGTGCATTTTTCTTCTAACTTATCGACCAACTAGGTCACCCCTTTGTTTGTGGTTTTAAAATACATTTGGTTGACTTCGAGAAGGCACAACACTTTAGAGATAAGGCTAGGGTTGACTTCAATTTCTACCCCACCCACATTAGTGACCATGGTTGTGGGGTCACAGTTCAAGATGAATTGTTTGGCCACCCCTTGGTCATGTCCTTGAAATCTCATCAAAGCTTCCCACCATCTGGATTTTTGGAAAATCCTCTTGATGAAATCACTGGGCACTTGGGTGTTTATGGAATATGGCTCACTACGCTTATGGAAGGTCAATTTTGACATGGTGATAAGGGTTTGGTAGATAGAAGGGTAGGGATTTTAGAGGATAATGGGCTTAGTTTTGGTTTCTCAAATATTAGCTACGAAATTAAAACCTGTAGAGAAAATGGACAAATATATGCATGTATTGATTATTATCATGTAGAAAGAACAATAATTTATATAATAAAAAAATTATGCAGAGAAAGTATGCTTAGAATTCACACATGGAAGACAATGTTTCATTATATTTCGATATATATATTTTTACAAATTCTTAAACACTACATATATCCATATAAAAAAAAATTTAATAATAAAATATTTATTATATTGTAGAAAATTTTCAAGGAAATTCGGTACATTTTTCTACAATACAAGGACTTATAGTTTTACTACAATTTCTTAGAAATCCTAAGTGCTTACAAGGTTTATTTTTTTCCTTCTTCATGGTAAACACTTCCAGTTTTTTTCATTCCCTCTGTTGTCATTCGGTTCCACTATGTTCACTTGCGATTCTTACTATTATCCAGATTGAAAACCTTCTCTTTTTTTGGCTTCATCCCTTGCGTAGCATTCTCTGGTTGCATTCCCAACTAGGTTGTGTAGGGGATCGATCATTAAACCATAAAATTTTTACCTTAGCATAGATGAATTTCAAGTTTTAGGGCTTTCTCTATGTTTTACATTGTGTTACGAGTAAAAAACCATGGTCGATCACAATTTTTATCGATGATCCCTACACTTGATCCGTAACGTTGATGCTCGTTTGATTCATATAGCCAAGTGTTGGTCATTGGCTTAACTCTACAATGTGATAATATCCCTCAAAAATGGGCATCTCATGCTTAACATAGCATGCTAACAACTCACCACCATGCACGAAAATGAGCTATCAAAATCCTATGTTAACAAGTTGACGTCCACCGGAGGATAAAACATAGGGCAACATAGTTTTTTTAGTTTCAATTTTTATCAACTTTGGTCGATATTCTGGTTTATTAATATTTGCATCTTATTATAAACAAAACCTTTGATTTTTTAATTCCCTTTTAATTCACCTTTGATATGCTTATCTTGTGGTTCATAATGTTATATCGTTCGCATGATTATTTGTGCATCATCAACTCCCAATCAGCATGCTTCCTTTGCTTGGTTCATCCCATTCATTCATTTAGGTTGCTTTATTTGGTGCCTATTTGCATATTCTTTGGCCTTACTTATACTTAATTTTACATCATGCATGAGAATAGGTCAACCCCTTCTCAATTGATGAGTGTTCAAGCTTTAGATATTTGGGTTTTATCTTTATCTCTAGGTAGTGAGTTTGAGGGCTCATGTTACATGTAAAAGAAGATGCACTTGGTGTTTATAGGAGGTTCAATTGAACATTTATAGCCCACGAGTGTCCACATAGTTCATCTTCTTCATATCTTTGAATATCCATGGAGATTTTTACTTTTATTTTTTTCTCCACCCGTTATGGTATGTCCTTTTGTGGTTAACTAGCCATAATTTCCATGTCAGCTCATAGTCACGTAAGTGGGTAGTAAATATTCAAAGTTTCATCGATTTCAACACCTTATGGAATATGCACCAAAGCTTCACGGGATACAAGTTCATATGTTCGTGTTTATTCTAAACCGAACTTCTTTGTTATGCAAAAACTTTGCTAAATAATAACCAATGATAATCACCCTACAACGCTCTATTACACCATGACATGTGGCCTTAGTTATGCATGAATCTGCTAGTCAAACACTTAAAAAAAAATCATAAACTCTCGCCTACAAAAACACAGTACAAAAAATGACTACAAAAAGTAACTACAAAAACTAGCTATGAAAATATACTACAAAAACTAACTATAGAAAGTAACTATAGAAAACAACTACATAAAGTAACTACAGAAAATAAACTACAAAAAGTAACTACAGAAAACAAACTACATAAAGTAACTAGTTATATATTTGTCATATCTTCTTTCTTTTCCACTCTTTTTTTTTTCTTTTTCTCCCCCAAACTATATTATAAAAATTATTATATTAATCCTTTGCTTCTCCCCCAAACTGAAATTTTGGCTATATAGCCAAAACAAGATAAGGAGAAAAATTTTATTTATTTATAAAGGTTTATATTATAGAATATATATATATATATATATATATATATAGTTAAAAATAAACGATTCATATATATACGTAAAAATCATATTCTAAATAAACCAACTAGCCATCAAATAAGATTGTAGGCTAATAAATCTTCTTTAGAATGGAATTGTTTGTTCCCAATAGCAAAGATGTTATGCAAAAACATTGATGTCTTCCTTGACTTTTTAATAAAATATTCCATGGATTTCATAATAAATCTTTCTAATGTCCCAGAGAGATCAATTTCTTTGTTCTACTTCCTTTGGCATCATTGAGGAGTCCTTTGTGAGAGAAAAATTATAATGAGCTTAAACAAATATCAATCAACAATACTTTGGTTTGCAGAAATAGGTCTCATCAATGGTTGGACATACTTAAACCTATTTTGGAAGAAGAAAGTAAGATAGTCATTCTGGTATCATTTTTGTTTTATCATTTCATAGCCCATTTCTTTTCACATACATATAGATTAAGTTTTTAGGGGTGCAAAGCTTTGGGGAATCGGATTCCCAACCACTCTATCAAAGTCCTGATGGGAATTGTCACCCTATCCTTACTACTTTACCCCTTTAAGTAAGAAGAGTTAAGGTTTTGGGGATTCAGACTACATAACCATCTAGATGGAAATGTAATCCTATCCTTACTACCTTTTTTATTTGGGGAAGAAATTAGAACTTTGGGGATTCGAACTACATAACCATCTGGATGGAAATGTAATCCTATCCTTATTATCCTTTCCTTCCTTTTATTGCTTGTGGGCTATATGAAACAAGGTCTTTTACTTCCTTGCTTTATTAATTTTGTGATACCATCATGACTATATGACCTCCTTTTCATGAGGTAAGAATATGTCTTCCCATATTGAATCTGACTTCTTACCTAAACTTGATATTGTGACTGAAAGGTGATGAATGATAAGATGAATAAAACATTGTATGATAGAACTCCATCATGAAATAAAGGAAGCATATTTTAAAGAACATTGAGTGATATTTTCCAGTTTATTTTCAAGAAATATTATTGTTCCATAATAACCTTCTTTCATTGGTCAAGTAGTGTAAATATTTTTTCCATCCATATTATTTATTGGTACTTATACATCCAAACAAGAGGACTGATTAGACTACATTATTTTTAATGACTACACTTATTTGCTTAGTATATATTAGATTATAGAGCAACAAATTATTTAGTAGATAGTATTTTGTTGCTTAAGATATAAAAGAGAAGTTCTTATTTAATAGAAGTTGATTGCATTTCAGAAATGCATTGCAAATCAACTTGTTGCTTAAGATGGTTTATAAATTCTTCTTTAGATAATGGCTTCCTATAAAGCTTAAGCCTATGTCCATTAACTAATAATATTCTTGTTGAATCATCAATAGGCTTAAGTTTAACTGTACCATTCCCAAATATTTCTTCAATCTCATAGGGTCCAAGCCATCGCGTCCTTAGCTTTCCTTGGAAATCTTGGAAGTGGGAGTCAAATAGCAAGGCCCAATCTCCTGGTTGAAATGTTCATGGTACAATATGTTTATCATGCCATTTTTTCTTTGTACTTGTGTTAGTTCAATCCTGTGTAATACCTCTAATCTTCTTTCATCTAGAATATTTAATTGTTCCAATCTAGCTTTTTGTGCTTGATCCAAATCCATATCAAGTTGTATCATTGTGCGAAGAGTTTCTATTTCAAATTCAATAGGTATAATAGCTTGCTTCCCATAGACCATTTCATAAGGTGATAGTCTTGTGGTAGTTTTCCAAGTTGTATTATATGCCCATGTAGCTTCTTTTAGTCTTTCTGCCCAATCAACCCTATTGATAGCTATAATTTTTGTTATAATCTTTTCAAGTTCTCTATTTGTAACCTCTACCTATCCATTAGCTTGAGGATGATATGGGGATGTCTTCCTATGTTTGATTTGATATATTTTAACAAAATGCTCAATCACTTTGGAGAGAAATTGAGATCCATGGTCTGAAACCAATTCTCTAGGTGCTCCAAAGTATTGCATGATATGTGTATAAAGGAAATCAGCTACAGGTTCAACTTGTGCTCATGGTAAAGCTTTTACTTCAGCCCACTTGGTGACATAATATGTGCACACAAGTATATGTTTATTGCCTTTACTTGGAGGATCTATTGGTCCAACAAAATCAATTCCCCATTTCTCAAATGGTTCAAACATTATTTGTGGTACCAAAGGCATCTCCATTGTGGGTGTAGGTTTACTAGCCCTTTGACAAGCATCACATCTATCAACAAACCTATGGGCATCCCTATGTATAGTAGGCCAAAAATAACCTATTTGAAGTATTTTACTAACTATTCTTTGGGTGGCATAATGACCTCCACAAGGTTCTTCATGTGCTACCCGAATGATGTCATATACATCATCTTCTTGCACACATCTCCTAATCACATGGTCAGGGCAAGACTTAAACAAAACTCCATTAATCCACATATAAGGGACACTTTGATGCACTAACTTTCTATGCTCATACGATGTGAAATTTTGTGGTATTTTTCCTGTTACCAAATAGTTTACAATATCAACATACCAAGGAGTAAAAATAGAAAGAGCAAACAAATGTTCATCTAGAAAATTATCAAGAATCAACTCATCATCATCAAATATATGCATACGAGATAAATGATCTACAATGACATTATCTTTACCTACTTTATCTACAATTGTGACATTAAATTCTTGCAATAAGAGAAGTCATCTAACCACTCTTCCTCCTACTATAGCTTTGTTCATTAAATATTTAATGGTAGAGTGATCAGTGTGAACAAATACTTCATACCCTATTATATAATGTTTGAATTTATTAATGGCATGAACTACAACTAAGAATTCTTTTTTAGTAATTGTATAGTTGAGTTCTACCCCATGCAAATTTTTGCTCACATAATAGATAGCATAAGGTATTTTATTCTCAATTTGTTGAAGTATTGCTCCTATTGCATAACCTGAAGCATCACAATGTATATGAAAGGGCAATTCCCAATTTGGCCCCCTTAAAATGGGAGCAATAATCAATTTATATTTTATGATTTCAAAGGCTTTTTGACATTCCTCTATCCAATTAAATTCACTTTCCTTTGTTAAGAGCTTAAGCATAGGAGAGGTAACTTTACTAAAATCCTTAATGAATCTACGATAATATCCTACATGTCCCAAAAATCTCCTTACCTCAATTTGTGTCTTTGGAGGTTGGAGGGATTTAATAACTTGGATCTTTGTAGGATCTACTTTAACACCTTCCTCAGATATATAATGTCCTAAGACAATACCTCCTCTCATCATCATGAAACATTTTTCATGACTCAAGGAGAGATTTTGTTCTTGGCATCTAACAAGAAATTTTTGTAAGCTCAACAAGGTTTCTTCAAAGGTGTTACCATAAACTATGAAGTCATCCATATAGACTTCTACACATTCATTAATTAAATCAGCAAAAATAGCTAAAAAAACCCTTTGAAAAGTAGTAGGTGCATTGCATAATCCAAAGGGTAGAACTTTGTAAGCATAGGTACCTATAGGACATGTAAAAGTTATCTTTTCTTGATCTTCTTCTACTATTGAGACCTGATTGTACCCGCTAAAACCATCCAAGAAGCAAAAGTACTTCTTTCCAACCAAGGTATCAAGGACTTGATCAATGAAGGGTAAAGGAAAATAATCCTTCTTTGTTACCTTGTTTAGTTCCCTATAATCTACACAAATTCTCCATTTTCCATTCTTTTTGGGAACTATCACAAGTGGTGACACCCATTGGCTATCAAAAATTGGATATATAAATCTTGCATTCAATAGCTTAATAATATCTTCTTGAACTATATCTTTCATAGCTGGATTTAGTCTTCTTTGAGGTTGTCTCACTAGATGACAACCTTCTTGGATGAATATATGTAGTGGGTACAAATATTTGGATGTATTCCTTTCATATCCTCATAGTTCCATGCAAATGTTGTTTGATGTTTCCTAAGTACATCTATCAATTATGACTCTTGTATACCTGTGAGTGCATTATTAATGTTTAGAGTTTTTCCAGGTGTGATATCTATCTATTTGCAATTTTTAGTATTTGCATCTATTCCCATTATTTCATGTTCAAGAACATTTAATTGATAGTTATAAGGCACTAATTGATGAGATTGACTTGTACTTGCTTCATCATTAGACATGGCAAATTCAAGTGGACAACTAGTGTTTTGATCTTGATCTTCCTCTTGATCATCTAATAGTAGTGATAGTGGTCCTTCAATATCTTGTTGTAAATGTTCACTTAATACATTGATTGATATAGTCTGAATATCATCCAAGTCATCAGGAAAATCATACCAAAGTTGTTTTGAAAAACCTTCATCTAATGTTGACTCAGGAAATAAGCTAAGATCTTTAGTGTGCTTACCATTGGAAATAGTCATATTTCTAGATCTACAACTAATGTAGGCATCAATTGTTGCAAGCCATGGGTATCCTAGAATTAAGGGATGTCCCCCTAACTTCTTCTTTGGTTGTAAGACTACAAAGTCTACAAGATACTCCCATGAACTTATAGAAACTATAATATCCTCTAACTTTCCTTCTAGTTTAATGGTAGATATATCTGCAAGTTGAAGCACTATAGAGGTTGGTTGTAATTTATGTACCCCTAAATATTTTATTGTTTCCTTAGTCATAACATTGATGGCAACCCCTAAATCTACTAAGACATTATGCAAGGTTGTATTACCAATATGGACTGTGAGTATAGGTATTCCAAGATCTGCATATTTTGGGAGTAACCTTCCTCTAGTCATTATCTTAGATAATTGTCCAATAACTTGGATGGTTTGAGATTCATTCTTATTTTTCCTTCTTAAATTTGTTGTACACATACTCTTTATTAACTTGGAGTAAATAGGAATATCCTTGATAGCTTGCAAAAGAGGAATTTTAATGGTAACATTTTCTAATTCTTGAAGGAAATTGAAAGCTAGTTTAGAGGGTTCTTTAGGTATTGCCAATATTTCAAGAAATGGGATTTCCATTTCTTTCCTTTGAGGGATTTGAACTTCCTTTTGTTTTTCTAGAACATTTTCTAGTGAGGTTTCTATCTCATCTTCAGGTTTTTCATCTTTGTCTCCTTTTTCAAACAAGTTTTGGGTAGGTTCCTCAATTTTTGTGAAAGTCACTCTATTATTATCCAACACCTTTCCAGACCTTAAATGGATCTGTTGGCAAGGTACCATAGATATTGAACATGTTTCATTAGTTTCATAGACTTGTTGAACTATTTTGTTATTATTAGGATTAGGTACCGGTTGAGCTGGTAAAGGTGGTTGCTTAGGAGGATTGTTCACATTATTTGGAGGTGGGAGGAGTCTATTTTGAGGTTGGTTTTGAGGGGCTTGTCCCCTAAATTGATTTTGAAAGTTTTGTTGTTGGGGTGGTCCTTGAGACCAGCTAGGTCCTCCTTGATTATATTGGTCATTCATATTCCAATTAGACATATTTTGACCTGACATTCCTTGAGTCCATGGAGGTGGACTCCCATATGAGTTGGCCATAAATTGAGCCCATGGAGGTATATTCCATTCTTGATTATTTGGGTAATTATATGGGTTCCAATTTATCCAATTTGATGCATTTGACCAATGGTTAGGTCTTTGCTGGTTGGAATAACTAGAATTTGACCAATTAGATGGACCATTGAATGGGCCACTTCTTCTTTGGGCTACAAAATAAATATCCTCTACTTCCTCAACTTTAGGTTCTTTTATAGAAGATTTGATAGCTGAAATATACTTGCAATTTTTAGTACTATGATTCTTGTCACATATTTTACAATTAGAAGAAATGTTGGAGATATTTGTGATGTTAAGAGGGCATTCTCTTAGATTGTGTCTTTTCCTACATCTATGACAATATATCTCCTCAATATCTTGCTCTTTTGGTTTCTTATCCATGAGGTCAAGAGATGTAGTTAATGTACTCAATAAATCAGTCTTCAGACTCTCCAACATGTTACCAATTTTTGCTCTTGTCACTCCTCCTCCTATGGATGAGTATTTGTTATTTCTAAGAGGCTTATTTCTTGAATAATTTTTGCAAAGATTCACAATCTCTTCAAATACCATTAGATGAATATCTCCCTTAGCCATAAGGTTTAATATATCAAGGACATATTCTTTTAACCCTTTGAGAAAAAGTTCTTTTAAGATTTCTTCATCTAGCTCAATATTGACTCTAGATCCCACAAACTAAAATCTTTCAAGATAGTCTTCAAGGGATTCTTCTTCTCATTGGTTCATATAAAATAACTCAACTTTCTTATCCCTAACTCTATAGTAATCTTGATATATTTCAAGGAATATGTCCTTCAATCCATTATCTCCATCCCATCGATTACAAACACTTTCACCTAGACCCATGAACCATCTTAAAGTTGCATCCTTAAGTGTAGAGGGAAATAGTCTTAGATTTTGTTCATTAGTGGTGTAGAAATAAGCTTGGCATACCACTTCAAACTCAAAAATAAATGCATCAGGGTCCTCATGTGGTTTCCCATGAAATGTAGGTAAAATAGCAATAGAGACAGGCTTTGGTTCTCTCATTATCCTATCATCTTGGAGAAGGAATTGGAAAGGCAAAAGTTTTCCTTTACCTACTTCTTCTTTAGTTTTCTTCTACTTCTCCATGATCATTATTCCTTTGCCTACTCCCCCTTTGGTTTCCATCTACTTCCCCATGTTCACTAATATGGTCATCCATGACTGATTGAAGGAATTCTAAGATTGGACCTGGTATGGGTTTAAAAAAGATAGTTGAAGGATCTATATGATTATCAAATTTAGGTTCTAGCAATAAAAATGTTTTAGGATCTTGATCAAGTAGAGTTAATGGTAGTTCAATTTGTTCTTTTGGAGAATCCTTAGTTACTACAATCTCAATCTCTTTTAATCTAGTAATATCAAGCTTTTCACTAGAGTTTTCTTCTTGTTTCTCTTTGTAGACTTTGATGAATCTTCCTTTTGAATCTCTAGGTCTACTCATAAATTTACAAAGCTCTTAATTTTTGCAACAAAATCATTCATTCCTCATTAAACAGTTTATGGATATCATTGATTGGTTCTAACTATTCAGGGGTCATGTAATGTTCTTCTTCAAATGTAAAGTCTCATTTTACAAGATGAATCAATTGAATAATAAAGGCTTGTCCTTGAATTGTGCTAGGATTTTCAAACTGTAAATCATGACACAACTCTCTAAAGTATATAATTCTAGGTGCTTTGTGGTATCTTTTGTTATATTCTAGACTCACTTCTTTATTTTCTATATCTACTAAGAAATTATGGACAACTAGGGAATCCTCAAAGTAATGCTCCCAAGGATATGTAGTTGAGTTTACACTTGCTCTTCTATCCCCTAGCCAACATTCACAACTCCTCAAGAGAGCAAGGTATGGTGAGTGATAATCTGCACCTAGAGCCTTAGCTATATCGATCCTCTTAATTTTGTCCAACTCTTCTAACCTTTCCCTAATAATATCAAGGTGTTCCCACATGTGGTTCCACTCTTTCCAAGATGACCTATGTCTTTGTTCAAAAAGTAGGTTGATTTCTTATTCTAGAAATTTTCTTCTAAGGTCTATAAATGTGGACCGAATAATACAACTTTCCACCATCAACAATGTATACTTCTCTCTTATTTTTAGTTTTCACAGTTTTGTTTTCCCTTTTTTTTTTCTTTTTCAGCAAAATGCAATTTTCAAAAACAAAATTTTCAAACAGAACAATCTTACTACTATTAAGACCAGATCTGAAATACAATAGTCAATCTTAACACAACAAGGGAAAGTAAAATTACTACTCTAAAATAATCTTACTACCATTAAAACCAGGTCTAAAATACAACAACCAATTTTAACACAGCAAGGGAAAGTAAAATGTTGTTGTTACTACTTGGT
The DNA here is from genome assembly GCA_028583015.1 of Wollemia nobilis. NCBI lineage: Eukaryota > Viridiplantae > Streptophyta > Pinopsida > Araucariales > Araucariaceae > Wollemia > Wollemia nobilis. Next base: position 1,415,459 of record JAQPPZ010001539.1, read on the forward strand.
TTTAAGAAACACTTTGATATGATCTTGTCGCACCTACTACCTTGTTTAGAGGTTAAAGTTTCTAAACCTAAGTATGTAACAACCACACAATGTTGAAAGTAAATTTGCTAAAAATAAAAATGCTAAAATGTTGTCACTACTTGATTTTAAGAAGCACTTCAGTATGATCTTGTCGCACCTACTACCTTTTATAGGTTAAAGCTTCCAAACCTAAGATGTGACAACCATAAAATAACTTGCTGAAATCAAATGCTAACTAGAAAATAGTAAAATTGAACCTAAGAAAATGGAACCTAGAAATGTTGAGATGAAGACACTTGTTGGAACTCCTTGTGCCACTCTAACCTACATGCACGTTGGAACTTCTTGTGCCACTCTGACCACACAGGTAAGCCTCCCTCTCACACGATCCAACAATCTCCAATAAAAAATTATGGCATTATTCTCCCCGACAACGGTGCCAAAATATCGAGTTGTGATGTCTCACATTTAATTTGTCAATCCAGGTTAGATTTAAAGAACAAAAATCCCATATAGATTATTCCCCAATTCTTAATCATTGACTTTATTTTATTTTCTTAGTTTCGTTTGCAGGAAATGAAAGTTTGCAATAAAATTAAATGAAATGATGCTTAATTCAAAAGATGCAATTTATGATTTAGACTAAGTCTATGTGTGGATCCACATTATGATCTAAAAATGCATTAACTATTTAATATATTTTATAATTCTATATTATGCAATTTAATTAAATCTATGTCTAAGACTATTCTATATCCTAATTAATTCTACTCTATTTTAGGAGGAAGAGAGCAAGGGACTAATTGTTCGGAGTGGGCCCTGCCTCTTACAGGTCAGTATTAATCTCTTCTCCTTTCTATTCTATTTTACTTTCAACAAATAATATTCATTTAAACTATATTAATGCTATTTAATTCATGTGTGTAGGAAAATAAAATGGAAGTTACAGTAACAAGTAAAACATGAAGAAATTACAAGATACAATTACCAAATTCATTGAAGAAAATGTTGCTACTTTATTGCTTGACTTCAATCTTCATTCGTACAATGTAAATGATAGATTATGCGGACAATAGACTATTCATATGGTAGACCTTTTCCAAGGTCTTTACATTGTAATATATAGCTTTTACATCACTCTTTCAATAGAAGTCTTCAACTCCTTTCTGTTACATATTGAACGGACTCAAATTAAATTCTAAAATTACATAACAAGATAATCTAATATTAAGATAACCTAAAAACTACTTTTGGACTTATTACAAACGGATCTGTCCAAGTGGCATAATACGTAACAAAGACCTATAACTTACTAACATAATACTTAACAAAGTAAAACAACTCTTTTGTCCTTTTCTCAAGGAGGACAAAGTCATTACATTTCGATTACATAAATCTCTAACAACTAACAAATTAAAAAATTACATATCTAATAATAAATTACATAAAAAATATTGGATTATATTCCAAATACTAATGTCAACACGATAATGACCATGTTGACTGTGCAATACACATTGTGTTGGTTGAGCTATCAGCACACATGGAAATTCCACCACATCAAACAAATTTACGTAGTCAACCATTTTTTGTAACACCTTTTTCTTTTCATAACACCTTTTCGTAGATGCTTTCTATAATCCGTTCATGATGTGTATTCTCACAAGATGGTTCAAGTTGTGTTCGATCGCGAAGGTTCCTAGCGTACTCTTGCACATACATCTGCTAAAAAATATAGTATTCTTACATAATTTATGTAAAATCACCAGCATATATCTCATAACACCACATAGGTCAAATATATCAAAAATGATGTAAATTATGCATAACATTCATCAAAATATACTCATAACCATTAGATCTGCATCTAAAAACTAGAATAAAATTGCATATTATAATTACAATTCAACACTCATCGATAGTGTTTATCATATGTATCAGAAAAATCTTTAGTATATTGGCGACCAAACTTAGAGCCTCTAGTATTTGTCTCCACCCTCATTTTCCACCATTCTAGAATCTTAGCCTCATCCCAACTAGTCTTTTCTTGAATGGTTTGAAGTGTTTACTTTAACTCGTGTGTTTTTTATACTCAAGATCATAATGTACCAATTGTTTATAAAAATCTCTCCAAGGAGGTAGTGGTTCCATTTTTCCCACATTCCATTCCAATGGGGAATCTTCCTTGTTATTCTTCAATTTTTTAATGTGTGACCTCAGAGTCCTTTCAAATTTTTGAGCTTTAGCACCATTGAAAGCTTTTAGCTTTTCCAAAAATTTATTAGCAAGGTCATACCTCCATATTTGTGGGAGCTCTCTAAGCCCTAGTCTTTCCATCACCTGAGTAATCTCCTCACTATCGACCCTCCTTGTTAAGGTAATATTTTTCACATTAAGAGGATAATTGATTGTGCCTTTTCTCTTCACTCTAGTGCCAAAAGTGAAGTTAATGTAGTCGGCTTATCTACAATATTCCAATTACAACTGACTAGTGACAAAATGTGACAGTAAAAATGATTTCCTTATGAAACCATAAAGCCTAATCATTGTGCCTTCAGTTAGAATATACTAATCTCCTTCAAATTAATTTATTTATAACAACTCCCATGGTAGAGGTGGTATTATGGGGAATTGACCATGAATAATATTAAGTTCTAGCCCTAAAAATTCCCTATTATAATTATAATAGGATTCGGACTTACTCAAAACTTTTATCCATATGTAAACTGGTAGTTCCTATTTTTATCTTTTTTCGTCACAACTATACAAGGCATCTCTTTTATGGTGGCACTAAAAAATAGCCATGCCTAGTTAGAACAATGTCTAAACGATGTGGCTTGAGAATCCTTCTTCATTTTAACCAAATGCCCATGGATCCTTTTGTAGAGGAAAGAGGGCCAATCAAAATAAATGGGGTTGGTATTACTATCTATTGACATATATACATTTTTCATTTGAAATGCAATAAGTCATAGCTATTTGTCAATCTTGCATATTTATATCAAAGTTCAACCCTGCTAATGTTCCTAGCATGTAAAAATATTTGGGTTGATGAATTGATTAGTGGTGATTGGGGCAAATGATCTTTGAGTACCATGCTTTTAGACTACCTATTCAACCATTCCTTAAATTGTTCCCCATTTGTAGGATGCCCCTTCAATGTATAAAAGTTAGCTTATTCTTCTGGATCAAAATGCTTGGGGTTAACATGAGGAGTCATACCCATGGCAAAGAGATTGCAACATGAAAAGGACTCTGCCCTAAGCTATTTATACTACCCTATTCTTTAGGTCATAAAATTTGACAATTGTAGAAACTAACTTGGGGCATGGGTGAACAGAGTCACATATATAAATATAAAAGATAGTAAATAGCACAAGAACTTAATCTTAGAGTTGAGAGTCCCCTGAAAACTCTATTATAAATATATTTTCTTAGTCGGTCCCTCATCTTCCATGTAATTATGGTGCTAATTTCAACAATAGCTTCATCCAGGAAATGTGTAGGCTTGTTGGTCTTGCCCTTAGTGGTCTCTATGGAGCTAGAGATACCATTGTAGTCAATAGAATGCCTAAAGAATGTTTTGTAATTTCTATTTCAAAACCTCTATGAGTATCTTAGTATCTCTTTGCAAATGCTTTTTGAAGCTTATCCAATTTTGCAAAAAAAATTACTCTCAAATCCCTAGCTTTAATAGCTTGCATGCACATATTCTATCATTAATGTGGTAGTTGAACTACCACTTAGTCACACACATTAAATTCTTGAATTGGTGGCAAAAAATAAAACTTGCATGAGAAGCTTTTGTTAACCGCTTGTTGCATGTTGACTATGTTTGACCATGATATGGAGCCTATCAACAGTCATGCTCCACTTAATTTATTATTACTTTCATCATACATTTGGATGTAGCTCAGAGCATGGGTGTTTTAAGAGCTTGCTTTGACTAGCCTTGACCATGACATGGAGCTTACCGGTGGCCATGCTCTCTATTTTCCTTTTATCTAAAAATTAAAAAGAAATAACATATAATACAATGGGAAGGATTTTACTTGAAGTACAACTTAAGATGATATCCATTGATTGGGATTGGATGCAACCTCCCTCCCTGATCTTGTAGCTAAAAAGCCTTATTTTGTTTGATTTTAACAATATTATATCGACCTTCCAAAAATGAATTAAACTTTTGAAGATTGCCTGGTTTTTCTTTCTCTTCATTCCATCTTAGGACTGAGTCTCCAATCTTAAATTTTCTACATGTGGTCCTTTTATCAAACCATCCTTTATTCTATGTTAAATATTTCCAAAATTATTCATAGGATTTATTCCTCTGCTCCTCTATCTGTAACAATTGCATTAGCCTTATCTCTATAGAATTTACATATGATGAATTTTAGAGCAGATATTTCAAGGTGTGTAGGTAGAATAGCTTCTTTTCCATACACCAAGACATAAGGATATGTACCTATTGACTTCTTCATTGTAATCCTATCTGCCCATAACACCTAGTTTATCAACAAATGTCAACTTCTTTTGTTATCCTTCAAGGCTCTCTTTGGAATTCAGAGCACATTCTCATTGGTAGATTCTACTAGGGCATTTCCTTTTAGATAATAATTTGAGGAATTCTCCAAACATATACCATATGTACTGGCAAATTCATGAACCTTGCTTCTATAAAATATGGATCATTGTCACTTACCAAAGCTTCAAGTATACCAAACCTTGTAATAAAGCTTTCAATATGAAGTAGGGAAAAATGGTGCACCTAATTATGAATAAAAATATGTGTATCTATCCTCTATAGCTTATGAGCATCAAACGGAAGCATGCATGTAAAAATGGAAGCAAAACCAAACAACAAGGTATGAAATAAAGCGAGCATATTTCTTATTAATTTGGTGGATCAGATCCAAGGTTACATAGCATTCCCCTTGAGGTCTCAAATGTGATACAATTATTACAAATTTTGGGTGCCCAAGGATCAAATCCTTCAAGAAATCCGAGTGCACATCCAGTGTCCTTCCTCGTACCCACAATCGAGGTGGACGGTCCAATGTCACCGCTGCTTGTATATTTGATCTTTGATGTCTTGTTTTCCTTCCCAATGCCTTCTAGGAACATACACCTGCACACAAGGAAGCCAAAACGGTCAAATAGCAAGTGTGTGTGATGGAAAACATGCAATCCCCACAGGCACCAAAAGACTAGTAAAGGGCATATATATTAAAAATATATCAAATCAACTCAGAATGACTTAAAATTTTATGGAGATATTAAATAGGAGGTTTTTAAGGGATATCACCAAAAATAGGTCTGAAATTTTATCCTTATGCCCCTCGATTTTGCATCGCCCGTCTGCAACCTACGAAGAACAAGATAAGCAATTCTCGTCCCTAAACATGTCCAAAACACATGAAACTTGGACATAATATATAAATAAATATTTTAAGACTACCCATGTGGTTATATTTTCAAAATAAGGTGCAGATACATATTCATGCACCTGGGGTGCCCGAATGGCCCCTACGAACCTATAAAAACTTAAAAATGCGATATCTCGGCCAATATAACTCCAAATTGCATGAAATTTGAACTGTAGCATACTATGATAGTCTATAATAAGCCTAAAAAAAATATTAAAGAAATTGTGCATATATTTCTCCTCGTTCTAGGGGGACGGTGGTGACTACAACTAATTGGAGGGCACCCTGGGGTGGGATACCCACCAATTCTGCACACCTTTTGCTACCAATCCCACTGGGGAATGGTCCTAAACACTCTAAGGGGTATTTTCACAAATTTGATGAATAATTCACCTGGATGGTAAAGTTATGCCCAAAAGACCCTCTTGAAGTCACCCGGTAACCTCCTTTGCTAAGAAGATATTTCGAGGGAAATAAAGAACAATAAAGTGATGGAAAATCTCGGCAACACTTCATTGCATATCCTAGAACTCCTCTCTGTATGTTTTTTTTGTGGATCTTGTATCCATTTTATAACCCAAAGGGGCTTATGTGCAAAAAGGAATGCAAGAGCATGCATGACAGGAGGCATCATTTGTCAAAAGGGAGGCATGCACTGGATGTGGAAGAGAATCTCCATTTTTTGCCTTCATTATGAAGCATGTCATAAGGATGCAGTGCCCTCTGACCGGCATTCTTCAATTGGTGGGGTAAATGGCAGTTTTTGGGTGTCATTTGTCCTAGATTTGACTTTTTATGGGTCAAACTTGCTCACCGTCCCACCTTGGGACGATGGCTCACCACCATCCCAGGGTGGGACGGTGGGAATCTGCCACCATCCCAAGGTGGTATGGTGGTGAATTTTGGGTCAAAACCTCCCAAAATTGGGCCAGAAGCCTCCAAAACCTCTTTCAAAGTGGCTAGAACCATTGTGAGCCTTTTGAGGGCTGCCCAAGGGGTCGTATGATGCCAATTTAGTCATTGTTTGTGGATGCCTAATCGGATTGACCATATTTTAGTGTCTACACAATAAACTCAATTAATACATCCTAATAAGAATTATTAGTTGGAACTACCTCAACCCATCTAGTGAAATAGTCAGTAGCAGTTAGGATTTATTTGTAACTTATTGAAGAGTTTGGATTTATCACACCAATAAAGTCTAGCCCTCATTGTTGTAATGGTTGTTCTACTTGTATTGGCTTGAGTGGCAATAATGCATTCCTATTTTTTCCCACATATCTCTGACACTCATCACATGATCTGGCAATTTTGAAAGTGTCAAAAAACATTAGGCCAATAATAACCAGCCCTTATTATCTTCATTGCAATTGTTCTACTTGAATAGTGACCTCCTAATAGTCCTTCATGGAATTTTTCTAGAATCTTTTGTTTTTTATCATCCTTAATGCATCTTAAAAGAACTCCATCTAGGTTCTTTTTGTATAATCCTTTAGGCAATAGAACATAATTCAAGGCTTGGAGCCTATATCTTCTTCTTTGTGAAGCATTGAGATTTCTAGGGCATATCCCTATTTGAAAGTAACTTACAAGATGATCAACCCAATCTACTTCTTTTGAAGGATTTCCATCTTTCTGCTCTAACCCTATTGTTTGGAAGGCTACCCTTTCTTCTTTATTTGCCTAAGTAGCTAATTCTTAACATAGGGCTCTCCCTTTGACCAATATGGTAGGATGAATCTCCACATCATTCTCTTGAATCTTAGTAATCCACCCTACTCTTTCATCACCCAGATCTCCTTGTAGAATTAAGATTTTAACATCAGGATGTACTACATATATCAAATTCTTACTCTAATATAGATATTACCAATTTTTTAAATGATTTTATAACTGCAAATACCTACCTCTCAATGAAGTTATATTTCATTGGTATTCATGGAGATTTTGACTCCAAAAGAATATGGGATGTTCATTATCTGCATTATCTTTCTAAGTCAATACCACAACATAACTGTCATATGCTCTATAAGCATATAGGATAAAATATTTGTTAAAATCAGGGTTGATTAACACATAGGAAGTAGCAATGGCTTGCTTAATCAGTTAAAAGGGTTGCTTTCTCTTATCAATCCATTAATATTTAGCATTCTTCTTCAGAAGCTCTATAATGGGTTTGACTATTTGAGCAAAACCATAAATAAATTTTCTTACAAAGTTTATTTACCCAAAGAAGGATTGCAAAGCCTTTTTGTTCATGGGAAGGGGAAGAGACAATATGAATTTGATTCTATTTGGATCCATTCACATTCCCTGCTTGGACACCACATGCCTTAGTAGATTTCCTTTATGAACTACAAATATTGACTTCTTTGGATTAAGAGATATGCCAAATTGTCTACATTTTTTAAAAACTTATTCCAAATGCTTGAGGTGTGCTTGTTTTTCATGAGAAAAGAATGTCATGCCATCCAGATATATTATAATTGTTCTAATAATCAGTTCTCCAAATACATAATTCATAACTCTTTATAATGTACCTCCTACATTAGATAAACCAAATGATATTATTTGGTAATTAAAATTACCTCACTTTTTAGTGAGAGTTGTCTTATATTGAGCTTCATCTTTTACCCAAATTTGATTATAACCAAAGAAGCCATCTAATAGAGAACCTTTCATCTCCAGCTGCTATCTGCAAAATCTGGTCTATCTATGGAAATGGATAGTGATCTTTGAGAGAAGCCTGATTCAAATTTCTAAAATCCACACAAAAAAATATCACCATTTTTTTTTCTCACTGGAACCAGATTGGCAACCCATGTGGAGTGCTTAACAAGATAGATGATTTTTGCCTTTAACAATTTAAGTAACTCTTACCTCATGATTGCTTCAATCTTAGGATTTACTAGTCTTTGTTTTTGTCTAAATTTTATTGCTTCAGGAACTAATTCAATAGTATGTTGGATTATGCTTTTATCATAGACTTTCAAATCTTCATAGGTACAAGCTATTATGTCCTGATATTAAAGACAAAAAGCCTTAAATTCTCCAACTTCCTTTGGAGTGCATTGGATACCAATTTTTTTTTTTTTTCTATTTTCTATTTATATTTCTTTATAGATCTTAATATTCTCACTACCTATATTTTGCAAATATGGCCTTCCTTAATCAAGGATTGGCTCCTTCAAAAAAACAATCTTCCTGACCTTAATTCCAAGAACCAAGATGGTTTTTGCGACAAACTCTTATAATAGCTATGAACCAAGATGGTTTTTTCCACTATGGATCTGATACCACTATTGGGATTTCTCCTAGATTATCTCATAGGTATATTTCCTAAGATCAAATAATCACTCACAATAAAGTTCACGATATTGCACACATAAAATATAAAATGTTATTTATAAAAATATCTACTAATGCATGCAAGAACAATGTTATCTTGATGCTTATTACAATGCTTTGTCATAAATATATATTTACATGTGACTCCTCACATGCATACCTTTTGACCTTATCTCTCCTACATAACTCTTTGCTTGCCTACTTGACACTTTGCATTCTCACAACTCACACTATCACACCTCACACTTGCACACATTGCACACTTTAATACATTGGAACATGGATACTCCTCACACATTCACACATACATTAAACAAATATTTAACACACTCCTTAAGCTATGCACACCCTAAACTATTACATGACCAAATAATATAATATCTCCAACAAAATTTGCCTACCCTAGTGATGCTTTTTTTATTGTATACTTATCATAGACCTAAATCCCCTTGCTTTCTATTGACTCACCCCTATTCACAAAATATTGTTATTCAAAACAAAATCCCCTAGACATGTGGCAATATTTTAAGAATAAAATTTCCTACCCTATCGATGATTTTATTGTTTTACCTCTACTACAAATTTCCTACATTTCTCTGTTTCTATGATCTACCCTCTACTCACAGTGAACTTTATCTCATCACAAAATTGCCTAGAACTATGAAAATTTTATCACTTATGTATAAGCATTTAATTTTTTCTAATAGATTTGGTTGTTTAAAATATCAAAGGGGGGAAATTTGATAGAGAATCCAGTGCTAAAAAAAATATCATTCAAGTAGGGCTCCGCTACCCTTGGGAGTGGACTACTGGGATCCTTTTTTGTTACCTAGTTCTAATGGCTTAGTTGTTGGTTTTTTGAATACTGGGCAGCAGTCTGGGTTGTTGGATTTTTTAGTTTAGTTTAAGGAAATGTAGAAATAGGTCAGTTTTTTGGCTAGATGACTAGGTCAACTTATGGAACTGTAACAATTTGGTTGGGTGGAAGGCTAGGTTGGATAATGGCATTGTGACAACTGGTCATGTTGTTGGGTGGAAGGCTAGATCAATTTATGGTTGGGTGCTAGGGTTCTTGGTGTCTGGTGTAGTTGTAGATCTTTGTCCCAGTAGTAGGAGCTCTAGCATCTTGTTGGATGTTAGCTTAGTTCCAAATTTAATTTCTTTAGCCGACGATCAAATTTTATTTATTTTCTCTCGTTGGGCAAGAAGATTTTCAGTTGGACAGAGCTTTGGATGTATGTCTCTCATTGGATGAGAATATTTTTCAAATGGAATGAGCTCTAGATCTAAGGCTCCCTTGGGATGGGATGTCTCATTATTTTACTATCTTATTTTCCCTATGAAGAGGGATTTTTCTTGCAATTGATTCTAGCCTAAGCTAGGTGTGAGTTTTTAATATTCATTATGATGTCAAGAAAAATCTTGATCCATCAACCCTATTGAGAGGGGCTTCTGATCTTGTCTGAGCAGGAATGTAACTTTTAAATTTTTTAGTGCTCTTTATTTTTCTCAAGGTTTTGGGATCCTTTTAAAACCTTGTGGTCCTTTGAGTGGGACCTATTTGATGCAGGAGCATCCGGTGGTCAAGGAGCAATCTTGCATCCTCCAAATCATTTTATTGTTTACTTTTATTTTCCAAGTACTTGTGTTGGGTTTGTTTCAAATCTTGGCCCAAGAGGGAGGTTTTGTAAAAAGAAGAGGAAGTTTTAGAGTAAAGGCACAAGTTGCGTTGGGGTCACGAAATCGTGACCCCAAAGCTTCGAAAGGGCAATGGCCAGTTTGAGTCGCGATATCGTGACATGTCGCGATATCGCGACTCTTGTTTCGACTTCAGCAGCGTTGAATTTTCGTCGCATTGGCAATTAAAATCAAAGGCTCGGTGCAGACGAAGAAGGGGAGAAGGTTTTGGTCGCGATATCGCGACGTCGCGATATCGCGACATCTTTTGCAAATTGAAGAGAGGTGACCGTTGGGTCGCGATATCGCGACTATTTTTGCCATGGTGAAAGCAAAGGGACAGTGGGTCGCGATATCGCGACAAGTATGAAGACAAGCTTGTGGACACGCGTTCGAATGAGAAGGAAGGCCATAGTGACATGCGTCATCCACGTGTATTAAAGTGACATGGTCAGTCGAAGACAAAGCAGAAAAGGAAATTAATTAAACGCGCGGGCTGCCACGAAGATTGAAAATGAAATTGGCGACCGCGTGTATTAAAATGGGAATGGTCTTCACAACAGTACAGAGAATGGACATTATGGGCGAAACAGAGGCGCAGAAGGACGATCTGACCAAGGCGGCGTTTGCAGGTCAGAGAAGGTCTTTAATGAGGTTTTCATGGTGGGTAAGGCAGTGGCCATTTATGACAAAATTTGGGAAGTTCGACCGAGGGAGGGAAAATTAGAATTTGAATTTGTTAGGCAGGGCATTGATGGCCGAGAGGATTGGGGGCCTCGTTAAAAACCCGAAATGCTGTAAGGATGGGGGATGGTGAAGTTCGGGATTGGGGAAGAAGTGGTAGACTGGAGAGACTACTGTAAACCCGTGTTAAGTTTTTTTTTTTTTCAACGAAATTACCATGAAATTACTATGAATGTGTTTGTGTGAATCCCGGCTTGCCATCAAGTGGTATCAGAGCGGGAGCTCCTGAGCGTGTAACAGATCGCCGGAGAAAGAGGCAGTTGCACCAGGATCTGTGGGAAGATTTAAAAAAAAAAATATATATATATATATATATATATATATATATATATATATATATATACATATCTATATATATAATGCCTCCACGAAGGAACCGAGGCGGAGGAGGAGGTGTGGTGCCGGTCGAAGACTTCCGGGCCTTGCAAAGGCAAGTTCAAGCCTTGCAAGCAGAGTTACGCAGAAGGCGCGAACCCGAAGGGGAAGAGGAAAGTGAAGATGAAGTTGAAGAGGAAGAACAAGTCCGAGGAAGAAGCGAAGGCTGTGGACCCGGCTCGAGCCCGGTTGTATAAGGCCATCTCTCATATTGGAAAGCAGCCTAAAATGGAGGTTTCTACATACTTGGGAAACCTAAATCCAGAAGAAGTGATTGACTGGATAAATTATTTGGAGGAATATTTTGAGTATGAGGAAGTTGAAGACCCTAACCGAGTCAGATTTGCTAAGACGAAGTTGAAGGGCCATGCCAGCATTTGGTGGAGAGGAATCCAGTTGGAGAGGAACGAGGAGAGGGAAGGAGAGAATAACGAGATGGGATAGAATGGTGGAGAAGCTTAAAAGACAGTTCATCTTGGCAGATTACGAGTTGGATCTGCTAAGAAAAATGCAGAGCTTGAGACAGACAAACAAAACTGTCCAAGAGTACACTGAAGAGTTTTACAAAATTTCTATTCGAACAGGGCATTTAGAGGCAAACAAAGAGAAGGTAGCTCATTACATTAATGGGTTGAGGCTTGGTATCCAGGAAGAACTGAGCCTGGTTCGATTAAACACCATTGAGGATGCTTACCAATTTGCCTTGAAGGTAGAAGAAAAGCTGAACAGGCGATTTGAAGGCAAGCAAAGAGGAAGGGGCCGAGGTGGAAGGACTGGTGGGAGAACCGATGGGGAAAAGTACAAGGATCCGAAGAAGACTGGTGAAGCCAGTAGTAACCAGGACCAAAAGGAAGAGGATTTTTATCAGCCTCGAGATCAGAACAGCTACCCAAGAGGACGGGGTGGATCTGGACGAGGATTTGGAATAGGAGTATTTCGTGGAACATGTTTCCACTGTGGTGAAGAAGGACACCGGGAATTTGAATGTCCACAACACCAAGAAAGAACAAACAAGAGGCCTGAGGGCCTAGCCAGAGCTGCTGTAGCGGAGGAGGATGCTGAATCCGAGCATTTCGAAGAAGCAGAGAGGGGAGAGACAATGATTGTAAGAAGAGTCCTGTTGAACGGGGAGAAGGACACAGACCAGAGGAAAAGCTTATTCCGCACTAGATGTAAATGTGCGGGCAAGGTTTGCAATATCATTATTGATAATGGTAGCACGGATAACCTGGTTTCTGAGGAAATGGTTACCAAGTTACGACTAGAAAGGAAGAAGCACCCACACCCATACCGGGTCGCATGGTTGCAAAAGGACCACGAAGCTTTGGTCAATGAGCAGTGTTCTATTAAATTTAACATTGGAAATTATTGTGATGAGGTCCTGTGTGACATCTTGCCCATGGATGCTTGCCACATGTTGCTGGGGAGACCCTGGTAGTTTGACCGAAGTGCAGTACATGATGGCCGAGCCAACACCTACTCATTGACAAAGAATGGTGTATGCCATAAACTAAAGCCCTTGAAGGATGCAGATGAAAAGGCATGTCATATTTCCAGAGTCTGTTTAGTTGAGGGGAGAGAGTTTCTGAATGGGTTAAAGCATGAACATTTATGTTATGCAATAATCCCTAGAGTTAGGGGGAAGGAATGCCAGGATACCCCAGCAGAAATTCTAAATCTGCTGGAGGAATTTCCGGACATTGTGTCCGACAATGTGCCCGAGGGCTTACCCCCTGTGAGAAAAATTAGCCATCATATAGATTTAATACCGGGATCAAGCACCTGCCAAATAAAGATGCGCACAGGATGACACCTGTAGAGACTGAGGAATTAAATAGACAGGTCCAAGAATTATTAGAAAAGGGATTAATTCAGGAAAGCTTGAGCCCATGCGCAGTCCCTGTAGTGCTGGCACCAAATAAGGATGGGGAATGAAGGATGTGTACAGATTCACGGGCCATCAACAAAATTACTATTTTGTACAGATTCCCGTTACCAAGAATGGATGATATCATGGACTATTTAAGTGGAACTGAGTACTTCACAAAGATTGACCTGAAAAGTGGCTATCATCAAATCCATATCCGAGAGGGAGATGAATGGAATACAGCCTTCAAAACAAGAGAAGGCTCGTTTGAGTGGTTGGTCATGCCCTTTGGACTGTCCAATGCACCAAGTACCTTCATGCGGCTGATGAATGAAGTACTTAAAGAATTTCTAGGAAAGTTTGTTATTGTTTATTTAGATGATATATTGATATTCAGCAGGACCCTGGAGGAACACCGATGCATATCAGGAGGGTCTTTGAAAAGTCGCAAGAAGAACAGTTATTAATAAATTTGAAAAAGTGTAATTTTGTCAAGAAGGAATTGGTATATTTGGGGTTTGTAATCTCAGCAGAAGGCCTGAAGATGGACCCCGAAAAGGTGATAGCCATCATTGAATGGCCTACTCCAAGGAGCACAACAGAAGTGAGGTCATTCCATGGTCTGGCCAGTTTTTATAGGAAGTTCATAAAGAACTTCAGCAGCATTTGTGCACCTCTCACGGAAACAATGAGGGGGGATAAAAAGGAGTTCAAGTGGACATCAGGGGCTGAGAGGAGCTTTGATGCATTGAAGAGGAAAGTTACGGAACAGCCTATTTTGGCACTTCCGGACTTCAACAAGGTATTTCGGGTGGATTGCGATGCCGGTGGCGGTGCAATAGGGGCGATGCTGAGTCAAGGAGGCAAGCCGGTTGCTTATTTCGGTGAAAAGTTAAATGATGCTCGGAAGAAGTATTCTGTCTATGATCAAGAATTTTATGCTATAGTTCGGGCCCTGAAGAAGTGAAGACATTATTTATTACCAAAGGAGTTTGTACTTGTTCATCGACCATCGAGATTTGCAATACATTAATAGTCAGACAAAACTGAACCAAAGGCACATGAAATGGGTGGAGTTCCTCCAAAGTTATACCTTTGTACTTGAAGCACAGAAGTGGGAAGTCAAACAGGGTTGCAGATGCCTTAAGCAGAAGGCAGACTCTGCTGACCAGATTGACAGTGGAAGTAGTGGGGTTTGAAGAACTGAAGGGTCTATACCCTGCAGATCCGGATTTTGCAGAAGCTTGGAAGGCTTGCTCAATACCTCTTACTATGGATAGAACAAAATGGTTGGATTTCTTAATCCAAGACGGGATGCTGTTCAAGGGTAGTAAGTTGTGCATTCCCAGAAGTTCCATGTGGGAGAATTTAATCAAAGAAAAGCACAGCGGGGGATTGGCTGGGCATTTTGGTAGGGATAAGACCATTGCCTTTATTGAGGAAAATTACTACTGGCCACAACTTCAGCAAGATGTACGGAAGTTTGTGCAAAGTTGCAGAATATGCCAGATGGCAAAGGGTGTAAAACAAAATACGGAGTCTGTACCAGCCATTACCTGTGCCTGAGAGACCATGGGAGGACATAAGCATGGATTTTATTCTTGGCTTGCCAAGAACACAGAGGGGGAATGACTCAGTATTTGTGGTGGTTGATCGGTTCTCCAAAATGGCACATTTCATTCCCTGCCAAAAGACAAGTGATGCAGTTCACATTGCTGGGTTGTTCTTCAAGGAAGTGGTACGACTTCACGGTCTACCGAGAAGTATAGTTTTAGACAGAGATACAAAGTTTGTTGGGTATTTCTGGAGAACTACGTGGAAGAAATTGAAGACAGACTTGAAATTCGATTCAGCATACCATCCACGGACGGATGGACGGACGGAGGTGGTCAATAGAAGCTTGGGCAATTTACTTGCGATGTTTGATAGTGGATCAACCCAAGGGATGGGATTTGGTCTTACCACGAGCGAGTTTGCATATAACGATTCGGTTAATAAAAGCACAAATAAATCTCCGTTCCGGATAGTATATGGAAACGACCGAGGAATGTGTCCGAGCTAAGAAAGTTGGACGAAGAGAAAAATGTAGTGCCGAGGTAGAAGAATTTGCAGAGCATATGAAAAGTCTGCATGAGGAAGTAAGAAGACAGATTACAAAAATGAACAGTCAATATAAGACAAGGGCAGACCAGAAGCGGCGGTTCAAGGAGTTCAAGATTGGAGATGAGGTTATGGTGTATCTCAGGAAGGAGAGATTTCTTGCCAAGACTTACAATAAATTGAAGATGAAAAAGTTTGGGCCATGCAAAATACTGGGAAAGCGGGAGTCAGGAAATGCGTATGAAGTGAAATTGCCGAGTTGGCTTGATATTTCACCTATTTTTAATATTTTAGATCTCGTGGAATATCATGAGGGAGAAAGTACAGACATGCAAAGTCCAGAACCATGGCAATTTCCAGCCTCTACTCCAAGCACAGATGAGGCCGAGGAAGTATTAGATACCCGTGAAGGCCGGAGCACCCGAAACAAGCAGTATACTGAGTATTTGATCAAGTGGAGGGGCAGACCAACTGAAGATGCGACTTGGTTGTCAAAGATGGAGGTTGACCGCTTGGGTCTCCCCTTAGCCAAACAAAAGTGAGGGTCACTTTTTTTTATCTACCCCGGGTGTCTGATGCAGGAGCATCCGGTGTTCAAGGAGCAATCTTGCATCCTCCAAATCATTTTATTGTTTACTTTTATTTTCTAAGTACTTGTGTTGGGTTTGTTTCAAATCTTGGCCCAAGAGGGAGGTTTTGTAAAAAGAAGAGGAAGTCTTAGAGTAAAGGCACAAGTTGCGTTGGGGTCGCGAAATCGCGACATAGTGACAGCGGAAATCATGACCCCAAAGCTTCGGAAGGGCAATGGCCAGTTTGAGTCGCGATACCGCAACATGTCGCGATATCGCGACTCTTGTTTCGACTTCAGCAGCGTTGAAATTCCGTCGCATTGGCAATTAAAATCAAAGGCTCGATGCAGACGAAGAAGGGGAGAAGGTTTTGGTCGTGATATCGCGACGTCGTGATATCGCGACATCTTTTGCAAATTGAAGAGAGGTGACCGTTGGGTCACGATATCACGACATGTCGCGATATCGCGACTATTTCTGCCATGGTGAAAGCAAAGGGACAGTGGGTCACGATATCGCAACAAGTATGAAGACAAGCTTGTGGACACGCGTTCGAATGAGAAGGAAGGCCATAGTGACACGCGTCCTCCATGTGTATTAAAGTGACACGGTCAGCCGAAGACAAAGCAGAAAAGGAAATTAATTAAACGCACGGGCTGCCACGAAGATTGAAATTGAAATTGGCGACCGCGTGTATTAAAATGGGAATGGTCTTCACAACAGTATAGAGCATGGACATTATGGGCGAAACAGAGGCGCGGAAGGACGATCTGACCAAGGCGGCGTTTGCAGGTCAGAGAAGGTCTTTAACGAGGTTTTCATGGTGGGTAAGGCAGTGGCCATTTATGACAAAATTTGGGAAGTTCGACCGAGGGAGGGAAAATTAGAATTTGAATTTGTTAGGCAGGGCATTGATGGCCGAGAGGATCGGGGGCCTCGTTAAAAACCCGAAATGCTATAAGGATGGGGGATGGTGAAGTTCGGGATTGGGGAAGAAGTGGTAGACTGGAGAGACTACTGTAAACCCGTGTTAAGTTTTTTTTTTTCAACGAAATTACCATGAAATTACTGTGAATGTGTTTGTGTGAATCTCGGCTTGCCATCACTATTCCTCTTCTTTAAGGTTCTAGGAGCCTTTCAAAACCTTGTGGTCCTCAATGTGGAACCTATTCCTCTTATTTAAGGTTTTGAGAGCCTTTTAAAATATTATTTCATGGGTAGGGGAGCCTCTCAAAATGCCCTATAAAATGTTAGGAGATCCTTTTAAAATCCCTTGTGGGTCTAGATTCTGTCTAGATTTTAGTTTCGAACAAATGCTTGTTTTTTAGATTCTCCTTGAATACCACTATTCTCTGCTTTCTATCCTAGGCGAGAAGGCTCTTTTGTCGATGGTTGTTAGCTGCAAGATTTTTTTGATCGGTTGCTTCTTTGTAGTTCTTCCTTGGTTCTTGTTTATTTAAGCTTGTTTAATAGGTTGTTGGTTAGTCACGGATCATACAAAGGATGGACTTCTTGGTTTGGATTTCCCACTGGATAGGAAATATTTATTTTCTAAGTTTAGGCAGGAAGGCCTATTTCGATTTCTCTTTGTTCTTCGAGCACCCCTAAGGTTTCTTTGACTAGTTCAAATTTGGGTGCTCAATTTATTTTTCAAATTTCAATTTAGGAATTAGATAGGATATTAGGATCCATAAAATCTAAACCACAAGATATTTTTATCAGATTTTGGATCGGCTATGTACTTCTCTGGTGCTCATTAAATATTTTATGGATTTGTTTGAGTTTGGGGACCCTTTCAAAACCCCTTGTAAAATATTTGAGGACCCTTTAAAAACCCCTTCATTAATATAATAAAAAATACAAAGGGGGCTAACTATATTGTTAGTTTTTGATGATATATTAAAGAAAATGCAACCACAAGATGTAAAATGAGAAAGCAATGATAACTATATGATAATGGCATTATAATATGCAGTAAAATATATAAGAAACTTTTCCAATAACTCAAAAATATACTATTAATGAAAGCTCACAAAAATAGTACAATGTAATATAATGGAGGATATAAACACTCCAAAAAATACATGAAGGGTCTACATTGTACTCACTATACTAACTAGCTACTAATGCTACTTCATTCAACTACACTTAACACTCTCAAAGGCATATATATAGGGAGATAAATCCCTTGGCCTTTTATCTACCCATGACTCTTCATCTGCCTAACATATAACTCATGTACATGTGGAATACATGCACATTTATATCATTGCACATTCTAATAATTGTGCATTTATTACATTGCATGAAGTAACTACTCAAACCTTACTCTAAGGTAAACTCTTACTCTAATTATGTATCGAAGGTGGTACATTAGCATATTCCAAATAATGTAATATACTCCAACATCCCCTTGTATTATATTATTTGTGTATTGAAGACTTTGGTCTTCAATATGGGTCTTCATATTTCAAGTACTCTTTAGTTCGAGCTGGTCCTTATTCTTCTGCTGCTTTAGTCTTCATGTTGTCTTTCCTTGTCTTCTTCATTTCACTACTTTTCTGTATTTCAAAGTGTTTGGTAGAATATTTGTTCTTGAAGTCTTCCAAGTATCTTTGATGAACTAGAGATCTCATAATCTTGCAAGTCATAAGTGGATCAGAGTTGCTCCATTTTCTCTCCTTTGGATTTTTGAATGACCTATCTCCTTGTTCTTCAAAAGTTTCAACCTTGAATTCATTGTTAGTGGATGCTTCTGAAATAAGAACTTGAAAGAAAAAATCTAATTTGAATATCAATATTTCTTCAAATATTTTATAGTACTTGTCTTTATAGTAACAAAAGAAAGATGAATGATATTTTCCTCCACAATATTTACATGGATGGAAACTCCAGCAGTTTGCTTTCTCATGACCAAATTTGTTGCAATAAGTGCATAGTGAAGATATCCTAACTTCTTTGTTACTTGTTCTAGGAAAGTCAAGTCCATCTATTTCCTTGATGAAATAGTTAAACCATTTGTGTACAATTGAAGCTATCCCATCTTTACTTCTTTCATAAATCTGTAGAATATCTTTCTGATCAATATTTTCTTCCTTTTGAATATGGTTTTCAATATCTTCATTAGTATAGTTGTCATTGATTCCTTTCATTATTTCATTGGAAGATATTTCTAAAGAATTTAATTTTGCCAAACTATTAGTTTGTGAATTCTCAGAAATATAAACCATATTGGTTCTTCTCTTCTAATTGCATTTTCCTTATTTTCATTTCTAGAATCAAGCATGTCTATGAACCATTTTGATTCCTTGAAACTTGTATACTTAATAAGCTTTTCCATGGTTCTTTTGAAGTTGTCTTTCTTGTTAAGAAGGAACATTTTTGATAGGATTTTAAATTTCTAAACCTTTTAGGTTGACTAACTTATGACTCCCTAGTTTAGAGTATGTGATCAAGCTTGATAAAACCTTATCAAATCTTAGGTTTTGTAGAATCCCTTATATCTCCCAAGTGTTTAGAGTATGCTACGGTCTTGATAAAGTGCTTAGCATCTATTAGATTTCCTTTTGAGTTGATTCCCTAATGTTTTTAGGATAATGGGAATATAATGATCAACTCCTATTTCACCTTATTTCTCCTTATTGAAATATACACTTTTCAATTTGATGAAGTTCTCTATTTTCAAAAACTCTATGGTTGGATTCCTTTTGTCCTTTTAATTTGTATATGAGACAACTATAAGCAATAAGTTCCAACTTTAAAGCAAACAATGATTTTGCTTCCTTTATCCTTAATTTTCAATGGTTTGATTTTCTAAATTCCAATAATCTAAAGTTTTATGTAGCACTCCTTATATCTTCAATATTTGGAATTTTAGAAAATGATAATATTTGCAAAAGAATAATATTTTATTTTTTCCAAGCTAGAAAACCTTATATCTCCTATTTTAATTATTTTCAAATATTATGATATTTTTATATCAACTAATGCACTTTTGAAATATCACTTAAGGATATAAACTTCTTGTTTTGATTTGCTTTATAATTCACTAAGGTTATTATTTGCTTATATCTCCAATGCAACAATAAATAAACACAACCTTAATGCACCTTATATATCCTTGCATTTAAGAGAAGGCAAATATTTAATTCATGTAAAATTATACCTTCCTTGTAATGTTGTAGGTTGCTAGATGATTGGCTCCTATTTTGACTTCTCTATCCAATTTTTAGGTGCTATATTTTCTTATATTCAATGTATGACAGTAAGCATTGAATGCTCTTACATTTAATAGGTGCCTTATGATAATCTTCTCCTCCTTCAATGCACTTTGACCACTGTGTAAGCTATATAGGCATGTTCTTTTTTTTTTTGTGGAAAACATCCCAAAAGGGATGCCACTTTTGGGTAAGACCCAAGGAGGCAGGGGTATCCATTCCACAAAAAATGCCCAGGACTCGGACCTGGCCTACCACCTTTGACATACTCAAGGAGCAAACAAACACACAAAACCAATTTAAAAATAAGTAAATAACAAAAAAAATAATAAAATAAAATAAAAAACATGCTCCTTGAGTGTGTCAAAAACAAAAGCACAACCAAACACACACACAATAAGATAAAAGAAACCACAACACGAACCACATAGAAAAACACAAGAACCACATAACAAAACACAAACAAGACAAAAACAACAGAACACTACAAAGACATAACCCAAAAAAAACATGAAAAATAAACACAACCAAAACCTAAAATATTAAAAAATAAAAATAAAAATAAAAACAACCAACAATAGACAATAAACAAAAACAAAAAACATAGAAAACACTCACACAAAAAAACATGAATTAACACAAACAAAGAGAAACACAAGAACAAGAATGACAAAAACACAAGAACAATAACAAAAAACATAAAAAAACACAAAACAACAAAAACACAAGAACAACAAAAAACAACACAAAGAACACAAAAACAAAACAAAACAAAAGAACACACACACCTTAAAAAACTAAACAAAAAAAACAAAAAAGAAAAAAAAAAAATTGAACATAACAATGACCTATCTAGACCAGAAGACTATTAAGGCAAGAAACAACAAAGGAAACAAAAGAAAGAAAAGAGTGAGCTAGGGAACTAAAAAAAACTGAATGAACCAAAGAGAAGCAAAAAAAAGCAAGAAGAAACTAGGTACCTTCAGAACTGGAGCCATCCAAAGAAATGATAGAAAGAAGAGCTTCCCTAATTTGTGAAGCCCACCATCTAGGAGGGTGGCCATAACAAGTAAGATCACCTTTGTCCAAAGCCCAATTAGCTAAAGCATCAGCACTCTTGTTTTGATCTCTGACCACATGATTGTAATCAACTTTCAAAAATCCCATCTGGATTAATTGAATCTTCTCAATAATTCTTTTTATTCTCCAATCAACCTTATGATTCTTGGAAGGAGTCTTCAAAATATTAATCATAAGTTGAGAGTCGGACTCAACTAACACCTTTTCCCATCCAACCTTAGTAGCCTCCTGAAGGCCTCTGAGGATACCATACCCCTCAGCAAGGTTATTGGAAAGAATACCCAAATTCTCAGCAAAAGTAAAAACCAGGGAGCCATCCGAAAGTCTACCAATTCCTCCCACACTGGCTTTTCCAGGGTTCCCTCTAGAGGCTCCATCAGTATTGACTTTTCCAAAATCCTTAGGAGGAGGTTGCCAATTTCTTGTCCTATCCATCTTACTAATACTCACATTCCCTTTAAGTTGGTTGCCCTTAGAAGATTTAATCTTCAATCTTTGCATCACTTGATCCCATATTTGGTGGGAGTTTTGGGGGTGATTAAGGAGTTGATGGACTGATTCAACTAAGTTGGCTATGGTCTTTTGCCAAATATAGTGAATATCCTTCCTATCTTGATTAAAAATTTGGCTGTTCCTTTCAATCCAAATATTCCAAAGAAGAATGGTAGAACCCATCCAAACTAACTGCCTAATAAAATGATCAACACCCTCTTGATTAGGCCAATCCCTCCAAAGTTGTTCAAAAGTAAAAAAATTGGACCATTGTAAGCCAAGTAAAGTGGCCATTCTCCTCCATAGCTTAGAGGCTAAAGTACACTCAATAAAAATATGGTTGAGAGTTTCTACATTCTCTTCACACATCTCACATCTAAAAGGGCCATGAAAACCACACTTCATAAGTTGCTCACCAGTAAGCACCCTACGATGCAATAAAATCCAATTAAAGAACCTCACCTTAGGCCAGAGCTTTTGAGCCCACAATTGAGAAAATATGTCAGAAGAATGGTTGGGATTATTATGGCATAAGGTCAAATAACCTTGAGCAAGCTGAATACTCACCCTTAGTAGTGTTGTTCCATCCAAAACAATATTTTTCATGGGACCAAGAGAGAGATCTCATATGAAGGATGCCTTGGATATCTTGTCTTTGCCTTTCTGGGATTTGAATAGGCTAGTCCTCAATAGGGATCCAATATCTACCAACCTTTGAATTACCAGTATGGTACCGACAGTAATTAGCCACCTTTATCCAGTTAGCTCGATGAAGCTCCTCCATCCAAGGCCTCCAATCGAGAAACTGAGTTATCAAAGGCTTGTGACCATCCCAAGAATCTATCCAAAAAATTGCCTGTTGACCATTATGAATGATCCAAAATAAATTTTTCTTTATCAAATCCTCACCAGTCTTAAGAACTGCTAAAATGGGAGAACCTTTGGTAGGAAGTTGATAGCGAACAAGGTCTTCGGGACTTTTGTTCTCAGCATATTTAGCACGAAGATTATTGGCCCAAAGAGCATTGGGGTTATGCAACATCCTCCAATATAATTTAGTAGCTAAAGCTTTGTTGTTATTAATAGAAGACCAGAATCCTAACCCCCCTTTATTCTTAGGAAGACATAAAGTGTCCCATTTCACCAAGGCCCATTTTCTTTTCTCCTTAGTACCACTCCAAAGGAAACGATGACTGATTTGATCCAGTTCTCGAAGAACAACCTTTGGAATATTCAACACGGAAGATACATAAATAGGAATAGCTTGAAGGACTGATTTTACCAAGGTGATTCTACCCCAGAAGAAAGCCACTGTTGGTCCACTTTCCAATTTTCTTCTTGACTTTGTCCAACAACCAATTCCAATATTTATTTTTTTGCCTTTGAATATTTATGGGAATACCTAAATAAGTGATTGGAAAGGAGGTCTTCTTATATCTTAATTTATCCAAGACCATGGATTCCTATCTAGCAGAGCAATGAAAGAAAATAACTTTAGATTTGTCTTCATTGATCAACTTCCCAGTAGCCTTAGAAAAATAGCTAATGATTTGCTTAATATTAGAAGCTTCCTTAACTGTAGCTTTACCTAAAAGAGTAGAGTCATCCACAAATTGAAGATGAGAGATAGGTCTAGCTCCATGAGCAATGGTAACTCCCTCAAGGGTTTTGTTTTCCCTCTTTTTGGTTATAGTCCTACCCAAGCATTCAACAAGAATGATGAATAAATAAGGGGATAGCGGGTCACCTTGCCTAATACCTCTGGAAGCTAGGAACGATTGAGAAGGCCTGCCATTGATAAGAACTAAGTAGGAAATTGAAGAGATACATCCCATAATCCAATCCATCCAATCCTTAGAGAAACCAAATTGCCTCAAAACTTTGATAAGGAAGTGCCAATCCACTCTGTCATAAGCTTTGGATAAGTCTAACCGAATGAACATGGAAGGATATTTTTGCATATCCATGGAATGGATGGCTTCCTGAGCAAGAACTATCTCATCTACTATTTGATGCCCTTCCACATAACCCCCTTGCTTTGGGAAAATAATCTTATGCAAAAGAGGCTTCAACCTTTTTGCCATGATTTTAGTAATGATTTTGAGAAGAACATTACATAAAGCAATAGGTCTAA
Source organism: Wollemia nobilis (assembly GCA_028583015.1). Lineage (NCBI taxonomy): Eukaryota > Viridiplantae > Streptophyta > Pinopsida > Araucariales > Araucariaceae > Wollemia > Wollemia nobilis. Next base: position 1,439,509 of record JAQPPZ010001539.1, read on the forward strand.
AAGTTGAGATATGATCAACCTCTTGAGCTTTTGGAACAAGAGTAATATAAGTTTTATTGATAACCTTCAAAATTTCTTTGATTTTCTTGGCTTCTTCCACCACCTCTAATAAATCAACATGAAGGATATCCCAGAACTCTTGGTAGAACTCAATGGGAAAACCATTAGGACCTGGGGTTTTCCCTTTTTGCATTTTAAAAACTACCTGTTGAAGCTCATTGATAGTAACAGGAGCAGTAAAAATAGAGTTCTCCTCAGAAGTGATAAGATAAGGGATTGCTTGAAGAAAATTTTGTTGAGAAGCTGAGTCAAGAGGAGTAGCAACAAAAATATTGGAAAAGTAATCAACAACAATAGAGTTCATGCCATCCCAAGTATAAACAACATCTCCAGAATCTGATTTCAAGGAAGAAATAAAGTTGTGAGATCTTCGAGATAGAAGATATTTGTGGAAGAAATTTGTGTTTTGATCTCCTTCTTTGAGCCATTGAATTCTAGATTTTTTCTTCCATAAGATTTCTTCTCTTTTTTCCCATTCCTCTAACTGGGTTGTGAGTTTAATTTCATCTATGCTTCTCTTCTCTGTGAGGCCATCTAAACATATTTTCTTATTCAAATTTTCAATATGAGCAATAACTTCATGTTTATTTTATGAACATCCCCAAACTCTTTCCAGTTCCAAGTCTTGATTTTGGATTTAATGTATTGCAGTCTTTTGGCAAAATAGAACATCTTAGTCCCATGCCTAAGTTTACCTTCCTTCCACCATTGTTGCACACGAGGTCTAAAGGAAATGTCTCTAAGCCACATTAATTGAAAATGAAAAGGAGAGAAACTCACATTGGTTTTCCACATTTCCACCATGACTGGCCAATGATCCGAACCAACATTATTAAGAGTCTTCACTTTAGGAATGTGACCATGGATTAATAAATTTTTAGAGAGCAAAAACCTATCCAATCTCTCCATTATACAAGCTAAGCCTTGCCTTCTGTTAGACCAATTCATAAGGCCATTATCTGGTTGGATGTCCACAAGATGGAGGTTTGCAATATATTCGCTCATGAGGTCAGTGCTTTTGTCCAAATATCTATTTCCCTCCCTTTTCTCATCCAGATAGAGGATGGTATTGAAATCTCCTTCGATCAAGATCCAAGCTTCAAGAAAATGAGAGATAATATGAGTTATATCCTTCCACTGTCTTCTTTTTTCCTCCAAAGTAGTCGGAGCATAAACGATAATGCAGAGCATAATTTGGTTGGAATGTCTACTTTGAATAGCTATAGCCAACAGACCCCAACTGCCAACCATGTGGTGAATAACTACCTCTTTTGGGTCCCAAAGACAAGCAATGCCACCAGAACTCCCCTGGGAACTAAGGGAAATCACTTTTCCAACTGGCCAAATTTTACTGGCAATTGCGTCCATATCCTCCATTGACATCTTTGTTTCTTGAAGGAAAACAAGATGTGGATGATTTATCCGAATCATTCTTCTAATTTCATTTTGTTTTGAAATACTCCCTTTGAGTCCTCTAATATTCCAAGTGATGATCTTCATTAATACCAGGGCCTAAAAAATTTAGGAAGGGCATTAATCTTACCTTCCTCTACAAGCTTTTCACCTTCTTTACCATATGATATTTTTTTTGGTATAAGGTAGATGTGGTTATAAGGTCCACAAACCTTTTACAAAGTCAAAATGGGCCGGTTCTAGCATCAAGCCCGTATAATCAAAATACAAAATGGATCTTTCTAAGACTCACATTAAGCCATACTTAGAGTCCACGGTCCTATACTTGTCGCTTGACTATTCAGGATAAAACAAAAACCAAACAACACCTAGCACTTACTAACACTAGGTTGTTGTACTGTACACTTGTCACCTCCCAGGCCCCAGCAAATGGGATGCCTTTTTTACCATATGATATTGATTGGTCTTGCGACCTATTTTTTTATTAGAATCCATCTTCAGTTTTTTTTCCCTGTTTCTTGACTTATTCCAATTGAATCTGAGATGGCTTCTAACCTTGAAGAATGCTCGTACATAGCCAAAATTTACTATAGGGTTCAACAGAGTCTATATTGGGACCTATATTATTTGTAGTTTTGACATTTAAAAGATTGTTTTTCTTGTGTAAATTTTCTCCCTTTTTTCTATTGAAAACCTTTTATTTGTTGGTTTGTCTCTGATTTCTTCCCTTCATATTTAAATTGTGTTTCTAATATTTCTATTTCCATTATTTCCTCTTCCTCACTTGGGACATCATTTGTGGAAAGGATTTCAAACATATTAGCAGATGACTTTGATTGATCCTTCATAACTGGTTTTTTCTGAGTGTTCTTCTTCTTAGGCATTTGGAAACCTACTGAGTTTATATCTTATTTATTTTGATCAGGAATTTTATTTGGGAAAGCACTGGCCAAATGACCATATTCATGGCAAATTCTACAACGAAAATGAATGTTCTCATAGTCCACTACTTGCTCCCAATTGTCTTCCCTAAATTGTAATGTGATATTTTTAGGTAGGGGTTTTTCAAAATCCATTAAAACACAAATCCGAGCATAAATAATATGTTCAAAATTTTGAGTACAATCAGCAGTCATCATAAAAGCTCCTAAAGAGTTTCTAATTGAAGAAAAATAGTAGGATACCAAAATTCAATAGGGAGGCCAAAGAGTCTAACCCACACGGGAGCTATAGAAGGCATCTCTTCTTTGACTTTAAATTTAGTATGCCAGGGCTTCATGAAAATCCCTGCCCTTTCCAAAAACCAAGGACCCCCTTGAAAAGTTTTCTCTCTATCTTCATTATTAGCAAATAAAAAAAAATAACCATTTGGATAAATAGAGATTTGTAACTCACCTTTAGTTTTCCAGCTTATTGCAGCCTTCTTCCTTTGTGCCAAGTGGCACAAGATTTATTTGGTTGGTGTGGTAAGTGGAGGCTTCTTCCCTTGAATGAAACCAACCTCTTCAATGTTCCTTATCACTAGTTCTTGCCAACTTTTGCTAGTTTTTTCGCTCAGCAAGCTTTCTCCAATGTATGGTGGCTCCTCTCCAACAAATGGTGGCTCCTCTTCAACAAAGGTGGCTCTACTCCAATGAAGGTGGCTCTAAGGTGCTTCAACATTGTCTTCTTGGTGGTTGTTCATCCAATATTTTATCCTTATCCGCTTGGGTAATGCACCTTGCTACTTGCACCTTGATTTTTGCTACTTTTGTTATTTCTTTATGTTATTCTCCTTACAACTTGCACTATTGTTGTGTTATACTATCCTTGCTAATGTCATTATGTTGCTCTTGGTATCTTTTTAGTTGCATGTTCTTGCATTGTGAGTATTTCTTTCATGATATCGATGGTGTTGAATTTGGTGTCTTTAGACACCTTGAATACTATGCTTTTGAGCCCTTTAGTTGGCTCTCTTCCCTTTTCTTCAAATTTTTCTCTTCAACCTTGATGATACGGTCGCTTGATGACTATAATTTACTTGATGTTTTAATTCCTTAAGACCCTCTAAAAATTTTCCTCCTTTTTCTACGTTGGACAAGACAAGTATGGTGCAATTATGTAATGTAAATAAATCTACAATAATTAAGATAAAATACCTTAATTTGCACCATAATTTTTGAGACTTTTTTGTCTCCTTTTTAAAGCTATCTTGGTCTCCTTTTTGAAGCTATCTTCCTTCCTTTAGTATGGCAACTTCTTCTCTATCCCTTGATGGTAGTTAGTGATTTAATGTTGCCCTCTTGTACTAGGAAACTCTCTCCTCTAACTCCTTTCCTTAGTTAACTTTACAATGATAAGTATAAGCTTTTCAATCATGAAAATATATCCACTTTTAGATAGCTTTACTTTGCACTATAGTATATGCACTTTATGCTTTAGAATAAAGTCTTTTTTTTATTTCAAAAAAAGGATGTTGATATTTTTATTTCTTTTAAAATATATCTAACTTCTCTTTCTTATGTGCAGGTTTTAACCCTTGTAGAAACTATCTTCTGCACTTTCCTAAAGACTTTAATATAAAACCTTCTCATTTGCAACTTTAAACTCTAATGTGGTGCTAAATGAAACTTAATAATGAACTTAATATAAGTTTTCAAATAATGAAACTTTTACACCTAATTTGCATACCTTTTTAACCTCCATAGATGATGTATTTCTTGGTGATCTGGATCACCTAATTTTTATCCTATGTTATATGAAATCGCAGATCTTTCTTTGCTAGCCAAAACAGCTTTTTAACTCACCAATTTATAGCTTTGAAACTCCTCCAACTTGTTGCCCAAAAATTTAGTTTGGTGGCTTTAAATATCCTTCAGAATGCACTTCACAAAATATGAAACTTAGCAGCTATTAATGCTACCCAAATTTTTACCCTTTTTCAAACCTTAAATATGAAATTTTTAGTTTGTAATGCAATAAATGTCTTCTCCTATATGTTGTCCTTGAATCTCCCAAATTTGGTATGAAAATCCTCCAAATTTCAATTGATACTTGTCTCCTAGAGACCTTTAATTTTTTTATGTAAAATCAGTAAACTCTTTTCTCTGAATTAGCCTTCAAAACCTTAAAAGGTAATATTCAAATCTCTCAAATTTGGTGGTTTCTTTTAACTCCTTTCTCCTTCAACCTCCTTGTCAAAATCTAGCTTCAATATTGGCCTATTTTCTAGCCTTCTTCTCAAGAATATGAATGTCTTGAGATCTTCACTATTCTCCTCTAAATTTTGGAAAAATCCTTGCTAAATCCTTCTCCTTTTGGGCTTGTTTTTGGATGGCAAAAATTATCTCAGAACCTCCTTTATCATGAACTTTTTCTTTCTAGTAAATTTCTCCAATGAGGTCACCTAAAATTCTCCTCTAATGGCCTTCTCCAAATCTCCTTCAATGGCCTTCTCTAAAATCTACAATGAGGCTTTCCTAGCCTTCTTATTCTTTCTCTTTTCAATTATTCCTTGAGATCTCTTCTCTTGGGCCTTTGATTTATGCAATATTCTCAAAACTTCAAATAGACCTTCCTCGATATCTCTAATCTTCAACTATGGAAGTTTTGCAAGGAGATGTCCTTGGATCTCTAAAATCTACAACTTCTAAAAGTGCTATCAGGACCTTTACTAGTCCTTCTCAATCTCCAATTTTTCAAGTCTACAAGTTCTTCAATGAGGCATTATGTGGGTCTCTTCAACTTCTTCAATGTGAAATTTTCAATCTTCAACGGAGATCTCCGATCTCCAATCTTCTCAGTAACTTTTTTACTTGAGTCTCTTCTTCCTTCAATGGGATCTTCTTTCTAGGACCTCCTTGATCTACAGTCTTCAATGTGGCTTCTTTGACTTCCCCATTTCATCTCAATCATCAGCTATGGAGTCTTCAATCTACAAATCCTATAATGGGACCTTTTTCTTAAGCCTCCAAATATTCAATCTCCAACTTGTTGATTCAGGTACTAGATTGATTCCAAAGAAGATATTCTTCCTAGCTCTTGTAGGAAGCTTCCCAACTTTCTTTGAATCTCCTTTTTCTGCAACAAAATATTATAAATTGTAATGGCATAAACTTTAAATCTTGAGATAATTAATATTCACTAGTTAATTTATCAATCTAGTGGAATCAATGTTGATTCCCAGTCTTCACGAGTTTTTCTACAACTATGTGGAAAGACTCTAGCCAGATGCAATTTCAAAAATTCTGAAAATGAGATTTCCTATCTCCTCTCAATCTCTCTTGTGGCTCTCCCTATTTCCTATCGATCTAACATGTGCTCTGATATCACTATTAGTTTTTGATGATATATTAAAGGAAATGTAACCACAAGATGTAAAATGAGCAAGCAATGATAACTATATGATAATGGCACTATAATATGTAGGAAAAATATATAATAAACTTCTACAATAACTCAAAAATATACCATTAATGAAAGCTCATGAAAATAGTACAATGTAATATAATGGAGGACATGAACACTCCAAAAAATACATGAAGGATATACGTTGTACTCACTATAGTAATTAGCTACTAATGCTACTTCATTCAACTACACTCAACATTCTCAAAGGCATATATAGGGAGATAAGTCCCTTGGCCTTTCATCTACCCATGACTCTTCATCTACCTAACCTATGACTCATGTACATGTAGACTGCATGCACATTTACATCATTGCACATTCTAACACATGCATTTATTACATTGCAAGGAGTAACTACTCAAACCTTACTCTAAGGTAAACTCCTACTCTAGTTGTGTATCCAAGGTGGTACATTAGCATGTACTAAATAATTTAATATACTCCAACATATATTAGGCAAGAATTTTAATCTTACTTTTCTTGGTAGACCTCTTAAATATAACATTTTCAAGTTTTGTTAATTTTTTGTAGGTATGACAAAATCACCTAGGAAAATCCATACATGGCAATTTCATGGACACGATAATTCTATCAAAATTATAGAACCAAGTCCTCTTTGAATTTAGTTATCCTTTTGCTTTGATATAAACTTGTATATTGATTGTTGTTTTAAAAAATATATTTTGAAACATTAAAGGGAAAATAATAAAGGAACCTTAGTAATATTAGTGGTAACTCCTTAGCTACAAGCTTACTACAGTGGTAAGTAATTTGGCCTCTCTTTCAAAGGTCCAAGGTTCAAACCCCATTTAGTATGAGGGGAACAGACCCCCACACAAAAACCTATGTAAACTCATTGAAAATAATATTAGTAATTATTCCTTAATGTATCTTTAATTTCTTATTCTAGGAAAGGAAATTAAAATTGTATAGCTTGCGCTAGGAAATATTTGTGTATGTATTCTCTTGGACCTTGCTCAAATAAAAAGAAAAAATATTTTCTTGTAACACCTACTTTAGATTTGCAAGAATCAAAAAGTCATATAGAATTGGCATTTGGTTTCATGTATTTTTATTTGATGAATTATAGTTAAAATTTAATTTGTAATTAGCATAGCATTTAGTATTAAGACCAAACTTACGTGTTTTCTAAATAACTCATCAAAATTAACACTCTCAAACTGCAACCCTTACATTGAGAGTAGGCTCCCCATGAGGTTAGCCCATGGATCCCTAATCTTGCACATCTATATATTTTGTGAACTTTATGTGAATACCTCCTTTACTTTAAATTATCACTTAATTGAAGATAAAAATTTATTTGAACTTGAATAATACCACTTAATATTTTCTGTGTAGAATAGCTCATTTAATCAAGATTAACAAGTACCTTTTATCTCTCACATTGTCCTTGGCTACGTATTTGGGTGTGGTTGATCCTTATACCTTTTCTTATCCATGTACCTCAAGGTCTACCCTCACGTATAGCCATGTATGTCGAAGGTATTAATAGCCTCCCACATACCAATGGGTATATTAGGAGAACAAGTATATCAGGTTGGTTCAAGTATATTAAGAGACCCTCTTAAGGTATATCAACAAGATATATCGAGAGTTTTTTATTTTACTTAAAAATTATAATAAAATTAATATTATTAACCACTTCTCCAAAAATATTAAACCTTATAGCTCACATGGAGTATAACCTTCATAGTGGCAAAAAAATAATAGATCCTAGTCAACCTCTCATATGGGATGACAATGAATATCAAGCATATAGGAAAACCCTAATTTTAAAGAAGAATAAGATAATGATATTTCAACCACAAGTTCCCTTAATCCTAAGGAAGATGCTCATGGTAGATTAACCTTCAAATTCATGAATCATATTATAGCCTTTCTAATGCACAACAAATAAATTATGGCAAAAGCTTTAGAAAGAGAAATTATTTTTTATGGAGGACCCTCAAACCTCCTTCATGCTCTTAATTCTAGTATGTCCATTAATCAATCTAGTATGAACATTAATCCTTTGTACAATCAACCTCATACAATCCAAAATAAAGATACCCTTAATATTAACACATTATGTACTAATTGTTTCAGTGTGATGGAAGAGCAGTGGATTCATCCAGAGTGCATCAATGCTTCAAACTCTTACCATGAATGCATAGAATATTATTTTTGGAAAATCATCAAATCTAAAGAATATCAGGAGAAAGAAGAGATAGGGATAGGAGGAGTACGAAAGGCAATATACAAGGGTTCTATTATGGTAGAATACCCTAAGGATGTGGATAGGAGAGATTCTAATCCTTTGGATCCATGATCAGTACATCTAAATTTGATAGCAATAGAAAGGTCAAAGGGAGGCACTTCTTGAATGCAAGTTTTGAAGAGAGTTCAAACTTCACAAGAAGAAGGATTTGTTTTATCCTCAGATTGAGATGAAATGATTTTACTCTTAAGGTCCCAAAAATTCTGGCTAACAAAGTGATTCAAAAAAGAAAAATTTCTTTGGTCGAGAAATTTTTGGGCAATAGACCAGATTTAGATACAATAAGAAAGTGGGTTCGGGATAAATGGAAACTTCTAGGGTAGGAAGTAGTGGTGAATTTCCTTAATAACTTTTGTTTATTTAGCTTTTCAAATATGGAGGATGGAAAATATTTTGTTAAAGGACTTATGGTTTTTTGGGAGGAGAGGGTTATTTTTATAAAAATGGAGCCAAGGATTTAATCCAACCACAACCACTCTTCAATCAATGCCCTTATGGGTGAGTCTACTAGGGCTTCCAATGGAATTTTGGGATGACAATATTATTCTTAAGATAGCTAAAGCGATTGGAAAAATAATTACTTTTGATTTAGCTACTAAATCCTAGACCAAAATGATAGTGGCCCATTTTTGTGTACATGTATATTTGGTTGAACCACTACCTAAATCTATTAGGCTAGTTTCATATTACAAGGAATATGAATAAGAGATTTAGTATGAAACTCTCATTCCTTTGTGTAACCTTTGCAAAAGGGTAGGGCATATTTGGAAAACATACCCAAAAAATCCTGAGAAAGTTATGAATAATAGAATTGGATAACCTTTGAGGGTTTGGAGGAAAAATGAAACCAAGCAAAGAGAAGTTATGGGGTAGAAAGAAATTGGTGAAAGTAGTAAGGTTCCATAGTCAAATAACTTTGAGGTTCTTTCTACCCTTGATGGGGATGGCATTGTTGAAAGGGAAGATTTTGTTCCAAAAACTCAACCTAGAAGTATTAATGAAATGGTGATTGAGGTTTTGATTGAAAAGGAAAATAATTCTTCTTTACATGTAGAAGAGAATATTGAGAAAGAGCCACACTCTCCAGCAAGGCTAACAAAAAATAGCATACAAATGAGCGTTTTAGAGGAAACCACTCCTCAGAAGAATGTGACATTGATTGGCTATGGGAGATAAAACTAAAAACATTAGCATTATTCAAAATGGGTCTGAGGATGAAGAAGATGGAGGAGAATGGACTTATACTAGTGTTTCAAAGTTGAAAAAGAAGGAAAAGGTTATCCAAAAAAATTATGTTGGAAATAGAAGGTGATTTGGGAATTTTAGTTTCTTGAGGAAGGCCCAATCTCCAAGAATTGAGAACTAAAGTCGTTTCTAAGGATGTAGTTGATGGGAAGCAAAGAATTTTGTCTTTGGGAGGAAGAAAACTTTCTCAACTTGATACAAAATAAATTTTCTATCTTGGAATATTTGGGGTATGAATGCCCTATCTAAACATAGGGTGCATATGTAGGGTGGGTTATTGTTACTATTTTGGTCATTGCACTTTTGGTCAGAAAAGGTTGTATTGTTCAAAAAATGCAAAATTTGATTTGTAAGAAGATAAGTTATTTTTTGTGCCTGGATTGATTCATTTGTTATTCTTGGATTTCTAGGAGTTGTAAAAGGGAAGGGTCCCTTTCAAAATCCTATTCAAATGGTAGATGTAGAAATTCATATGGAAAATGTAGAAAAAGCAGTAGGGCAGGTTATTGTTACTATTTTGGTCATTGCACTTTTGGTTAGAAAAGGTTGTATTGTTCAGAAAATGTAGAATTTTATTTGTAAGAAGATAAGTTGTTCTTTGTGCCTAAATTAATTCATTTTTATTCTTGTATTTATTGGAGTTGTAAAAGGGAAGGGTCCCTTTCAAAACCCTATATTTACCAATAGCAACAAGAAAATACATCAAGTACTAATAATGCTAATGCTACAAGTATCACCACAACCACAGGTGGTGGGATACCCCATCCTCCATCTATTGTGGGTAATACCACCTCTATAGCACCTTTTGGAGAAAATTCAAGAAATGATAATAGTTATTCTATTCCCCAACAAACAAATCCACATTATTCTTCTTATTCTAAACCATCCTATAATCCTTATAAAATCCTCCTAATAATTTTAATTCAAATAAAAAAATCTTAAATACCAACATAAAATACCTATAATCAACCTCCACTTATTCTTAATAATATTAGATAAAATATTCCTATCATAACTTTACCCTAATCAAACATATTTATCCTTACAACCTACCAATCGTGGTCCTGAGGTTCAAATTTTGGCCACCATGGTAAAGCAACTTGTTCAACATATGGATACCATTCAAGCCCCTAGTTATACATACTCTTATAAGGACATATGTAATTAACCCTTAGATCTTATGATAGCAAGTCATCCATACCCTCCAAACTTTCAAGCACCATAACTTCTGATGTATAAAAGAGTGGAAGATCCCATTGAACATATTAGGATATTTCGAACCACTTACCATGACCTTGTTTATGATGACATGCTACTACTAAAGATATTCCCTAAAAGTCATGGTGGTTCTACCTTAGAGTGGTATTATCAGCTACCCTATCAGTACCTTAAGAGCTTTGAAGAAATAGCTAAAATATTTATCCAATATTTTACAATCTATGTCAAAAAAATATTAGCCTTGGAGATTTATATCAACTCAAACAAGCCAATGATGAAAGTTTTTTTTATTTCTTGACAAAATAGTAAAATCCAGAAGGAAAACTTCAATTTACTCCCCCTCTTAAATACCTTTAAGATATTTTCATCATAAACTTACATGACCAAATATCTTATGATCTAGAGACTACCACTATAGTATCCCTTGAACAAGTTGTAGATATAGCTAGACGTGTAGATGTTGCTCTTATAAGAAGAGGACAATTGAAACCTAAGAAGGAACACGATAAGTCCTCCAAGTCTCCATACAAAAATAAACATGTGGTGGATAAATGTTGGAAATATGTTGAATATTTTCCATGTTATTTTGGTGGGGTTAACTCTAAAAGGTATTGGACACTCTCCATGTATCCTCGTCAGGGTTCAAGGTTGGGTTGGACCTCGAGTAGGGGTTCAAGGGTGGCAACCCCTGAAAATACTTTTGCTCTTCATTTGGTATCAGATCTAGGTTTATTACCTTTATTTAAGGAGTAAGGTTTTTAACCCCGTGATAAATTAATTCTTAAGTAGGAGCTATATGTGAAAGAATCTAGGTGAAGGAAAATAATGAGAATCACACACGTAGAGATTGAAAATTTTAATGGGTAAAATTTTGAGTTAAGAAAACTTAATATGGAGGATATATTGGTTGATAGAGATAAATAGATTGCAACCTTAGGAATAAAACCAACATCAATGAAAGATAAGGATTGGATACAGATCAATAGGAAGGTAAGGAGTTCTATCAGATTGTGCTTATCTGATTCAGTATTGTTGAATGTATCGATAGAGACCATGGTAAAGTTATTATGGGATAAGTTGGGAACTTTGTATCAAACAAAGTTGTTGGTAAATAAAATCTTTCTCTGGAAGAAGTTGTATTCACTTTAGATGAATGATGGTGACTTTGTGGTTGAACATATGAATGCTTTAAACATTGTGGTAAGTCAATTAAACTCTGTTGAAGTAAAAATGGATGAAGAGAAAAAGTGTATTACTTTACTTTGTTTATTACCTGATTCATGGGATAACCTAGTTATGGCTATCACCAATACTACTTCTACATTGAAAGTAGAGGATATAGTAGGAACATTGTTATCTGATGAAATGAGATGAAAATATCCTAAGAATTATTATCAAAATTATGCCTTGGTTGTGAGAGGTCATTCTCAATAAAGAAGCAAAAAGAAATTAGGAGAAAGAAAATTGAGATCTAGGGATAAATTTGTTGCTCCGAAAAAGAGAAAATGTTGGAAGTGTGGTAAAACAAGGCATTATAAAAGATACTGGAAATTTAAAAAGGTTGATAATAGTTGATCATCTTATGAAGAAACTTTTGTAAAAACAAAGATCACAAATGAAGATTTGGGGACTTGTTCTTAGTTGCAGTGTGCTCAAGTGAATGCCATAACTCATGGTTGATTGACTTAGATGCTTCCTTTCATATTACTCCTCATAGGGAGGGGTTCTATGAATATGAAAATATAAATGGAGGTGAAGTATTCTTGGGAGACAATTTGACATATAAAATAATAGATCGAGGAAGAGTCAAGTTGAGGTTAAAATATGGAAGAATTAAAACCCTTCCTAGTGTGTTGCATATTTTTGGTTTGGAAAGGAATTTGATATCCATGAGTAAGATGAATGGTGTAGGTGTGACTATGGTATTCAATAAGGATAGTTTCAATATGGTTCGAGGAATATTGATGTCAGCAACGGGAGTTCATATAAGAACTCTATTCAGACTTGAGGTTAGCATTGTAATTATTGATTTCAATAACTCTTTAGTTGTAGAGGAGAATAATATGATAGAAGCAACTTCAAGTATTCATGTAGCAAAGACAATGTTGTGGCATCAAAACATGGGGCATATTGGTGAGAAAGACCTTTGAACATTAAAAATGAAAGGTATGGCTAAAGGAATTTCTAATTACCCATTAAATTTTAAATTTTGTGAGCATTGTACTTTTGGAAAGAAAACTCGAGTCAAGTTTCCTAGTAGTGCTACAAGATCTGAAGGAATTTTGCATCTAGTTCACAATTATGTGTTTGGACCTACAAAAGTACTATTGTTAGGAAAATATATCGATTTTATTACATTTATAGATGACTTTTCAAGAAAGACCAAAATATATTTTTTACAGAACAAATCTAATGTTTTCAATAAATTTAAAGAGTTTAAATCTCTTGTAGAAATTAGATAGAGAAAAAAATAAAGGTTTTGAGAAGTTATAATGGTGGTGAGTATTGCACTAATGAATTTTAGTAGTTTTACAAGAATTATGGATTAGAAATACAAAAAAAATTGTATACTCCACAACATAATAGATTTAAAAAATGGATGAGCATAACATTGATGGATAAGGCTAGAAGTATGCTAAGTGGTGTAGGGTTAGAAAGGAAATTATGGGCATAAGTTATGTTAACTGCTTGTTACCTCATCAATAGATCTCCTACCTCATATTTGGTGGATAAAACTTCACAAGAAGTGTGTACTGGTAAGAAATCCTCTCTCAATCATATAAGGGTTTTTTGTTGTGATGCTTATTTTAAGTCCCAAAAGAGAAAATGACTAAGCTAGACTATAAATCTAAAAAATACATATTTGTGGGTTATAGTATTAGTGTTAAAGGATACAAGTTGTGGAACCCACAAACACTTAAGATTTTTTATAGTTGTAATATGATCTTTAGAGAAACAAAAGGGGTTCTGAAACAAGAAAAGCAACCAAGTAAATAAATTGAAATAGTTCAAGTAAAATTAGAACGAGGAAGAACCTATGGTAGAACCTAGTGCTACAAAATAACATGAACTACAGAGAGAAGAGGAAAATTTAGAGGAATAAGGTGAGGAGAAAGTTGAAGATGTAGAACATGGAACTCCAAGTTTGAGGAGATCGTATCAAGTGAGAAGACTCCTAGAAAGGTATAGCCATTCAAATCTTTGTTACTAATGAAGAACCCAGGACTATAAAGGAGGCACTTTAGTCGAGTGAGAATAAGTCTTGGAAAAGGTCTATAGAGGAAGAAATGGAGGCCCTAGATAAAAATAAGACATAAAACTTGGTGAAATCACCCCCTAGAAGAAAATTGATTGGTTGTAAGTAGGTATTCAAGAAGAAGTACGATGTAGAAGTAATTTAGATAAGTACAAGGCTTGCCTAGTAGCAAAAGGATTTTATCAAGTTGAGGGAACTGACTTTGGTGAGATTTTTTCTCCTATGGAAAAACTAACTTCAATTAGATTTATGTTGGCTATTTATGATGCTTTTGATCTTGAATATAATAGATGGATGTAAAAGTAGCATTCCTACATGGTGAACTTGATGAAGACATATATGTCATAACTAGAATGCTTTAGGTTAAAAGATAAGGAAGACTAGATATGCCAGTTGAAAAAGTCTCTTTATGGTTTGAAGCAATCTCCAAGAATGTGGAACAAAAAAATGATAGGCTTGTTTTGAAACTTGGGCTTGGAAAAAGCAAAGCAGATCTATGTGTATTTTAAACAAGAAGGTAAAAAAAATTTTATCATTGTTTTGTATGTGGATGACATGTTGTTCATTGGTAATAATAAGGAGATGATAAAGTTACTAAAATCTTAGTTATATTCTAAATTTTACATGAAGGATTTGGGTGCTACAAAATTTATTTTAGGTATGGAAATAACAAGGGATCGTGCTAATAGAAAGTTGTGGTTAAATCAAATGAAATATGTTAATTTGATACTACAGAGGTTTAGGATGCATGATTGTAAACTAGTATGTACTCCATATCCTATTTATCAAAATTTATTTGTTGAACAACGTCCTAAAATAGATGAGGAAATTGAAGAAATGCATCATGTTCCTTTTTTTAGCATTATTTGTAGTCTAATGTATGCAATGGTCTATACTATACCTGATATTGCATATTCAGTGGAAGTAGTTAGAAGATATATGCCCAATACAGGAAAGGAACATTGAATTGTTGTGAAGAGGATCTTCAGATACTTGTGTGGAATTTTAGAATATGTATTTTTTACCAAGGAAACTTTGGAGATAGTAATATTGTAAATCTACAAGGTTTTGTGGATGTTGATTGTTTTGGAGATCTATATAAGAGAAGGTCCATGAGTTTTTATGTGTTTAGACTATTTGGAGGGGTAGTAAGTTGGATAATTAAAAATAAATCAGTGGTTGCTTTATCCAAATAGAGCAGAGTACATTGTAGCAACTCATGTATGTAAAGAAGCAGTGTGGCTACATAGGTTGTGTTCAAAATTTGGTCTTAAGGAGAAGGTTGTGAGAATTGACAATGATAGTCATAGTGCAATATTTTTGGTTAACAATCTTGGTTTTCATGATCAATCAAAACATATTGATATCAAGTATGATTTTTTGAGATATGGTTGAATGGAATCGAGTGATGTTGGAGAAATTTGATACAGATAATAATGATGTTGATTCATTAACAAAGGTTGTACATGCTCAATTTTTTCTTGGTGTAGAAGATCTATGGGCATGGTTGCCCTTAATAATTGACAATGGTAGTTTTTGACCCCTATGGAAAGTATTCAACAAGTGGGAGAATGTTGGAAATATATTGAATATTTTCCATGTTATTCGCGTAAGGTTAACTCTAAATGGTACTCGATACTCTCCATGTATCCTTGTTGGGATTTTAGGGTTTCTTAAGCTATTTTTAGATCCATATGGGTTGTTTAGGGTTAAATTTATTGAACCCATAGTTTTTCGCTCATGGTATTGTAAAATTGATATTGTTATTTAATTTCATTGACATCAAGGTTTGAAGAGAGATGAGAGATGAACATTATTGTATTGGATACGATTAATTTTATACAATAAGGAGATATTATGGTGCTAGGTTTTTTCTCGTAAGGGTTTCCCAAGTGAAATATTGTGTTATGTGTGTATATGTTATCTTCTTCTTTTTCCTTCGATTTTGTATTTAATATTTTTCTATATCTAGTTTACCGGAGCCTTTTGCTCTTAAATGGTGTCATAGTCAATAACCAAAATAATAATGTGAACATTGTAGAAACCCTTCAAAATTTAGTGTTGAATTTGAAGAACACAAGCTTATACTGAGAGGGGGGGGTGAACAGTATAAGACCTCTTTTTACTTTTTCTTTTATACTTCAAAACAGTAAAGCAATATCAAAGCAATGCACAATATCATCCACAAAGTGACACCAATTTTAACGTGGTTCACCCAGAATGGTTGGGCTACGTCCACAAAACTTTTCTCTAAAAGTTATCTCAAAGTTCTTTGGAAAACCTTCCCAATTACAATGTTTATGAGCCTCGACCCAAATGAGATACCTTCCCCAAATCTGAATTTATGAGCCTCTACTCAAAGGAGATACCTTCCCCCAATCTAAATTTATGAGCCTCTGCTCAAATGAGATACCTTCCCCTCTGCTCTGGATATGATCCCTCAGAAGATCAACTGTCTCTACCTCTTGCCAGCCCGTGGAACTCCTTTCCACCAAAGACCTCCTGTCCTCAATGCTTAGCCTAAGAGACCTATGCCTTCTATGATCACGTCCACGACGGCTCAACAACTCTGTACCAAACACGGTCAGTCGATCTAGTACAAGTCTTCCTCTGTCTGTCAGATCTGTCCAACTCTTGAACAAATCAATCCTTTGCATACAAGCCTTCTCAAAGACTTTCCAAATATGTCCTCAGGTTCTTCTCATAGAACCAATGCACCTTTATCCTCAAGTTCTCTGATAGAACTATCAAACTCAGCTCACAAGTCCTCTACTAGGACCTGTCCAAATCTTCTCACAAGTCCCCACCGAAACTCGTCCAAAACGCGCTCACAATTCCCCACCGAAACCTGTCCAAAAACTCAGCAAGCTCACCAAGAAAAACTTTCTTAGTAGGAAATCACAAAGTGAATTGTTAGAGACCCAATGTGATTTTTCAAACTCATAGAAGCATAAAGAGAATTGTTAGAGACTCAATATGTTCTATTCTCAAATCCCAATCTCAAAACTCAACTCAAATAAACTCAGCTCAATCTCAATCTCAAATTTTAAAACTCAACTCAATATCTGAAATGGATAGGATAGAATGTTTTCTTTCAAGAACATGAAACCCCAACAATTGCCAACTATGCAAAGAATCACATAACAATGATACTCATGTTATTTTCACCATCAATTAGGGTTTCAACAACAATGCTCATCAAACAAGGTTTAGTCAACCAACACCATTCAACTCAACATCAACCTTGAAGCATTCAACCAATCATCACAAGAAAAGGAAACAAGTAGAAATCCTTTTCCCTCCAAAGATATTTGAACAAAATAGCCACCAACACAATATCACCAAATGCAAAGAATAACTTGCTCAAATCATCTCAATGGAGTAAGCCCAATATCATGAATCAAGTAAAGTAATAACTTGATCAAACAACCTCTATGGAAGCAACTCAATCATCAAACTCAAAATAGCCAACCAAGGGTTTCACCAACTCAAAGCAAGTAGCAAGACTCACAAACATAAACCCTAGTGCACAATGCTTCCACTACCTCAAACCAGAATTATGCATTCACCAAAACTCTCCTTAAGGATAACAATGCATAAGTAGTCTTCAACAAACCAAAAAATAGGATTTACACCCAACCAAAGGAAACCTAGTTGAAAACCTTTTCACTCCAACCTTATTTCAAAAAAACATACACCAATCATACTCATAAGGAAAATGTGCCCATACCTTTTTGGAGTAGAAGAAAAATTGATCCTTAAAGTTGTCACCACACACAACCCTCAAACTTCCAACCAAGTTAGGGTTAGAACCAAGATAAATGAGCATATATAAAAACTTTCCTTAATACACCTTTTAGCTCCTCTTCTTTAAACATCAATAAAATAATGTCAAAGAAAAATATGACAACTTAACCTTATACCTCCATCAATTATATTTGCCAAGTCAACTCAAAATACTCCAAGCAAATAATAAAAGATATACCTTAGCCAACCTTCGTTCTCCAACCTTTGGAGAAAATGAATAACACCACCACAAATGCTAAAGCGCTTTCATTGCTGCTATCCTTGTGCATCACGACCAAGACGAAATTGCCCACAACATGGGTCAAACTTGGCACCTCTGCCCAATGCTTCTTCACTCAACACACCACCACCATTGGAGCACAAGTGCCCAATGAAAAATATAATGTAATCCTATGTGTTGTCTTCCTTCAATCGCCAAGGATTTGAAAACGTAAACGTTTTCCTCAAGCCACCACCATCATCTTGAGCGCTGTCCAAAAACGTAACTCCCAGAAAACATAGTTCGCAGTCTTATCAAATGTCAGAGAAACGCAATCTTTCGGACGTCAAGCGCAAGAAAATCTTGAGCAATTATATATGGATGGACAACGAAATACAGCGAAAAACATCGCTTTTACGGAGGACACAGAGCTACGAAATTGCATCGATCAAAGGTGCCCTTACTTTAGAAAATCATCCCCACTTATATAGCCATTTCTCCTTAATTGTTTGACGTCGGCGCTCCTCCAACGATGGCAACACGTCGGCGAAAGAATTATTTATCTGCGTCGCTTAAGGGTTAAAAGACCCTTTAATAATAATTAAAATAATTATTATTATTATTTTATTAATAATAAATTAAACTTAGACCTTTGTCAAAGGTTTGAGTTAATTTAATTATTAATAATAAACATGGACCTTCAAGGTTTTTCAAGAAAAAACCTTTGCATTAAGTTAAGCTTGGTTTTAATAAAAACCCTTAATGAGTCCAACTGGTTTTAAGGAAAAACGTCACCTTGGTTTTAATAAAAACCCTTTAACATTATGAAGCTTCTCAAGATATTTTTGACATCACACTCTTTTTTATATCAACACAAAAATGTCTTTTGACATCAATGACAACTTATACACTTGAGCAAAGGCAATGTACCCAAAGTACCCAAAATTGCCAACAGAATTAACAACAAAATCCTAAGGTAAACTTTACTAAGTTAGATCAACCTCTTTCTTTTATTTTTAAACAACTCTTAGATGCTAAGATGATTAAACTTCCACCTATTAGACCTTTATACACTACCATCGATTGGTATAATGAAAATGAACATTATTATATACATCGAGTGGATGTCCACACTACCAATAGATGTAAATACCTTAAGAATCTTGTTTGAGACTTACTGGATAGTGGTCACCTTGTCCTTAGTAGCCTTGAATCTCATACCTCATAAAATAAAGATATGGGTATCTTCTATAATCCGTTACCTTGTCATGATCAAAAGGTAGCTAACAATATTCCTACCATAATGTCTCACCTCCTCATCAAAACATGATAGGCATGATATCTTACTCTATTTGTGTCACAACTAGATAACAACAAAAGGACCAATATTCTAATCAACCCTCTCAACCACCTTTGGTCCTTCAAGCCAAAAAGGTCTCTTTCTCTAAGGGACCACCTCTTGTTCTAAAAACATAAAATCAATATAATGTACCTTTGACCTTAAGCAATAACTTGCTAATAATCATGCTAAAATATCTCTCCTTGAGCTTCTCCAAACCTCTTCTACCTATAGAGAAGTGTTGCTAAAACTCTTAACGGAGCAAATTGTATCCCAAGACGTTCAACCTAACAACCTTGCTAATGTAGTTGGATCTCTTGGGATAAATCATGCTACTATTGCCTATTGTGAAGATGACCTTCCCCTACCTTCCATGCATGGAGAGCTCCCTCTCTACATCATAGGATACATAGGTGATATATTTATCAAAATAATTTTCATCAATAATGGATATGCCTTGAATGTTTGTAGATTCTAATTCATCCAAAGATTTGGCATAGGGGAACAAGACCTTGAAAATTTTGACCTTGTTATAAGGGCCTTTAATAATGGAAACAAGAAGCCTATGGGATTATAGCTTTACCTCTTAAAGTTGGATCTTGTATCCTCAATACCCTCTTCTATGTCATACCTTGCAAACTCACTTATAATTTTTATTTGGGATGCCCTTAGATTCATGCAATGAGGGTCATCCCTTCAACACTTCATCAATATCTCAAGTATGAATATATTGGCAAACTTGTCTACATTCTAGTTGAGAGTCAACCTTTCACTTATTGTATGATGGTTGAGGCAATTCTCGACAAAATTAATCTTTATTCCTCTCTTACACCTATCCCATTGAAAAATATTATTTCTTCTACTTCTTCTTATTCTTCTTCTCAAATCATTGAAGCACATAAATCCCTATCAATGATCAATATAAGTCTCAAACTAATAATCAAACAATCACAAGCAATAAACCTAAAACAAGTAATCTAATTCACCTTAGTAGTTATCTCTTGTGGGCCTTGCTAAACTACCACCTTCCCCTAGAACCTCAGGTTTGTCTTACAAGAAAGACAAAATGATGCACATAGGATTATGCACCTTCATCTACGTTGATATTTCACATGAAGAGAAAATTTATCATAGTAACCCTTATCCCATCAAAAGGTAATTTATGACATGTTATTTATCTAATTTAAACTTTTTTACCAAGTAAATGCTTGCCAATATAGAATATCAAGGGAAAGGTCTTGGGTCTCATGAGCAAGGAATAAGAGAGCCTTTATAAGTAGAAGTTTGGTCTAGTCATTATGGGATAAGATATATCCTTAACAATAATCAATATTTGCCATTATTTGTTGATGATAATGAAATCCTTACTTATAAAGAATTCACTTCAAATAGTGGATTAGAGTGAGATGAAAGTGAGTATAAACCTCCCTCCTCCCATCTATGATTTTCACTACCATAAACCTTATATATATAGGGGAATTGGCAATAGCACCATCATTTTTTTTTACCATAAACCTTATAATCTTAGTCCATCCTGATTTAATAGCAACTAAATATGACTATGCAAAGGGGGATATTTTATGTTATGTCCCCCATGATGACATCTTTCAATATGACTTCCTATTTGATGGATTATTTCCTAATGTTGCAACCATTAAACCTTCTAAACTAGAGGATGGTGATCAACCATCCCTTACCCCCAAATATCTTAAACATTTGGGGGTCTTACCATCCCCTCCTCAATCCAAGGATGAATCTCACATGCTCATTAAATAAACCATTGACATCAACATTGGAACACTTTATTAACCTAAAATCCTTAAATTAGGTAAAGTTTTAACTTTAGGTGAACAAGAGGAATTTGCCAATATTCTAACCAATTTTTAAGATATATTTGCTTGGTCTTATGTTGATATGCCTAAGTTAGATCCCTCCTTAGTTGTTCACTACCTTGTAGTTTGATCTGATGCTAAAATTTTCAAGCAAAAGCTACCCAAAATTGCTTTACTTGTTAAAGAACTTAAAAATACTTCTAAATGTTAGATTCATCAAGGCCATCAATTATTTTTATTGGAATTCCAACATTGTTCCTATTGCCAAGAAATATGGCATGATCAAATAATGTACTTACTTTTGAAACATTAATAAGGCTTTCCCTAAATAAAACTTTCCCTTACCAAGCATCGATATGATTATTGATTTGATTATCAAATGTGGCATGTTATCCTTAATGGATGGCTTCTCAGGGTATAATCAAATTAAAATTACCCTTGAGGACCAAATTAAGACTGTATTTTTAACTCCATGGGGCACCTTTTGCTCTCAAGTCATGTCATTTGGCCTCAAAAATGTGGGTGTTGTCTATCAAAGAGCCATGACCTATATATTTCATGATAAGATGCACAATATTGTGGAAGATTATGTTGATGATATTCTTGGTTGATACATAATGTGAAGACCATGTCCAAGATGTAAGGCATATATTCGAAAAGTTAAGAGAGTATATGGTTTTCCTAAAACCTTCTAAGTATATTTTTGGAGTAACCTTTTGTAAACTATTAGAATTAATTATGTCCAGATGAGGTATCGAAGCAAATCTTGATAAGACATCATCTATTACTAATATGCCTTCACATAATTTAATTGAGCTATGTGGCCTTCATTGAAAACTCCAAGCCATTAGAAGAATTATTTATCAAATTTTTGATAAGCATCAACCATTCTCCAAGCTTTTGCATAAGGATATATATGGGACAATGAATGCCAAGCATATTTTTATGCTTTAAAGGCATATCTTGAATCCTCTACTATCCTTATGTTGCCAAATACCTCCAAACCTGTGTTGCTATACATTGTTGCAACTAGAAATACCTTAGGTTCCATGTTAGCCCAATATGATGACAAACATAAGGAAAGAGCAATATATTATTTTAGTAGAACCCTTATTAGCTATGACACCCCTATAACCCTTTAGAACAAATTTATTTTCTTGTAGTTTTTATACCCCAAAAATTATGATATTACATGCTTAGCCATAAGACCTTTGTCGTTTCAAGGATTGATCCTCTATGCTACCTTATGACAAACCTCACCTTTTAAGGTGAGTTGCCAAATGGGTTATTGCTCGTAGTGATTTTTATTTAAAATTTATTGGTCAAAAGTCAATCAAAGGCCAAGTTATCATTGATCAATTGGCTATTGCATGTTTAGAAGCAACTCATCCTCTTGTCATAGAATTTCTAGGTGAATGGTTCTTAGCCATAGAAATTGAGTCTAAATATTCCTAGACCTTATTTTTTGATGGTGCTCGACATAGTTTTAAAACTTGCAGAGTGATCACAAAACTCATGTGTCAAAGTGCTCTATGAGTTTTTTTTTAACTCGGGGTAAATAACTCATCGACTTGTGGCAAGTTACTCACCCATTACTAGTTAAGACTTGTACGGGTAGAGGCATTCGATAAGTTTAATTTTTTTAAATAATATTTTATAAAACTATAATTTATTTTAACTAGGTGGAAAGGCCAACTTTTTAATTTTTTTAATAGGTTAAAAATTTGCTGGCACATCGAAGGCCACCCTCTCTGTGAATTGAAATTGGGTCTCTGCAAGGAGAGCCAAATACCTTTTGCCATTGTGGTGTCCCTGTTGGGACTATAAAAAATATTAAATTTTTTATTAGGGTAAAAAGGGGTTTTAGGATCCACAAACATGTACATCAAGTTGTGTAAGATAGTACAATATGTTGCAATAGCCTTACAACTGTAAGTACCACCCAATCATAAAAAAAAATTAGAACTATTGGGATTGTTATGAAAATCGTAGAAGATCGGTATTTTGATTGTTTTTCTTCTATAGCATAGGTTATTCCTCATTCAAAGTGGCAAGATCTGAGAATGAATTTTTGCACTTTAAGCTCCTAAGGTAATATCTAGTTGTAATAAATTACGTATGATCTTCATTTTTAGAAAATTGACTATCACTAATTGTTTCATAATTAGCTTCAAGAATACTATCTGAGGTGCTAATATTTTCCATGGAACTGACTTGATGGTCTTTAGTAACCATTTGGATTTTATCAATGATCTGATTTGAATTCTCCTTTCAAGGTTGAGTCTTTTGTTGCTCGCTTGATTCCTATTGGAAAATTGGCATAGTTGGAGGATGAGCTTCTTCCTTGTGAACTGGGACTTTTGAAGGGTCATGATCATTCATGTGTAGGGCCTTCTCCTCCACCAAGGAGGAATTATAGCATGATCGTATGACCCAAAATTTCTTCTTTAGGTGGCCATATAATTGACAGCCATAACATCTAAGGGAGAAGTTTTCATATTCAATATTTTGGATCCATTCCCCTCTACTTGAGGAGACAATAATGGATTGAGTTCAAGGAACTAAAACATTCATCCAAATAGTCAATCTTGCTTTACTAATATTAATTTTACAAGACAAGTTTTCCTTTGTTTTGGTATCCATATACTAGAATGCACCAATGGCATTATTAATTTTGATGAATACCTTCTCTTCCCAAAAATCCATAGGGAGAGCATATAGATTCACCCAAACTGAAAAACCATCAACTTCTTCTATAATGGGGTTAAAATCGGGTGTCCAAGGTCGTATATAGACACCCCTTTGTCCAAAAAAACAATTGAATCTATAATAGATTACCCTATTTCTATATGCTAAATTAGAAAAATAAACAACAAAGAATTTTTTGGGTAGCAGAGTTACTTGGAATTTACTAGACCATTAAAGTTTAATGTATCCTTTGAGCTTCTCCAAGCCTATTCTTTTGCCCCTGAGTTTGTAGATAATTGTTTGGTCTCATGATCAATAAGATCTAAATCCAAATTCATCCTCTAAAATCTTGATAGACGAAAAAGGTTCATCAGAAAGCTCCACCTGCGAACCCAAAGATCCCTGAGAAATATTTCTTCTAATTGTAGAGGCTTTCTCACAAACTGAAGAGCAACTAATATCTTCCTAAGTACAATGAGCGGGCTACGAATAACTCTCTTTCTAGAATGTTTGACTACACCTAGGGTTTGCACCCCTTTCACTCTGTTCCATCCTTATGTCCTCCTGAGTATAGTGAGTGTGGGCTGCAAACAACCCTCTTCCTGTAATGCTTGACTGTACCTAAGGTTTTGCTAACTTTTTACTTTTAAATATATTACTTTATTTTAATTTTAATTAAAAAGTTTGGTTTAATTTAGTTCTTTTATATAATATGAGGTATAATGACATACATTAGTTTAAATAGTAAAACTTATTTGATAAATAAATATTTTTATTAATAAATATAAATTTATATTATTTTTTATATATATTTAAGGTATTTATTTTTATGAAAATAATAATAATTATATTTAAAATTAAAAATCTTTCAAGTTAATTAAGCAAAGTAATTTTTACAACCCATGAACATTACATATATTAGACCACCTAGACTATTTTAAGTCCATTGCATGTGCTATCTGCCTCCTTTGGATCCAAGCCTTGGATTTCCTATCTAGAGCACCCAAGCCTTCAACATTAGACCCACTCAAGTTGTATTATACAAGTTTATTGAACCTTGGATTTTAAATGTATGTATCAATGGAATGTAAGCTATAAACATGTTGGATAGTTTGAGAAAGTTGAATGCCCCTAAAGGGAAATTAAACTCACAAGTGGGAGAATATCTACTTCACAAGTAAAATGAAGGTTTTGAAAAAGGCTTGTAATAGTACTATTTCTTTTATTAAGCATGAAAAGAAGGTTTTTTAAAGGGCCCCAACCCTTTTTTTACAATAGAAGTCTCTTGGATAAATATGGACACAAAACTGCATCATGAGATAAATAAAACAAAAAATAGTCAAAATGTTGCATCTAGAAACTATAGCATTGTTTTATTTAGCTCTGCTTATACTACTTCCATTAACAACCTAGACAAAAAAGTTATATAAAAGTATTTACAACAGACTCAAAATAGAAAGCATCCAAAATAGGGCTAGAAGATTTAGCCCTCTCCCTTTTTCATCTAGTCCAAAGCAGTACATCTACAACATCCCAATATTAGCTGAGAACAACCAAACGATCTTTCATATTATCCACAAATTTGTTTAGGTCCTCTCCAGATGAATAATCTTAATTTTAATTTTTTGCAACTTTGAAATGGATCTGAAGTTAGTCAATTCTTATGTTGGATCAGAACCCTCCACATCCTCTAACATCCAAAGATTTTTCTTATGTAGAATAATCATTTACCCCTTGATTTTTTCCTACTTCTCAATAGAGTGAAAACCCTCAATTGACTATTTTTTCTATATAGACTACCTCTTCGGTATGAATTGGATAAAAACATGGCCAAACACAAGGACATATAGACAACTAAACAATTGCATAACTGAAAAAATGGATAACTTTCACATTCCAATATTTTCTAGAGATCCTCCATCCATAGCAACAAAACTAAATCTCCATCGACACCTAGAAAACCATAAACCTCTAGATGAAACAAAGGATCTCAAGAAGCTCATTAAACATGCTAACTCTCTCCCAAAACTACAAAAACCAGCAAAAATAAAACTTGTAGCATAAAATATCGGATATCTACTAGTTAATAACTATAAAACCATTTTGGGATCGAATATTATTCTTCCCATGTTTAGTTTTACTATTCATTACTATTTTCACAATAATCAGTATCATGATATTTTGTCTTATTAATAATAGAGTTCAAGCAATCAAGAATATCTTCTCTCCAAACAATCAGATGAGGACTCTCAACTCCCTCATTTGCTAACCAGTCGGTTGTCCCATTGTCTACCCTATAAATATAATTAATTTCCACTCCCTTAAGAGAGGATACACTAATATTAGCATCCTTTAATATTTTTTAGCTAGATTAAATTACAGATCCCAATATCTAATATCTTTATTATTTGAGCATTCAATATAAATGGCCAACATAAATGAATATAACATTTATGAAAATAACAATAATATGGATTAATTTGTCAATATCAATTAATATATCATTCATGAAATAACTTACAATATTAGTGCTTAAAATTGTACAAGCTTCAAAATTCTTTGATACAATACATGGAGCTTTATCTCCATAATATAGCCTTACAAATGACCTTTCAATACTTTGATTATTACTCTCCTCACATATCTAAGAGATGCATCCTTTACTATTCCACACATAAGATAAATCTCTCATGTCTTTTGACTTTACATCTTGTCACATACATATGACTCTTCACTTTCATACTTGACACATACACACATAGCATTGACTAACCTATATGACACATCGTACACACTTGCACACTTAATTACATGACCCTTGTACACTCTACACACTTGCACACCCTACTACATGACACTTGTATTCATCCTACACATTGACACAAACTTTAGGGAAAATATAAATCACGCACCCTAAACTAATAACTCACAGTGACACTCTAATCTAATATTTACAATGGTACCATAGGGGTACTTTAGCATAGTACCAAATAATGTTGTATTCTCCACCTCCTATTATGTTATTTTGTTTTTGAGGACTTTAGTCTTCAATATTCATCTTCTGCCTTGTGTCTATCCATGTACTTTATATGTTATGATGCTTCCATTGTGCGTGATCCACTGTCATGTTTCTTGTCTTTTTGAGAAATCAAATAATTTATCATTAATTTGTTCTAGAGGTAAAATATGATTTAATATTCCTTCTAAAAAACTCCATTGTATCTAGAGCAAATATTCCATCCTTGATGGAACCCATAGCTTCAATTTTGTTTTGTTTCTTTATGACACATTTTTATTTCATTTATATATTTGAATTCCACTATCCTACCTCTTTCAACCAATTGGGTTACTGATATAATATGATTTGATAAACCTAGAACATACAAAACATCATCTAGCACAAAATATGAAAATGGCATGCTCGGTATAACTTTTCCAGATCCTTGAACATGATATATCTTATCATCTATAATTTATAGTGGAATGTTTGGTCTAACTTCTAATGAATCAAACCAATATAAATTCCTATTCATATGATGACTGACACCTAAATCTATATACCATGTGTCTTTTTCATTTTTCATATTTTGATGGGATTCAAATGATTTTATTTCATATCTTTGATAAAACCTTTAAAATTTTCTTCTATTATTTGACCCTTTGAATTCATATGATTGTCTTGATGCATTCATTATTCTTTATCTTATCCATTAATTCAAATTCTCAAATTATTAATTTTTTAAATTAATTATGTTGGAGTACAAATCATTATTTCTTCAAAATTTAATTCTAACAATCAATAATTTTTAAACAATGTCTTCAAACAAACAATTTGAACCAATCAAAAATTTCTTCAATCAATCAAATCCAAAACTTCAATTTTGATCAAGCAATCATGTAATCAATTCATTAATTTCAATTTAAATCTTCTTATAACTCCCACAATTTCTTTTCAATAAATATCAACTTTTCAATTTGCAAAATTAATTAATCAAATTTTGCATCAATCAATCGATTATCAAATCCTTATCTCTCCAAATTCAAATTTCAATTTTCAAATTTATTTATCTATCAATCAATAATCAAGCAATGATTTATTTACTTCTTATCACTCCAATCTACCTTAAAGGTTATATCTTTATAAAAAATCAAATTTAAAATATCGTGACCCCTTGTATTGTTTAAATAATAATTAGGTGCACTAAACAACAATATGCAATCAAAAATTACCTTGATTTGTAATGGTCCTTTTGATGACTTTTTCATGATGGTTATTTTTACCTCAATCTTGATTAGAGTGTTACAAGTCAAGTAGGCATTACTGACACCTTTGATTCTCTACCTATTTTGTCAAACACTTTTGGTCATCAACTAGATTTGTCGACCTTCATGCTCGCTCATGCATATGCCTTGTGCATTATAATCTCCTTTGCTCCTTCACTTACTATGTGATTGTTAGTTCTTACTAATTTTTTTGTTGCACCATAGGATTCAAGACATCGTTAGTTCTCATAAGTTTCATCCTTGCAGCTCGCTGTATCTTTCAAATTTCTCTCTATGACTAGAATTCTAGAAAAATATTTCACTAATGGTTTTTTAAGCCTTATACTACCACAAAATATCATAGGCTATATCACACAGGTTCCAATATAGAATAGCCACAATATATAAAGGTCAAGATAAAATATGAATAAAATAATATGAGTGAATTAATATGTATATCAAGGCTTATAATAAATCAAATAACATTCTTTTATATATTGAAATATGAATGTAAATAGTCTGAATCATTCATGTACTATGCATGAAAAACAACTTGCAATATTTATTGCTCAAAATGTATACAAGCTTTATTGCTTCTCTTTTGTTACAACTTGAACTCACAATACTTTATTCTTGAACAAATTTTCAATTGCTTTTCTATGGAGCATTGTCTCCATAATATAGCAATAGTAATGTGACTCTTTAGGAACTTGACTATTCTCTCCAGATGCCAAGTCTTGTAACTCTTGGCTTATCAAATTACCACTTACATGCTTGTTGAACACTTGACTCTATAATAAATGCACACATATACATGACTCTTAGACTTCTATTTGCACTCTCTATTCTAGGACACATGTGCACATCTTTACATTACATATTTGCATGCTTACATACAAGACACTTGTGCACATTTACTCAACCTACACTTGCACTCTAACTTACATGACACTTATGCATTTCTTGCACATTCACACTTACATAAAAAAAAAAGAGAAAATATAACTCACACTCTAAGCTATAGACTCAACCCTAATATACTATTTACAAATGTACCATGAAGGTACCATAGAGGTACATTAGCATGTACCAAATAATGTAATTTTCTCCAACATTCACTTCTTATAATGGCTTTCGCTCAACTTTCAGTCTTGAGCTTTATCCAAAATATATTAGGATTCAGCCTTATCCTTTTGCATTAACATAGGTGCTTCACCTTTTAGATGCTTTTGAGTTATATTGTAGGCATTCTTTCAAATACTTCTCTCAATAGTTTGACTCTACATTTAATCCATACATATATTCTTTGGCTTTGTCACCTCTCCTTTATTTTAAAAATGATTGGTGCTACTTTATAATATTTCATAGTCAGGGTTATATCAAACCAATATTTATCAAGCACTCTTTCTTTGCTTATGCTATCTTAACATAGCTTTTTCTTATCGACTTCATAGTCATCAATGTGTTTCTTATAAACTATAGGTGCAATCAACTTGGTTTCACTATCTTTCATTGTAATATCAATCGATGATTAATTTATTTCAGAAAACTTAGGTAGAATGAAATCAATCCTTACCAATAATTGATTTTCCTTTCATGATGTAGAATGTCAACCATTCTCCTTTTTACAAATTTTTGAGTGCACTTATCAACCCGTCCAAACTTTTCCAGGGTGCAATCAATCCTTCCTTCCAAATCTTTCAAACTCATAAAATTTCTCACACAAAGTGAGGATATGTGGCTCTGATACCACTAATGGATTTTTAGCTAGATTAAATCATAAGTCCCAATATCCATGATCTTTAATACTTGAGCATTCAATATAAATGGCCAATATCAATTAATATAACATTCATGAAAACAACAATAATATGAATTATGTTGGCTTTTGAGTCAGATTATCGTAGGTCCCAATATTCTAGATCTTGAGTAGTCTCAAATATAAGAGCAATCAATATATAAGTTGGCCAACATAACTAATAATAATATTCAATAAAATGACATATGAATATAAATGGCCAAAGTTATATATGCAATAACATGAATAAAACTTACAATAGAATTGCTCAAAATATGCATACAAGCTTCAATATTATTAATGCTTGAATGTGATCTTCTTTGATACAATACATGGAGCTTTGTCTCCATAATATAGCCATACAAAGATGACTCTTCAAGTACTTGACTATTGCTCTCCTCACATATCCGAGAGATACATATTTTCCTATTCCATGCATAAGATAAATCCTCTCATATCTTTTGGCTTCTCATCTTTCCACTTGTATACAGGACTCTTGACTCTCTATTTACTTTCACACTTAACTCTATGACTCTTGCACACTTCTACATGCACACCTTATACATGATACTTGTGCATATCCTACAAATAGACACTTACATAAAGGAAAAATATAAATCACACTCCTAAACCATAGAATCAAACACTATTCTAATATTAACATTGTACTATAGGTACCATAGGGATACATTAGCATGTACCAAATAATGTAATATTCTCTAGCAGATTAACTGGCCAATATCAATGAATAGATTATTCATGAAATAACAATAATATGCAGGAAGAAACTTACAATATTATTGCTCAAATTTGTATACAAGCTTCAATTTTCTCTTATACAATACATGGAGCTTTGTCTCCATAATATATCTTCACAAATGACCTTTCAATACTTTAACTATTTCTCTCCTCACATATCTAGGAGATGCATCACTTCTTGTCCCACACATAAGACAAACCTCTCATGTCTCTTGACTTTACATATTACCACATATATATGACTCTTCACTTGCATACTTGACACATACAACATGATAATTGACTAACCTATATGACACATTGCACACACTTGCATACTTAATTACATGACACTTGAACACTCTTACTCTACACACTTGCACACCTTACTACATGACACTTGTACTCATCCTACATATTGACACAAACTTTAGGGGAAATATAAACCACACACTCTAAACTAATAACTCACACTCTAATATAATATCACAATGGTGCCATGGGGGTACTTTAGCATAGTTCCAACTAATATAATATTTTGCAACATCCTTAATGATTTTCCTGATGTTCCAACCGATTGCATTCTTGTTTTGTATACAGTTTAGAATGTTCATAGAATCATCCTCAACAATGATTTTCTTAATATCCAACTCTTTAATCAATTTGATGCATGTATATGAATCTTTGGTTTCCAAAAAGTGGTTAGTCTAGATCCCATAAGATTTTGCATAGGCAACAACAACCTATCCCAAGTGGCCCCTTATAATTCCACTCCTCCTGCCCTACCTAGATTATCTTTTGTGACACCATCAAAATTAATTTTTAAGCCAACCAAACCTAGGGAAACACCAACGAAGCCCTTATTTTGGAGCTTCATGCCACCTTGGACTTAAGTGCTAAAACCCTCTCTATATTTCAAGAATCTCTACTTGTGGTACATCAATTTAATGGTTTTTACCACACTAAGGAGAAAAACTCAAACATTACAAAGATATCACTACAAATCTCCTATATACCTTTGATAAGATAATTGTAGAAGCTATCCCACAATCTAGTAATTTTTATGTTGATGCCATGGCTATTGCAGCCTCTCTTATCTCGTTAGAGTTGGATGATGATCAAGCTACAATTGTAATTCGACAATTTAAGGAACCATCAACCCTTGCTTCTAGCCAACTATCTTTAGTAGTATTCATTGCAAAAACATCTTCCCTTCCTTTCAACTCTTGGTATAAAGACAGGATTACCTTTCTTAATGATGGCACCATTCCAGATGGCTTGGATCATAATGGATGAAAATATTTATAAAGACAAGCATCTCAATTCATAATCATGGAAGATGGTTCAATATTTTGTTGATGGTATGCTCTTGCAATGCCTAACCTTTGATGAAGCCAAAGTAGTCATTCAAGAGGTCCACAAGGGGTTTTGAAGTGGTCATTTTAGTGGAAATGTTATTGCCATGAAGCTTCTTTGATTTTTTTATTATTTAAATTCCATGGATAAGGGGTTCTTATGACTATATTTGAAATTATGACAAATTTCAATGCCATGGAAACCTTATACACATTCCTTCTCAAGACCTACAACCTATTGTGTCTCCTTGGACCTTTTCTATCTAGGATCTCAACATCATTGGAAAGATCAATCCCATATCTTTTGGTGGCCACAATTTTATCATTATATCCATATAATATTTCACTAAATGGGTAGAAGCTATGGTTATATCCATAGTAAGGGGTGTTCAAATTTTCAACTCCATCCTTAACCAAATCCTTTGTCAGTGTCTCTAATAATGGAATACTTTTTAAATACAAAGATGATAATAAAATGTATGCCAAGTATAAAATCTAGCATAAATGATCCACTCCTTATTACCCTCAAGGTAATGATCAAGTTGATGCATCCAATAAAAATTTGATCAAGATTCTTACAAATTTGGTTAATAAAACCAGTCAATACTGGCATCTTCAACTCTATCCTACTCTATGGGCATACCATACTAGTGTTCAAACACCCATCGACACAACCTCGTATGTCCTAGTATATGAGATCAAAGTTGTGTTTTCCTTTGAACTAGAAGTTTATTCTTTAAGGATCTTACTACAGGATTCTTCGGTTGGTGATGAATATTACCTCTCTTGCCTTAGTCAGCAAGAGTTGCTCAATGAAAAGTGTATCAATACTTTAGAGCATTTACATGCCTATCAAAATTATCTTAAAATATACCTACATAAAAAACATGCAAAATCATTCCTTTGAAGTAGGAGACCTTGTTCTTAAGGAGAATCAGAAGAATACCAATGCCCAAGCTACTTAAAGGTAAATTTGAACCTAATTGGCTAGGCCCATTCGTAATAACTACTAAATTTAGTTCTAGAGCCTATCACCTTGCCACTCTCAATAGAAAGGAACTTATAGAACCCATGAATGTTATGAATCTTAAATGATATTATGCATAATTTTGCATCGTTTACATAACCGTACAACATTATTACTTGTCATATAAGCATGATTGTTTTTCATACTCTACATGATTGTTTGTCACTACATTTGCACCATTGCTTGTCATATTATATGCATGATCACCTCTCATCATTGTATGGTTTTTCTGTAATATGTAAAATCAAAGGATGTCGCAAGGATACAATGATGACACTAGTTAGGTTAGCTTACACTTACATTGCACTTGTACTAGGTCATCGATGCTAGTGAATCTCCATCCTTAAGACATTAGCTTGACTTATATATGATTACTTTATCCATTAAGAAGCAATGATAATCCAATATCGGTATTATGCACATGGGTATCTAATGCTAGCAGAATTGATTTCTTTACATTTGCAAAAGTTTATTTATTGCATCATTTGTCTACATTGCATACACATTCCTTTCATTAACCCCCTCTAGCCTTATCGAAACCACTTATTGAACTTCCTCTAACCTATGTATCTTTGAGGAGGTGTTTGATAGGATTATTCGTTGCTGATGAATTTGATAGTAACAAATACAGTAAAAATCATTTCTCATATATAAACTTGTTAAAAATGAATAAGTCTATCAAACATCCTTCCTTGAAGACCTAGTAGGTGTAGCCACCATTTGCCTTCTCAACCATTCTTAAGCCTTCTCGAGATCTAGATCAAAATCCATGCCTTGTCACCTAAATAATTGATCCAATTATAGGTATTTTGTGCATCTATAAAACACTGAGCAAACCAAGGTCTCACTTCTAGTTCTAAATTCGAAATGTGCGCCTTGACATCACTAAGGGATGTTGGCATAATCATCTATTGATTGATGGATATAAAAGTGATATATACATGAAGTTCCATTCCTTCTATGAATTCTTAAGCTCATAAGCAATAGATGATTTTGACAAACATCCATCCTTAAGGACATAGTAGGTGTAACAACCTTTTTATGAAAACACTTCTATCTCATAAACCATCATCAAGGTAGTGTTAGTAGAATCATTAATTGATTTATGAGTATGAAATTAAGAATCATTCCTCTAAGATTCAATAGGTGCAAGCACAATCTATTTAGTGATACACATTCCTCTTCCAAATATCCTTTTCCCCCGTCTACCTCAACACCCTTAAAGTCATGGGGAAACACAGGTGAATTCCAACCTATCCTACAAAAATCTATAATATCTCCTAGAATGGGTCAAAAATTCACTTTTGTTCCTTATGGCCTATAAGGACACTAGAATTAATCTATTTCCTTTTCCTAATCCTAAGGTTTTGATCCTATGATCATATAGTACATACTGAAAGGGGAGATAATGTCCTCTCTTTCTTGTGCAAATGCAATATCATTCTTACGGTATCCTTCACTTCTAATTGAGTTATATGACCATCATGTTAGGCCTCCTCTTACCTTTTAGCCTTAAAATCACCCATCACCTCTTGGAACTTTTCAATGTGACATGATCTAGTTTGACCATTTTCTCATCTTCTTGGGTAAATTCTTACAACATCAGATATCCAAATGACTATATCATTTCATATTTTTAAAGGTGCTAGCAAGCACCGTCTACCCGTTTGTCACCTAGTCTTACCCTAGTCATCCATCCTTGAACCACACGATCTACGATGATGTTAAATGATGATCCTGATTAGGATATTCATTTTTTCATCCCATTTAGTTCTAGGTAACTAAGGCTAGCATATTTATGGTTCCTACCTAATGTAAGCACTCTCTAGCATAAGTAACCTTAATACCTTCTCTATAAATTTCTAATGGGCGCCTCATGGTATCGCCACTATAGCTACCCACAATATTAAAATTTTGTAGACAAATTTCATGACCACTTTATCTCCATCGCATCGAGTATCAGAGCATTTCTACATTGTTTCATGTTGTATATATAGATGACTTTTTTCATGCTTATATAATTTTGTTGTGCTTGTTGCATACTATAATCGAAGGATCTTCCAAGATGCACTAATGATCCTAGCTAGTAGTTGTATTCACATTCTACTAGGTGACTAAGCTAACAGGTCTCTTCTCCATTGGACTTTATGCATCTTTTCTTGACTTTACCTATTTGTATGAATAACCTAATCTCTAAGTTACTCTTATTATCCATCTTCTTAGCCCATTAGGATGAAGCATGCACTATCTGTTGTCGAGAAAGTTTTATCCTAAAATCCTCATCAGGTAGTAGGTTGTCTACCTCACCCCTTTATGCAATCCTTCAATCACCCTCAATCCTCTTCTTGGCACCTTATTTATAGTTCCCCAATTCCTTTGTATAACCCATTATATATTGCATGTTTTATTGAACCCAGTGTTTAGTGGCCACTACGACAATGATTCATTACAACATACACTCTACAATGGATTATAAAGACACTCAGGTAAACTATCATCATCATCTTGATCCTCATTTGTGCCTTTCCTCATTAGCTTCTAGGCTCTCAAGATATAGGGGTAGGATAGGCTAGATACCTACCAAATGTTATATTCAATGTTTGATAGGCCTTGACCGCACCAACATTATCAACTGGATTTTGGGTAGAACACGACTTCAGGGGGTTCAATGTCATATTCAATGTGATTTTGATAGTGTAGAACCCCTTGGTTGTGGTTTCTTAGACCAAGGCGGCCCCGTAAGGGGTTTTTCGCTAAATTCAAAAATGATATCAAAGAATTGCTCATAAATGAATAGACCAGTTGGTAGCGGTGGAGTGTTTGCCAATGAGTTGCCCCAGTTCAATTCCTTGGAGGATCAAGAGTGTCATTGGCTTATTTTTACCCAAAAGGTTAATATTATAGAAGTTCCATGCATAACCAAAAAATGATATCAAGGAATTGATTGCAGAAATATAATAAATTGAAAAAGAAAAGTATTTAATAAATAAACAAATAAAATATATCTTTAATTTAAAATATAAATTAAATATAATTTAATTAACTTGATAACAATATAATATCTAATTATTTTTGGTAAAAAAAGACTCTAATAAAAACCACAAATAATATATTAAATAAAAAATGTATTCTAAAATAGATAATCTTCTTTAAAAAAATAAACTTAAATTCAAATCTGCATAAACATTAAGACTAAGTAAATCCCTTATCATGTTTTATCTTTAAATATGCTATTCTACCTGTTATGATATATTTGATATATATTTTATATTTAAATATGTTATTGTATTTCTCTTGACAACCATTTTATTAAAATTTATTTTTTAAATACAAGTTTTTGTTAAATGTGAAGAGGAGAATTGTTAATGTTTTTTCATTTTTAACTACTAATCATAGGATTAAATCTTTGGGGAAGTTATCACCAGGTTAAATCCTTGGAGCTACCACTATAACCTCTACATCACTTTAGTAAACGCGAGCCAAGTAAATCCCTTATGGATGCTTTATCTTTAAATATGTTATTCTACCTGTTATGATATATATTTTATCTTTAAATATGTTATTGTATTCTCTTGACAACCATTTTATTAAAAATTATTTTTTAAATGCAAGTTTTTTAAAGGTGAATTTATTTGTTAAATGCAATTTTTTTAAAGGTGAATAGGAGAATCGGTAATGTTTCTTCATTTTTAACTATTGATCATAGGGTTAAATCTTTGGAGAAGTTATCACTAATCATAGGTTAAATCCTTGGAACTACCACTATAACCCCTACATCACTTTAGTAAACATGATTCGGAGTAAGAGACCTCTATTCTACCTGTTATGATATATTTGATATATAATTTAACTTTAAATATGTTATTGTATTTCTCTTGACAACCATTTTATTAAAAATTATTTGTTAAATGCAAGTTTTTTAAAGGTGAATAGGAGAATTGGTAATGTTTCTTCATTTTTAACTACTGATCATAAGATTAAATCTTTGGAGAAGTTATCACTAATCATAGGTTAAATCCTTGGAACTGCCACTCTAGCCCCTACATCACTTTAGTAAACGTGATTTGAAGTGAGAGACCCCGGTGGCTCAAGGTTAGTACGGCTATCGCCAGATTGATGCACACTTAGCAGAGTTAGATCAGACTATTACCTTTGCTTCAACGAGGCGTACCTCCAAGTTTTGAACCTAGGTCTCTTTTGGGTAATCGCCCAAAACATACCAATCCACCCAACCCTTGGAACTTTTTTTAAAGCAAGGTTACACATATACACAAAAGCTTAAGACTAAAAAAACATTATCTAATGTCAAAAATACTACACTTAATGATCCCAAACATTTTTCATCACATTTTTCAAATATTTACATATTCAAACCCGGTACAAGGAGATCACAACCTTTAAAAAATATATATGCTTTACCTGTTGTCTCTGGTGAAACACTATAGTGATATGTCTTTGAGTTTTCATCTAGGCGACCCAAGTTCAAACCATATAAAAGAACTAGAAACCTTTCAAAACCCTATGATTTACCCTTTTTAGTCATGTTGAACACCTTAATGATATATTTTTTAATTCTCATCCAAAATTTTCAAGTATGAGGTTCAAACCGCGGCATGGACGAGTGTGTGAGGGGGTGGGTGTGTGGTGGTTGTGTGTTAAATTCCATATTCATAAGCATAGCTCTCGGCTTTACGAGGGATCGTGGTTGGGAGGAGACTACTCAACCTATTTTTGAATTCTCAACTTAAACTGTGGCATGGGAGAGTGTGTGAGGGTACGAGTGTATGATGGTTGTGTGTTAAATTCCCTGTTTATAAGCAAAGCTCTCGACTTTAGGAGGGATCATAATTGAGAGGAGACTGCTCAACCTTATACACTGGTAGTAAAAATTTCTCACTGTACTCAAATAAAAAAAAAACTTGAACAAAAATACTAGATCACTTTACCTACAAATTTTCATGTTACATGTTGCAAACTACCGTATATAAAAGTCCCCAATTATATAAATAAATAAAAAAGAAGTGAAGTCGGCAAGAAATCACAACCGTTAACAACAAACACGTGATTAAGGGAGTCCACCAAATAATAGCAATTTAAAACCAAAAAAATCCAACACCTGTATTCCACAAAATAGTACCATAAATCATAAACTCGTCATTCACATTTCAAAATGCAACCACATCCAATCCAACACACCTAAAGAATTTCTCTGTGATCTACCATGCCGTGTGATGTGACGTGGGCTGCAATAACGAATGTACACGTCATACCAAATCCAGGACAATGAACACAAATACACGTGGCAAGTCCGTTACCTGTGTGGCCCCACCCTGGCGGAAGGTCAATTTACTTATTGGAATTTGCAGGCGCTTCGGAAGTTCAAATAGTCAAATGTAAAAAGGCCACGTGACGTCCTTCACATGCTCCGAATTTCTTTATTTTTTTTTTTTTTAAGTTTAATATTTCTACAAACAATTAATTTTATTTATATATTATAATGAAAAATCAAGTTTGATTTATCTTAAATAAAAAAAATTGTCTCTCATTAAATTGAACGCTGACTTTTACAACTATATCACCAAAATTGTAATCCATAAATATATCAGATTCCACGTGTGCATTTTTCTTTTAGATGTATAGTTGGGATTATTAAATGCTCCCAATATGTTAGGAAGCGATTAATACACTTTTTTAAAAGGCAACTCTGCTTTGGTATAAACGTTGCTCTCAAGTCCGACGGTCGAATCAATAGTTATAATTAGTTTTAATAGAGGGAGATGGGTAGACGATGGAATCGTGAGACTTATTATGTGGAAATAAAATATGCCCGGGATAACGAAGACACGTTAAGTTAATGACTCAACAACCCCATGGTTGGTAGGTGGCTAAATCCAAAGGAGAAATGAAGAGGGAAACTAATTGCTTGCAATTAAAACCGAATGAGAATGTAGGTGAATAAATAAATTAGATAGGTTGATTGGTAAATTGTATTTGTTTTTTTGAGTTGATTATTTGAATATAATTTTATTTAGAAAAAGTTTATAATTATTTTTGTAAGTTTAATTATATCTCTATGAAACAAAAAATAAAATAAAAATATTAACATTTAAGAACTACAAAGACGACAAAGAGTGGATCAACCAATCAATCGAAAACAATGAATAAAGATATTGAAAAAATATAATTAAAGTTTAATTTTTTATATTAACGTAGTTGTATATTTTATTATAATAATATGATATCAAGCAGTTAATTGGAATAATTTAATACATAAAAATTGTTATATGAGTTTAAGTTGCAAGCTTGTTGCAATGGTAAAGATTTTGGCTTCTCTTCGAGAAGTTGAAGGTTCAATTCCAACTTATACTAGTATGAGAGGATCAGGATCCCTTATAAAAACATGCGTTGAACATGTGTCAACTCACTGAAAAATTTGTTATACGAGTTTTACATGTATTTGTCATGAATAGGATAAAACTCTTTCCAACCTTTGATGATTGAAGGGTGCTATTTAAAATATCCTTTAAAATTAAATAAATAAAATATTTTCCTTAATTTTTGACCTATGTTGGGGGAGAGAAAGAGGACTTAAAAAATGAAATGTTGCAACATACATCTTTTGTGAAGTTCTTCCATACCATATATATCTTGAAGTGACCTCTTTAATGGAGGTGGAAAGGTGATATAGTTAAACCATTATTGATGTTTATTAATTTTTATCATGATTCTTCAAAGTGTAGGCATGACAAGATTAGTTTGTGGGCCTATGTAATAAATCATGAATCGAGTAGTATAAGCATAGTAGAAGA
The DNA here is from genome assembly GCA_028583015.1 of Wollemia nobilis. Classification (NCBI taxonomy): domain Eukaryota; kingdom Viridiplantae; phylum Streptophyta; class Pinopsida; order Araucariales; family Araucariaceae; genus Wollemia; species Wollemia nobilis. Next base: position 1,479,223 of record JAQPPZ010001539.1, read on the forward strand.
GGGATATTAAATTGGATTTAGTAGAATTGATGGAAAATATACAAATATAAGGAAAGGTTATCTTTCTAATTTGTTATAAGAAGTCCGTACAAACAATAGGCTGAAATTTTTCTTATGTTGAGGTTGAACTCTCTGAACATATATTTAAAAAAACATATAATGTTGTAAAAAACAACAGAAGATTTTTTTCATTTAATTTGGTCATAAAATGATGATTATATTCTATTTTTTTTTAATTTGGCAGTCTTATAATGATAACTTGAAATGGTTATGAATTCTTCTTAGATTTAGAAGATCAAGGTTCATAATCTAGTGACATTATACTTGAAATGTGATAAATTTAATAAAATGTTGAAAGGAGTTACATACCCTCTAAGCAATTAAAAAAAGTTTATCTTTTGATTTTAAAAAACACTTTTTCACTTTTATAAAGTTGTATGTAATTACTTTTATTTTTTATAATTAGTGATGAAATTAAATAACATTAACTATAAGTTAAAAAAATGTTTATTTATTTGGTAAAAAATAATTTATATTAAAGTATTCAAATAGAAGAGGTATATCGCCTTTCTTTTCACGTAAATAAACTTTTGATCTAGGATTTAACAGATGATGTAGTGTTACATTCTCTATCAACCGATTTGCTATAGTAACCCATGTGCAATAGAAACAACCTAAAACAATAAATTACAAACTAAATGCATCTAATATTGCTACCATCGAGATAAGATAGAAAAATCTTCCCTAATATGCATTGCCCACCATATAGGGGGATAGTCATAACAAGTAAGGTTGTCTTTGTCTAGAGCCCAGTTAGCAATCACATATACATCTCGGTTTTGTTCTCTATGGATGTTATTGTATTCCTAGACGGTTAGCTTGTCTGTACCATTTGATTATTTTCTATAATTCTCCTTAGTCTCCAGCCAAGCTTCCTATTCTTCCTAGGATTCTTCTGGTGGTACATGACTTGTGAATTGGATTCTATCTGAACCTTCTTTCGGCCTATCTTAATTGCCTCCTGAAGCCCTTTAAGGATACCACAACCCTCTTCTAGGTTGTTGGAAAGAATGCCAATATTCTCTGCAAATGTGAAAAATGGGGTCCCATTTGATTGTCTTCTTATCCCTCGCGCACTAGCTCTTCTTAGATTCCCCTGTGATGCTCCATCTATGTTAACTTTTCCCCAATCCTTTGGGGAAGGTTATCAATTTTCTTTTTTGACTACTTTTGAATACCTTATGGTTGTCATCTTTTGCTTTTCATCCTTAGGATCAAATTTTAGTCTAGTCATGAACTGTTCCAACCGTTGGTAGAGTTCCTAGAGATACTTCAGCATGTGTTGGATTGTCTCTGCTATGTTGGTTGTGGTCTTTTGTCAAATATAGTGAATGTCCATAGACTCTTGTTTGAGATGTGTTTGTTTCTTTCCTTCCATATGTTCCAAAGGAGGAGAGTAGTTCCTACCCGTACTATTTACCTAACATACTGGTCTACTCCATCTGGTGTAGTCCATTCCCTCCACATATTGTCTAGGGTAGTAAAGTTAGACCAATTAATACCAACTAAGGTAGACATCATCTTCCATAGTCAAAAATATATTTATTGATGGACATGTCAATTTACAATTTTTTTTATTTTATTTTATACACATACCATTTTTTTTTTTGAAGAGGTTGAAAAGCGAGGGCATATTAGGGGCCACCCTTCCCATGAATTGAACTTGGGTCTCCGTTAAGAGAGCCCAATGACTTTTGCCATTGCGGTGTCCTTGTCGGGACTAGATTGCCACATTTTAGAAACTTGTTTATTTTTGTATTTTTCTAAAAATAAATATTTTCCTATGAAAAGCTAATCATTTTTTTTGCTTAATTTCCTATCTATGTGATATTTTCTTACATTAGTTAAACTTTCTATTTTTCTCATTTTCTACATAGGCATGCTTTTTCAATCTATGTATACATTTTATAATGCACACATGTTTTTTTATGGTACATGCATGTATTTTTATGTATACATTATCAATACATATATGTTTTATACAATATATGCATGTTTTTTTATGCACATGTCACTTTGTTGTTTGAAGATTTTTTTTGGACTAGAAAAAACTTTTTTTTCTTGTCACCAAACCATCTAGTTGTAATTTGACCCATATGTTACTTCTAATAATGTTTCCTTTTGTAGTTGATATTGGTAATTGAAGTGTCATTTTTTAATGGTAACTTCTACTTTTTTTGGATGTAGATATACCTCTTTTGTCTCCTCTTGTTGAACTTATTCCATACCCCAAGTTCCATCTCATGTTGAAATAAACTTAATTTCTCGAGTTCTTTGCCCTCCTCTAGGATTTTGTTTATATCATATTTAGATGTAGTCTTCCCTAGGAGGTGATCTTTCTTTATTCATCGACTCATTAGACAAATTGGGTCTTTAGGATTTTTTTTTCCTGTTTAGATGCATCTAAACCTTTGAATCTGTTCTGCTCATTTTGCATCCCTTGTTCATTTTCTCATTGTTCCTCATATAGGTAGTATTTTTGTGTCTTGGACTCTCAAAAATTGACTTTGAATCCTCAATCTCCCCTTCTTCCTCTTGTGGTGTTGTTTATACTTTGGGGTGGTTTATGAATGAGTTTCTATATTCATGGCAACACCTGCATCAGAATAGAATATTCTCCTAATCAACTTGTTTGATCCATATGAGACCCTTTACCTTCAATGTAATGCACTTAAGGAGGCATTTGTATAAATTAATATTGATATAAATTCTTACAAAATTTCCCAATATTTTGACTTAAGTTATCTTGTCCATGTAGATGTAGTTTCCTATACAATTTTTGATAGATTTAAGCATGCATTTTACCAATATTCCTATGGCAATTCATAAAAACAAGTCCAAATAGGTGTCCTCATTGGGAGCTCTTTCGTGGCTTTGAATATTATGTGAAAGAATTTCATGTAAAGCTTAACGCTCTAGAAAAACCATAGACCACCTTAAAAGATTATAATTTTTCCCTTATCATTGCCAAAAGTGACTAACAAGTGTCCCCTTAAATAAATTATGATACTGTAAGACCCCTTGATTTGTCATTTCTTCGATGACCATTCATGGATGATCCTTCATACAGATCACTAATGAGGATTCGGGCCTCTAGGAAGCAACATATGAGCATATTCCATTCCAAGTTATCAATATATTCCTTTAAATTTTGTTTTTTAAGTCTTAAACCAGACTCCCCTCTATGGTATCCATGCATGTTAATTATCAATTTTGTTTTTTGAAAAATGGAGGTTATATAGGGCCCCCTTGAGAAAGAAATAACATAATCTGCATCATTTTTTTAAAATGGATATTGTATAGGGGTCCCCCTAAGAAAGACAAAACACAAATACAACTTAGGGAAAATATAAACTGAAGTTGAACCACTTGAGCACAACTAATCTTCAAATTCAATAAACCAACACCATTTAAAAAACTGTATTCATACAACAATATCTATTTTGATAGGAAAAAAACATATTCCAATCAAACATTGTTCATCACTCGTAAAGACTATAGTTCTCCAGTCATAAAATCTAGTCGACTATTCAACATGCTATCACTAATGAAAAGTAAGAAAGATCCAAACTTGAGCAACATATACATTACATATAAGAAAAATATGAGCATCAAACACCATTTGTGCAAGCCATAATAAACAACCAAATCAACAATAATGCTTAAGCCATCCCCCTTGGGTGAGCCAATTGTAAAATCACTCTATGAATGAGTCCAACAACCCCAAACTAAAACTCGTCATCCAATACCCTAGTATTTTGTTATACCAACAACAAATGTACTAAAATTCAAGAAAGATGTAGATATCATCTACCATTTGCATGAGCCACATTAAATGTCCACATCAACAATAATGTTGAAGCCCTATCCCACGAGTAATCTAACTAGAATATTGATCTATATATAAGCCCAACAACCCATAATTAAATCCTAATACCAATGTTGAGAGGCACAACTTATCATTAAAATCAAATATTATGTCTATTGTGGAAACCAAAAACCAAAACTAAAAACAATACCCTAATAAATTTGAAAAACCACAAATAGCTTGAGAGTTGAGCATGTACATGATGCTCCAACACATCCACTTTAATTCACTAAAAATAAAGACCACCACTTTGAAAAATGTGAGGCCCTTATTGACCATGACATATCTTTCATCCATGTTTCACGAAAACATTTCAATAAATATATTGTATACAACATTAGCTCAACCCCTATGCAAATCACCCATATATGTGGTTTTCCCAATGCAACAAAATAACACTATCTTGGCAAAAAAAAACCTAACTCTTCATGTTCCTACTTCAATCCTTATGCATTGAAGATAACAATAGCCAAAAATAGTTCCACATAAATCTTTAGGACCACATCAACCCTACCGACCTATTTATATCTTACCCCCATAATAACCACACCACATCTCGTTGGAGCATTTTGTCAAACGCCTAATGTGCACTCTTAAAACTTATGTATTTTATGTCCTATTTATATCTTACCTCCATAATAACCACACCACATCTCGTTGGATCATTTTGTCAAACGCCTAATGTGCACTCTTAAAACTTATGTATTTTATTTCCAAGTCCATAGGGTTACTCCTCATACATCTCTTGATCCAACACCCCCAACTCCATGATCAAACAAACTTTAAAGCATCTATAAACTTCAATGACCCATCCTTCACATGGAGGCAAACGACTACACAAAACCCTTATCTCATATCGTCTTGTACACCCATGATGGCTCTCACTAGGTAATACTTCTTACAAACCACCATATGAATTCCTCCTTTACCCCTAAACCATCCTCTCACTCGTTGTCTTTGTGACATCACTTTTCAATTCTCCCATTTGCACCCACTTGACATCTAGGACCTTCAAGGCCAAATAATCATCTTGACCTCTATGACTCCTCTTTAATACCCACTAGTTTGTTGGCCACCATGAACCATAGCCAAAACTATAACCCCACCTTAATCCCTGGCTGACTCCTCAACATACCCTTGAGATCAACAAATTAGGCTACAACTTCCACTTTCAATATTGCCTCCAACAATCATTGCTAATACCCAAGCACTCTTGAACATAACCAAACTACCATCTCTACCAACAACACTCCTCCTAGGAAACATTGCCTCCCTTCTCCTATAAACATTGCTCTATATTGGAAGATATGTTCCTCTTTTCTTTAAAAAGGCACCTCCGTCTTCTCTCTTTGCCCTGTTGATGTCACCCCTTAGTTTTGCTAGGTCCACCCCCCAACCCATAACCTGACACACCACCTTGAAAAAAATAACCCTTTCTTCAATGTTTGTCATCCACTCATGTTGATCCTAACACTAGTTCTACTATTGAAAATGCCACCTATGGTCAAGCCAAAAAATGACACACAAACACACGACAATGCCATCCTAGCCCACTTCTACTTTCACTTTTAACTCTACTAGAGACACAACATGAACACCCATGTTGAACACCTACCATTTGAACCTTTAGCCCCTAAAACATCTATTGATTTTGAGGTTATGACCATGGATGGAAGTACCATGACAACACTCCCAAACCTTAAAATACTCCCTAACTTCTACATTATTGTTTGTTGATATTTTATATAATTTTGAGTAGGTGAGTAGAAATTTTAATTTATTCTCGTAATAAATCCCGTCTTCTCAAAATTTTCCAAGATTTTCTTTAAAAGCATCCCTTAAACTAAGTTTGAAAAACCCAACTTTTAGACATTTCAATTTTATCATGGTCTACATAGATTCTTTGCATAAATCACCATTACATGTATCTTTAAATCTTATAACCAAAAAGTTAGCACATCTTTTTCCACATGAGCTAACAATAACAAAGCAGAATAGGTTTGGTGGAAGCAGCAGCCCTTGTGGTTTGAACCCTGCACTTATTAAAAAAAAGTTTGGTTGTGACCAACTCTCCTATGTAACAAAAAAAATATTTTTCAAACACGATATATTTAACATTTTAAAATTAATTTAAAATAATATCTTTAATTATTTTTTAATGGGTTATATGGGATTTAATCAAGCCCAACCCACACCACGTCATGACCACATAGTGGCATTACAATAACATAACAATTATACATGCATCCTGTTCAAACTATGGTATCCATGAAAGTTAAAGAATTTACGTGGTTAAATTAATAACATTTAAAATATTTTTGTATTTTTTTTGATATATTGGATAGATAGATAAGTATTAACGAGGAACAAAATTCCCTATTGATAGATAGGTATCCGTCTCTTTGTAGCGCAAGTGGAGAAGGCGAGCCTGACCATGTTGAACAAATTCAAACCTTTGGGATGCAAAGGGGACACAAAGGTTGTGTGTTAAATTCCCTATTGATCAGCATAGCTCTCGACTTTACAAGGGATCATGGTTGGGTCCGATACTACTCAGTTACAAGGGGTCATGGTTGGGAGGATATTGCTCAGCCCTATGTGTTGGTCGTAGGGGTTTCTCACACTAACCTAATTTTTTTTTTTAAGTTCGTTTTTGTAGTACAAGTGAAAAAGGCGAGCCTGACCCTGTTGAATAGGAGGTCCATGGTTCGAACCTTTGCAATGTAAAGGGGGACACAAAGGCTTTGTTAAATTTCCTATTGATCAACATAGCTCTCGACTTTACAAAGGGTCATGGGGTCATGGTTGGGAGACTGCTCAACCCTGTGTATTGGTCATAGGAGTTTCTCGCACTAACCTAAAATTTTTAAACCAAATAAAAAAATATAAAACGAAAAACCAATCATGAAATTTTGTTGTATTTATAAGTTTTAATTTTTAAGTTTTAATTTTGTTGTAAACTTTTATTGATTGTATGAGATAAAAACGTGGTTGACATACATTTATTTATTTATTTATTTTTAGTAAATGGTTGACATACATTTATTTATTTATTTATTTTTAGTAAATGGTTGACATGCATTTATTTATTTAGTAAATGGTTGACATTTATTACACAACCATGAGAATACAACCTTGTCATCCCACTATATGAACAAATGATATTATTATATAATTTTTATGAAAATAGAACTATAATGAGAAAACATTTCATTCATTCAAACTTTAATCAGTGTTATGATGATATTTATGAAAATAGAACTATGGTGTTATGATGATATTTATGAAAATAGAACTATGGTGAGCTTTTTATCAACCAAACATGTCATTCAATCAAAACTTCAATCTCATTAGCAGTTTTGCACTAAAGTTTAGACCAACTTAAATATCTACAATATGTATATATCTATTTAACATTCAAAATATTAAAATCAAGATGTTTATTATATGTTAGGCTTTCAGAAAAAACTTAGATGCTTGAGTTGATATTTATTTTAGTTAATAATAATAATAATTAAAAATAGTAATAATGATACCTATAAATTATTTAAAAATAATAATTAACGAAAATATACAATTGTTAAGCATAAAAATAAAATTTATATATATTTTTATTTATTAAATAATTTAATTAAAAGATATGTACAAAAATCAACAATAAGCATTGGTAAAAGGAAATATATATTGTGCAAATATTTATTTAAGGTTAATTTATTGAATAACTTATTTTTCTTATATCATCTTAAAGTAGAGGTTGCTTAAAGTCTTGTGAAGCATTACATCAAAGCCATCTCTATTTGCAAACCTTGGCTTTGACTTGGATTTTTTACTAAACATGTTAACACTAAGTTTCACTGTGATATCAACTCCCTTATAGTATGGATGTAACCAACTCCCCTATGTATATATAAAAAAAAATCTCACTGGAAACCTTGTGATGCTAATCCCATTAGTGCCAATATTAGTGCCAATATATAAAAGATGAGAAACCTTCAATATCAACCACATGTATCACAATCCGATCTTAAAAAATAAAATACTTAATGATACCTAATGTTTGACACCTCTCTACAATAAATTGATTCATCTATTCATCTCTCAACAACTCACCTATTCATCTCTCAACTTGTGCCCAACAGAAAGTTGAAGAAACAATTTGCAAATTATTTTTGAAACTGTTTTTTATTAAATATTTGTATAATTACTTTATATTATAAAAACCTTATATTCTAAAAAAAACATTCTTGTTATGGATAATCCATTTCTTAAGAACAACATTTCTACACTCCACTTCCTTCCAAGTTAACTATAACATAACTACATTGGAAAACCATTTCTTAAGAAGAACATTCCTACACTCTACTTCCTTCCAATGCAACTATAACATAACCACATTTAAAAACCCTTCCCACTTTCCCAACACTCTAAACCCTGCAACTGATATCCAACTACCCCAAATCCCTGATTGGAGAACTTTTACAAATTTTCAAACTGAAATCAAGTCGAAGGCGAGGCTGCCTATATATATTATGGTCCCGCCAAGCCTCAACTGCCACAGCACCGCTCCAGCTTTCCTTAATAAAACCTTCGTGGGGCTCTTCCACCGCCTTTGATAACCTGTTCATTTCAAAGCGTATCAGAAACAACAACTACCCTAACACAAGTTAGTTAACCAAAAGTTCAGGCCAGGTAACGCGCAGTGACCCCCCTTTGACATCGCTAAAACCGCACTCTAACTTCACCTGTAAAATTCAAATTTATTTAAACAGTTCTCTTCAAAACATTTCAACACTATATTGTTAAATTTTTGAAATTTTTTACCTATATATCCAAATTCAAATTAAGAAGATAACCATGTTGAAAAATAATTGTCTTTCAATTATATCCGTTGTACTTCGCACAATTTCAACAAATTTATTAAAAAATAGATAAAGGAATTCTTACTCTGAAATAAGGACTAGAGTTTCCAAGATCTAATGAGTTGGAATGTGGTCAAAACGCATACGGACAGGGTTGCCTGAAGGGAATTCCGAAGAAAGTCGTCCCGGAAGATGCAGCGAAAAAAATCGAAGTTAATGCCAATTCACACCAGGAAAGCCGGCAAGGCGGTTGGCCACGTAGATCCGCGGCGGGCCCCACGGGAAAAGCGCCCCTCGTTACCTCCGCCGGGGGACGAAACCTATGGCCCGCTGGCCATATGTCCACCCGCTTCACCAACTCTCATCTCTCTGTCCCCTCGCCCTCCTTCGATGCCTGCGATGCTCCCTCCTCCCGTCTTTCCTCCTTATAACCATAATATGATTCGTCATCACTCCACCTTATAACATTAATAACTCGTTTTCCCCTTCTGTTGTTCTGCCCCCCTCTCAACAATGTCCTCCTTATCGCCCGCATTGCACCAGGGTCACGTGAGATACGACCACCTCGCCAGCAGCGCCCATGGCGTCGCCGGGACGTTGCTGCCCGCAGTGCCCGGGAGGTTCCGGGTTCGAGTCGGGCGATCCGGCGGCTCGTTCACAGTCATGGCGGCCAAAATTAAGAAGGGAAAGAAAGGGAAGGAGAAGGAGTACCCGTGGCCCGACAAGATTCCTGAGGACGATAAAGTGAGCCCTCTCAGCTACTTGTCGAGGTTCCAGCCCCTCAAGGAGAAGCCCAAGCAAGTGCTGCTTCCCTTCGAGAAGCCTATCGCCGATCTGGAGAGAAAAATGACCGAGGTATGTTCAATTTCGACGCTACTTGCTGTGTATACATTGTGCATGTGTTCTTTTCGGTTGGCTTTTGCGGAGGTTGAAGTGTGGATCCGATTAGTTGATTTTTAGTTTGGAGTGGCGCTGAAAATTGATTGCCTTCGGTGTTAAGTAATTTTTAACTCGGAAAAAAAATGAGGGAGTTTAACTGATTCGGAAGTTTTCTTTTGCTGCTAATTTGTTCGCGGTTTACTCAGTTTTGGTAGCCTGGTAGTCGTTAGTCGATGGATTGGTTCTGTTTAACACTGTGCTAGGGTTTTTGCGGGGCTTTAAATCGTTTGGCTTTTTATTTATTTGTTTATGTATTTTTTGGGCACTCGACACATTTTGCTTTTAATTTGTTTTCGTTGTCTTGCGCTTTAAGAACTTGATTGATCAGAAGTTGCGAGTTGGCATTCTTGTTCAGTGCGCGTACTACTTATGGTTTTAGATTGATTTCCTTTTTTATTTTGTGTTTTTGGAATGCGAGAAGAAATTGCCAAATCACTGAACGCAGTTTGCTCTTAATTTGTTTTTGTTGTTTTGCTCTTTGAGAATTTGATTGACTGGACGTTGGCATTCTTGTAATGTGCGTGCATTCTTTGGGGTTTTAGATAAATTTTAGGTTTTCCTTGTCTCTTCTTATTGGCCCTGTAAAAGAAAGTCACTGTCGTGCACTGAATTGAAAGAGATGATAAGGACATTCTTTCTACAAGCACTGGAAAGCTCCTTTGGATCTTAATGTTCTTTTGCATATCTCAGAAAATAGACTAGAAGTGTATGTTTTAAGCTATGAATGCTATGCTGGGAATAAAAAAGATCTTAACCTGTCTCCAAGTTTTAACGTACTCCGGGGCCTGCCCTAACCTTTTGGAATCGCCCTGTTTGGCAGCGTGTTCGTCACACCAAGCCACTTACTTCAGTACAAGGGAACTCGTATACTTGGCACTTAAAAACCATAACTAGTCTTAACAAAAGTATTGAAGTTAGTAAAAGTATTGAAGTTTGAAAGTACTCCAACTCTTTTGCAAGCACATACTTAGCATATGCAGAAGGAGGGTGTTTATTGAAATACACAGGATTTAGCAAAATTATTTATTTTTCCTGATGATGGGAAGAGTGAAAAGAGACTGTTAATGGATCAGGATTGATGTATTCCCCTGCATGAGAATATAATTGAACTTACTTTTGATAGATAGCAGAGGTAACCCAACTTTGGGGGTGAAGTTGGGAGTAATCGTAAAGACAAAATGGCTTATTGCCATAAAATCCATTGTGCTATAACCTCAAAAAACAAAATATGGCTGAGCTTGATGCCCCAATCTGAAAACTGCCTTGACCAAGGAACATCAAATGCTTGAGGTTAAAGAAAATTAAAAATTGCAATTGACACTTTACCTACGACTTAAGTTCAAATTGACAACTAAGAGCATTCCAAGATGAGGTCAAGAAGTAAGAGTCACTTTGACTCTATCTCCTTTACATCTTGCTATAAGAAGGCTGATAAAAGTGGATGTTGGATGGCCAATCTGTGGTCTGTCTTCAATTAGCCAAGGTTTCGGATTTACTATGGGAGAGGACTTCTCTACTGAACTGTTTAAGCAATTGGCAAATTCCTTTGACAAATATCAAAGATCAAATCCTTAGCCCCTTTGCAGATCCCAATACTAAGTGCCAGCTTCAGAGCTATCATAAGTTCGCTAGGTGTTGAGGGGTACAATGTAAATTTCTCAAGTTCTAGCGTTTATTGGTATGGGATCCTTACTCTCTTCTCATGACAGGCAATGCCAAGGCACTATTATAAATCCAACTCTAAAATACATGTAATGATGGCCTTGTTACTTGACATGTTCGTGTGGAACATCTTCTATGTGTTGAGGACATGGGTTTACATGACATCAATGTGCAGCCACCAGCTTTGCACTGTGATGTGAAGAATTCAGGGGTTTTGATTATATTTCAGGAGCAATCAGAAGGATGTAATGACTCCTATCCTGACGGATGTGAATATCTTATATATAGCTGCCTGATTAGTGGACAGAGGCAGGATATGGCTATTGGGGAAAGCCTGCTTGTTATCCCCAAATGTAGAGGATATGTGTCGAAGTCCTTAAAGGAGGGGGAACCTTAACAGGGATGCAACAAGCTTGATGAGGGGAAGCAGGGTTTGAGACATGCAGATGCAAAGGCAGTTCAACAAAGAAACCAGGGCTAAATGTCATGAAATGAACCAATAGACTGAATTTTAAAGACAAAAATGAAATGGGAAGAAGAAGAAGAAGAAGAAGAAGAAGAAGAGAATTGTCCATAATGGAAGTGTGGTCAACTTTTAAGTCACTGTTTGTTAAGGCATCTTAAGCGATTAAGATATCTTTGGCTTCCAGCTCATTGAATAGCAAGCAGGGAGGGACTTCTTGAATTCAGTGAGAAGGGTGAAAGGAGCACTCAGGCCTTGGAGTTGGTTTCCCTTCAGCTTGACATGAGACATAGGAGCCAAAGTTTCCTTTGCTAATCAGTTTTGAGCAATTGTCCAAATGTTTACAGCATATACTGGTCCTGATCACAATTGGCTTGTCTAAGTCTATAGGTTGAATGCCTATTCCTCTGACATGAAAGTTGTTTTATGTAGTGAATTTTCTTCTAGATTGTTTTTTCGATATTAGTTCAGGCAGAGTTTCTCCTTTTTTGCATTTTCTTGTTTAAGGAGTTTTATAGAATCTGCTTTTTGTTGGGTCAGATTGGGTTAAGGTTTTTGCATTGTAGATCTTCTCCAAAGGATTATCTGGACTAACTTTCCAGCCTGAAAATGAACTATTGGACTCCTCTACACATTTGCTCTTATAATGTAATCTAATCATGAAAACCAAACCTCTGACATGGCTTAGATTCATCTTCCAACTGATAGACCATTCTCCCAGTGAGATCGTTTGAAGCTGGGAGGAAGGTAATCTGAGGGGTTCATGTCTTGAAAGTGTACTTCATGTAGCCAGATGTTGTTCAACAGAACATACAAACATAGGACAAACTTTTGATGCCACTTGTCAGGATTTTACGAGTGATTCAGTAACAAGACATCAAACTATATAATCTAATGCTTTATAACAGGAATAACATGTGACCACTAATCATTTAGAAAGAATAATATCACAGAGGTGAATCAGAAGTTTTATTCATGCATAATTGTTGTATAATGGATTTCAGAGAACAGATGCAAAACTTTGTTTCACCATTAAACAACATGTCTATATACTACATCTAATACAAATGCGAAGAGGTGTCATTGGGAGACGAAATGTTTTTTTATGCCACAGTTTGACCACTAGTGTTGAGTTGGTGCTGATGTGGATAATGTTGCCATCTTGGTCCTGGAAACTTGATAGCATATAGGGTCTAACTGAATCTTATTCCAAATTGGCTGAAACTTCCATTTGGATCATTAAAAATAACATTCATGTGATCTACACATCGATCTATTAAATCAAAGGGCCATGATAGTTTGGATTACGTCCTTGAGGTATGCCTTTGCTGAAATACATTTCAATGCATAAGCCAGTACAAGATGTGGACCGACCTGATATATGTTTTGCTATCAATTTATTTCTGTTTTGCTTGATTTTGAATGTTTGACTATGTGGAAGTCATCAGTCAGATGTTTTGGTCCTCTTTATTTATGACAGTTGAAAAACTTTATCATCACTGCTTTACTAAAGTATCACATTTTTTAAAATTAAATAGACATATTTTATATGGCCAGTAATGCACATCCCTTATTTACATCATCCTTCTTGACTTGTAATGAATATTTAATTTGGACAGTCCTGCTGTCTAAGGAACTTGTGAACTTTTTTTATATTCGACTTATTTCTTGTGCTTATATTTCTGATTTCATTTTTTTTAAGTTGAATTTTGTCTTTGTAAATATCTTCCAGACTGGATATTACTTAATTATTGTTAATTAGATTGAAATTAAATGGTTCAGGCTCCCATACTTCTTTCCTTTTTTCTGCTTGCTGATTTTGGGCTTTATTATATTTTGGTGTTTGAAACGTTGAAGGGTTTGGTCTTATTTTACAAGGAAAAATTGTAAATGCAAAATTTATTTATTTAAAATTTACAACTTCAAGGGCTGTTGGGTGTTCCACAATTGAGTTTCCGAGAAATGTTTGCTATTACTGAATATGACATTTGAAGGTTGCTTCTCTTGTCAAATCAGGTAGTCATCATGAAAAGGAGTATAGCGATCTAAGGCAGATTTGAATTTTGTTGATATGCCAAAGTTATTACACTTCAACTTGTGTGTTATGGACATTGGAATGTGTATGGATATTTGGTTTAGTTTGTCCTTCAAAGATTTTTTCTGATATGGAACAAACACTTTCTCATGGAAACAACAGGCAAAGGAATTGATGGAAAAAACTGGGGTGGACTTCTCTCTCCAAATTTCTCAGCTGGAAGAGAAATATAAGCAGGTCATTTTTTTGCCTTTCTCCTTATTTTATCTTCTAATAGCTGTACTGTTAAAACTTTAAGATGTTTTACTTGGTAGTCCGAGTAAAATCAGAATGCATGTGATCTTATAATGAAGCAAAACATAGGTGTCCACCACTTGTCATTGTATGGCTGAAAGTACTATTTATTAATTACTGGCACAAACAAATGGTGTAATCACAACATTTAAATATTAGATTATATGAAGATAGCCTAGGACAGTGGCATCTATGTAGTCCTGATTACCGGTAGGTAAATTGTGTGGTGATTGCATTATTTCAAAAGGATCTTACATGAAGATAACCCTGGACATTGACATCTGCGCAACTCTGATTATTTGTCATTAAATTGCATGGGACATGAGTGGAATTAGACATGCAAGTAACCATGTAAACAACTTGCCATTCTTGTAAACATGTGTCCTCACGTATCCCTATATTTTGGGAGTATGGTTCCATGGAAATGTTGGAACAGATTGACCAAATAGGAAAGCATTTTTTTCTTTCCTTTTTGGTCTAGATAAGAAGAAAAGGAAATTTCTTCATGTCTAAGTTTCTTTGTAAGGAAGCAAGTGTTTTAAAAAAAAGAAGAAGAAGAAGCTATAAGTGGCTTCTATTGGGGGTCACTCCCATCAAAATACCAAAATATTACATTTGGTGTTAGGTCAATTAAACCATATCCAGATTACCTTTTTATCATATATATCTTTCATTTCTTTTTCTATGAAATATATTCTTCATCCTCCTCAAAGTGCTGTGAGGAGGCAAGTGTTAGTATAGATGGTGTTCTTCTATTTCTAACATGTAGGGTATTATGATGGAAGAGCCAAATGCTGATTGTTTCTTTTGTGATCAGGGAGGTTCAAAATGTTCTGACATTCTTCCATTTTAATAAAGATCAGAGATATCTACCTCTTTATGTCAGAGGCATTTTTTGAGAGCATAATCCAAAGGGTTGATGATTTCCAGCATACCACTTTTTATTGCCTTTTCCTATAGCTTGGGTTGGGCAAAAGCCACTGTTTGGTTGTGTTGAGACATTTATGTAATCTTCTAGCTCTTTTCGCTACAATTACAAATGTCAGCTCATTTCTAAGAAACTCTCAAAGAACAAGAGCTACATGTGCTGGACTGCATAATAGACATTTTTATCACATGATTGATTGCGATCATTTTAATACATTCTCTCCCAATTGATAAAATAGGTACTTTATCCACATCTTCAGCCTGCTTAAAACTTTCATAAGATACTTTCATGTAACTGCTCAAGACTCAGCTTCCTGTCTTAAAAGTACTCTCAATATATTCTTGGAGAATCCGTATTATAGATTGGAGATTAGTAGACCCACCTTTGGTCCACAGAAATTTTGCTTTAGATGTACTTTACTAAATTTTTTTGTGACAAATTTTACCTAAAAATAAAAGACTTCAAGATTAAACCAGATGGAGATGTCTTGTGCATTTTCTTGCATTTTGTCATTTTTCCAATTTCCCAATCCCATTGACTGCTTTTCATCATTATGGAAATTTATATATATATTTTTAAAACCTTCTTTCCTTCTATTCCAATGCCATTAACTGCTAATACATTCAATCGTTCCCATCCTTATGGATCCCCAATCTGGTCACATTCTGTTAATACTGAACAAAAGATTTTGAAAAGCATCATTTATTGGATGGACATTATTGTGCCTGAGCATTTTAGTTTTTTAATATTTTTTCATTATTGATTATAATTTATTTTTGCAAAACTGACACTCTTTCTTATTCTTCTTTTTCCCCATCCCACTTGGGGAATTAGAGACACTCCTGTCATTTAGTGCATTGGATCCATCAAGCTTATATCATCACTTGGCTTTGAAGCCACATTTCATGAGCTTGCCCAGTGGGGCCTGAACCTGGCTCATGATCATGAGACTTGCTTTGTCTTACCACTCAAACATGGTCCGCTGAATAGTCATTTTCTAACCCTTATAAAAAGATTCAACATTCCTTTTAAAGTGATGACTTCCCCGCTACACTTTTTACCTGATTGATCCTTTTGGTATTGTTTTTGATTAATTTCCATTCATGAGATTGGCAACATTGGTACTAACAAACAAATTTAAGATTGGTGTTAAGTGATTGGTGGTTGGCCTCTAATTTCATCAGTGCTTATTGACTTAAGAAAATGAATGCTCTCCAAAAAAGCATTAAATGGTATAATTGCATAATTGCCTTTAACATTGCATTTGTTGCTTGCTTATTCTCTTTGTTACCTTCATGTAATCCTCTTTCTTTAGTCATAAAAATATACGATGTTCTATGCACTATAATATGAGATCGATTGCGATGTCCTTTTTAGTGCAATAAGTTGACCTTGGAGATGATTCAACAAGAATTATTTGCAAACTATATGCGCTAAATGGTGTGTTTGTGCTATATTGAAATGGATTACCAAGGAATTAATCTATAGAAGTACCCCACTAAGAGTAGTGAACATATAGGAAACTATCTGGATGAGAAGATGGACAAAATTCATTAGCAATAAATATACAGGAGTTTCCTAGATTGTATAATTTCTTTATTGTAAAGGACTTATATTAGCAAATTTCAATAAAAAAGAACCTTACATTTGAGGGTGAACCCATATTAACCCCTATTCATACAATAGTTTGATGATGTCTTTGTTTAAACTCTATCTATTATGATAAGAGGTTGGGACAAATATTATTATTGTCAATTGATCAGCCAGAGGCCATTGAAGACATGCAAATCATAGAAAACTTATTCACACGTGTAATCATTGGGCCATCTTGAAAGATTTAGTATGTTTGAGTCAAGTCATAAGAGATGAAATTCTTGATGTATTTTTCAAACTTAGGGCATTCAAAGAATTAGGATTTTTGTTGTATTTGTCTAATTTAGGGCAAATGAGGAATTGATTCATGTGTTTTAAGGTTTAAGAGAAGCTAATAAGTTGTGAAGGTCATTATGAGCATAGTCAAGTAATTTTTAATCAGTATGGGTCAATGGATCAATCCATGAGTGTATTGATTTAAGTCCTTTATGTGAGATTTGAGCCATGAAGCCCACTTTACAATTACAGCAAAAGCTTTTGGAAGGATCATATGTATGCTTCTGGAAAGCATACGTATACAGACGAGGTGTTAGTCCCCAGCTTGTGTCATGACCCTAAGAAGTCAGTTAAGTTTCTTGGCTTAGCATTATAGGTGTCTAAATTGGTGTCATGGCACAACATAGTACAATTTTTTACAGGAACTGTGGAGCATTAACTTGATGGATATAAGATGAAGCAGATAACAGATTTATAAAAAATGAATGATAACTGGCTTATGGATCTAACTTTCTTCCCCTGAAGATTCAGTAGAGGCAGGTAAGAGTGCATAATATGAAGATGCTGTAACAAATTATCTGGAAATTTTAGTCTGACTCAATGAATTGATTTGTCTGTGAAGGTAGCATGTTGAGAAGATAATGATAGGTGATTGATGGTGTTACCCAGAAATCATGGATTGATGAATGCTTACTGGTGGTCAAGGACTTGATGAATATTTGATATACTTTCTCATAATTGATTGATGCCAACATAATTGATTGAGTTAAAGATAAAATTTAGAACAAACATTGAGGTGGACGTGATGGTTTCCTATGTTATTGGTTTAGTGTAAACAATGAAAGCCCTTGCAGGAAATGTTATCAATAGTTTAGGGAATGCCAAGAAAATCCTCAGAGAAACTGGAAAAAGGGTTAGGATAAACCAGATGAAAATTTCAAGAGGAGCAACTACAAAGGTAAGATATGCCAAAAATATATCCTATTTGGATTTCAGATTTAGAAGACCACCAAAGTTTAGCAAGTAGTACATGGAGATACTGAACCTGAAAATGAACTACCCATTGAAGAAAAGATGTGAAGTAGAAGCCAGATGCTGGTATAGGCAAATGTTGGATGTTCCAACGTTGTTGAAGATCCTCAAAAAAATTTCAAAGAGGAGATACTGAACCTGAAAATGAACTACCCATTGAAGAAAAAATGTGAAGTAGAAGCCAGGTGCTGGTATAGGCAAATGTTGAATGTTCCAACGTTGTTGAAGATCCTCAAAAAAATTTCAAAGAGAAAGTCTGTAGTAAATATTTGTACATTGTTTGTGCTAAAGTTCAATAAGCCTGTGTGTGAAGGCCAAATTGTAGTCATGAATAAAAAATAATGAAAATGAAAAAGGAAGAGCTTGAAGAAAATGACTGCTGTTAAAGAAGCTTGTGTAAGTAGGACATGCATATTAAGTAGAATACTCGTACATAAGCAACATGGTACTTGATATCTTTCCATCCTCAAAAGGAGTTGGACAGATCTATTTCTAGAAAAGGAATCATCAAAAATAGGGATCTTCATTCAAATGTGTACAAATTGTGAATGAATGTATTCCTATTTGTTTGGATCGAGTGTGCCATGTGTGCATACATAGCCTGTTTTATTATTGTAGTTCAAGTTTTTCATTAACATTCTATTTGAATTGTCCTTGGGCTGATCTTTCATCAATTCTCAAGGTTCATTGTGCAATATTAAGAGGAATGTTTGACCTTCTAGATGGATATATGGTTTCCTTGATGGGTAAAGCTCTTTCATGATTGGCTGAAATAGGAATACTGAAGTGTGGGCCAAAATGTCAGATGGGAGGAATTTGAAGGAAATTTCTTATATAAATATGTAAAGAAATGAAAAGGTATCTTATTTGGAAAATAACCCCCTCATTTTGATTCAGATGATGATTTAGAAATGGAAGATGATCCTTAACATTATGACGTACAAGAAGAGAATTAGATCTAATTTCCAAGAATTTGACACAAGATAGAGGAAGATCAAATGGTGAACTTCTAGAGAAAAGTAAAGAAGTAAGAAGAAAAAGGAGGTTTCATAACGTAACCCACAACCTTCAGGATGAATGAGAGACTGTCATATATATATATTTATGTTACCTTCTCTGTTTTTGATACACAAGCAAGAAGAGGCACTTTTAGTCATAAACAACCTAAAGTCTTTAGGGCAGGGAGCAGAGGTAGGAATGGTGAATTTGTAGGAACTTTAGCAGTTCAATATCTTGTGGATCTCAGAGGATAAAAAGGAGGAAAATCCATTCAAGTTTCCACCATGGGGTACCAGGAGGGAGGGGACATTTTTTGCAAATTTCCTTACAAGTTGCTTAAAGCCTAAGAAGTAAAAAGGAGCCCCTTGTTTTGCTGGCATACTTGGACACAGAAATTAGTGTAGTACAGCTGGGAATATTCCAGTGAAAAGGATAGTTTACAGTTCATACCTTCTCCCCCAGTTGTAACAATTTTGCCGCAGAATTGATTTTGTTTGCTGCATCCATTATTGTGGTAGTTTTTGCCCTGTTAGCAGTGCTTTCCGTATTATTTTTTGGAAGAACTGTATCCCAAGCAAATTTCAGACATTTTTGAGATCTGGAACATTGCAGAGGACAAATGTAGGTCAAACTGGAAAAATACTTGCAATTGGATGTTTCCACCAGGTTGCAATGTGTGTTTCTACATTGTTTGAGCTATTAATTTGCATGTTTCTAGTTATAATGTGAGACCCTTGCTTATGTATATGTTACTCTGGTTTTGACAACACAAGCAAGAAGAGACACTTTTAGATACAATCTGTAATCTTAAGGGTAGAGAGCAGAGTGAGGAAGGGTCAATTTTTAGGAACTTTAGCAGTTTATTATCTTGTGAATCCAAGAGGAGGACAAAAAGGAGGAAAATCCATGGAAGGATCCACTATGAGGCCACCCAGGACAAGGGGGACATTTTCTTCAAACTTCTTTACAAGCTGTCTAATGCCTAATAAGCAAAAGGAGTCCCTCATTTTACTGTCATACATTGGACATAGAAAACACTGTAGTATAGCTGGGAAGATTCCACTGAAGAGGGTGGTTTGCAATTCGTACATTCTTCCCCACTATAGTAAAAATTTTTTCCTGCAGCTGTTTTTGTGAGATCTTTTGCCATATTGGCAGTACTTCCCTTCTTGTTTTTGTAAGGACAATCTCCTAAGCAAATTTCATGCATTTTTGAGTTCCAGATTATCTTAGAGGCCAAAATGTCAAAAGGTCAAATGGAAAAATATTTGCAATGTGATGTTTTCATCATGATGTGTTCCTACATTGTTCGAGGTCTTAAATTGGATGTTGCATAGTTGAGAAAATCGGAATTGGCAAATGATTGACTCGGAAAAAATTGGAGAAAAAATCGGCAAAAAAAACCCAAAGAAAACGTTATCTTTCAATGATTTTTTTTTTTTCATGCATAATACAATGAATTAACATTATGCAAATCAAATATTAATGATGTAAGATTGTAAGCTTAAACTACACATGAAAGTGGCAAGTGATACAAACTTAAAGCCTTAAACTACACATAAAAGTGACAAAACACATCTTAGATAAAGAAATTTTAATGCTTCCAAAATTCAAATATTCTTGTATTGCTTATAATATAAAAAAGGTGCAAATTACAAAATGTGTCATGAGTCATACTATACTTAGACACAGCCTTATTTAAATATAATGGAATGTTTTGTTGGTAAGGTTATACTTTGAAATTTGAAGTTGTGGCCTAAAGTTAGGTGAAGTTACATTATATACATTCAAATGCTCCACGTGGAAGAAAGCCTCATGTAGTTAATTATGACTACTCAAGTCAAGTTATTAGGTCGTAATTACTTTTTAGTTGTAGCTTTGATAGGCACTGTATGGATATAATATTGTATTATATATTGAGGTTGTGGAGTAGTTGGCAAGGGCCACACATTAACTGAATGTTCATTGTATTGGTAATAATTAGTGGGAAAAGGTTTCTACCCTCCCCTAGGATTATTAGGTGAGATAGTATATAGAGACATGGATATCATTGTATTGTAAGGAATGAGGTCTGAGATATCCAATATTGGCATTGTAATAATTTTGGCAGCAGTCACTCTCAAGGTGGTACTCTTATATTGGGAGATCTTGTGGAGTTGTTTCTTCCCGTAAGGAGCATCGATTATTGTTGCCCTATTTTATGGGTATATTCTAAATATTCATTGCTTGTGTGGGTCTATTGCATGATGGATTTTTATTTGAAATTCATCATATTGGTTGATGATATATGTTATTGGCTATTAAGGTTCATAACGAACTTGAGGCCTGAGGGTTTTATTTGCTTCTGTTGTATTGGTAAGGGTTCTACCTATGTCATGTAATCAGTTGATTAATCAATTAATCTACCATTGATGCATAATACAAGTCATTATTTTGTCTTCATTAGTCCCCATATTATGTATGTGGAGGTGGAATCCAACTCTTATGATGTAGAAGTGCTACTCATGCTTTAATATGTTTTCATTTTGTTATTGCAATATTGGTATAGTTGTGCTTGTTGTTGATTAATTGCATGAAGGGAGTTGGTGCATTACCTAGCCAAAGGGCATAACTAACAAGTCCAAGGAGAAAGATATATAATTTTTATTTTAGATTGAGGCAGAGACATTTTTAATGTAAGAAAGAGTTTCATGGGTTTTTCCTTACATTAATATTTGTAATACCTGCAAAGGAGGTTGCTGGCTTTTCTACTTTTTTTTTTTCAATGAATTTACACATGTTTTTATGAGGGGTCATGGTCCCCTCATACTGAGTGGGGTTTGAACCTTGGACCTCTCAAAGAGAGGCCAAAGCCCTTACCACTGCAGTAAGCTTGCAGCTTAACTGGCTCTTTCACTTTTAAGTAACTGTTATTGCAGATCTATGAAGGCCGTACGTAACTCCTTTGTTTTGTGTACCTGTAATTCCTTGTGTTTTTCCTTCATTTTCCTTAATTTATGATAGGGTTTTGGTGGGCAACTTTCTTACTCTGATTTTGGATTTGTACTACAGTAAAGATTAACTATTTTTTTTTTAAGTTTCCTCCTCGTTAACAATTTTTATTTATTTGTGTTTTGTATGTTCCTTAAGACCATACCATTGATGATATTCTTTATCGATTTTCTTTTTCCTTGAAGAATTATAGTTTGAGGCCCATGGGGAGATTTATATCTTAATTTCAGCTGAAAATTGCCAATTTATGATCTTTAATTTGTTGTTGGAGGTGAGCGGAAGATCCCAAGGCATTTCAGAGAAATTGTGGACCGAGTATAAAAGCTTCTTCAAATCAGCTTGTGTCTTTGTCATTTATAGAGTAATTTTGTATTTTTATTCATTTCCTTGCTTGCTTAAAGCCACCATGAAGAGGTTCATGGCTCCTAGGAAGCCTGCAACAAAGTGAATTGAAGGACTTTCCGTAAAGAAGACCTCTTTTTCTTTTCTCGTTTTAATAAGCTATGTGTGGCTTTGATTGGGGCCACTTCTATCAATTTAAGAGAACATTACTTTGTTGTTAGGACAACTAAACCATATCCAACTTGTCTTTTTATTAAAGATATTGTTCATTTCCCTTTGTATTGAATATATTCTAGATCTTCCTTAAAAACTGCTATGTTTCCACAATCAACTCTTTGACATTATTTTCATTAAGAGATAAAATCTCACTGGACCAATTATCTTCTAAATTTTTTATTTTTCCAAGAAGAGGATCAACTCTGTGATTGACAAAATTATTTGCTACCTGGTTTCCTTCTCTATAGATATGCTTACATATCCAAGAGTGCCTCCAACAATAGTTGATGAACATCAGCAATAATGTTATTTTTTATCCAATCTCCACATCCATTTTTGTTGATAGTATTAATGGTAATTTGTGAATCCCCCTTAATGAAAATATAGTTCCATCCCTTTTCAATTGCAATAATGGTAATTTGTGAATCCCCCTTAATGAAAATATAGTTCCATCCCTTTTCAATTGCAATTTTGATCCCTGCGAGAAGTGGCATAGCCTCTACATAGTTGTTAGTTGAAATTTCATATGATTCTGAGTAGGTGAGAAGAATTTTGCCTTCATTATTATGAAAAAACACCATCTTAGCCAACTTTTCCCGGATTTCCTTTGGAAGCACCATCAAAATTAATTTTGATAAACCCAATTTCTAGACATTTCCAATCGAAGTAGATCCTTTGTATTAACTCCATTGTTGAAGATGACTATTCCATGTATATTCAAATCCTGAAACCAAGAGGCAAGCACCTCTTTTTCTGCACTTGAGACTTCCCATGATGAGCACCATGTTTGTAAGCATTTTGCAAGAGGGGCAATAATTCGGTTCCAAACTTGGGCATGATTTTGAGATTTATTTTCAACAATTCTATTATTCCTTTAAGGCATAAATTCCAACAAATAATCCAAGACCAATGCACTATAGAATGCATAATGCTTTAGCATTGAAACAAATAATCCAACGTTTCATCAACTCTTTCTGTGTTGAAAGAGCTACCCAATATTTATATTCAATTTTTTTATAAAAGTGACCCCAAATGGTGTAAGCAAAGGGACAATGAATAAGTAAATGATTTGATGTTTCTATATTTTTCTCACATAAGGCACACCTGAAAGGTCCATAACATCCTTTTTAATCAAAGGAATGTTGAAGCCTTAGGGAGGGCCTTCATGATCAAATGTTCTTCCAAGGGAAATCATTAGGGGTAGGAAATTTTGATTGCTCTAAATCCTCATATCCCAACTTGTCCAAGTATTCACCATCTTTTAATAGATTCCAAACCAACTCATCTTTCTATATAAAAATGGTTGAGTAAAATGCTTGAAGCATCTTTTGAAGCTCATCTGCTATTTGTTTGAGTTCCTCTCCTTCAACCAGGTTACTAATAGAAATCCATGATCTGGATTTGTTGTTCACATTAATATAATCTTTGACCTTTGGACCTTTACAAACTAGACATCCCAAGCCAACAGTGGCCATGTTGTTCAGAAATAAGAAGATGAAGGCTTCAATTAAGTATTAGACCAAAAATTTGCGCTCCTCTAGGTAAGGTTTGTTTCTTCGCATCAAGAGAACCTATATATTTGTGAAGTAACATTTTTGGCCAACTCTTTCCTTCATCTTTGAACAATCTCTAGCCAAGTTTTGCCTCTAATGCCATACTCATAAGTCTGCAATTTTGCAAGTCTGCCCCTCCCATATTCTTGCCTTTGCAATCCTTATTCCACATACAAGGAGGAAACGGAAATTTTAATTCACATCTTTTCCAAAGAATTTTTTTTTGAATGCTATACACAAATCTTGAAAGTGACATCATATATATAGGGATGGATTGCAATGTAGTCTTTATGAGTTGTAGCCTTCCATCCATGGTTAAGAACTTACCTTTCCAATCTGCCAAACAAGATTTCATTCTATCCAAAATTGAGTCCCAAAGCTCCTTATTCTTTCCTTTATCAAACAAAGGAATACCCAAATATGTTGATGGAAAATTTCCAACTTTAAACCCTAAATTGTCCATAATAATCCATTGTAAATCTAGGGTAGTGTTAATGAAAAGATCTTGGATTTTGTAGTATTAACTGTCCAGCAGCCTTCCCATAACATGATAATATTCATTTAAATTACATGGCCTCATTAATTGAGGGATGACCCAAATGAAAAGTATCATCAACAAATTAGAGATGAGATTTGGAGGGACCATTTGTTGCAACCTGAATACCTTTGGTTTTTCCTTCCATTTTTGCCTTTGAGAAAGGACATCCCAATGCCTCCACAAGAATAATAAATAGATAAGGAGATGATTCAAAGTATCCAATAGGGGGCCATTGATCAAAATAGAATAGTTTGAAGTGCTATAACAATATTTAATCCAGTCATACGAACCTTGATCAAAACCAAATTTTCTAAGAATATCATCTAGAAAACTGAAGAAAACCCTATTATATGCTTTGTTCATATCTAATTTCATAAGCATACCTGGCATTTTCATCAAATGAAGGGCATTAATGGCCTCCTATGCGAATGATTACGCCATCGAGAAGTTGTTTACCACAAATAAAACCATCTTGTTCCTATAAGATAATGCAATATAGAATCCTTTTCAATCTATTTGCCATAATTTTTGAAATGATCTTATAAATCACATTGTAAAGGCTTTTTGGACAAAAAATATCAAAATATTTGTCTTGTCTTTCTTGTTAACCGATAGAATAATGGTAGCATTGTTCTCACTTATTGTACTTTTCTTTTTTCCTGGCCTCTTCAATTGCAGCCAACATATCATCCTTAAGCAAATCCCAAAATCTTTGAAAGAATATCCTCAGTGCTTAATTTTGTTTCTTGTATTAAACGCAGGAATATGACAATCTATTAATTCCTTCATAATTCTTTTGTCTTATTCATATCCTGAATATTCCATGATACCATTTTCATCACCACTTTTTATTTTTGGGGGCTTAGCCCCAGTTCTTGTTAACACTTGTGATATTTGATTTTTGGTTTCTAAAATCAATATCCATGTTTCCTTTTCTCTTTGTTCTTGCTTTGAGGGTCTTCTGCTCCTTTTTCCATTTCCACCAACACTTCTATCTTCATTAATCTCTTCCATTTTTCCATGCTGTTCATAATGAGACTTATCTTCTAAAGGTTTATGCTGCCTTGGAGAATATGAAGTGGAAAGAATAGCCTCACCCACGCTTTCTTCTTTATGTTGCCCCAAAAACCCTAGAGTGCAAGGTTGATTCTTTATAGTGGCTACTATCTTATGCTGCTTTGAAATTCCTAAATGTTGCCTTGGAAATGGTAAAGTGCAAGGATGATTCTCCATAGTATTTACTTTCTTATGCTGCCATGAAAGCCCTAAATTTCCATGGATATTCTCCATACTTATTTCTTTATTATACTGCTCTTTGAAACCCTAATTTGAAATGGTTACACTCTACATTACTTCCATTTTTATTGCAAGGAGAGGATTTTATACTACTTGAGGAAAGTGAAGATGATTTACTTGGATTTAAAACCTTGATGTCTTTCGCCTCCTTTACTTTAAAATTTACCTCTTCATCTTTCTTTGCACCTTTATTTCCTTCCGAATTTGAACTTGCACATTGTACTTCTTCTTTTTGTCCTTTGTATCTTCTAATGGTTGTTCCAAGTAAAGCTGTGATGGCCTTCACCTTTTGATGATGGAGAGGGGCTTTCTTTGCCACTTTCTTGGGAGTGTAAAATCCATGATCTGATCCATCTTCTACAATGGTATGGTCTCCTCGCTTTGTATCGAAGTTTGTCTCATGTCCTAATTTTTTCATCTCCTTCTTCATCATTTTCAATTTACAATCTCTTGCCATGTGTCTTGTTTTCGTAACAATTGTGACATCGAATGCAATGTTTTATAATCCACATGTTGATTCCATTCTCTTGATTCAGATTTGATCTTTATGGAATTTGGCACAAGTTTTGAAATATTTACAGCAAAACATATCGAGTATATGCAATATGCTTTCACTTCTTAGTAGTTGGTCCCTCCTGGATGAATTCCCATAGAGTATTGCTAATATTCTTCAAAACCTCCTTATTGATAAGTTGATTTGGAAGTCCAAAATCCCTAACCCACACTAGAAACTTTTTAATAGTTTCTATCTCCACAATAAAATACTCACTCCATAGTCTTAAATATAAAGCGTTCACAAAACCATGGGCCAACACCCATTATTTTATCCTCGATTTCTGAACTGATGAAGATGATGAGGACAAATATTCACTCATTTTGAACAAATTTGAGTTCAATCCCCATTTCCACATTCAATTTTAAAATATCCAATAAACCTGGCCGGTGTCCATGGAACTTAATATTAACTTTCTACTTTTAGAAACCATTATGTCATGCTTGATCATCTTATCCTTGATAATCACTTCTAGTGTAACATCTGATACCTGGATAGGGTTTGCCATAGATTTGACCTTCCTCTTGCCTCCGATTAGGGTGTCTATACTGCTAGCTAGGGCATCCTTACTTTCAGTTAGGACTTTCAAAAATATTTTTTCTGCCATGCCACTTAGCTTTTCCTCATAAGAATCCTTTACTTTTTGAATTTTCTCAAAGATCTCAAACAAGAAAAGGTGAGGCTTGCTCCTTGTTGGCACTTGCTGCCTGCTTGCATTCATAACATTTGCTTGCTTTCTAAAACAAGAAAAGATGAGGCTCACTCTTGACTCGTAAGGAATACATCTTTTTTTTTTTTTTTCAATTGATTATAAGGGATTGAAACGGATCCTACCCGTGTTATATCATCACCACGTAGTGGTTTTACAACAGAGCTTGGATATTATCCATCGCTTGTCAAGATTCTAACCTGGGTCTCCTCCTTGAATGTTGAGGAATCTAACCAATTGAGCTAATGCCATTTAATATAAGAAAGACATATAAAGGATAAGTTTAATTTCAAAGGGGAATGTTAGTATTATTTTTCCACATGTTTTGCCAAGAGATTTAACTAGCAGATTGTAGAAGGTTGAGTACAGAGGCATCCTTACAACTGGTTTGCCAGATTTGCCTTAACAACTGGAACTGCCATCTTAAACAACTATAATTTGTTCCTTCCCACAAAAATGAAATAAATGACCTCAATATTTCCACTAGGAAATAGAATTATTCACAGATGAAGGAGAAAGTAAAAGTTATTGTAGGTTATTGAGTTGATATTCTTAAAATTGAGAGTGCTGTCTTTGTCCCACATATTCAGAACCTCCTTAAAAACACTCAGAAAAGGCTTCTAAACAATGGGATAAAAGCTTCGTTGCACCTATTTACAAATCCCTATACAAAAGGAACCCCTCAGATTCTGAAACAACAGTAATTTGCCATTTGTTTGTCAAATATTTGGGAACCATTTTAAAGAAGAAATTCAGCCGACGATTAAACAAAAGCAAACTAATAGCTAATGGTCAAGCTGGCTTTAGAAATAGAAAGTCTCTAGGATTTTAGAATAGTAGTATATAGGACTATATGGACAAGTTAAGGTTTTCCTGTATCCCTTGCCTTATTTGAACTATATATAGATAGATTAGAAAAGACAAATATCTGAAAGGAGGAAATGAAGGGATCAATCTGTCCCATCTAACCATTATGTTATTTACTGTACATCAAGGTTATACTTGTTAACATATTATGAAGGATGAACATTTCCTTTTGACCTGTGCATTATAAAATGATATTAGGATAAATTATAAGGATTTTTAAGAATTTAAACTAATATATTAAATCTTAGATCAAGATAACAAATCAAGGCTTGGCGAATTTATTTTAAAATCGGACATCCATGAAAAGTGAACATATTTCCAAACAAATAGACATGCCATGATATGTCCTACAGACTAATTTCACATAATTTCATTGAAGGAACCTCATCATTTCCCAAGGATTGGAGATAGAGAGCTCAACATTTTTCAAAGGCATTGGCCATACTTTAATTGATCAAAATATATTAATTTTTTCTCCTCTTCGCTGAATGTGCCTAAATTTCTCTTGCAGGTTATTGAAGAACTATATACAAATTTGACTCCAATACAGCGTGTGAGTGTGGCTCGGCATCCCAATAGGCCCACTTGTCTTGATCATGTGCAGAACATCAGTGATAAGGTAAATAGTTTGTTCATTTCATAATTATTTTATTTATGATATTTTATTTCCCTTGTTTTCATTGTCTGTAAATTTTACTTGGGCTGTTCTTGTTAGTGGATGGAGCTGCATGGAGATAGAGCTGGATATGATGATCCGGCTATTGTCACTGGTATTGCAAGCATAGATGGAATATCCTATATGTTTGTTGGACACCAGAAAGGCCGGAATACAAAGGAAAACATATATCGGAATTTTGCCATGCCATCTCCACACGGGTGTGTTTATGATACAGTGTTTAGCATGTGTGGTTTATGGTGTTGTTCAGTTTCATATGAGGCTTTCTTTTTTGGATCTGGACCAATCTGCAATAGGTTCCTAGATGCTAATCTATAATATTATATTTATGGATAGGAAACGTTTTGGCACAAAAATGTGTTTTCCCTTCTAAAGAAATTTGAGAGTTTTTGGTGTCCATGGATGTCAGAGCAACACCTTATTCCAGAAGTTGGTTTTTCCCTTGGAACTTAAATTCTAGCATGACAATGGTTTTACTGTGTTTCGTACTCGTGCTTTTCAAATAAATGATTTATGTGTTTTTATTTTTTGTTTGAGATTAAAATATTTCGTAATTGTGAACCATTATTCATATTTGAGCTTCTCAAGCAGTTAGTTTCTGAAAATGTGGTAACATGGAGCCAAGATGTTTTCATACACAATCTTCTAAGGTTGAAAGATTTCTGTTCTATCTATAGATGTAATATGAGATTAGCTAATGGCACAATATACATGGAAATGCAGCTATAGAAAGGCTATGCGAATCATGAAGGAAGCTGATGACCATGGTATTCCTATTGTTACATTCATTGATACTCCAGGCGCATTTGCTGACATTCAGTCTGAACAAAAAGGCCAAGTATACTGACTGAACTTAGTAACATGTGACGTTATTTTATTGAACTTCAATTATAAATTTAAAATGAATTGCATTATATTTGATCTAAAATATTTTAAATTTTTTAATATGTCCTCAGGGGGAAGCAATAGCATACAATTTGAGGGAAATGTTTGGCCTCAAAGTTCCTATTGTTACAGTTGTCATTGGAGAAGGTGGATCTGGTGGAGCACTTGCTATTGGGTGTGCTAATAAAATGCTTATGCTAGAAAATTCAGTGTATTATGTTGCAAGGTGAGTTAGAACTGGTGTTTTCCTGGAGTAATTTCCAATAAAGCATTCATAGTTCTATGAGTTCAATTTTTTATTTTATATTATAGATGTCTAATTTGACTCTTTGAGTCCCCTCTTACTCTAATCTATGTTGTCAATATTGTGTTGATGAGTTTGAGAAATATCAAACCCAAACAATATGTTCTGTTCTGTCCTTTTGCCCTATGCTTTAAACATTGTGAGTAGAATTAAGCATATTTTCTATCACGGGCTGTTGGTGCTCAGTAACTTTTGTTTGCAAAGAAATTTGGTCTCTTTGCCACATTTAGCCTTCTTCTGTTATTTCAATTTATCATGCATTTGGGCATAAATGTAGTTTTAACGAAAACTATAAGATTACTTTATTGTCAGATTTATATATTTATCATGAAAAAGAAAAATTTAGGATTTAAAAATTTGTACTGAATTCATCCCTTATTGCAAATACAATGGGATAATGCATGTTTTGGGAAATTGTTATGTCTTTTGACTTTATTTGCCCTTATGTAACCGTAAATTCAACCATATTAGTTCCCCTAGTACGCCAAGGTTTTAATTTCAATAAATGCATGGAATGGTAGTGGGATGTAACTTTCATAATTAATCTTGGAATTCTAATGGTGTTATCAAGGCACAGGTTGCCAAATGAGGAAACCATCACAGTTTCAAGAATCTTCAACTTGTATTACATCCTTGAAGATTGTGACAGACGAGATTTTAGGGTAGAGGAATTGCAAATATTTTCAGTATAAATATTTAAGGTACCAAAAATCATTGTGTGCAGTAGAGGTACAAAATACAAATTTCACATACTGGGGATTCCTTTCAAAATTCAGGTACGTGGTTGTATTGCAGGAATAATGATTATGTTCATGCTGCAGAGAAATTTAGAGGGTAAATCTAATCTTGAAAAGGAAAACACTTCTGTGTGGACTTTTGCTATAATAGCAAACATCTGGCCAACATTTTAGGCAGTGTATGCATGTGGTTTTATTATTCCTTTGGATTTAGATTTGAAATTTTTTGTAACAAATAAAATAAAATAACCAAGAGCATGCTCAAGCCTGTGATCTGTGATACCTTATGTTCAAATAAACTTTGTTCAAGTTAATTGAATTAGTGCACGAGCTATATATTCAAGTTAAGGGAAATATCTCCTTAATCATAGGAAGATCAACTTATTTATCATGATGTGTGCCATCAGCTTTTTACAGTACTGGAGGAGAAGAAGAAGAATTCTATTAATGTTCACAGATGGCCAAAGCAGGCCAATGGGACTCATTGAAAAGAGCTGTTACAGTGCACTGTAGTAACCAAAAAGTACTATGAAAATAAGCTAAACTAGAATAAATTAATGAACTTACAGACTGAGTTATCTGTGTATGGTGGATGCTTCAATTATGTCTCATGTTTTATGTAGATAGAATTATAGTAATTTGGTAATGTCATGCAAATTCCTTTGGACATTCATGAGCTAGAGGAAGAGGTTTATGATAAAATTCTATCACTCCACAAGAAGATGGTTAACACCACAATGGTCATGTTCTGTTTAGCAACGTTCATTTTTCGATGTACGCTTTTTAAAACCCTTCAAAAAGATTTTTACTTTTTTGGTATAATGACTAAAAAACTGAGAAACTAATTGACTCGGTAGC
The DNA here is from genome assembly GCA_028583015.1 of Wollemia nobilis. NCBI lineage: Eukaryota > Viridiplantae > Streptophyta > Pinopsida > Araucariales > Araucariaceae > Wollemia > Wollemia nobilis. Next base: position 1,510,756 of record JAQPPZ010001539.1, read on the forward strand.
TTTTGTTCAAGAAGTAGGTCTAATAGAGGACAATAATCTGTGTCACAAGGAGAGATGTTACAGACCCCACAAAGTTATAAAAATTATGTTACCATGAAAGAACCAGTAAAATTAATCAAAGTGCATCTATCTAGGCTTCAATTTGTTTCTGTTATCCTAGGATTGCTGCCAAAAGGAGTCTTTGCTTCAGAAATTAGTCTACCTTAGGACACTGAAAGAAATATTGCAGACATGAGGAGAAATGTAAAAATTCTCTTGGAATAAAAGAAGCCCATGAAAATTAGTTAAAGGGGATGTAACTAAAGTTTCTTTCATTCTTGGACTGATGCCAACCTCCTGGAACTAGACCAGCAACCAAAAGATTAAAACAAGCTATGTATCCACCCGATCAATTAATGATATAAAGTATGCTGTTTGAATTGCTGTCTTGAGGAAAGCTACCTTTGAGAGTTTTAGGTCAACTCATTAGGCTATTATTTGTATTTTAAATTTATGATGAAAGATCTCTTTGTATTACTTATTTTAAGTCAAACCTCCCTTGTTATGTTTGCACCTTGAGGCTGTATGTATAGTGTTAAATGGGCAGTTCTCATCTATGATGATTCTCTTTGGCAATAATTTGTGTGAATTATGCATTTAAGTAGTATTGATGTTTTCACCTGTTGTACACGTGGTCTATGTTCTGCTGTCTTACCATAGCTTTGTTACATGTTTGTCTTTCATAGTTTGGTACTGTTACATACTCCTGTATTGTCTTGAGTTGAGTCGCAAGCTGTTCCTAGTCCCTTTATCCATTCTGAAGTCTTGGCTTGCAATTTACATCTTTCACATGTAAAACCTTCTTTTTTAAACTAATGCATTTTTTCTCCGTTCCTGTGAAATGCAGTCCTGAGGCATGTGCTGCAATCCTGTATAAGGATTCTAAAGCTTCTCCCAAAGTATGTAGCCTTGAGCAATTCATAGAGTTCTTTCTTAAATTCTAATGAGGATCAAATAATAGTTCTTTTTTGGATCTTACTTTTGTGTTCATATACAGGCAGCTGCAAGGTTGAGGATTACAGCCCCAGAACTCGTCAAATTCAAAATTGCTGATGAAGTTATTCCTGTAAGATATTCTTCTTTTCTTGGTTTTAGGTGGTTCTCTGTCTCAAATTACAATATAAATTGTTTTTTTTTTTAATCAGTGAAATCTCAGTATTTGCCAAAAATTAAGTTTGATACAACCGTTGACTTACTATGAGAGTATGAATACCCAGTTCAGACATTAGAAATTACTTGGAAATATTGTTTAATTAAATGACAGAATTCTGATCCATAATCAGCCAAATCTTCTTATCTGTGATAGGAAGTGTAAAAAACTTTTTACCGTATGTAAATCTAAATATTGCAGGCTACAAAATTGAGCTATACATACATCTGTGTTTTGCTTGAAACTACAAATAGCATACAGAATGTGGGTACTTTATTGTAGGTGAGCACGTGCTCAGTTGTTTAGTGGGCAATAATTTAGTAATTTATTGCATGATTGTGCCCATTATGGCATTTGCAAAGGGCCTGACTATGGTGGATTCAATGTATGCATTACCTTCGGAAGTTGGCTTCTTATCTTATTAGAAAGTTTTCTGTTTTTTTGTCCAAAAACGTTGTGAAAGGACAGTCTATTTCTGATCAAGGCAATTACTCCTCCCTCTGACATGTTTACAGATGATCTTTTCTCCGTTCTTTCTTTTCTTGTGTATCTGAGGACAAAGTGTCTATTGGGGTTAATAAGATTCATGCAAAGATATTTAATCAGTGTTCCACGGGGACGCGTCCCCCCCGAGGGATGCGTCCCCCCGTCCCCCGCGTCCCCCAGCACGGGGGGACGGCATTGGGGACGTTTCCCCCCGTCCCCCTTTTGGGGGACGGCTGGGAAACGTCCCCGGGGACGCCTGAGGCCTACGGCCTCCCGTCCCCGGGACGTCCCCTATTTTGGGGCGTCCCCGGGGACGGCCAGCCATCCCCGGGGACGGCTGGGTCCCTTTGGGGACGCTCAGGCCGTCCCTAGGGACGGCCTGAGCGTCCCCAAAGGGACCCAGCCGTCCCCCATGGCTGGGCATCCTCAGCCAAAAGAAAAACTAAAAAAAAAAATTAAAAATGAAAATTTAATCTGTTCTTTAGTACATTGTAAGACATTTGTGTTCTTCAATCTGTTCTTTAGTACATTGTTGAAAATGATGACTTTCCACAAATGAAGATTAAAGCAAAAGTTACAGTATTCTAAAGCAAGTCCTCAGCCAATCTGTTCTATGAAGATTAAAGCAAAAGTTACAGTATTCTAAAATTACAAGTGAGGGATAAAGATTGTTGATATAATAAGCGGAGATCACTGAATAACATAAAGAGTAACAAAGAGAGACCCTACTCATACTAGTGAAAATTACTTAGAAAGAAAGGAAGTTTCTTAATGTCCGCAGATGATCAAAGCAGGTATTTGGACTCAAATACTACATTGTGTAACAACAGTCTGGAGAGAGCTGGAAATAGTGTTCCAAAGAAAAACCAAGAATACAAAATTAATAAGCATAAATTTACAAAATCCCTTTAAACAAGGTTAATCAAAATCTTTTGAGAAGGAAGCTGACAAGGAAAAAAATAGTTAAATTGTAGGATGTTAAAAAGTGAAACAAGCAAGTTTTACAGGACTCAGAACAGCGTGCCTCTTGACTGCATTTTTGAAAACATTTTTAGATCATGGCTTTGCATGTCTTAATTCAGGTTCATAATTCAGAAAATCATGTAAGGTAAAAACATGATGAAGCTGTTGGCTAGTAAAAGTGGCATGATAACTCTTACTGGAATGGCACTTTATTTGGTGGGGAAAAGACCCTGGTCCAAAATGCTTCTATTGCTGATTTATCTAATGTTCAAGAATGAAGATTTTGTAAAACAGATAGCATCCAATTAGATTCATGTTCACTGTTTTGCTTTTACGTGTGTTCCTTTGTTGCTATAAATGGTTATTGATTTGCTGCAAAGTGGCCTAAATTGTTTGCTTTGCATACACTTCCATTGAGAAAATACAGATGAGGAATGCTTGGCATCAACTTGTCTTATTCTTACAAAGAGACAAATCCCATTGAGTTTAGGACATTGACTTCAATGAGAAAATTGTAACTTTTGCTTTAGGACATTGACTTCAATGACAAATCCGCTTATTTTAGAATACTGTAACTTTTGCTTTAATCTTCATAGAATACTGTAACTTTTGCTTTAATCTGTTCTTTATGTTCTTTAGTACATTGTTGAAAATGATGACTTGTAAAAGCTGAATAATGTGGCATTCATTACTTGAGCAATAGCAACTAATTTGGTTAACTGTTAGAGATTGGCAGATTGCACTTGATATCCTTGGCTGAACCTTCAAGTTATATTTGTTGAAACAATTAAATGGCTGCACTTAGTAACTAATATCAATATGAATATCCTAATATCATTTTTGTTGTGTGTAGAATTCTGAATGTGTAGATTATTCTAAATTTCTAAAAAATTTCAATTTTCATAGTATTATACCAGCCGTCCCCTAAAATCGGCCTGCCGTCCCCCGAAACCCGTCCCCCCGTCCCCCCGTCCCCCAGGCTCGTGGAACCTTGGATCTTTTTGAGAGAATGGTCAGTTCACAATATTGAGGATGTTGAGTTCTTTTTCACAGATTCTGCATAGGCAATAATAGTGAAATGGCTAGAATGCAAGGATATGCATGTAGTTGGAGGGAGTGAATTTTAATTCTATCTGGTACACTAAATTGTTTGGAGGCAATTATGTCCTATGGCTGTTGCATGGTGAAATGGCTGATTCTTTCCATAGTAAATTGAACTGTAAGTTTTACTTTTACATACATTTATGGAAGAGGAAGTGAGTGTGGATGCCTAGTATTCTAGCTCTGTATGCTTTGTGTAAGTGGATATTGGCACCTTGCAACTCTACCAATTTTAGGTGTTTTGGCTCCTTGCTAGAGAAACAAGGCCTTAGAACTTCACTAAATCTCTTAACGTTGCCAAGTGTATATAAAACTTTCCCTCACATTACTGCTACTTCCATCTTCATAGTTAGCCTTAGAACAATGTTTGCTTAATCAATGGAATATCTGAAGTTGACGCTGTTTCGCTTTTATTACCAATTCACTACATTTTTGGCATATTTCAACTTATTGTCTCTCATGGTACAATTACTTTCTTTCGATCTTTATAGGATATTCTTGTGATTGAAGTTGGATACGTTACATTTTGAGATTAGCTTATTCTCCAAGATGGATTTTAATGCACACAGGAACCCCTTGGGGGCGCACATGTGGACCCAGTGAGGACTTCTAAACGAATAAAAGAAGCTGTCGTGAGGCACCTGCGAGTGAGTAGTTGTTTCTTTCAGAAAATAAGAGTTCATTTTATTGTAATAGGTATCACTGACTTTGCATTTATATTATCAGGAACTTATCAATATGACTCCTGGTGAGGTGGAGTGGCAACGCTGGGCTAAGTTTCGTGCTATGGGTCGTTTTCAAGAAGTTGAAATTGATGATCACAGAAAACGTAACATGAAGAAGCGTGACGCTCTTACAGAACCCATACACACAGACATGAAGCAGGATACACCTATTCCTGAACCTACACCAACATATACAGATGCACCATCTAAATATACAGACTCACTGCCAAAATATGCAGATGCACTACCAAAACCTAAACATGATATAGTGAATGTGCTAAAAGGGGCAGTAGGAAAACTCAAAACAATAAAAGGATTCAAAAAGGAGGATCTGAAATTTGAGAAATCAGATGAGGAAACAAGGAACACTGCTAATGTATCAGTGCAGCCACTCTCAAACCTACGCATCAAAGCAAAGGAGAACATTAAAAGGGAGGATCCAAAATTTGAGAAGACAGATAAGAAAATATGGAGCACTATTAATGCAGCAGTTCGTCACAATCTGACATAGGCTTAGGTGTTAAGATGCACTTTGTCCTACCATGTTATTGCCTTTTGCACGGATCCAAAGGTCGTGTATTTTTTGGCCGCAGGTGTCTTAAATAACATATTCTTGTTATTTGTTTGAGAATAAAAAGTTCAATTAGGATGTATCCAGGACATTGTAGTAATTCGATATGCAAGCAGCTTGGATTATGGCCTATTATTACTGTAATGTAACTGTTCCGACTAAAATCCTTTGTTCAGAAAACGGATTGAGCATGCACCTCCATATTTGTAACTCCTACAATCTACCTTTTCTAGGTAGAAAAAAGGATAAGAGTCTTTTTTCAGATGAAATTTATTGGTATTGATAATTCAGAGGCATGGCAGGTAGTTGTACTATATTTGTTGGCCTGTTTTGTATAGATTTTTTTCCTATAGTACATTCTCATCAAACTCTGTGATAAAAGTTATAATATGCATGAAACAACAGTGCATGAGTGGTTTATGAGCCCCACCATTTGCCAAACTTTTTGCCAATGGGGTAGCAGGCTTAATGTTGCAAGCCCCTGGTCCCGCTCATGTGGGATTCTTCACCTCTATTAACATCGAGTTGCGGCATATGTGGTGGGTAGTTGGCCCTCTTGCTTTCTAACGGGTTCATTGTGATGCTCTTCTTTTACAAGCTTGTTTATTTTCGATGGCATATTCTTATGATGGAATTTCGTTCCATATTAATACCTCTTGTACACTGCATTTGATTGATCAGCTACAGGGTCACTGGACAGAATATTTATCAATTTACTTTACGTGTCTCAATATTTTTATCTGTGTGCATATTAATTTACTTTACGTGTCAGTAGATTTATCTTAATAGATTTTTCTGTGTGCTGACAATAGTTACGTTTCATATAATGAATAGATATGTGTGCTGACATAGTTACATTCTGTGAGATATTAATACTTTTAGGATTGATTAGATATGTGTGCTGACAATAGTTACATTCTATGAGATATTATATATACTCTTGATTAGATATTTGCCTATATGTTTTCATTAGGAGATTGGAAATAGTACTCTGGTTGGAGATGAGCTCAAGCAACTTGCATATAAGTTACAGTTTTTGATATGCAGCTGGTTAGAAGTGGTTATTTTCATTTAAAATGGCCTAAAAGATTAATATTTAGTATGCATAGCCTACAGTATGGAAGGAGAGACCAAGGGTTTTCGACCAATGCCATGAGTAGCGGTTATACATTGGAAGTAGACAATCTTACGAAAATATTCTTCAAAAACCTTTTTTCTTCATAGACAGACTTACGTATACACCTTGTGGTTGTCTTAACAGGCATTAAAATATTAGAAATGCATCATATTAAAAAATGAGCCGAATTAGAGATCTTGGCAGAATGCATTGTTCATCTTACTGAGGTGATTCACCGACCCTCTTAGTAGCCTATCTACTTTGGTTATAGCAGATTTTGCAGGATGCAAACATTGAATAGGGTAATAGGGTAATCCCTCCTAGGAGAGAAGGTATATTTAGTCCGTAAATTCAAGTGAAGTGAATAACGATAGAACAGATATTCGCGTATGGGTGGTCTAAAATTTGAAGGGTAGGCATTGGATTTGTATGGAAAGAATAGTATAACAATATGCATCATAACATGGATTTGTATGGAAAGAATAGTATAACAATATGCATCATAACATGGATTTGTTTGGAAGTCTAAAAAAGTAGGGCATGGGTTTAGATGGTGGTGTATAGGGTTGAGGTGATCCCAGCTGCGATAGGTGTGATCCTCGAGTCATTTCGATTACTTGTCTTTTAATTGTATGTATTGTTGAAAAATTTCTCTGCAAACATTTTAATAAGCATGCTTTAGTGTAATCAATCTCACCCTAACGTACCATTAGATGTAATCCTTAAGTCATTTAGGAATGTCTAGTTTTCACGACTGATCTCTGAAAAAATTCTGTTAATTAAGTAGAGGTCAATAATTACACGAACTAGCTTGAAGCTAGATCATGTGTTTGCAAGATGAGAAATCGATAAAGCAGTTCTTATTATAAAAGCATTTTGTTAGAACTAGGAATAAAACTTTGGTTCTCTAGGCCAATACGCCATTGACGCCTTGTTCATTAAGTAATTTACATTCAATTGTCCACAGTATAAGAAACATTCTCTTTAGATGAAGGGTAAAATATTTTTATATAGAATAATTTGTAATTTGATACATATATGTGTTATTGTTTTGACTTTATAGGCGCATGGTTTTGTTGATACTTGTTTCATTAAACACTAAAGATAATTTTTGAGATGCTAGGAAAAGAAAAATATTGGTAACATAAGTTATTAATTACTCTCGTTTTTTTTCTTCTTTCGAAGACAGCAAAACAAAAATTTATATTATTAAAGTCATGATTTTTAATTTTTAATTTTTAATTTTTAATTTTTAATTTTTAATTTTTAATTTTTATGTTATTAAAAACTATCACTTTATTAATTGACCTAATTTCTTCAGCACCAGGTGCTTTAAAAAAACCAAGAAGCAAATTGAAGTTATTGATTCCTTGATGAGCTTGGTCTGTACTAGGTTGGAGGTATTGAGGGTTTGTCATGTCTATTGCAAAATTGAAGAATTCAGTTGCCCTTGGTCCAAGTTTTTTGAACAAGGTATGTATGACCTTAAGGAGCTTTCTACACACCATTGTTAAGACTCAGTGCAACTCCTCATACCCATTTCACCTATAACATAGGTAAGGGGTCATCACTCATGGCTTCCAAAGTAGGTTCTCCTAGTTCAACAGTAGATTGTGTAGGAGGATAAATGACCAGATTTTTAATATTCTATCTATCTGAAATGGTCATTTTTTCAGTTCTACAACTAATGTAGGCATCAACTGTTGCAACCCACAAATGTCCTAGTATGAGTGGATAACCACCCAATCTTGATTTTGAATTTAGGACTAGGAAGTCTACTTGGTTTTTCCATGCATCTATAATCACTATTACATCTTCCAACATTCCCTCAAGGAGTACTGTAGACCTATCAACCAGTTGTAAAATTGTTGTTGGTTGCATGTTTGTTAACTGTAATCTATGCATGGTTTCTCTTGGCATGACATTTATTGCTGCTCAGGTCTACCAAAGTGTTTGGTATCATTAAGCCTAAAATTCGAACTGTTAAAATTGGGCTTCCTGGATTAAAATACTTTGCGTGGTAGGTGTTTCCTAACATTAGGTCAGCTAATTGCCCTACCACGTGGATTGCTTTTGATTGCTATCTTCTTCCTAGTTTCTTAAGACATAATACTCTAATGGCTTTTGTATAAATAGACACATCTCTTATAGCCTGATAGAGGGGAATTGTGGTAGTTAGGTTCTTCAACCCTTACATTATGTCAAATTTTGATTGCATCTTCTTTCTAGGTTCCTGTAACCATTATGGAAAAGGTGGAACCTCTTCATTGGTTACTGGTTTAGCAATTGATTTTCTTCCATATCCTTTATTGAAGGTGTTTGTTCTTCTACTTCTACTTCTAAGTCTATGTCCTCTTCCTCCACTACTGGAGGTGTTGGATCTACTCCTAATTGTTTACATGATCTAAGTTGTATAGGATTACAATCTACCTATTCTATACTAATATGATATATAGGATACATCCCTTGATCTACTTGGTAAGCAGGTTGATTTATCTTTTATTTGGATTTGGGGTTGGTTGTGTTGGTAGCTATTGTGGCCTAGAAGTAGGTGGTGCCGGTAAACTAGGTTGCAATGGAGCTTGTGATGTTTATGGAGGTGAAGTCCACGTATTAGAAGTTTGCAACTGTGTGCTAGCTTACTGCTATGGCATCCATGGGTAAGGTTGATAAGCAATAGGTCCTTGAGTGGTGTTCATCCAAGATGCTTGACCCCACCACCCCATATTGGGTGTTTGGGCTTGCCATTGGTTTCTAAAATTAGTTCCACCATATGGTGGTACCACTCCTGGAATTTTATCTCCCATAGGAAATTGTTGCTAGTTTCTCCTATTACCCATGAAGTATATTTCAACTACTTCCGGTTCCTCTTTCATGTTTGCTAATTTAGGGCAAAACTTCGTTTTGTGATCTAATTGACAAATAGCACAAACTTAGACTTTGTATTTTAGACATTCATTTTTGGGATGCTGCTTCCTACATCTTGGGTACAAAATGGCTAATGTTGCTTCAATCTCCTGCTTCTTTTTCTAAAGTTAGAATGTGTCTAATTGGATTGTAAGAGATGATAAAATATCACTCTTCATATCTTCCAACAAGTTACCTATTTCTGCCTTCGTGATTGAGGTTGTTGCTTTGATACCTCGAGGGATGGGTTTACCTTTTCTCCTAGAATAATTTTGATATAACTATCAAATATATATCATTTGAGCTTATTAAATGTCACCTCTCCCTAGTAAGTTCAAGATCTCTAAGGATTCATTTGTGAGTCCTCTTAAAATGTACTTTTTAGGGATTTCCCTCCCAGTTTTGTATGGGGTGAACGTTGAAGATTAAAATTGAATCTCTCTCTAAGGACTCTTCCTCCCTTTTTGACATGTCTAGGACTTATTCCCAAGCACCTCGTGTCCCACCAAAATCCTAGGATTATTCTAAGAATATTTTCTTCATATCATCCTAGGTGGTGATTTGTTTGTTCCCTAAAATAATAAACCAACGTAATGCTGAATCATCGAAGATAGAGGGAAACAATTTTAGTTTTGGGGCAACAATTTTATAATCAACTAATCTGCAAAGCACATCAAATTGAAATAAAAACAGATCAGGATCTTCAGTAGGTCATCCTCTAAAGATAGGAAGGTGTGCAAGAGAGATGTGTTTCATTTTAGTCTCCCCTCTAGAGTCTTCAATAGGAAATTCAAAACTAGTGGAAGCCTCATTTGCTCCAGCCATATTTTCAAGTAATGTAGGTTCTAGTTCAACCACTCTTAAAGCTTCTAACAAAACATTACACTCATTTCCTTTATCTTCTAATAATATTCCTAGATCAAAATTTAAAATTGTTTCATCATCAACTGCTTTCCACAATTGGGCATTCAATAAATATTTAGATGTTTTCCACCTTGGATCTCTAAATGCAGTTTATCCAGATACTGGGTTAATATGGCAAGGTGAGTTAGGTGGAGAAGATATTTTGACTTTAGGAAGCATTTCAGATTCCTCAAAAGATATTGTAGGTATTCAAGAGTGATTTCTTGTCTCCTAATAAAATATTTGTGTGGTCATGTAGGTCTTGGTAAACTCATGCATTCTCAGGTAGGGGATCTATAGGTAAGATAGTCTAAACAATTATTTTCAGGCTGACTAATCTATAGATCCTAATTACTATAATTGGCGCTCACCGACAATGGTGCCAAAATGATCAATAGAAAATGGTGTTCCACTCCTTCCATTTAATTTATCAATCTGGGAGTTCATAAACTTGTTGAGTACCTATGCACAATATATGCCTTTAGTAATTGGTAGATATTCTATATATCACTTGGTTTTGTGGGGGGTGTTGTTCATGTAGTTTTAAGTTTTACCAAACCAATAAAATTTAAATGTCAAAAAAATAAAGCACTTAACTGAAAGAAATTGTTTTTTTTTTTGAATTTACATGGTGGAATCGGTAGCCGCCACGAATCCGGGCAAGCTGTCCAACTTTTTATGGCCGCCACGAGTATTCTGCGTTGTCCGCCCTAGAAGCCGCCACACAGATCTTCGCGCAGTCCACCCCTATAACCACCATGCCACAATCATTTTAAACCTTTTACGCCGCTGAAAGCACCAGGGAAAGGGACAAGCGTTCAGTTCGACGAAACTGAAAGAAATTGTAGGAAGTAAATTGTTGAAATTAAAATACTAAAATCAAACACGACTGAAAGAGAAATTTTTGAAATAAAACACACAACTTGAAATGAAATTGCAGAAAAGAAACACACTGTTAAAATAAATAATGTAGGAAATAAACTCACACAATAGAAAATAAAGAAAGCAGGAAGTAAAATAAAAAGGCAAGGATTACTACATGGAGTGGGTCCAAGCTCTCCCAGATGGTCCACCCAACTTATTATTTAACACTCACTCTTTCAAATACACACAAATGGAGAACACTCTAAACTTTATTAATAATTATGCAGTACAAAATAACAATATTTTGTGGATTAGAAATTCGGGATCCTTCGCTTCAAGAATGGCCTGTGCTTTATATAGAACGTGACCATCCCTTATTACAAAAATAGCCTATTCTATTTTAATCATACGACATAATTTGCTATGGCCTTTGCATGCATAGTTACAATCGATGTCTAGTAAAAGAGCAACCATGTCTAAAATTAATTGTTCAAGATAATGATGACACTCCTGATGTTTACATAACAATATATTTCTAAACTTTGCACGGTCTCCCAGTCAAATGGTCAATGCATAGGATAAAAGCACTTTATTTCCACTGGATATAGGTACCTAGTGGCCTATCATCGAGATATAGGCACCTTTCAACCTGTCTCTAGGATATAGGCGCCGAACATAGGTGCCTTCCATCTTGTTGAGATTTAGTCGTTTTTCCTTTCACCAGAAGATAGGTGCTTGTTCTATCATTGGAAGTTTTAGAGTTAAAGTATATTATATTATTTGGGTCATGTAAATGTAACACCTTCAAGCAATGTAATAAATGCACAAGTGGCAATGTGCAAGTTGTAATGTGCAAGGTGTCCCCTTGTACAACTAGGTAGAGTGTTGGCCAAGGAATCTATCTTCCTATATAAAGGGCCTCATAGTGGTAGTATATCAAATCCATATCAAGTTCTTATCAAGTGCATTGTAGTAGATAGTAGTAGTGCTCTTGTATGGAGCACAATGTAGCTCTTTAGCTCATATTAATGGAGTGACCATTTCCTCCATACTGCATTGTATTTTCATCATTTCTATTTATAGTATATTTCAGTCATATTGCAGACTCACTTGCTTTCATATTTATTGCATCTTATTAGGACCTGTGTTAGATCTCTTCCACTGCATATATCCTCAAAAGCTAACAGTGGTATCAGAGCCATGGTAAATCGAGATAGGAGGACCTACATCCATCATAGTTCCTCTTTGCACTTTTGTAAACTGGATTCGCTAGTGTGCACCACCACTTACAAAAGTCATCACAAGAGAAGTCCAGTAGGTCAAGAGGAATAGGGAGAGTCACAAGTGAGGACTGAAATAAATCTCAGTTGCAGAAATTCTGAGATTATATTTGGCTAGAGTCTTTCCACAGAGTTGCAAAAAAACTCGTGAAGACTAGGACTCAACATTCAAGCCACTAGATTGACAAATCAACTAGTGAAGATTATTATCTCCAGAATTACAAATTCTTCAATTCTAGTTTCTAACAACTTGTTGCAGGAAAAGGAGATTCAACAAAAGGTTGGGAAGCTTCCTACAAGAGAGTTAGGAAGAATATCTTCTTAGAATCATTCTAGCACTTGCAACAACAAGGAAGAAGACTGAAGATTTCAAAGACCTCGAGAAAGGTCCCATTACAAGAGTTGCAATCCTGCAAAGTGCAGAAGTGAAGAAAAGGCCACAGTAGCCTTATAGCAGACTCAAGGAAGAAGAGACTCCAGAAGTTGAGTCAAAGAAGGAGATAGGAGATTGGTGATCTCCATTCAAGATCAATACCTACAGAGTGCAGAAGCAGAAAAGGCCATAGAAGCCTTGATCAAGAAGAAGGTTGTAGAAGCCTTAATTCTAAAGAAGACTTCAAAAAAGAATTCCTGATTCAGAAGATAAATTCTTGATTCAGAAGAATACTCCAAAGAAGAGTTTCTAAAGAATACTTCAGAAAAAATTCCTGATTCAGAAGATAAATTCCTAATTTAAAGAATACTCCAAAGAAGAGTTCCTAAAGAATACTTTAAGAAGATTTCTTGATTCAGAAGATAAATTCCTAATTCAAAAGAAAACTCTAGAAAGGAGTTCCTAAAGAAGACTCCAAAGAAGAGTCCAAGAAATAGGATATTGGTGATCTCCTTTACTGATTAAATATTTCCTTCAAGAAGGAGTTGAAGAGATCAAGAGAAGATCTCATTGAAGAACTTCCATTCTTGGAAGAAAGAGAAGGACTAGGAGAGTCCTGTACAAATCCAAAAGCAGCAGAATCAGAGATCCAAGAAGAAGATCTCATCACCAACACTTCCAAAAGTAGAAGGTTGAAGAAAAGGTCTCATTTGGAAGACCATAGAAGCTGCAAGATAGAAGACCTTGGAGAGGTCTCAAGAAAAAAGAGAAGAAGGCTTGGAGAGCCTTGTTGTAGAGCTCATAGAAGCATCATAAAAAAGGTTCCTAGGAGAACTCATTGGAGAAATCCACTACCAAGGAGAAAGCACCTGATAGTGAAGGACTTGGGACAATTGTTGCCATCCGACAACAAGCCCAAGAGAAGAAGAATTTGGCAAGGAGTGCCAAATCCTAGAAGAAGAATCCAGTGAAGACCTCAAGAAATTTAGAATCTTGAGAAGAAGAAGATCCTATTTGAAGTCAAAATTTGACAAGAAGTTTGAAGGAAGATTCAGATAGAAGAAGCCTACCAAATCTAGGAGATTTGGAGATTACCTCTCACAGCAAGAAGGCACAGTTTAGAGAAAGGAGTTCTCTGAATCTACAATAGAAAATCAAAGATCACTGGAAGGATCAAGCCACCAAATCCAAGGCTCAAGATAGAAAGTTCAAGGCTACAGTTTGGTGAAGCAGGAAGCTGTTCTAGACAGCCAACAAGAAGCTGTGAATTCAACCATTACAAGGCAACAACTTGGTGAATAAAAAACACCAAGATCTACATCTACTTTAGAAGCCATCAAAGAGGTAAGCAACTTGGGTGCAATTAGGTTCATTAATTAAACCTCAAATTGGATTATTATCAAACTTTATTAAGGCACCATATTTAGATTAAAAGTTGTAGAAGGATAGATTGCATTATAGTCTTCAAGTGCAAAAAGGGAAAATTCATTTTAAGGATTATTTGCACATTAAATAGGAGTTGGATATTTTTGAAAGAAATAAAATTATCATCTACCTATTTTCTATCTAGAAAGCAAGAAGACTATATCCTACAATATTGATTGTAGTGAAAAAAATTGTAGAATATTCATTAAGGGTAAATTACAGATTACTCTTAAAAGTTGCAGAGATTATTAAGTGCATCTAAAATTATTTTGAGAGTTCATTTATAGGAGCAATAAGGTGAGATTATTGTTACCATTAAAAGTGCATTATTAATCCATTGGCACTATACTAGTTGATCTCTAACTAGTTACTCTCAAAAGGGTTAGTTTGTGTTTGTTGATTGTTAAAGATCAAGGACACAAAAACTAATAGATTATCAAAGTGTCTAGAGACACTATTTGGTGCATAGAACCTACAACATTTCATGGCCCAAAGAAGCCACAAAAATCAGATCAGATTCCTCCAAGGAGTGGAGAAGAAAGCCACCATCAAAATCAGCAATAGAAGCTTCAAATCGAGACTTGGTGAGTCTCAGATTCAAAGTGCACTAAAAGCTATTTACAGGAAAAATAGTGCAGAAATTACCTCTACAAAAAAGCTTCTATCTTAGTGGTTATTAGCTTGGGTTTATTACCAAAGTAACCAAGCAAAGGAGAGAGTTGTCTAGCAAAAGAGACAACGTCAAATCAGCCATTGCCTACTTCAAAAGCTACCATAAAACTAGAGATTGTAAAAGAGGTGCAAAGAGGTATTATATTCTCAAAAGTATTTACATTATATTGCACTACTCTAATCTACCCTACGTAGGAAGAAGGATAGGTTTTCAGTGCCAAAAGGGCACACTCTTCACAAGGAGAAAAATAGTCCAAGGTAGTCATGTAAAAGCATTCTCCAAGCAAGGTAAAAGGGTCTTCCAAAAGGCTCATATCTTCTATGATTTGGATAGTCGAACCTACAAGAAAACAATACAAAGAAAGGAGAAGCATTATATTCAAGGGGAATATTATCTACAAAAGGGATTTTCATAACAGGTTGAAAAATAAGGCACAAAATATTACACTAGATGTACATCCAAGGAGCATCATTGGAGTATTTCAAACTCCACCATAGCATTGCTTGAAGCCTTCAAAATTATTTCTCAAATCATTGCTCCAAGTTCCCAAGGTGTTGCTCACCATTCCAGCTAGAAACAACTCACTCCAAATACCATCGAATGCATACAACAAAGGTGGAGCTGGCCATGTTGTATTGTTAATAAGGGTATTGCAAAGATACATTGAAGAGGCATTACGTAGAAAGCTCATGCACAAAGATAAGGTGACACTTGTCACCTAGAAGGAAACCCTAACATTTCCCACATGAGTGCCCATCCATTGCAAGCTTGACCAAGAAAATATTACAGGGAAGAAGGTTGGTGTGAGCACTCATCCAAGACTGTAATGCTCATCCTTTACCTAGAAAAATTTACAAGTGGCAATAAGCATCTTCTCATCCCTCAAGCGCTCAAAGATAACCGTCGTGACACTTGTCACTCACTTCAAGATTCAACTCTTATTTGAGGTACCAAAGACCAAGGAACAACAGCATTCAAGGCTGAATTCGTAGCAGCATTAAAAGCTGAGTTCATGGTAGATTTACGTAGTAGCATCAACATTCATAGTAGCAATAGAAAGAGAGCATTTAAAGCTCCTAGTCAAAGTGGTCAGACGTGAGGCATCCACTATCCAAGTATTGCCATCAAAGGTATCAAGAAACCAGTCACCATTTGAATTCAAGAGAAGCACTAAAGCCTATGCCCATACATTGGAGATAATGGTCAAAAGAGCACTAAAGAGTGTTATCATCTACATCTAAAAATCAATGCCAAATACGTAGAGGTTTGGGGTATTACAAAGGTAAGACTTTACCTTATTCCAATTTGCTTTCATTAATAGGGAGATATAAGGTATAATATAAGGTTGAAACATTAAGGGAAATCAACCATATTTGAAAGCAATATTAAAAAGGAAAATATATATTAAATAGCCTAATATTTGCAATCTAAAACATAGGAGAAATAAGGATTTCTACCTGGATAGATTAAACATCTAATATTGCAAATATCATTGTTTTCTAATATTCCATATTAGGGAGTTATAAGGAATACTACACCAAAGTAGGTAATTGGAATTTAGAAACATTAAATATCAAATTATTAAAGGCTATAAAAGGAGGTTTATTAAGGAAAATCAAGAGTTGGAAACTAATTGATATACTTGTCTCAAACTTACATTAAAGGGACAAAGAAGATCCAACAATTAGAACCTCATCAAATTAGAAAGTGCTTAAGTTCAATAGGAGAAATAAGGTGTAAAAGAAGTTGATTTTTTCTATTCACAAAACTTTACAAAATCAACTCAAAATTGAACTACTATTCTCAAAAGCACTTTATCTATCATTCAACATATCCAAAGCATCATCAAATCAATACTAGGGAAATTAAAAGAAGACCACAAGGATCATCATGGCATCAAACAAATTCTTTCTTGCAGAATCCCAATTACTTAAGGGACCAAACTATTTCTCCTGGAGAAATAAGGTTAAAGCAATCTTAGTATATGAAAAACTTTGGGAGATAACTCAAGGAACAACAAAAAGACCAAACACATAAAGGTGATGAAAATGATGCAAAATCCCTAATGATAATAACCTTTGCTATCACTGATGAAATACAACCTTATATCAGTTCAGAAAAGACATCTACAGAAGCATGGAAAAGCTTAGAAAAGATATTTGAAGGAAAAAATAAAGCCACTATCCTTCATCTTCAAACTCAACTACATTCTCTAAAAATGAACAATGGCGAGAGCATAGAACTATTCCTAAGGAAAGTAGCAGATATTAAAGGGAAATTATTAACCTTAGGAGAAGAAATTAAATATGAACTTCTTACTCAAGTAACCATGAGAGCACTTCTAGATAGCTACAAACATTTGGTAACATCTTTACAAGTCCTAAGTAAAGATACTTCTTTTGATGACCTAATCAATATTCTTCAAGAATATGAGGTAGAGAATACAATTAAAGATGAAATGACTAACACTGCATTGGCATCAAAAGACAATCCATAGGGAAATATTGCTTCATCATCAAAAGGACGAAGACCATGGTATAACAGGTATTGTTAGATATGCAAGAGAAAAGGTCATAGTACTAACTATTGTAGATTCAATCCCAAAAATAAGAATCAAGGAAATCAGATGAACAATGGAAGCAAATTTCAACCACGACAATATCAAAATCAGCAGCAAGCTCAGTGTCCAACCAATTATCCCCAATTGGAGTATCAAAAAGTGAATCAAAAAGGACACCTAGCTCAAAGGATAGAAGAAATTGAAGAACTAGAAGAATCTACAGATGATTATGAAGTCAAAGCTCTTTCAGCAAGAACAACAGGTTATGAAGACACTAACTACTTGCTTGAACAGGTTACAAAAAATAGAGAAGAAGAATACAAGCTCCAAGACAAAGAAGAAGATCCATATTGAATATTGAAATCTTCAATACCCAAATAATGTAATACAGGGGGGTGTTAGAGTTAGAGTATATTACATCATTTGGGTCATGTAAATGTACCACCTTAGGTACATAGTTAGAGTAGGAGATTACTTTAGGGGGAAGTTAGCTAGTTACTTCAAGCAATGTAATAAATGCACAAGTGGAAATGTGAAGTTGTAATGTGCAAGGTGTCCCCTTGTACAACTAGGTAGAGTGTTGGCCAAGGAATCTATCTTCCTATATAAAGGGCCTCATAGTGGTAGTCCATATCAAGTCCATATAAATCAAGTTTTATCAAGTGCATTGTAGTAGATAGTAGTAGTGCTCCTGTATGGAGTACAATGTAGCTCTTTAGCTCATATTAATGGAGTGACCATTTCCTCCATACTGCATTGTATTTTCATCATTTCTATTTATAGTATATTTCAATCATATTGTAGACTCACTTGCTTTCATATTTATTGCATCTTATTAGGACCTGTGTTAGATCTCTTCCACTGCATATATCCTCAAAAGCTAATAGGAATATAGGTGCTTTTCCTTTTGTCAAAAGATAGGTGCCTTCTGATTTGTTGATGAGATATATCCACTACACCTTAGCAAAATTTAGATGCCCACTTTTGGAACCACTATCTCCTTCAAAACTTATGTTGTTCCTTAAACACATTACAATTGTTGTACAATGCTAGGTCCATGTGGGACCTTGACTAAAAGGTGCAAAAAAGCAACAAAAAATTGCATCTACACATATTTTCCACTAAAAACATCGATCAAGCATAATACATCAATTTCCATTAAATATATGTAATAATTACACAAAAATACATTTCTAGTGTTAGTAATGCCACACAATACCCCATTTAAACATGCATAAAAATGAGCATTTCTAGTGCTCATCAAAGGTAAAATGTGATAAAATCAAAAGCACGAGCATGCTTTTGAGAAGGTCAACAAAATTTGACCAAGGGACATGCCAACACTCATTTTTACAAGCAAGAATGAAACTCAATTGTGTCTGTTCAAAATCAAATCGACGAACAAGACTGAAGCTCTTCAAGATTTCAAATAAAATTAGATTTTCCATCGTGGCCTCATGATAGATAGAAGGAAGATGATGAAATTTATCCTATTGATTCAGATTCGTTGGTAGAAGATGAAACACCAGATCGGGAAGGTGAAACATCTCAATCTAAAGGCTTCTATAATGATCCAAGTAACAAATTTATGTTATAAATATTCAAGGATGAGCGACTACAAGAACAAGGGACGACTCATATTAATATTTGCCAATTGATCTTTGTTGTTTCAAGAATTCATCAACTAGAATTCATGAAGACCATGCAAGTTGCAAAATCAGTTGTAGAAAAAATTCAAACATCCATTGTAATGCTCATTCTCAAATTTTCATTGTAAATTCTATATTTCGAGGTTGTAACCTCATTTTAAAGGGTCAACTCTAAAGTTTTTGCTTGCACTATTGTGTAATCTCTTCTATAAATCAATAAAGGAGCATTACTTGGAATGTTTGCCTCAAGTTTATGCATATTCTTCATCTATTTGGTAATAAATTTGTGAATTCGTTTATGTTAATATTGCTAGGTTAGTCTATTATGCTAACATTGAATTGCTAGCTTAGGGCAATTGGAATGATTTATATCTAAATGTATGTTTTGAGAATTCATTCTTGTTAATCAAAGTATTTGTATATTCTAGTGATATTGGATTGCTAATGCCCTAGATGTTTGGAATGGTTCTTGAAATATGCAATAGTTTTTAACTTTGAGGATAACAAATGATGAGTGTTGTTAGTTTCATTAATGTCTCTTTGATTGATCTGTAAGAGGTTCTTTAGCAGAAGTTTATGTTGTTAGTGAAATGGGTGGAAAGTGGTATTTGGTCTAACAACATAAACACAAAGTATGTTGAACAAGAAATCTGTATTTCATTTATATTCAAAGATAACATAGGTTACAATAGGGACAAGTTTCCCTTTCATAATGTCTTTTTCAATAAACTTCACAACAATCTTGATACCGCCTTCTATCGTCCCTCAATGTAGATGGGTTTGCGATCCACCATCGGGTTGTAGTTGATGGTGTTCTTCCTCTTTTGACCTGTGAAGAACCTACAAAAGGGGGTTAGTTGGTTGGGGGGCTTGCCTTGGTCAGGCCCCTTGGTTATGAAGACTAAATCGACATAAAAACATATTGAAAGTTGCAATAAATGATGCTAAACACTTAGGAATGGTAAATGGAAGCTTACCTACCAAATCTGAGGTGATTTGGGCTTTGTAGACTGAAATCACCACCCGAGGGGTGAACCAGAACTAGATTCATAGGGCGGGGGGTGAATCCTGCTGTAAGTGGTATTCTACTAAAATGCTCTGGTAGGGAGGCTCCTTGGCTATTGCTATGCTTCTGTTTGCTATAAAATCTGATTGTTCAGACTTCAATGTTGAATTCGATAGAGTTTCTATACTTATGTCATAAATGGAGAGAGAGGTAATTAGGGGTTTAAGACCCACTATTTATAGAAAATGGCAAGGTGTAGGGGGGAGAGTTAAGGAAACTAACCCTAGGCTGAAGTCTAACCAAAGTTAGGTTAGGGTTTGTGAGGTGGAGGTCTCACATTCCTCATAGGAAATATCCTATCCTCACACATGTGTGAGGAAGGATTAAGTCTAATTAGGATTAGGAGGTCCTAAGTCAAATTAGAGCTTGATTAGGGTTCCTAGGAAAATATCTTAGCTAACCCTAATTACACACATGTGGGAGGATGTAATTAGTGTTAATTAAGGATTAAGAGTTCAACTAATCAATTTTGCCCTAAAAAGGTGACTTAAGTGAAGTCAACATTAAATTAGATTTTAAGAATTGACTTGATAATTGCTTTTGTCAATTAATAGCCCATGGGGGCCTCAATTGAGTGCAAATAGGTTGTTAGAAGGATATCCCAATGCACAGGATGTGATTTTGAAGGCTTATTAGGGTTTTGGACCTGAAAGCTGATGAAGTGGTATATGGAAGTCTACACACTGCTATGGCGAACTATGGCAATCTACGCATGACTACGCATGACTACACATGACTACGCATGACTACAATAGCCTACAATAGCCTAGGGATATCTGGAATCACCTATGGATACATAGAGACAACAATGTGTGACTTTTGGGTGTCTACATTTTACCCCTTTTTGTACTATACTATGTGGAACATAGTTTAATACAAAAATGTGAAGGGTTTGTGCAGGAGGAAAAGGGATAGAAGGGGAATGGAATCCAATCAAAGGTATGTAGCCGCTCGAAGCGTGACCATACACATTAACTGGATGTCCAGGGGAAAGAAGAGAGGAAGGAGAGAAGAAGAAGAGGAAAGAAATAAAAACAATGTTGGTGAATGGAAATGGATGATTGCGAATGCAATGCTGTGATTTTGTTGAGTCCGTATGACATTTTCAATGCCATACCAGTTGCTTGAGAATGGCAACTTTTGACTGCTTTGCTTTTACGACCAGATCAACATGGTCCAAAAGTATGAATAGGACAAAAGCCTATCTAAATATTTGCTGTTGATTGATTGATGAGAACATGGCGACAAGTGTCAAACCATTTGAGCTAAAGGGACATTTGGATTATTCAAACGTGACCAGATCAGCGTGGTCATGAAATCCTTTTCCAAATGTTGCGCTAGGATTACATCAAACGTATCATTCATTATGTACTCGACGTACTTGAATGCTTAGATTGATTTCTCCATCGAAACGCATAGCTCTCGTGATATAACCCATGTCTAGTTGAGATTGAGATTATTTCGTAAGATAATCTTCAGCAAAAAATTTTGTAGACAAATGTGCTACTCGCACTTTTGGATTTTCAGTTGTGTGGTTGCATGCAAAGCTGACTTTGGATATGAATACCCCCTCAAACGAGGAATCAACAATGAGGTGAATGAAATGTGGTGATTTGATGATGCAACGATTGATAAGATACCAATGCATGATGAAAAATGATGAAAAATAAAAATAGAGGAAAATTTGAGGGAGTTCCTAGGGTTTTAGAGGAAATGTGCATGATTTCCTAGGGTTTTGGGAGGAGTTTGATTGATTTTGGGGGTCATATGCTCAATTCGTAGGGCAGGGGGTGAATTGGATCCTGATTCATGGGGCAAGGGGTGAATCAGGCCTAAATCATGGGTGAGGTGAATTAGGGTTTAGGGTATTTTTAAGGTAATTTGGAGGGAGAAGGACCTCATTGTGATGTTGACGAGTGGTGGAGAGCATGTGAGAGAGGCATTCGATGATGTGTGAGTGAGATGATCAAAATTTTGGATGATAAAATGATGAGAGGATGATCGGGAGTGGGTAGCAGGCTTGGAGATCCATCGATAAGTGGTCCTACCTATCTCATTTTTTGTTTGTTTAATTTTCTAGAGAAAAGTAAATTAGGGGGGAGGTTTTCATCCCATTTTAAAAAAATTGTGAATTTTAATTGAAATTTGAATACAAAGTGATAAACAAGCCAAATGGGTACCCAAAAATGTAATTTGTTTCTAGGTTTGACTTGTTTTGGTGCCAATTTGACCGGGTGATGGGTAGAGTAGGTGTAAAGTTTGACTGTCCATTTTTGAAGCAATGGTGTACTGTTGTTGAAATGTTATTGAATTTTATCTGTAAAAGTAGGAAATGGGTATCCAGTTATGCAACTGTTATATTTTTTTGCCTTCATTTGGCATGATTTCTGAATGTGTTGTGTTTGGGTGTAAAGTAGTAAATTTTGATTGTTAAATTTGCCACCTTAGAGATAGTATTTTTAGAAACCGATGATACTTTCACCATAGAAGGGCAAAATGGGTATCCAAAAATATTATTTGTTTTTGTAGATGATTTCATTTGGCCTACCTTTGATTTGTGTGCCAAGATGTAGGTAGTGTGAAATTGAAAATGAGTTGTAGGGAGCCCGATTTATACTATTTTCCACATCTATTTGAACTTTCACCATGAAGTGGGAAAATGGGTGTTCAAAAATGTGACTGTTATTTTGAGATTGTGTGTTTTGATGTGTGTTCCATTTTGGTGTATGTATGGTAAAATTGACCTTGAAATCCGTGTTGATTTGTATGTTGTTTTTGAATTTTGTCGATATTTTTACCGCAAAGTGGGCAAATGGGTATTCAAAAATGTATTTTGTTTTTGTATGTTGAATGAATTGATCATGTTTTGAATTTTGTGCCATAGTGGATGTGTGGGTGATTTTATTTTTGGTTGTTGGAAGCCAAATATGTACTGTTTGTCACATCTGTTCAAACTTTTGCCATAAAATGACAAAATGGGTATCCAAATATGTGACTATTTTGTTGATATGTTTTGCCATGTGACTTGTGCACTATTTTATGTCTCGAAGTGCGTGTCAAATTAAATTGTGTTAATTTGTAAATTTGATTGATGGTTTGTTATTGGATTGATTACTAATGTATGTTTTGTTGTGGATGAACAGGTAAAAATGCTCGAGCCCCATCATCGTGTGCAAAAAATGAAGGAGGATTTTGATAAGTTGATGAATAAATCGGATGAGCTGAAGTGGTTAGATGACATATGGTTCCGAGGTGTGTGGGAGTGCAAAAGTATACATGCCAATAGGGCATATGTATCCGCATTATGTGAGCGGTGGGATGCAGAGAGGAACACATTTCATTTTCCCACTGGGGAAATGACTATTACCTTGGAAGATATATATCGGATTTATAAGTTGTCGATCGAGGGTGTTCCGGTGAGAGCGACAGCTGATGAGAGTAAGGAGGTTGTATTGGAGTGGTTCTTTGGGGTGGAGTGGAGAGGCATAGATGTCTCTAAGATGGATTATGAGTGGTTGTGGTTGAAGAAGAAGATATATGATCGGTAGTGTGCAGCCATGATGATGATCTCCACCTATGCATTGCTTGATACTTTCGGGGTTCTATTCACCTAGAATATGTTAGATGTGGTGAGTGATATGGTGGAGCACAGGGTCGTGTTTGCATGGGCACCTACACTATTGGCCCAAGTGTACCGGGAGTTGCACGATGTTGTGCGAGTTAGACGCAAGGGGTTGAGTTCGATTCCCTTGTTACAGGTATGGGCGTGGGAGCACATAGCTATTGAGAGGCCATCATTATTGCCTCACCCTATGCATGTGAGGGGCAAGGAGTATTTACCCTATGCTTTGAGGTGGAGTACAGAGGTGGAGCAGGGTATTAAGAGGCCTCATGAGGGTGATCCATTATTATGGAGGGGTAAGTTTGGAGACCTAACACCTGGTGATATTAAATGGAGGCCTTGGTTGGGTGGGGTAAGGTGGGATGAGGATGATGAGCAGCTATGCACCATTCGATAGGGTAGATGGTTAGTGGGGTGATATACTCAGTAGGCCAAGTATTTTTAGTTTGATCGGGTGAGGTGATAGTTT
Organism: Wollemia nobilis; assembly: GCA_028583015.1. NCBI lineage: Eukaryota > Viridiplantae > Streptophyta > Pinopsida > Araucariales > Araucariaceae > Wollemia > Wollemia nobilis. Next base: position 1,534,699 of record JAQPPZ010001539.1, read on the forward strand.
GGCTTATGATAGGATATTCCAAGGGCTCCTATCATTTACTTTAGGTGGTGAGGTGATAGAGGAGAGCATCCTATGGTTTTACCTTGGGTTGGGGAGAGGGATCCACCTATGGCTACCCTAGATGTGGAGGATGTCAGGATGACTCTAGAGTTTGAGGCCTGGTGGGTGATGTAGGGTTGGGAGCCTGGTAGAGGTGTAATCGATCGATCGGTGGCACCTGATGTTGGGGCACCTCCACCAGAGAGGAGAGCCGATAGGGGGCTCGAGCTAGGTCGGAGGATGTAGCTAGAGATGAGAGGGAGGTTCCTCTATGATGGTCATGATGATGCTTGGGCGATGTAGCGAGCACCCAGGGAGTGGGAGTAGAGGAGATAGCTATGGATGTTGATGTGGCTATGGGGTAGGCTATTGGAGTAGAGGAGGAGAGAGGTGGAGCTACTATTATGGGTGATATAGATGATACCATTGATATTGGTGTATTCATATATGTGGAGAGGATTCCTTTTGATATCCAGGAGAGGGGGGATGTGGAGGAGGAGGCACGAGAGCTAGGAGGTAGGGTTCATGAGTTGGAGGCTGAGCTCCATAGATAGGAGGAGGCTACCAAGGCTAGATATGCTAAGGTAGTAGTTGATATGGAGTAGATGAGGGCCATGATGGCTAGGTAGGAGTAGGCTATTGAGAGGTTGACTAGTCAGTTGGTGGTGGAGTCTGCTAAGAAGGTATTATGTGAGACTTCTCTGATGGTGCATGGGATTCCTCTTCCAGATTATGCTCAGGTGGTGTCATAGTCTGAGTCATGGTCATGAGTGCGGGCACCTTCACATCATAGTCAGCGTAGTGCTACTTCGGTGGAGCAGGTCGGGGCCAGGGTTGGGGTAGGAGATCCACCTACTATGGGTCAGGTGCTAGGAGCCAGGGTAGAGTCTAGTAGAGCGGCAGAGGTTTGGGTGAGCCATGAGGGACGTGGGGAGACTCTTGGTGATAGTTAGGATTGCTTATGATTGTAGCCTATGGGCATTTTGGATGATGGACGATGGGCATGGTCCCAGTTTGTAGCCTATGGGTATTTTTGGATGACATATATATAGACATGTTTGATTTTGGTTGTTATATATACATGTGTTATTGTTATGGTTTGCAAATGTGTTCTCTTTATTTTTGCGTAGATATCATGACATGATTTGTGGGTATGTATAATGAATGGATATGCATGTGTATTGTGATTTAGATTTATTATCATGTTGTAGTGTGAATATGTTGTAGAGTAGACTTGCATGATTTTATTTTGAATGCAATGAGAAGTGATAAAATGTGAAATGATATTTGTAGTAAGTGCCTGTAATGTAAATGATGGAGTATGAGATAATAGATGTATGATGAATGCCTTGATTTAGAATTTTATGTGAGGTATGCAATGTAAATGCAATCATGTATCTCTTGATGTGATGCATGTAATGGAAATGCAATGATGTGATTCGTAATGTGATGCATGTAATGGAAATGCAATGATGTGTTCTGTGTAATAAATTTGTGTAACATAGATGCATGTATGCATGTATAGGAATGTTAAAATGTGCAAAGGAAGCACTTGTATCATTACATGTACCTATGTGGATGTGATCCCTTCCATTATCTCATGGATGTAGGATAATATGAGGTGTATGTAACGACTTTGACTAATGTAGTTTTGATGATCAAATTTCAGACTCCAAACTATGTGAGTTTATGTGGCAACTCATAACTAGTCGGACTGGTTCAGAATCTGTCATGGACCTGTGTGTGTAAATGAGTGAAGTTCATTTATCCATTTTGAGAAATAGGTAGGATTAGCCCATTGTAGACATGACCGATCTAGCTAGCTCATCCATACGTGAATAGTGATCTTGTACAAAAGCAGGTAGCTAATGTAATAGATATATCGCCACTTGTAAGACTATTCCACTGGTAGGCAGGCTCTTGGAGCCTATTGCTAGTGATGAAAATCATCCCATGGTGTTATGTTAAACCTAAGGACCAAAGGCGATGAAGCATAACATGGGTGATATCAGGAGGCTTTTCCTTTTGTTTTCTGCCCCTCATCTATTGTTGACCTATTTATTGTGGTACTCTTTTCATCTTTTTCTTTTATTTTTTTATATTTTTTTTATTTTATTCTTTTTGCTATTCTCTTTTTCTCTATTATTTCTATTCTATGGGTGTTGGCTTTTGTTTTCTACCCCATTCTTGTACTTTTTCTTATGCTTATCCCTTTTTTTATCCCTAGGTCGTATGTTGACCATGCAAGTGATAGGATGAGTAGGGGAGACCATTCGCTAGATGGTGACATCTACTCAAGGTGTCATCTTTCCTAGACTCAAAATTTGTTTAATGTGTAACCTATTGTGAATGGTCCATGAGAGAAGTTGAACCAGCCTAAAGAACCATAAGAAGAATGTAAAACCTGTCAGCTAGGAGTGACATTTGATTGACTTAACTAGTGAGTAGTCAAAGCTAAACATGACACCTATGTATACCCTAATCCTAAAAAGGGGAAGTGGACATCCAGGTGGTGATGCTAACAAGTGCATGTATTACTCCTTTTGAAGGCGCATTTTGTTTTTTTTTTGGAGGAAGAATGTACAAACTTAAAATGAAATTAACATGAAAAACATATGGATATGTGCAATGGATGTAATGTAAATGATGCAAGTGGAGAAATGCAATATCTACAAGAGGAAATTTATGATGTGTAGAAGGAGAAGTTTAGAAAACTTATCTACAAGTGAGTATGTTGTATCATGATAATCAAAAAGCGTGATGCTATAGTAACGGTTGCCCCAATGTGTGGGGTGTGTGTAGTAGGTGTATAAGCTATAATATGTTAGATGCATGTGGTAATGTCAACCAGAGGAAGGGACTGCAGATGGTATGTACAGCTAGAAGAAATAGTAGAAGAACTAGTCTTTGGTAACCAACAAGAAAAGGGGATTACCAAAGTCAAAGAGTGATAGAAGAAAAGTGGGGTAGATCAGCGTAGGTATGTAGCCACTCGAAGCGTGACCATACAACTATGTGAGGAAATAAGAAGAAGAAGAAGAAAGAGAGAACAAGAGAGAGGAACTACTAACGGGTGAAATGTCATGGGTCAAGTCAGGAATGAGATGGTGAAGTGATAGTATGGCTTGGACTTCGATGATTGGTGTAATTGGAAATGTTGTGAATGTAGCGAGTTGGTGGTGTTAATGTTTCACGTGATGGTAAAGTTCTAGGGATGATGCGATGTGGAGGACTGAAGAGTCGGCTAAATGGGATGGAATGTTCAGGTGATGGAGTTTGAGTGCCATGTAGCATATGGTGGACCAGGTTCTTGAATGTTTGACACTCTTCAATGTCATGACCTAGTTGGCGATGATAGATGCAATATTGATTCTCATGGTAGTTACATGGTTTAGGATGTGAAGGATCTATGGGTCGAATCTCAGGTAGATCAATAAGGCCTTGATGCATGAGGTGATAAAATATTTTGGATAGTGGAGTGAATGGGACATGCATGGGGTAAATGTATGGTTCTACTAGAGGTGATTGGGGCCTGGATGAAGGGTGATCAAATAATGGAGGTATGGGTTGAGGGTCCAATATGGGTCGAATCCGGGGTCGAGGAATGGATCTGCATGGTGGTGAGGATGCACGGGTCATGGGAGATTGACGTGGATGAACATGGCAATGACAATGGCTCATATGTAGCTCGAGAGCCTTGATACTAGAGAGGATATGTTGTATCTCATGGTGTGGAGGTGATGGTATCGAGGAAGGTGGTGATCGAGACTCCAATGTGTATGGAGTGGTCTGATGTGTGCAAGAAAATGGATGAGGTTGGGATGATGAGGAGGTGGAGTAAAATGACTATGGGGATTACAAAATTTGTTGGGAGGGTAGGCCTCATAATGGTGAAGGTGGCGTCTTAAGGATAGGTGGCATAGGAGATGGCTCTGGATGATGGCATGAATGGGATGGGGGCATGTGCGTGTGACCAGCTTGAGTAGCTTGAGCCATGCGGGCTTGCAAGGCTTGGGAGTAGGAAGATTCTCCACTAGGAAGTGGGGTCGGTAGGCATGAAGGATGGGTCGTATGGGGGATGTATCCTCTATTAGGAGGGTGATAGGCTCCAAGAGGGTGATGTGGGGAATTAGTGGGTGAATAAGGATTCATAGTATCTTCGGGCAAATGATAAGGTGATCCTCGTGGTTGGGGATGAGATGTTTCCTCTTTTTCATCAAAAGAGGATAGGGTGACCTGGCTATCTCTCGAATGGGGTGAGTAAGATGAACCTTGATGGTGAGGTGAGAGGTGTCAGGGTGAAGTGTTATGGTATGAATGGGAGGAATGGTAAGATCATCTAGTATGAAGAGTGATTGGTGGTTGGGCTAGGTCAGATGATGTGATTGGTATAGTTTGTGGTGGTGGAGGGTCCTACATGATGATGCATGTGGACATTGTTGTATCTTGTAGCTGATGGTGTATCTATAAGTGATGTAGATCTTACAAGAAGGAAAACAAATACCAATAGCATAAAAATGACATAAAGATGAAAGTACATGTGAAATAATAAAGTAAAAATAGCATACATTCTACATGGTGATGTGCTTAGTGACTTGTAAATAGTAGTGTGTGGCACTCGTGATGATGAATGCCTTTGTGTATTAAGCATTGAATGCATGGAGATGCAAGATGTTGATGGGTTTAGGGTCATTAAGGCCTTCAATATTGGCAAGATATGCTCCTAAACCATATTTGTGTGTAATAATGAATGGACCCAACCAGTTTGGGGTAAACTTGTTGTTACTTGTGTTGAGGCTGACTCATGATTTCTCAGTTTTCCTTGAGAACTAAGTCGATGATTTTAAACTCGGCTTGATGTACCCTTACTATTGTAGGCATGATGAAGGTGATCTTGATAGAATTGTGTGTGCTCGATTGGATGAATGCGATCGTTCATAGAGGAAGTGTTAATTGATCTAAATGAGCTTGAGCGGTGGTGTCATCAATGAAATCTTGCATAGAGATCCTTAAGGAAGGTATCTCAAGCTCGAGGGGCATGATAGCTTCAGCCCCATAGACAAGTGAGAAGGGTGTTGCCCTAGTAGGAGTACAGATGCTTGTATGATATGCCCACAAGGCTAGGGGTATTTGGTTATGCCAATATTGATGAGATTCTGCTACTATTTTATGGAGGATGGAACAAATTGTTTTTGTTATGGCTTCTACTGGCCATTACCTCGAGGGGTAGTATGGGGTAGAAAACTATGATGTATGTGAAATTTGTCAAATAGGTGCTACGAGATATTGTTCTTAAAGGATTTCCCATTATCAAAGATGATTTTGGAAGGGATTCCAAAATGATATGATGTTCTATGATGAATCTCAATTTTTGCTCCTGTGGTTTGGACTAGTGGGATGGCTTCAACCCATTTTTTAAAGTACTTTGTGGCAGTGATGATAAATTTGTGGTTGCTTGAGGAAGCTGGTGTAATATATCCAATTAGATCTAGGTCCCATTGGGAGAAAGGCCACATGGACTGGATAGGTTGAAGTGCTTGGGATGGGAGATGCGTTAGGTTTGCATGTTGTTGGCATTTAATGCAATGCTTCACATATTCATAGTAGTCATGCTCCATTTTGGGCCAATAATAACCCATACGGAGGATGCGTTTAGTGATTGCCATGCCACTAAAATGGCCACCACAAGTACCATCATGGGTTTCTTGTACAACCCGTTGTGATTCTTGCGGTTCTAGGCAACGTAGGAGCATGTCATCATAGTTGTGGTGATAAAGGATGTCCCCAACAAGGTGTAGCGGATTACTCTCTATTTGAAGGTTCGGACATTGAGCATGGGGTAAATCACATGGTAGGAAACCTAACTTGATGTATTCTTTAATTTGTGAAAACCATGGGTCATGGGGTTCAATTTACCACATACACACCACCATCATGTATGGGAGGTGTGGGTGATATGGCAGATCGAGTGAGTGTATGGATGGATATGAATGTTGTGTCAGATGTTGGATTTTATGGAATGAGGGACCCTAAGGAAGCCATAGTATCTACAAAATGGTTTGATGATCGCAGAGGGCTTCAAGGTCATACCACTCAAATTGAGATAAGAGTTGTGCAATTTTCTTATATTGCTGGAGGACTGGGCAATTGCATAACCAGAGTTCCTGCACTTGATTGACTATTAGGAGTGAATCACCTATGATGTGGAGGCATTTGATATGCATGGAATGTGCTTGTTTTAGTCCTAGGATTAGGGCTTCATATTTTCATTTGTTATTTGTACAAGGGAAGTCGAGTTTAAATGAAAATGGGAGTGGTTCTCCTTCAGGTGTGAAGAAGACAATGCCTGCACCCCAAACATGGAGACATATGGAACCATCGAAGAACAGGGTGAGGTCAGCTACGACTTTGGGTTCAACATATTCTTCCGCTTTGATTATGTGGAAGATAGAATCATCTGCAAGCTGTATGAGGAGGGGTTGATTATCAATCAAGGGGCTTCGACTAGTTGGTCGATGATGACCTACCCTTTGATGGATTTTTGGAAAATGAATTCTAGGTCAAATTCAATTAAGAGCATGATCCACTTAGATGTGTGAGAATTGTGATAGCTCTTATTCATCATGTACCGAAGGGGATTATCTCGAGTGATGACAAAAGTTGTGTGATTTAACATGTAGTGGCATAATTTTTGAGTGGAGAATACTACCAAGCATAATTTTTCCATGTATCCATATCTTGTTTCATAACTGACTAGCATATGACTAATATAATAGATAGCCTGCTCTTTGTCGAGCGCATTCTTTTGAGCTAGAAGTGTACCTAGCGCAAATTCTATGGCTGAAATGTATAGAATCAATGGTAACGTTGGATGTGGTGGTGACATAACCAACAATGATGTAAGGTAGGTTTTGATAGCATCAAATGCTCCTTGATAGTTATCATCCCATTTGAAGCTTACTCCCTTTTGTAAGAGATGGTTGAATGGCTTGCATTTATCGGATAATTGCGCTATGAATCTATGAATAGAAGTGATATTTGGAGAGACCCCCCTCTTAAAATAAACAACCCTCCCCCAAAAAATAAAAAAAATAAAATTGTAAAAAAATAGAAAATAAATATCGATATAAGAAATAAAATCAATATTGCAATGAAAATGGGAGGCACGTCCCCCACGAAAAAGAAAAAAAAAGAAAGATAGAAAAAAATAAAAAAAGAGGAAAAGAAAAAATTAAAACGGAAAAAGAGAGGAGGAGAGAGAAAGGATGTGAAAGAAGGAGGAAGAGAAGGAGAAAAACACAGAAACAAAAGGAGAAGAGGGAAAAAAAACAAAAGAGAAGACAAAGAGGAAAAGAGGAAAGGAAGGAGGGAACAAAAAAAAAAAAAAAATGAAAAAAGAGGAGAAAAAGAAGAAATGAAGACACAAAAAGAAGTGAGGAAGAGAGGTGAAAAAAAGAAAAGTCGGAAAAAAATAAAGAAAGAGAGGGAGAGAAAAAGAAAACGAAAGAGAAAAAACTGAAAGATAAAAGTTACCAAAAAAAGGAAAGGAGGAGGGATTGTGAAATTTGAAGAAAAAAGAGGGAAAAGAGGGAGGAAAGGGAAAAGGGAGGAGACAAAAAACAAAAAAAAAAGGAAAAAAAAAAAAAAAAGAAAAAAAAAAGAAGAAAAGAGAGGGAACAAAAGAAATAGGAAAAAGGAAGAAACAAGAGAGGAAACAGGGAAAAAGGAGAGAGGAAAGAAGAAAGGGGAAAAACAGGGAAGGAGAAGAAACGGAAAAAAACATACAAAAGGGGAGAGAGGAATGACTTAAGACCAGGGGATAGTCTCATAGTGAATTCGATAAGGTAGGAATAGGAAATTAGTTGGAGTTGTGGACTACTTGGAAGAAAAGAAAAGGAGGGAACCACTGAGTGAGGAGGAGGAGTTTGAAAGGTATTGGATGCCTGATGAGAAAAGAATGACGATAAAAAAAGAGAAAGAAAGGGAACAAGAAGGAAGAGGGAGAAAAGAAAGAAAGACAGAAAAAAAAGGAAACAAAAAGGGGAAGAAGAAGGAAAGGGAAGAAAGAGAAAAGGGGAAAAAAGAAAACAAAAAGAAAGGAAGAAAAAGGAGAAAGAGAAAAAAAGAAAGAAGAAGGAAAAGAAGGGAAAAAAGAGAAGGAAGAAGAAGGAAAAAAAGAAGAAAAAAGACAAGAAAAACAAAAGAAAAAAGAGAAGAAAGAGGAAAGAAAGAAAAAGGGGAAAGGAAAGAAGGGAAAGGAGAAAAAGGAGGAAAAGGAAGGATCAGAACACGGTGAAAAAAAAAAGAGAAAGAAGGTGAAAGAAGTGGATCAAAGCAAGGAGAGAGAGGGGAAAAAGAAAGGAAACCACAATGAGTGAGGGTAATTTCCCAAAAAAAAGGGAAAGAAAAAAAAGGGAGGAAAGGGAGAGGAGGGAAAGATGAGAGGGGAGAAAAGTGTGAAGGTAGTTGGAGGGGGGATGAAAGAAAACAAGGGTTCTATGGGAAGAAGATTTGTGAAAAAAGGGGAAAAACAAGGGAAAAAGAAGGAGAGAAGAAAAGAAAATAAAAAAAGAAAAGAAAAAAAAAAAAAAAAAAAAAAAAAAAGAAAAAGAGAGAAAAAAAAGAGAAAAAAAAAAGAAAGGAAGAAAAAAAAAAAAAAGACAATAAAGGCAAACAAAAATGTTTGGTGCGTAGCAATATTTCCCTAGAGGCCAGCAATTGCTTCAAATGTGGTAGGAGGGGCATCTCGATGATGGCTTTCACTTACAGACAAACAACCCAGGGACAACCTCCACTACGGAGGTAACACCAAATACACACTTCTTTGGGTTCAAGTGCATGTTGTGTTCTAATAATCTATCAAAAATTTGACAGAGATCTTCAAGATGGTCTACACAATTCTTGGATTTGGCGATGAGATCATCTACATAATATTAAACATTTTTGTGCATCAATTCATGGAAGATATAGGTCATTACGCGTTGGTAGGTTGCTCCAAAATTTTTGAGGCCAAAAGGCATGAATTTATAGCATAAGGTCCCCTAGGGTGTTGTAAAGGAGGTCTTGTGTTGATCGAGTGGGTTGATCTTGATTTGATTGTATCCTGAGAATCCATCCATGAGGGAGATCATCTCGTGACCTACTATGGAGTCGATGTTAGGTAGGGGAAAATTGCCTTTGGGACAAGCCTTGTTTAAATCGTGAAAGTTCGTGCAGACATGAACTTCGTCGAATGACTTAGGTACAGGGACCATGTTGGATATCCATTCTGGATAGTCGATGGGTGCGATGAAGTCAACATATAGAATATTTTGGAGCTCGGACTTCACTATTAATACGATAGTTGGATGCATGCATCGTAACTTTTGTCTCACTGGTTTGGCATTAGGATTGAGTATGATATTATGAACTACTATGGTAGGGTCAAGTCCTGGCATGTCCTTGTATGACCATGCAAAAACTTGAATATACTTGCGAAGGAAGTTTGTAAAGGTAATGCGCTTCTTAGGTGAGAGGCTAGCGACTAGTTTAAGGATGTGGGGATGTTCGGGATCATCACCAATGTCAACATCGATAGTGTATTCTATGAGCATGTGAGATACATCATGTATCTGTTCAGGGATGGGGATGAGATTAATATCATCAATGGTCTCGGTGAGCTCATATTCGTCATCTTTGTAGACGTTCGTATGAGATACCTGAGGGACTTGCGACAGTGTGAATGAGGAAGGAGCATTTATCACCCGCAAGACATGAGGTGAAAGAAGGAAATCTCGAGGCACTGGTGTGGATGATATATGCACGAGATCTATAAAATTTGGATTTGGGGTATCGTACCGAGCCTACTGGTGACTGTAACGAAGGGGAGAGAACAAGTCTACTTCAACCATGTTGATCGATGTTGTAGGTGAAGTGGGTGGGGAAGAATATGGTGATTAGGGTTTGATGATTCGTGCACGTCCTAATAGAATCAAGGGAGGTCATAGAACAACTGGAGGCGAGTGATACTGATAAACTACTCTCTATAATTGCTTATGTATAGGTGAGAGCATGGCTAAGTGTGTAGGTAATGACTCAGGAGGGACTGTATCAGGCTTTGTTAGTGGTGCATTTAAGGATAAGGTAGCAAATTGGTTTGTTAGTCTATAAACATAACATAATGAGGTGTCGGACATGGAGGATTCTTGAAATAAGTCATAGGGTACTGCAATGGTAGAGTGAGGTGATGAAGTGTCCGTCATGATGTCCATGTCGACATATTATTCCAGGGTGTGCATTGGAAGGGGAGTAGAATAAAGGGACATGTCTTGGAATTCATCTTCTAAGGTATGAACTGCTCTTGGATTGTAATCTATACTAAATTTTTTGATCGGTGACTGAACTTGAGGATTGATAGGCATGCGCAATCCTTGTTCGTAGCGACCAAGTCCAAATCCATGCCAATAAAAGCGCTGAAGGTAGCGTAAGGCGAAGTGAGGGTTGGCCATGTGGTCTAGCATACCATAAAATCTAGATTATGGTGGAGGAGAAGCTGGTGGGGGGATTGAAGAGTCGACTCCTACATAAACAAAATTGGTATGGTTCTCGAGACATCCAAATTGTATGATGGTTCCAATGGTAAGGATCGAGGGAGAAGGGCGATCGAAGTCACGGGTAAATTGGATAGGGGCAACACATACGCGAGCATTGTGTACATTATAGTACCCTAGGCTAGAATTCGTCATGAAATTGAATATGCGTGGTGTGGCATGCTCTGGAAACTAGGGTGGTGTATCAGAATCAGATGATGAAGGCAAAATCTAAGATTCTCTAATAGTAGCAGCTGAAGGGTGTGGGGGATGTTGGTCTGAACTAGGTATTGGTTGCTCCTGTTCATGGCATTCTATTGTTGTAGTTTGAATAGGATGTTTGGCCCGTGTGGGATAAGGTATCGGTGTAGGTGTTGGGCTACGTGGAGAGGTGAACGTCCTATGTCATGATAAAAAAGGAAGGGGAGGTGTTTGTGGCGTATGAAGGATAGGGGCTTTCATAGGCAAGGATGTGGGAGGTAACGTGACAGGTTGTGTATTGGGTGGTGATGGTGGTTGCGAAATCGCCTATGGAAATTGGAATTGTAGAGGTTGCGATGATTGTGGAGGCCATAAGGATGGCGATGAGAAAGGTATGGTAGAGGTTTTAGATCTTGTGAAATATGGTGCTAATGGTGCAAACATCGAGACTTATGCTCTTTATGAACACTGGGATGTTAAGGTGGAAGTTGGGGAGGATATCGATGCTCCTACCGATTGAAGAGAGGACACGAGAAATAGTTGGAAGGATGAAAATGACAATGTAGGAGGAAGGTCTATAAAATTACAAAACTTGAACGGATCTCCATCAGCTGGGATACAGTGAACGAGTCTATTGTGGACGTACTTGAGGCAATGGTGTAGTGTGGAAGGGATACACTGCATGTCTCTAATCCACGGATTACTGAGAAGAATATTGTATTACATTTCCCCTTGAATTATGTGGAAGAGGATGGAGATGGTATGAATGCCTATGGTAGGTCTTATGGAACCATTGAATGCATGCAGGTCGAGGGAAGGCATGACAAAATGGGTTGGAAGAATACATAGGTGATATAGAGATGTTGTAGATATAATGCTAATGGATGAGCCTATGTCAACGAGTACCTGCTTATAGGTGATATCATTGATCGTGGCTTGGATGTGGAGAGGGATATCTGCTCCTTCTCCAATGAGTTATGTTATCTCGTGGTCATGGAAGCTAATTGAGGGTTGGAGGCATCATGGGATATTTCCTACAAAATTGACAAAAGCATTTGTGTCATCTGTCTCTAGGTCAATGGAATGTAGGATGTCATTCAACCCCTCATGATGGGGTTGGGACTGCTGTAGGAGATCAAATATGGATAGCCACGTGGGGGCATTATGTAACTGATGGGTTAGGCTACCACGGATGGTGATCATATTTTGAGATGGTGGTGGTACAATAGTAGGTATTTACGATACTTGCGGTGATGTGAACTGAGCTGGCAGGAAAACAATAGGTGTTTTCTGGTGTGACGGGTACCGTTGGCTCCTCGTAGTAAGGTTGATCATACCTACTACACCACATGATGGAGGATCATGCTAGACACTATTTACTTGGTAGGATGGTACTGGGGTATTGTTTGGAGGTCTAGGAGGATTGGGTCCTCTACGATCCGATAGAGGGTTTTAAAAAATCCCTAAATTTTTATTCTACGAGGCTAGAGGGTTTGCTACCTGGATGATGCCCCTATCGATTAGGTCTTGAACTTGCCCATGGAAGGAGCAACACGAATTCATATCATGGTCACGTTACCTATGGAAAATATAAAATAATTGCTTGTTGTACCCATGAGGCTTGGGTGCATTTGGATCCAGTGGGCGGATCTCGGGTAGGAGGAGATGGTTGTCCTCATACAATCTGTGAAATAGAGCTAGTAATGGTTTGGAAAATGGTGTGAGGTTGCACGGTGGAACATGTGGATGCATGCCTCAATATTATTGTAGTCTAGGTGAAGCGAAAGTATTAGTATGGAATTCTTGTGGCTGCGGTGTATAGGGTGGAGGAGTCGGTGCTAGTGCTAGGGTAGCGGCTACAACTTGGTTGGCTTGAGGCGACTGAGGGTAAGGTTGATTTGGTGCAGTCCTGTTGAAGCAGAATTTGGGGTTATAGTTGGATTTGTTTCTCAACTTAATTTTCTCGGATTGAATCTTAATGTCTTCAATCAATTTTGCTTGTGAAATGAGATCTTCAAAAGTGTGGTTTTGATGAAGATAGAGGTATGTGGAGATGTGTTTGTGGCAAATCTTGGAAAAGAGTGTCATGAGCTCAGTAGTGGGGAGGCTATGTGTAAGGTCATGAATAATTACTCTTCATCTAGCAACAAAATCAGTGATGGGTTCGTCATCAGCCTGTCGTAAGGCATACACATTAGAAAATATGGTATTTTTTTTATGTTGATGGAAAAGTTTTCTAGGAAGGAATTAGCTAGCTTCTCAAACGTATATAGGCTATGGCGTGGGAGCATGTTGTACCAGTCCAATGTTGGCCCTACAAGTGAAATGGAGAGGGTACGCAACATGAGGGGGTTACTACTATCAAGCTAATAGTAAGATGAGCGGTAATTGCTCACATGCTCTCTAGGGTCTTCCTTACCTCTGTACTTATCAAAATTTGGTATTTTTAAGTGATAGGGGTAGGGATGAATGGGAACTGATGGGTGAACTGGCTTGTTGCATAGTTAATAATAACAAGGCTTTTGTGGTCCATAGATAAAGGTGCGCAGGTTCAGCATTTTGATTTTATCTTGTAAGAGTTGAAGTTCATGTGTCATAGGGGTGGGAGACTGGGCTATGGTAGGCTGAGTTTGTGGATGTGGTGGATACTGGTATTGTTGCTCTTCCCAGTATTGTGAAGGATACTATTGTGCCTGATCCTGATAAGGTAGGTACTGGGTGACATGTGTTGTTGGATCTACGGGTACACTTGGTTGTGGGGTAGGTGTCTATTGTGGGTAATAGTACTATTACTGCAAGGTCTGTGGTTGTGGCACAGGTACTTGTTGGGTTGAAGCCTTCTATAATGGTTGGGCCATGGGTGGTGATGACCAATATGGAAGAGATGTAAATAAGTTGGGTGCAGTTGATAATGGTGTAGGTTTTGAGGTTACCGGTACGAGGGGTGGTCGATACGAGGTATCAAAGGATGGGATCTATCTCTATCCTGGAGGGTAGGAAATGGGGAAGCTAAACTATGTAGAATAGCTTGGAAAAATGGGTGGATAAGCTGATGGTCTCGATCCATAGGTAGGAAAGAGATTGGTTGTGGGATCTTAGAATGGGGGAGGTGACAGTATCCTAAAATTTGTCGCAGACAAAGATGATGCTAAAGGTTGGGTATCATACATTCCGGATACCTGGGATATTGGCAGAAAGGTTGCCAAAAATGTGGGGTAAGCTATCAAAGTAGGATCTTGGGTTGAGGGGAAGGTGTATGTGTACACTCCCGCTTGGGTTTGTGCATCTTGCATCTGAAGAGGATGCTGGGAGATGCTTTCAGATATGGTGAAAAATAGCTCTTGGAAAGACGATGGCTGGGACTCATGTGAAGAGTACGGGTGTGAGGTTTGAGAAAATTCTTATGGTTCCTATTGGGGAGGGAGTTGTTGTGCAATTTGGAATAATAGCTTCTAGTTTCCTATAACAGAGGAGGATGGGTCGGACACCATTCCTACAATAGGGGTGAATGATGTGACCTCTGGATGGGTATGGTTTAGGAGGGAAGAATCACTCTCAAAAAGGGATTGAGATAGATTTTGGAAGAAGGGGTGTGTGAAGGTGGGAGAAGTAGATATGACCTCCTCATCTATGGTAAATAACATATGAGGTTGTCTTGGTGCTGTGTAGATCACATGGTCGTAGAACATGGTTGGTGGATTAGGTGAGGATGGGGATGAAAGGAGCGGGTAATCCTCTGCAAGTGAAGTAGCGAGGGCTTCACTCAAGGTTGAAATCTCATCTCGAGGCATCATGTGTGTGAACTATACATCAGATTCTATGCATGAATCAGATGTGTCTATGACATTCCCATTCATGATCAAAGGAGTAAGAGTGGACTAACCAAAGGAAGTGGCAAACAATTCCTCCATAAAGCATGCTTGCTCATGCGCTCTACTACGGGTGACCATAGGCATGGTAACATGTGTAAAAAAAAAGTTTTAGAAATAAACCCTGTATGATACAGGCTCAACTGTGTCTAATGTAAGTATAAAGCAAGTGACATGCTGTGTATGGCAAACAATATGTAGTGTATTGTGATGAGACCAGTCCGTGATCATGCAAAAAATGGTAGACCATAATTAATTCTAAATGTTGGAAAATAAAAGTGTTTTGTTTGTTTTTGTGTGTTGTGATGTTGATACTCCCTATGTAGAATCATAGGTAATGGAGTGAATACTCTAGAAAATTGGGAATTTCATCAATATCAAACCTCTTACAACACCAAAATATGCACAAAATAGAATGGTATCGCAACGTGCAAATGGTGACTTGTATGGAAGGTGCAGTAAAATGATATACTAAAAGGGAGGAAACCACTATAATAAAGCGAGTTTGCAAATTCCTATCACGGAGAGAGGTGGCACTGTCTTAGACCTGATATCAGAATACTCATGCTTTCACTTCACCCACCCTCGGGTGGGATTAGTCAAGAACGACAATTAACAATTCCACTAATTATACTAGCCTTATGGATAAATGCGCTAATCCTATCCCACTCTGCAGGTAACTGCTGGTGATGAAATCCAGGGCCCAGTTGCAAAAGTGAGGGATTTCTCGGTGATGAAATACAGAAAACCGCTCATGTGGGGCTTCTAGGTGTTTAGGGGGGTGAGCTGATGGAGAGTGCAACTCGATCTACACCAATATCGAGTGATGGATTGGGAATAAAGTCCAATATCACCACTTATTTAAATACCACGTGAGTGTGTGTGGGTTTGTGTTTTGCTATCGGTGTATGCAAGATAAGAAACTAATTAGTTGCCTTTTCAAAAGAGAGACTAACCCTAATGCCTTTTCGAAAGCAAATTAATCTATTTTGAAAAGCGTAGAAATATGCAATCCAAGTGTGTGGAGTAAGGGGATTAGGAAACCTTAATTTAAACTTTAGAATGTGCACTTCTATTAGCAAGAGACGCTATAAAAAAAGGGGGAAAGAATGTAGGCTTATACTGTATATGAAACAAAGAGGAGAAATGTAAATTTATTTGAAAAATAAATTAAATGAAGTTGTTGGAAAGTTGTAGGTTTTGTAACTTCAAAAAAATTTAACGATCTTGCAAGCTCGAAACGAAAGCAAATTTACATCTAGAAATTTCCACTTAACTAGTGTACGCTTTATGCTTTCAAAATTTAAACAACAGAGGGATAAAATGGGAAATACCTACACTCTGATGCTGTGGATAGTCTGATTAGGTCATGTACTGATCACCCCTACAATTTTAGGGGTTTTTGAGGTTATCTGGTTGAATTCACCACCCGGGGGGTGAATTGAGATTTGATTCGTGGGGCAGGGGTGAATTGGGTCTAGAGGCCCCAAATATCTGTTCTGAAGGCCTAGGAGGGTTCCCAGGGCTTTGAAAATCTCTGTGAAAGTCAAATTCAGTACCTACAAAACATAAAAATATAGGATAATATCAGATTTATCAAAGAAAAGTTAACCTGAAACCATTCGTTGTGGGAGTCCCACTAAGCGTGCCAGAATGAAATCGGTGGAAAGTAGTATTTGGTCTAAAAACATAAACACAAAGTATGCTGAACAAGAAAGTTGCATTTCATTTATATTCAAAGATAACATAGGTTACAATAGGGACATGTTTCCCTTTCATAATGTCTTTTTCAATAAACTTCATAGTAGTCTTGATACCACCTCCTATCGTCCCTCAATGTAGATGGGCTTACGTACCACTGTCGGGTTGTAGTTGATGGTGTTATTATTTTGACCTGTGAATAACCTACAAAAGGGGGTTAGTTGGTTGGGGGGCTTGCCTTGGTCATCCCCCTTGGTTATGAAGACTAAATTGACACAAAATCATATTAAAACTTGCAATAAATGATGCTAAACACTTGGAAATGGTAAATGGAAGCTTACCTACCAAATCTGAGGTGATTTGGGCTTTGTAGACTGAAATTGCCACCCAAGGGATGAATCATAACCGGATTCGTAGGGCAAGGGGTGAATCCTACTGTGAGATGTATTCTGCTGAAATGCTCCAGTAGGGAGGCTCCTTGGCTACTGCCATGCTTCTATTTGCTATAAAATTCAACTGTTTAGACTTCAGTGTTGAATTCGATAGAGTTTTTGTACTTATTTCATAAATGAAGAGAGAGGTAATTAGGGGTTTAGGACCCACTATTTATAGAAAATGGCAAGGTGTAGGGGGGAGAGTTAAGGAAACTAACCCTAGGCTGAAGTCTAACCACAATTAGGTTAGGGTTTGTGAGGTGGAGGCCTCAAATTCCTCATAGAAAATATCCTATCCTCACACATGTGTGAGGAAGGATTAAGTCTAATTAGGATTAGGATGTCCTAAGTCAAATTAGAGCTTGATTAGGGTTTCTCAAAAAATATATTAGCTAACCCTAATTACACACATGTGGGAGGATGTAATTAGTGTTAATTAAGGATTGAGAGTTCAATTAATCAATTTTGCACTAAAAAGGTGACTTAAGTGAAGTCAACATTAAATTAGATTTTAAGAATTGACTTGATAATTGCTTTTGCCAATTAATAGCTTGTGGGGGCCTCAATTGAGTGCAAATAGGCTGTCGGAGGATATACCAATGCACAGGCTGTGATTTTGAAGGCTTATGAGGGTTTTGGACCTGGAAGCTGATAAAGTGATATATGGGAGTCTACACATTGCTATGGCAAATTATGGCAATCTACTCATGACTACGCATGACTACGCATGACTACAATAGCCTAGGGATGTCTGGAATCACCTACAAATACTTAGAGACATAAATGTGTGACTTTTGGGTGTCTACATTTAGCTTTACCCATCCAATTATCATTTTGTATATATCTCAACCCTTATCATCTCTATCCCTATTCCTTTTACCATTTCATTTGAGCTTAAGAGAGTCAACATTCAGTAAGTTGACAAGGAACCAATCTAATCTAGACATTTCTTCACCTAGACTCTGGATACTTCCTTTCTTCCATTGGAAATCACTACTTTAATTGTCACCTCATCTATCTTTCCACCTAAAATTGGCACTCAACACAAATATGCTTACTCATTCTCATGTTCAAACTTCTTCACAATGCATTTTTGGAGGTGCCTATTCTTTCTCCAAAACTTGCACACATGTCTCCTTCAATGTATCTCTCTACCAATAATCTAACGATAGGGATGCCACTTGCATTATCGGTGATATGACTCGGGTTCAATCCCCATGGTGGATGTGTATAAGAAGTATTACTAAAAAAAATGTAGCTCTCTACCAATAATCTCTCCATTGTATTCTTTCAACACTATTTGTTCTGTTCCTTTCTTCTAATCCTTTCTTCTCTTCTTCTTCTTCTTCTTCTTCTTTCTCTCTATTTTATTTTCACTCCTCTTTATTTTATTTCTCCTTCTCTAGACTTCTTGTAGAATAGCTCTTCTCAAACTTGGACTTTGGCTCTTATTTGGTAGAGTCAAGGTGGCTCTTTCCAAAAAGGTCTTCTCACCACTCTTTCTTCCAAAATTTCCTTTGTGGTAAACCTTTTGCTTGGGATGAGGTAAATTTAGTTTCACTCTACCTTAGAAGTCTAACAAATGTGGCTCTAATACCACTGTTAGAAAATGACCACTATTCTCATAGAATTATTAATCACCAGGATCAAATAATATCTCAAGAATAATAAGGAATCAATGAACATAAATCACTCAAACAATTCACAATAAACTCACTAAAATATTTATTGAAAAATACATCTACTAAAGCATGCATAAAGGCATTGTTTTTTATATTTACCTATTACATGACTTTGTCTTCAATATATACATACATGAGACTCTTCATATTACATGACTCTTGACTTTTTATCTCCTCAAACTCATTGGAAAACTAACTCTTTATATTTCCCTCTTACATAATAAATATCCAATATTTATATAAATTCAAAAGCCTCTAATGATTGCTCATAACTCCCTACTTCTAAATATGACACATAACTCATAGTTACTAACAAGACACCTCACACACTTATTTACACGACATAAACTCTCACTTAATAACTTGAAGCATAATATAGACTCAAATATTAAACACACACTCTAATGTAAATATTTACAAGGTACCAAATAATGTAATACCTCCAACAAGGTGGTCTATGCTATAATAGCCAAAGGGGTATGCATTTTAAATCAGTACCTAATTAGGCTCAATCCATATAAAATTGGTCTAAGACCCAAATAAATATTATGAAGGATTGTTAAAATCTTTAATGTTTGTTTACGGGTAAATATTTATAGAACAATAGAAAGTGAATCTATCTAACTTATTCAACCAACCACAATAAATAAAAGCAATTTTAAACCACAAATATTGTATGGTTTAATGGAATGCCAACAATGCTAACAAGGCACAAAGAAATAGATCTCAATTTAAGTGGATGTGTGGCATTCTTGAGGTGTTGAACCACATTATGCCAAATTATTATTTAATATTTATCTTTATCTTAATATAATATTTTAATTGCAAATTTTGACAAATTATACAAATATTAAAAAATATCAAAAAGTAACATTTGACTCTAAGAAGAGATATATAACTGTAACTCTTAAATACCTATCATTGGTGGATAATAAGGAGTAAATTAAGGAGAGAAAGTTGAAGAAAGAGTACAAATAGTTGAGAGACAAAACCTCTCGATTTCCAATACTACTATGGTCATAATTGGCATTTAGGGGAAACAAGATTCTCATAATGAAAGCAAAAAATAATGACCCAACCAAGACTACTACATCCCTTATTGAATTCACTACTAGGGTATCTAAGTTGGATCTAAGCCAAATATATACTTACCAAATTATTTTGTTTGCAAACCAGTTGTTTTTTGATGCAACCATACAATTTGGCCAATTAGAAATTATAGATGAGGCCTTGACGAAAAATAACATAGTGCTTGAAGAAGAAGTAGCACACATAAAGGCAAAAAAGGAATAAATTTGACAAGAAAATGAGGTCTTGAAAGGTGATACCACTAAAAGGGATCTATTTAAGAAGTAATATGAGGACCTCAAATCCTAGCTTGTTGAGGCTAAAAAGAAATAACAATAGTTGGAGGATCTCTCATAAAAACTTGCACAAGGACAAGACCAGTTGAGGAGATAAAGTGACCAAAAAAATTTCCAACTGGAAGACCAAGTGAAGCAACCATAGGATACCCAAATGAGAGATCAAAATATCAACTATAGAATTAATAGTATTGAAAGAAGGAGAAACAACTACAAATTAAAAAAAATCTTCGATATCTAACAAGCAAAGTTCCTCTAAACAAATTCAAAGTAAAAGTGATAACACCCAAGGGTACTTATACTTTGTAATCTATGTAGAACACAACCCAAATAAAATAACAAAAACCATTGAATAGGTTGATGAACAATTGGATGTAAATAAGAGGTTCTAGAAAGTACTTAAGCTTTTGTAAATGATGTCAACATCATAAACACAACAGTTAGAGATAGACTAAAATGCCATGGTTAATAACCTCAAGAACATCACTTATGCTCAGAGAGACCTCTAGGACTACAAAGAAACATTGACCTCTTTAAAAGCCCCAATACAAGAGATGATAAAAGAATTTAGAGGCTTATCATTACTAGATTGCCAAACATCTTCAACCTTTAAATGGAACTCCTTGATGATGATATCCATGATGCAATGTTTAAAGAGTAGAAATATAAGGTTGCTTTTGTTAGCTTTTGAGGATATGTGCAGTGGGAGAGATCTATCACAGGTCCTAATAAGATGCAAAAAATATGAAAGAATGGAATTCTGCAATATGACTAAAATATACTATAAATAGAAAGTGGTGAAAATACAATGCAGTATGGAGGTGATGGTCACTCCATTGATATAAGCTAAAGAACTACATTGTGCTCCATCAAGGAGTTCTACCACTATCTACTACTCTCTACTATAATGAACTTGATGTTTGATCTACTTGATATACTTGATCACTCACTATGAGGCCCTTTATATAGGAAGATAGATTCCTTGGCCAACACTCTACCTAGCTGTACAAGGGGACACCTTGCACATTACAACTTGCACATTGACACTTGTGCATTTATTACATTGCTTGAAGTAACTAGCTAACTTCCCCCTAAAGTAATCTCCTACTCTAACTATGTACCAAAGGTGGTACATTTACATGACCCAAATGATGTAATATACTCTAACACCCCCTGTATTACATTATTTGGGTATTGAAGACTTTAGTCTTCAATATGGATCTTTGTCTTCAGACGTTCTTCAGCTTGATCTGGTCCTTTGCATTATCTTTAATTCACATTGCATTGTATGCCTCCATGAATTGGTTCCTCTTCTTCTTCTTTATTGGAGTCAGTACTTTCATAGGTAGATGTACTATCACTAGATTCTTGCAAGAGTATTTTCTCTTTGCCTTTGTCCTTGTTATCATTCTCCATGTCCTGTATAGAAGCTTCTGAACATACACTTAGAGCATCATGATAAGATTTTGTGTTAGTAGAACTTGAAGTACTAATACTGCATGAGGATTGAAATATCTTTGCTAGGGATGATTCATCCATTTCTGTTTTTAGTTTAAGTAATTCTATCAATCCTCTTTGTTCTACATTTTCATCCTTATAACATTTGAATGTAAGTAGTGCCATATATAATATGCTTCCATATTCTAAAGGAATTTGAATGTCATTCTTTCCATTATCAATTGCTTCAGTGAGTCGAGCATGTAGATAATGTTCCATCGTTTCAAAGTTATCTTTTAAAGCTTCACTATGTATCCTTTTTGAAGTAAGGTCTAAGTTTCCTTCAGAATTTATAAGTGAATTCTTGATTCCACTTTTTATGACACTTGCTCTTTCCTTTCTAATAGTGTTGTTCATATCATTGTTTACTGTATTACTTGAGGTAGACATCTCTCTTAGTTTTAGCTTTTTCTATTTTAGAGATATTTTTGATGAATCCTTTGTAGTAGACTCCCTTATGTCTCCCTAGTAGATGAAGTGTAGTATTCTTTTTGTTTCCTTAATATTTATAGAATACTATATCTTTCTCAAGTAAATTGAGTAAATGATCCAATTTGATAAACCTATCCAAGGCTTAGATTTTGTAGAGTCCTTATATCTCCCTAGTTAAGAGATGTGAATTAATTTGATAAAACCTTTATAGAATTTAGGTTTTGTAGAAACCTTATGACTCCCAAATGGATTGAGTACTTGATAAATTTGATAAATGCTATTATTATCAAGTTTTGTAGAATACCTTATGTCTCCCTAGTGATTTTGGATATGCTATATGAGTGATAAAGTGCTTTTGGGAATAGTAGTTCAATTTTGGGTTGATTTTGTAAAGTTTTGTAAATAGCAAAAATCAACTTCTATTACTCCTTATTTCTCCTATTGAACTAAGCACTTGTTAATTTGATGAAGTTCTAATGGTTGGATTTCTTTTATCCCTTTAATGTGATTTTGAGACAAGTATACCAATTAATTCCAACCCTTGATATTCCTTGATGAACTTCCTTTTATAGCCTTTTAATGTTTCTAAATTCCAATAATCTAATTTTGGTGTAGTATTCCTTATAACTCCCTAATTTGGAATATTAGAAAACAATAATATTTGCAATAATAGAAATTTAATTTTTCCAAGTAGAAATCCTTATTTCTCCTATGTTTTAAATTGTAAATATTAAGCTATTTTTGGTGTATAATTCTCCTTTAATTTTGCTTCCAAATGTGGTTGATTTCCCTATAGTTTCAACCTTATATTATACCCTTATAACTCCTTTTGATGAAAGCAAATTAAAATAAGGTAAATTCTTACCTTTATAATGTTGCAAACCTTAAGTAATTGGCATTGAATTTAGATGTGGATGACAACAATATTTAATGCTTCTCTTGGGTGCTATGACCAATGGTAGGCTTTGATTCTTCCTTGACTTCAATCCTTGAATGGTGGTGCCTCAAATATGGCTTCTTTGACCTACTTTGAATGTCTTGACCAAGAGCTTTAAATGCTCTTCTCTTTTCTTACACATTGCAACTCCTTGCTACTCTGAATGTGCTTCCCTCCTTGGTTTTAGGCACCTTAAATAGGAAGAGGATTTTTTAGAGAATGACAAGTGTCATGGCAGTTTTATTTCAATGCTTGGAGAAGGTAGATGCTCCTTTTGACACTTGTATATTTGTTGTAGGATGGAGGATGAACGTTAGAGACTTTATTGAGTGCTTATATGACTTGGTTACATGTGTCACCTCCTTTCTAACACAAGCAATGCTTCCTGTGTAATGCTTCCTTTGATTATTCCCTTCAGGCATGCAAGATTTGAGCATTATTTTGAGTGCTCATATGGGAGATGTTAGGGTTTCTTCAATGGTGACAAGTGGCACCTTTTTCTCTTTTGCATGTACCTTCCTCTTGATTCCTCTTCAATGTATTCTTGCAAGCTTCCTCAACGTATTATTTCCAACTCTTTCTTTGTTGTGTTTTCTCCTCAATGCTTCGATGGTGCTTGGTATGTGAGTTGGTTCTAGCTGGGATAATGAGCAATACTTTGATGGCTTTGAGCTAGGATTGTGAGCAATGCTATGGTGGAGGTTTTGTGACACTCCAATGGTGATTTTGAATGCTCCTTGTGGATGTACGTCTAGCTCTTGGGTATTACTTTCTTTATGCTTTGATTTTCTCCTACTTTCAAGTTGTTGTATTTCTACCTTTGTGGATGATAGCTTCTCCTTGTGCTATGCTATGTATGCTTTGCAGGTTGCTTATTGTGGTTATCCAAACCATGGATGATGTGAGCTCCTTGAAGGCTCTTTTGACCTTGCTTGGATGATGCTTCTCTACGACCGCTTTGAGATGTTCCTTGCTTGTGAAGAATGTGTCTTTATGACACTTAGACCTTGTCCTTTTTCCTACGTAGGATAGAATATTATGGTGCAAGATAATGTAAATAAAATTTGTAATAGAATACCTTATTTTTGCACCTCCTTTTGCAAGATTTTTCTATTGGTTTTAATGGTGGCTTTCTTGTAGGCAAGGGCTGATTTGACGTTGTCTCCTTTGCTAGACAACTCTCTCCTTTTTCTTGGTTAATCTGGTAATAAATCCAAGCTAATAACCATGTAGATAGAAGCTTTTGAAGAAGTAATTTTTGCACTAATTTTTTACCTGTAAAGAACCCTTAGTGCACCTCGAATCTAAGACTCACCAAGTCTCGATTTGTAGCTTCTTTTACTGATTTTGGTGGTGGCTTTCTTCTCCACTCCTTGGAGGAATCTGATCTATTTTTAGTGGCTTCTTTGGACCATGAATTGTTGTAGGTTTTGTGCACCAAATAGTGTCTCTAGACACTTTGATAATATGTTGGTTTTGTGCCCTTGATCTTAACAATCAAAAAACACAAACTAACCCTTTTTGAGAGTAACTAGTTAAAGATCAACTAGTATAGTGCAAATGGATTAATAATACCTCCAACTTAATGCACTTTAATGGTAACAATAATCTCACCTTATTACTCCTGTAAATAAACTCTCAAAGTAGTTTCTAATGCACTTAATAATCTCTACAATTCTTAAGAGTAATTATAATGAACCCTTAAAAACAATCTGCACTTTTTCACTACAATCAGTGTTGTAGGATGTAGTCTTCTTGCTTTCTAGATAGATAATAGGTAGATGATATATTTATTTCTTTCGAAATACATCCAAATCCTATTTTAATGTGCAAGTAAATCTCTTAAAAGAACTATCTTTTGCACCTTCTTGAAGACTGTAATATGAGCCCTTCTTTTTGCAACTTTAATCCAAATATGGTGCTTAATGATACTTGATAATGAACCCTAATTTAAAGTTCAACTAATTGCACCCAAGTTGCTTACCTTTAATGGCTTCTGTAGATGATGTAGATCTTGGTGTTTAGATTCACCAAGTTGCTGCCTTGAGATGAATGAATTTCATAGCTTCTTGTTGGCTATCCAAAATAGCTTCTTGCTTCACCAAATTGTGGTCTCGAACCTTCTATCTTGAGCCTAGGGTTTGGTGGCTTGATCCTTCAAGTGATATTCTATTTTCTACTATAGATTTAAAAAACTCTTATCTCTGAAATATGCCTTCTTACTATGAGAGGTAATCTCCAAATATCTTGGATTTGGTAGGCTTCTTCTATCTGAATCCTCCTTCAATATTATTCTTAACTTCAAACAGGATCTTCTTCTCAAGATTCTGAATATCTTGAGGTCTTCACTAGATTCTTCTTCGAGATTTGGTACTCTTTGCCAAATTCTTCTCCTCTTGGGCTTATTATCAGATGGTGATAATTGTCCCAAGTCCTTCACTATCAGGAGCTTCTCCTTGGTAGTGGATTTCTCCAATGAGTTCTTCTAGGAACTCTTTTGATGATGCTTCTATGAGCTCTACAACAAGGCTCTCCAAGCCTTCTTCTTTTTCTCCTTGAGACCTCTCCAAGGTCTTCAATCTTATAACTTCTATGGTCTTCCAAATGAGACCTTTCCTTCAACCTTCTACTTGTGGAAGTGTTGGTAATGAGATCTTCTTCTTGGATCTCTAAAATTTGCTGCTTCTCTGATCGAGAATAGGACTTTGCTAGTCCCTCTTTATCTCTTCCATGATTGGAAGTTTTCCAATGAGATCTTCTATGGATCTCTTCAACTTCTTTAGAAAGAAGTCTTTAATCAATAAAGGAGATCACC
This sequence comes from Wollemia nobilis, assembly GCA_028583015.1. Taxonomy (NCBI): domain Eukaryota; kingdom Viridiplantae; phylum Streptophyta; class Pinopsida; order Araucariales; family Araucariaceae; genus Wollemia; species Wollemia nobilis. The sequence goes on from JAQPPZ010001539.1 coordinate 1,560,238, forward strand.
AATCTCCTATTTCATGGACTCTTCTCTAGAGTCTTCTTTAGGAACTCTTCTTTAGAGTCTTCTTCTAGAATAAATCTTCAATCTTCTATTTCCAATAAGGTCTTTTGTTAGACCTTTTCAACTTCACTAGTTATTCTTAACTATATGAGTTTTCTGATCATAGTCTTCAAATCTTGTGGAAAACTCTAGCTAATCTAATTCTAGTCTTCATGGAGACCCTTCTTATATTCTCAGGACTCTTATCTAGAGCCTTTTTTCAGGATCAAGGCTTATGTGGCCTTTTCTTCTAGATCAAGGCTTCTATGGCCTTTTCTTATGGATCAAGGATTTTATGGCCTTTTCTTAAGGATCAAGGCTTCTATGGCATTTTCTTCTACAATGTGAAGTTACACCAATCTCCTCAATCTACCAATGGAGTCTTCAATCTACAAATCTTACAATGACTTTTCTTACTCAAATCTTATTTCTCATAAGCATTATTTTAAGATGATATTCTTCTCTATCTTTTGTAGGAAGCTTCCCAAATTTTTTAAATCTCATTTTCCTACAACAAAGTATTAGTATAAAGATTCTAAATCTAGCAATATGAATCTTCACTAGTTGATTTATCAAACTAGTGGAATGAATGTTGAGTCCTAGTCTTCACGAGTTTTCCTGCAACTCTATGGAAAGACTCTAGCCAAATGTAATCTCAAAATTTTTATAACTAAGATTTATTTCAGTCCTCACTTGTGACTCTCCCTATTCCTATCTAGATGCACCATGGCTCTGATACCATTATTAGCTTTTGAGGATATATGCAGTGGGAGAGATCTATCACAGGTCCTAATAAGATGCAAAAAATATGAAAGAATGGAATTCTGCAATATGACTAAAATATACTATAAATAGAAAGTGGTAAAAATACAATGCAGTATGGAGGTGATGGTCACTCCATTGATATAAGCTAAAGAACTACATTGTACTCCATCAAGGAGTTCTACCACTATCTACTACTCTCTACTATAATGAACTTGATGTACTTGATATACTTGATATACTTGATCACTCACTATGAGGCCCTTTATATAGGAAGATAGATTCCTTGGCCAACACTCTACCTAGTTGTACAAGGGGACACCTTCCTACAACTTGCACATTGACACTTGTGCATTTATTACATTGCTTGAAGTAACTAGCTAACTTCCCCCTAAAGTAATCTCCTACTCTAACTATGTACCAAAGGTGGTACATTTACATGACCCAAATGATGTAATATACTCTAACAACTTTTGGATATGTAGTTAAACTATATAAGAATCTAGAGCCAATTTATGCCAAGCTATAGGAACTAAAAGGGAAGCATGATGGGTTATTAGAAAACTTGTACAAGGATTTGACAGAAGAAGTATATGACCTAACCACCATCTAGTTATTGATGGATGAGGAATGCTAGAAGTTGTTAGAGTTGTTTCCTAAAGAGGTAAAATAGGAGAACTATTATTTTGAAAATTTGTAGCAAGGATTTCAATTTTGAAGAATTTGTGTCCAAGGAGAAGGGTAAGATCTGGGATCCCTTGCCAGTCATTTAACATCCCATGAAGTCATCCTAAATGTAGTGACATATCACTACCTTGGGAATCCAAATTTTGAAAGGTTGAAAAGTAGTGAAATTAGTTTGTCAATACCTTCCATAATCCCTCAAGCTTTGTCTAAGTTCAAGATATATTCCAATTCACTCATAAGTGTTAATTGGTTCAATATCAATCTACTAAGCAAAGTGGATTGGTTTGCTTGTAGGAGTGAAGCATTAGGCGTTTGTTGGATCACTAGCAAAGTTGAGTGATTCACTCGTTTCCTATAGCAAATCACTTGTAGACCTATGAAGGGGTAAAAATACAAACATGCATACCAAGGATGATCTTTTGAAAGCCATATTTTGACATGTAGTGGATCCATAACCCATTGTAGAAGCATTCTAAGCCTTCTAGAGACATACAACATTTGGAAGTGCATCATTTTATTAGATATGCCCCAAAATTTTTACTTTTACTAGGATCAAGAGTTTATCACCGTAGGTAACTCAGGGGTAAACTCTTACTATAAATAGGAGCCATGGGTTTCATTGTAAACATCTTTTGAATATGAGAATTTGGAGCTACACTCTATAAAACCCACACTATGCTCTTGTAGCTCATGAATTGGTGATATATTGATAAGTCGTGTGTTCTCCATTAGTGGCATTGCCCTCCTAGATTGCAAAATGCGTAGTCACTAAGACATAGTCTTTTTATCCATCTTGTCATTTGCTCCACAATTTCATATTAATTGAATAAAAATATTTTTGTTATTTGTATTTTCATGTGTTGATTGATTGCACACTCTCCTTGTTAGGGTTATGATCGTATTTACTTTAAATATTTGCATTCTAAAATTCATGATTTACTTTTCATACATTTTAATTTCTACATATATGCAATTAGATTAGATTATTTTAGATTAGAATTTAGCAAGGATAGTGGTGACCTAGCCTAAATCAATATGTTGGAAGAGGACATAAGCCCTTCCATCCAAGCTTGTTGAAAATTGGAACTAGGGCAATTATAAATCACATTAGAAGTCAACCAATTTTCTGATTCAACAAGCTCCTAAACGAAGGGATTCTCTCTCACCTAATATTTTTCATTCTTTTAGTAAAATCCATGGGAAGAGCAATACCCATAGCTATTATCCATTGAAGCATTTCAAATTTCTTCATTTGAGAAGAAAATATCTCATGCATTGTTGGTAGGTATTTCATCCTTCAAGGAAGAAAATATCATGTGCAATACCTATGAGGTAGACTTCATGAAGAAATATTAAAATTATATTTTGTTAATATAGGTAGAGCCTAGAGGTTTCAAATTGCTCTTTGCCATGACTACCAAATACAATGGATTTTAACAATTTTACCATTTTAGAATGGAAAATTCTAGTGGCTACAGGATAGATTAACAAAAGGTTAATTACCAATTTATCAATGTCATTTACTATTTTAAAGGAGGCTAAACATGAATTTGGTTTATAGCTAAATTGGTCTTGCTAGCTTGTTTTTCAATGTATATTGCAACACATACCACAATCCCTTTTTAGCATATATTGCAAGTCATACAAGATTCCCCTTTAGCTATAGTCACCATGAAAAGGTAATCATAATGGGGGATGATTATTGAGCTTATCTAATTACGCATACCCTAGACTCTTAGCTTTTGACCAATATGGGAGATTATTATTCAACTTATCTAACTATGCATACCTTAGACTCTTAGCTTTTTGAAGTTTAAATATGGAACATCCTAGAAATTTTTTTATCTTAACATGTTATACCAACTTCTTAGAGATCAATATATTTTACATCTATGTTAACAAAATGGAAAATAAGAAATGCAACAACAACAGTATGACAAAAAATAAAGTTGTCAAGGTTGCATTTTAAGAAATAAACTTTTGCATGTACATGTAAATATAGATAATTAATGACACATTTATAAATATTGCTATCAATAATACCTCATATATTTATTGTATTTGAGTAGACAAAAAGATAATTCACAAGGATGCCCACAATAGATATAATCATAACTCACAAAGCAACTATAATGGCCACAATAACATTATATAACAATTGCATCATAGATATTATTGCTTAAAAGACTATGCTAAGTTTACAATGCATCAAAATTTCTAATATGTTTCTTTGGGTTAGGTATATTAAGGACGTGAAATAGGATTTAGAAGTCATATTTTTTTAACTTAATTTTACTTTGTCTTTTATTAAATTTCCAAAACTTGTTTCAAAATAAACCCAAAAATCAATCTAATTATATTATTTCAACCTAAGTCTTCTTTTTTATGAAGAATCTTAATATTACTAGATTTTGTTAGTTTAATTTTGTTATAACTTTTCAAATGCATACTTTATTGTCACGATTCAAATCCTTATACTATGATTCAAATCCTTATACTATGGAATAGGTGATTTACAATACCATAATTTAGATAACCTTAATAGCTGTTAATTTACATGTCAATAAGATTTGTAATGCAGTAATATATATAAGCGTCTGTTTTGGCACCTGCCTTATTTTTTTAGTTTATTGTTTTTTCTATTAAAAGTCTATTCAACTAGGCTTTTCACATGCATTTGGCTGCCAAGGTTTTTACAAAATCCTAAGCTTCAACTAAACTTCTTTGTCTATGTCTTTTACTTTTGCCTATAAAGATATAACAAAGTTAGAACAAATACTTGTCGATAATTCATTATGAATTAATTCTATGGGTGGATAATTCACTATGAGTTACCTATGAATTAATTCTATGGGTGGATAATTCACTATGAGTTACCTCTATGAGACCTTGAAATTCATTTATTGCCTACATAAATGTATATTTTAAAGGCCACCATTACTCAATTCCCATTTGTTGATATGATGGCATAGTACACCAGCAAACAAATTGCTGGTAGGTTTAGGTTTAGAGATGGATCCGCTGAACTCCGTAGCTCTAGGCTTATAGCTGATGCAGTGATTTATCCCTAGGAACATGTTAGCTTTAGAAGCTAACACTAAGGGTACTCTCTTGAGGTTTCTGCACAACGTCTATTATCGTCCTTGCAACTTCTATGTAATGTTTATAAACTAAGTGGAATGCGTAAGGAATTCTTCTATCCTTCCCTATATTTCTAAACTTTTGCTCTTTGATTTGATTTTTACCTATGTTTGGATGAAATGCATTGCAGGTTATTGTGTAAATGGGTTGCTGATATTGAAATGAATATTACAGTTTTCTAATCCGTTACTTCCTGCCTTTGTTTGTTTATTTAGAACTTCATGCCCTTTTTAATTGGTTCAAACTTCTGGTTGCGTGGACCCTCAAAAACCTGAATCTTGTCGAGTACAGAATTGCCAGTCACCAATAATAATATCAGTCGCACCATCTAGACCAAGTTGAAAAATCAGAGTCTCTATATCCCTGGAAGATGAATTTATCGACGAAGACATTTATAGGCTCTTCCAAAATTTTCATTTTGTGATGATGATGAAGCAGAGTGAGTGACTGCCCCCAGTTATACAATTTCTGATTACTTCTGATGATGAGGAAGCAAAGATGAAAAGGCCGCTTTTTGACCCACTGGGGGTTTTGAATGCTCTGTCCTTCCTCACTGAGCTCAATCAAATTTTAGAGGGGCAATTACACATCATTGGTAGCAAGGCTGGGATATCCAACTCCCATCTAGGTTTTCTTTCCTACAGCTAGCTGCTAACGGCTTTGGCTTTACAATCAATCATAAGATGGTTATGCTGAGAAAATAATTATTGTTGCAACTATTGTGTTCAGTATTGTGGTAGGTATATGATACGGTAAAATTATGGTTCCATGGCAGCTCTAAAACAAAGCCATTTTGAATTTGCATTAGATAGTTATTGGTCTAGTTATTAACCCATGAGTGTTGGGTTCTTGTGTATTTCAATACACCCTTAACAATCCTAATTACTATGGCAATCAAATGAGAACTTGCAGAAATTAGGAAAAACAAATAAAGCACACAAATTTGAAGACACAGGAGATTTACGAGGTTCACTCAATCACCTTGAGCTACATCCCCGGGAGAAGCCTTGCAATCCTTGCTTTATTCTTCCACCAAGCCACAAGAGATACAATACAATAGCAACTTTGCTATCCCCTTCTCTCACACAACCTCATCAACAATCTCCACTCTCCAAACATCAGACCAATACAATCACAGAGTAATTCCTCGTGATTCAGACCAATACAATCACAGAGTGATTCCTCGTGATTCCTCCCTCACCTTGAGCTACATCCCCAGGAGAAGCCTTGCAATCCTTGCTTTATTCTTCCACCAAGCCACAAGAGATACAATACAATAGCAACTTTGCTATCCCCTTCTCTCACACAACCTCATCAACAATCTCCACTCTCCAAACATCAGACCAATACAATCACAGAGTGATTCCTCCCGTATGCACTCTCTCAATATGCCTCACACACTCATACTCTGTTTTTTCAATCCTTTACATGCATGATTATATAGGTTTATACAACCCCATTTTAGCTCACAATGAGACAAACGAATCAAATGCAGGTTACATACGGTTTGAACCGAATTTGGAAAATATTTCTAATTGTGAAAGTTTGTTGTAACGCCCTCTGTTTCCAATCGCTCTCTACGGGAACGATCCTTCTTTCTCAATCATCCTCTACAGCAACAATCTGGCCACAAAAAAACGTTCCAGCAGCCACGAACTAATTTTAGCTCCAGTTGTCCAGACGATATGAGCAAAAGCTAAGGAAACGCGAGCCAGGCTGTGGAACAGGCTCCAACCCCAACAATGAGTAATGTGACCAAATATCGAATGTGCGTGCCTTGTTTAATACCGGGTTTGGGTTTGGGCTTTTATTAAGGGATCCATACTCACAAGGCTATTGTATGAATAGGTATTCAAAGGGCTTTTTATTTGTTTACTTCGGTTCTTTCTATGTACTTACTATGGAGTTTTCTATTAGTCTGTGGAGTGACCTAAGAACAACAGATATAAATAGTCTGTGGAGTGACCTAAGAACAACAGATATAAATATCTTGTATGCCGTCAGACAACTGGCCAAGGCAATTTGACGTCTGGTATGCCGTCAGAAGACGGATCGAAGACTCGCAACGCACATGCAAGCCATTCAATGAAGCGCAGAAATAATTTTAAACGGGTTCAAGAGTGTCCGTAGGTGCAGAAACTGCTACTGTTACTTGTCGAAATTGATGAAGTTGAGCTCTCGGTGTCAGAAATTGTCCGGACTTGTCAGATGAGCTTTCGTTCCAGTTCCGCGTGCCGTTAATAATAAATAGGTTTAAAGAATATGGTTTAGAAAGTAGATCGACAAACTAATCTAATTTAGAGGACAATGTTGTTAAAATTATTATTATTATTTTAGTTTATTTATATAGACATAAAATGGATCTTGGTGATATAAATGTGATTGTATTATTATAGTTTGTAACCTAAGATTTAAAAATGATATTTAGGTTTAAAGTTTACATTTTGTTTCTTTTTAATTATTTGATTTCTTTTATTTAATTTAAATTTTAAATAATAATTATAAATTAAAAATATTAAAATAAGTAAAATTACGTTGAATAATTCTACTTAGGGTAAATATAATATGCAATAGTAAGGTTAGAAATTAAATATTTTGTTATAAATATCTATTAACAACAAAATTGATGATGTTATTGGTTAAATTTTTCACATTTGATGTCATTGGTGTATTAGAAAAAGCACTAAATTGATGATGGATAGGTTGGGCACTCAAAATTGGGTATGGTCATTTTGTATAATGTGTGATGGGTGATGTTTTAATGAGGGAAGTTTTCTCTCACAAAATATTATGAAGCAATAGTTCAATAGTTTTACAATAGTGTCAGAGGTCGTATGATCAAACTGTAGACTAATGTGTCCATTCATTTTGTATAGGGGTAAGCAAGTGAGGTAATGGCATTTGCACCCCCTTGCAAGATAAAATTATTCTCTTTTTTAATCCAAGCTATTGAAGGACACAATGCCACTGAAGTGAAAATGACTAGTGGAGGCTAACAAAGTTTTTATGGGGAGAATCAAAGTTTAAATTTGATATAATGAGTTTAAAAGTAGGTTATTTTTATTTTATACAAGGTTAATGATACAAGTATATAATATAATAGGTGATACACAAGAGTTAAAGCCTTTAGTGCTGAACAAACCTAATTTTGATTTCTTTTATACTCTTTCCTTCAACATCAACAAATATTGGATGTTGCTAGTAATGCTTCACTATGGCTTATGGGTAGAATAGGCACCATCACCAGGCCAGACAATGCAACTCATATGATTGGAAGTGTGATTGGAAGTGCAAAGGTATGGGGTGCAACAATATGGCATGAAGGCACCATCATGATAAAAGGTCTTGGACTCAAGTTTTATCTCCATTAGAGACATTTTGAATCATAAAGTTTCTCATGCAAAATAATCAAGGCAGGAAGACAAGTCCCTTATGGCTTGACAAGACACTATGGCACAACAATGCCATGGTTGGTCCTCGAACCTTATTCAATTAGAGCTTCAAGTACAATCCACAATATAACCTTATTTATTTTGGGGAATGCAAGGTTAGTATACAACGATAGGACTAGAGGCCATGTGGAGGGTGCAAGATAGTGGTTTTACATCTAGAGTAGAGAGTAGAACCAAGACACATGAGCATTATATAAAAGATAATGGTGGTGGCTTCTCCCTTAATGCCAACTGATCACATATTTCTAGAACAATTCTTGATGTGCTATGTATGACGAAGGGGTATAGACTATTGTGCTTTATCTCAACACATACACTAGGTATTATATTTGAATCTTTAGATCATCCTTTATTTTCCATGATGAGCCAATGTCAAATGAATTTACGTAGGTTGAGAAATATTTTTAATGGACCGTTGTCCACTTTGACCATATTAGGGTGCACAAGTATTATTTGGAAATGGATCATAATTTTAAACCTTCTTGCTTATTTCTTTTGACTACTTGGCTTTGTTCACACGTTCAAGGATGTTATGTTACTTCTTAGCACCCCTACAGATGTGTTAATTTTTTTCACTATGGGATTTTTCTTTGGATTTAGTTTGGCATGAGATTCATATGGCTTTAAGTCACTTGCATAATGACCCAACAAGGCAATTTTAATAAAGAAGAAAAAATCTTAGAGCTGACATGACTGTTGGCATAGTATTTAAGGGGTTGTGCTTAAGATTTTTTGTTGAGGAGAAGGTGTAAGTTCAAATTCCATGCCCCTTACCCTTCATGTTTGATGATTTTCAGTTGGCCTTGATTATCAAGATGGTGGTTGACAACATCGAGGTGGTTGTCTCTAACATCATTTTTGTTACTTATGAATAATTTATCCCAATATGACATTGATAAGTAATGGTAATCACTTCTTTGCATGCCCAATCATCTATCCACTTAGTAATAGATAAGAGGGATACGTGAAAATCTCCCATTTGTTAATCTAAGGATATATAGCACATTCTAATATATTACACATACACCTAATATTTTGAAGTTCTATGAATTTGGTGGTCTTTTATGTGATTTGAAGGGTGAACTTCTAGATGACATAATTTTTTGCATGCAAAAGCATTTCGAGCCCTTTTTTAGTATATATGATTTTTTTTTGAGTTATTCATAATGGAGACATCTATTCTATTATATTTTGTTAGTAGAATAATTTATTATTGTAAGAATTTTTTGGACCCTTTGTTTTTATCATTTTGTCCTCTATTTGGATTCTAGATCCAAGAGGAACATGGAACTTGACACAACATTGTACTTAATGTGATATATTGTATACACTTGGTAAGCTTTCTTCATCTTTCTCTTTCTTTAGATATTGGATTTGATGATATGGTGGCTTGGATAGGTGATATTAGATGATTTTGACATGGGCACACTAGCTATGGCTTGCTACACATAAGCTCACTTGAGCTGATAAGTATAAGATATAGAGTTGGCAACATATTCCTCTAAGAGAAAGAACATTGACAAATACTATGACATTGCTCCTCTATTCATGGGTATGATATTTTGATAGTTGCTATGAGCTTGCTTATTTTATTAGGGGTAAGGATACTTTCGTTGTTGTGAGATTGCTCTTTGGCTTATGAGCAAGAGAATTACTAGTAGTTAAATGCTTAGTACTGTAGCCAAGCACTAAAATTTTGATGATGAGATAAATTGTATATTTGATAGTTAGCATAATATACACCTTGTTTCGATAGGGGTCATATGTATGAGATTGATAGTTTAGATACTCTAGCTCCAATTGATTGGATGGACCTTTTTCGTAGTTTCTTCTCTATTACTCCTTGTGGATGGATAATGCTTTAGGCTATGTTCTTCCTGATGGAGAAGTTTAGGAGAAGATCTTCTTATAAAAACTATCTAGTTTTGATATTTATGGTCATATTATTAAATTTTTATTATATGTTGATGACCTTTTCATAAGAATATCAATATCATGGATCCAAGAGTTGGATTTATAGCTTCATACCCAAGGGATATTTGATCTAGTTCATGCATTTTAGCAGTGTGTCAAGACAAGCTATTAGCTTCCATGAACAAGATCATAGTTAAGGAGGTTCTTGTTTGAGTGTTGGAGCATCTTGGAGTTTACAATGAGGCTTTCTTTGTATATGTACAGAGTATTCGATATCGGTTGTGATGACTACACTCAATTCTAAGGAGATTCTTACATGGCTACAATAGCATCTTTATGTAGTAGATTTTTTAGATGAGGTAGAAAGTTTAGATGTTACTTAGAGATTCAAATACTCTCAGGTCCATTAGAGCATCCATTATGGGAGAAGATTTTACCAACTCTCTAATGAATTCCCTCCTTGCCCACCAAGCTCAAATTATGGGGTTCTTAGAAGATGGTAATTTGACCTTGTTGGCCAAGGCGATATTGGATAATTTAAGCCTATAGGAAACCAATGATTTATTTCCATAAGCATTATTGGAGTAAACAATAATTTGTTGTATTCACTCCTAGCAGGATTGGTTAAACTAGTGTGGTTAACATCACCTAAACCTTCACTAAAATTTTATAAAGGTATGTTTGAACTTAATCTAACCTTGAACCTTATATCTTTTGAATTTCACACTATTTCTAGTAATGAACAAAACAATCCATTCACCCAAATCTTAGATATAAAGTGTAAAAAGGGACAAAAGATAGATTTATATTATGAGTGCCTTTAATCACCCAATAATTACTATATTATTTATAGATAAAAGTTACAACACTTTAATGCAATGAATGAATTTGCTGTGGGATATTTATACTAATACCAAAACCCTAATTACATAATCATGTTAACCTAAGTGGATATAATAAGTGGGCATTAGATTAATTAGAAATTACAAGTTACATTTAACGATAACAAGGTTAACCATAAACCATAAGGATTACATAAATGAATAATAATAAAATACATTATACAAAGGTTTCCTATAGGTATATACAAAATTATATCATACAATGTTGACCTTGACCAGGTCACACTTTCTACACCGTCATAATATTAATTGAAAGGCTAAAGAGAAAATACATTAATGATAATAACATTTTCTTCCATAATGGATACTCTACTGAACTTCCATACTTGAAAAAAACTTAGCTGAATCCTTCTCATCATCTAAAAGTCTACTTATACAAAGATGCCCATGCACAAAAATCTTCTTACGCTAGACTATATTCACCACAAACACTATCAAATACTTCCACACATATAAAAAATTACCTTCGAAGTACATGAAAATTGGTTTTTTGCATATGATTAGCATGATTCAACAAAATCATTATGAATAATACACATTAATAATATTGAATCAAAAGACGGATATTCTTTCTGGGTCGCAGACTCGCAACGCCCATGCAAGCCATTCAATGGAGCGAATGGGAGCCCGTACATTTAACAGAGATTTTGACGTCGGGGACCACCAGGAAGCGCAGAAATAATTTTAAACGGTTCAAAGTGTCCGTAGGTGCAGAAACTGCTACAGTTACTTGTCGAAATTGACGAAGTTGAGTTGTCGGTGTCAGAAATTGTCCGGACTGGTCAGATGAGCTTTCGTTAGCTGCTTCCGGTTGATGTTTGGTCAAAGTCTGTCTTTTCCCGAAACGCTTCCGCCTGCCGTTAATAATGAATAGGTTTAAAGAATATGGTTTAGAAGGTAGATCGACAAACTAATCTAATTTAGAGGACAATGTTCTTAAAATTATTATTATTATTATTTTAATTTGTTTATATAGGCATAAAATGGATCTTAGTGGTAGAATTATACAGGCATAAAATGGATCTTAGTGGTATAATGTGATTCTATTATTATTATAGATTGTAATCTAAGATTTAAATGTGATATTTAGGTTTAAAGTTTACATTTTGTTTTTTTTTTAATTATTTGATTTCTTTTATTTAAATAATGATTATAAATTTTAAATATTAAAATAATTATATATTATTTTAAGTAAAATTACATTTAGTATAAGTTTTAACTGATATAAAACAAGTGTAAGATAACCGTTAATCATTTTAGTTTTAAATATATTTGTATTTAAAATTTGTACATATTTAATAAAAACATATTTTGTTAATGTCATAACATTTTTATGGTTATTTATGTATTTGTATTTAAAATTTTCCATATATTTAATAAATAAAATATTGAGGTATTTTCCATATATTCTATGATTGGAATTTTGTTCATGTTAATACCTACTATCTATCTACATAATTTGTTAATACCTACTTACCTATCTAACTATATAATTTATAATTTATTTTTTAATTAATTTGTTGAAAAAGATTTTTAAAAAATTAAAATATAAAAAAATATTATAGGTATGCTTGGTAGAATAAACATTAAGACATTGTTTGGGTGAATTATACATTAGACCTAACAATAACCCCATAGAATCCATATTCTAACTGGAGATAACGTTAAAATGAATAACCATGAATAAAAGACCTTGAAAATAAAATTTTTAATATCTTATTATCGTTGATGATATTTTATTTAACAATTAATAACCTTAGAAATAGAATTTCCACTATCTTAGCCTTGTTAATGGTATTTTAGTTAACAATTAATAATATTGGAAATAGAATCTTGAGCATCTTATTATTGCAAATGGTATTTAAGTTAGCAATTAAAAAATACATAAAGTATAATATAAACCAAAAGCTTTAATGGATAAGTATAAAAATTCCTTTAATTTGATTGGTTGGATTAGTTATAGTTTTTTTTTTTTTTTGAAGGTTGGCGTTTCATGAAACTATATTTTCCTTCTACACAAGGATCATGTTGAAAGATGGTAATGAAACTATAGTATGCTCTTTGGTGATGCTTCAACTTGTGTTCAAGTTAATGAAGCTCTTTCCCCCTCTTGCCCTTTTTAATGGTCTATCAGACAAGGTTACTTTCTTGCTCCTTTTTTGTATGTTTTGGTTGTCGATGCTCTTAGTTATCTTCTTCATAAGGCTCATTGTGATGGCCTCATTCAAGGTATTAATATTGTGGGATAAGCATGCTCTTATCTCACATTTTACTCATGATTCCCTTTTTTTCTTCAAAATACCCAACAAGAGGTGGATACGACTAAAGAGATTGTTCAACTATTTTATGACGTCTTTGGCTCTTGTATCAATGATTCTAAAACTGAAGTCTTTTATACCTCTTCTTCTCCTTGTGTATGCAACACCTTGACTGAGTGGAAGATCATCCCTCATGGTATGATTGTGTGTTATTTGAGAATTATTTTTGGGATTAATATCTCCTAAAGATATGTGGAACTGGGTTATGGAAAGACTTCAAAAATATTTAATGCTTAGCTAGCTCAATTTCTTTCCTTAGTAAGAAGAAATCAAGTTGTGAATAAAATTATGATAGCCTCTCATGTTTAGTACTCCTCTTTCTTGATGGTCCCCAAGGTAGCCTATAACAAATTAACTCGGCCCATTCGTAAAATTTTATGGACCAAATGGGATGGGAAGGTGGGAATGATTGTCATCTCATAGAAGCTTTGTACTTAATCTAAGGCTTTATGAGGCCTAGGCATCATTGATCCTCTTATCCAAAGCAAAAATTTACCTGTAAAATGGAAATGGGTTGCTAGAGCCATCAATGGTGATGAAAATTGCAAACACCTATTTCGTTACAGAATCTCGCTAGCTACTCACAAAAGTAAATGGAAATAAACCCCTTGGGAGGATAAGGTCCTTAATGCATCTTACTTTATGGTTAAAGGATATATGGTGTCCAAAGACATACCCAAAATTTCTTCATATAACGATCACTCCCACAGATGAATGTTGATATATGGTGTATTTTAGTAAGACATAGCTATAGTATTTTTGTTTCTAAAATATTATATTCATATGTATATTCAGTTATGAATACTTTACTCCTTATCCACCTCATTTTGTTTTTTAGCTGGTGGGAAATGTTAGCACCATTATGTTGTAATATCCCGATTAATGAATTAATATAATATAGCTTTTTGTCCAAAAAAATAAATATGGTAATCTAACCTTGTTGGCCAAGGCCAATATTGGATAATGTAAGCCTACTTAATGATTTGTTTTATTCACCCCTAATGAGATTGGTTAAACCAATTATATATTTAATCTTATCCAAAACTATATTAAGGATTCATCAAGGTATGGTTGTACTTAACCTTGAAGCTTATGCCTACTTAGGATAAATATAATATGCAATTGTAAGGGTAGATATTATATATTTTGTTATAAATATCCGTTAACAACACAATTGATGATGTCATTGGTTAAATTTCCCATATGGGATGTCATTGGTGTATTAAAAAAAATACTCAAATGATGATGGATAGGTTGGGCACTCAAAATTGGGCATGGTCATTTTGTATAATGTGTGATGGGTGATGTTTTAATGAGGGAATTTTTCTCTCATAAAATTTTATGAAGCAATAGCTCAATAGTTTTACAATAGTGTCAAAGGTTGTATGGTCGAAATGTAGATTAATATGTCCATTCATTTTGTATAGGGGTAAGCAAGTGAGGTAATGGCATATGCACCCCCTTGCTAGATGAAATTATTCTCTTTTTTAATCCAAGCTACTGAAGGACACAATGCCACTGAATTCAAAATGACTAGTGGAGGCTAACAAAGTTTTTTTATGGGGAGAATCAACGTTTAAATTTGAATTAATGAGTTTAAAAGTAGGTTATTTTCATACAAGGTTAATGATATAAGTACATAATATAATAGGTGATACACAAGATTTAAGGCCTTTAGTTATGAACAAACCTAATTTTGATTTCTTTCATACTCTTCCTTCAACATCAACAAATATTGGGTGTTGCTAGTAATGCTTCACTATGGCTTATGGGTAGAATATGCACCATCACCAGGCCAGATAATGCAACTCATATGATTGGAAGTGTGATTGGAAGTGCAAAGGTATGGGGTGTAATAGTATGACATGAGGTCACCATCATGATAAAATGTCTTGGACTCAAGTTTTGTCTCCATTAGAGACATTTTGAATCACAAAGTTTCTCATGCAAAATAATCAAGGCAGGAAGACAAGTCCCTTATGGCTTGACAAGGCACTATGGCACAACAATGCCATGGTTGGTCCTCAGATCCTATTCAATTAGAGCTTCAGGTACAATTCACAATATAACCTTCTTTATTTTGGGGAATTCAAGGTTAGTGTACTACGATAGGACTAGAGGCCATGTGGAGGGTGCAAGATAGTGGTTTTACATCTAGAGTAAAGTGTAGAACCAAGACACATAAGCATTTATAAAAGATAATGGTGGTGGCTTCTATCTCAATGCCAACTGATCACATATTTCTAGAATAATTCTTGATGTGCTATGTATGACGAAGGGGTATAGATTATTGTGCTTTAGCTCAACACATCCACAAGGTATTATATTTGAATCTTTAGATCATCCTTTATTTTCCATGATGAGACAATGTCAAATGACTTTAGGTAGGTTGAGAAATATTTTTAATGGATCATTATACACTTTAACCATGTTGGGGTGCACAAGTATTCTTTGGAAATGGGTCATAATTTTAAACCTTCTTGCTTATTTCTTTTGACTACTTGGCTTTGTTCATCATGTTCAAGGATGTTATGTTACTTCTTAACATCCCTACAGATGTGTTAATTATTTTCACTATGGGATTTTTCTTTGGATATAGTTTGGCATGAGATTCATATGGATTTAAGTCACTTGCACAATGACCCAACAAGACAGTTTTAATAAAGAAGAAAAAATATTAGAGTTGACATGACTATTGGCATAGTAGTTAAGGGGTTGTGCTCAAGATTTTTTTGTTGAGGAGAAGGTGCAAGTTAAAACTCCATGCCCCTACCCTTCTTGTTTGATGATTTTTAGTTGACCTTGATTATCAAGATGGTGTTTGACAGCATTGAGGTGGCTGTCTCTAACATCATTTTTGTTATTTATGAATAATTTATCTTAATCTAACATTGATAAGTAATGACAATCACTTCTTTGCATGCCCAATCATCTATCCACTTAGTAATAGATAAGAGGTATAGGTGAAAATATCCCATTTGTTAAATCTAAGGATATATGGCACATTCTAATATATTACACATACACCTAATATTTTGAAGTTCTATGAATTTGGTGGTATTTTATGTGATTTTAAGGGTGAACTTCTAGATGCCATAATTTTTTGCATGCAAAAGCATTTCGAGCCCTTTTTTAGTATATATGATTTTATTTGAGTTATTCATAATGGAGACATCTATTCTATTATATTTTGTTAGTAGAATAATTTATTATTAGAAACTTTTTTGGATCTTTGTTTTTATCATTTTGTCCTCTATTTGGATTCTAGATCCAATAGGAACATGGAACTTGACACAACACTGTACTTAGTTTGATATATTGCATACACTTGGTAAGCTTTATTTATATTTCTCTTTTTTTAAAGAGTTTGGATTTGATAATATGGTGGCTTGGATAGGTGATATTAGCTGATTTTGACATGGGTACACTAGCTATGGCTTGCTACACATAAGCTCACTTGAGCTGATAAGTATAATATATTGAGTTGGCAACATATTCCTCTAAGAGAAAGAACATTGACAAATACTATGACATTGCTCCTCTATTCATGGGTATGATATTTTGATAGTTGTTATGAGCTTGCTTCTTTCATTAGGGATAAGGATACTTTCGTTGTTGTGAGATTGCTCTTTGTCTTATGAACAAGAAAATTACTAGTAGTTAAATGCTTGGTATTGTAGCCAAGCACTAAATTTTTGATGATAAGATAAATTGCATATTTGATAGTTAGCATAATGTACACCTTGTTTCAAGAGGGGTCTCTCATATGCATAGGATTGATAGTTTAGATACTCTAGCTCCAATTGATTGGATGGACCTTTTTTTTAGTTTCTTCTCTATCACTCCTTGTGGATGTATAATGCTTTAGGCTATGTTCTTCCTGATGGAGAAGTTTAGGAGAAGATCTCCTTATAACAACTATCTAGTTTTGATATTTATGGTCATATTATTAATTTTTTATTATATGTTGATGACCTTTTCATTAGAATCTCAATATAATGTATCCAAGAGTTGGATTTATAGCTTCTTACCCAAGGGATATTTAATCTAGTTCATGCATTTTTAGGAGAGTGTCAAGAGAAGCTATTAGCTTCCATGAACAAGATCATAGTTAAGGAGGTTCTTGTTTTAGTGTTGGAGCATATTGGAGTTTGCAATGAGGTTTTCTTTGTATATGTACAGAGTATTCGATATCGGTTGTGATGACTAAAATCCATCCTAAGGATATTCTTACATGGCTATAATAACATCTTTATGTAGTACATTTTTTAGATGAGATAGAAAGTTTAGATGTTACTTAGAGATTCAAATACTCTTAGGTCCATTAGAGAATCCATTATGGGAGAATATTTTACCAACTCTCTAATGTATTCTCTTATTGCCCACCAAGCTCAAATTATGTAGGTCTTAGAAGATGGTAATTTGACCTTGTTGGCCAAGGCGATATTGGATAATGTAAACCTATAGGAAACCAATGATTTATTCCCATAAGCATTATTGGTGTAAACAATAATTTGTTGTATTCAATTATAGCAAGATTGGTTAAACTAGTGTGGTTAACCTCACCTAAACCTTCACTAAAGTAAAGGTATGTTTTAACTTAATCTAACCTTGAACCTTATATATTTTGAATTTAACACTATTTCTAGTAATGAACAAAATAATCCATTCACTCAAATCTTAGATATAAAGTGTAAAAATGGACAAAAGATAGATTTATGTTATGAGCGTCTTTAATCACCAAATAATTACTATATTATTTATGGATAAGAGTTACAACACTTTAATGCAATGAATGAATTTTTTGTGGGATATTTATACTAATACCAAAACCCTAATTACATAATCATGTTAACCTAAGTGGATATAATAAGTGGGCATTAGATTAATTAGAAATTACAAGTTACATTTAACCATAACAAGGTTAAACATAGACCATAGGGATTACATAAATGAATAATAATAAAATACACTATACAATGGTTTCCTATAGGTATATACAAGATTATATCATAAAATGTTGACCTTTGCTAGAAGTCAGGTTACACTTTCCACATCCCTCATAATCTAAATTGAGAGGCTAAGGAGAGAATACATTAGTGATAATAAAATTTTCTTCCATAATGGATACTCTACTAGACCTCCATACTTGAGAAAGACTTAGCTGAATCCCCCTCATCATCTAGAAGTCTACTTATGCGAAGATGCCCATGCACAAGAATCTCTTTAGGCTAGACTATATTCACCACAAACACTATCAAATACTTCCACACATATAAAAATAACACCTCCTCTATTACTCCATATAAGAAAAAAAATCCAAGAATACCCCCTCTTAGAATTTTCTCTAATCTTCTATAGTCATTTAAGGAAAGACTTGGAAGCATGAATTTCCATTTCACAACAACTTCACCTTATTTCAAAACTTCAACTTGCATTGGATCCGCTTAATTCCATCACCAAAAGAGGATTTGCATGGACATGCTTATGAGAATAGCCATTACAAATTCCAAGAGTACTTAGACAAAAAATATGAGAGAGAAGAGATCAAGAAGGGTTAGATATTCATGTATAGAGTGAAACAATAGCCGAAGCATATAATAGGAAAAGGTGGCATTCACTAGAGCACATTCTAAATCCTTTTTTTGAGTGCCTTCAAAATATCCAATAGCTACTTTTAGTACCACAAATCCAACTCTCTCTGATGAATATTAACCAAATATTTAGATTGTATAGTATACTATAAATTTACTATTTTAAATAATATAATTTAATGAATATCATGCACAATTAGACCTAAACACTATATCAAGTCTTTGAATGAATCTTACCAATGCAAAGAGCTTGAAAAATTATGTAATTTGAAAAAATGGCTCAAAAAGCTTCCTTATGTAAAAGTTATGTCCTTTGAAATATTTACCCTAACAAACCTCGTAATTTGAAAATTTATCTTCACAAACCTCAGGTATCCAACCATAATCGCTCACTTAGTGACCATTGGTTCACTAATGACTTCCACTAATTGTGTGCCACTTATTTGCCACTAGACTTCTAGAACAAATACAAATTTGACACATTTTGAAATTTGATTGGTTCATTTGGTGTGTATAGAGAGAGTTTTTTGTTGGTATACAAGGGTGCCACATCAGTCTTCATGTTGACCAAGGATCCACATCACCTATTAAGTAATGCGAAAGAGCTTGAGGAGACCTAGGTCAATTGGTAGATAAGTTCTTCATGCCATTTAATCTACCAATGATTTTTGCTGAGGCATGGAGGAAATTTCTCTCTAAAAGAATAATTAAATATCCATAGGTTGTAGGTAAAGAACCAACAAGATGTAAGCCAAAAAAATTCTAACACCATGCAAAAATAAAATCTCTTTTATTATATTGAAAGTAAACTCTCGATTACAATAGATCCCTTTTGAAAAGGGTATTTTACAATCCAATCGCCAAAGGAGATGATCCTCTTTTTACAATGAAATATGGTGTTGTGATCCTCTTTTGGCTACACTCAAAGTGGGAGGTGGGTTTATCATGACCACCACAATGGATCTATATCTTTGGAGCTGGAAACTTTGAATCGATGTGATCTTGAACTTGGAACCTGGAATCTTTGAATCTAAAACCTACACACATGCAAATAGATAAAAATATTTAGTAGCACCTATTAAGATAGATCAAACAAAGATGAGATATGCAACTAGAAAATGGTTAATGCAAATAGAAATGGATAACGAGCATTCACATACATGCATAAATATTTGAGCAACATAACAATAGCATTCACTCCTTTTAGCCCTCTCAATCTCCTCTCCTCTTTTTTCTTCTCATTATATTTTCCTCTCAAATGAGAGGGGTATTTATAGCCTTTGGGGTAAGGTGAGGGGGTGATGAGGTGTCCCTAGGTTAGGTTAAACTAAGGTTAGGTCATGCATGCACCTAAGGTCAACCTATGGAAGGGTGGTCACATGGTGACCAAGGGCTTAGTGTAGGAAAGGGCTTGAGTGGCCAAGGGGGCTACAAAGGAAAATATCCCTATTTAAGTGGTAAAAACCACTATTTTAGGCTTAAGACTACCTAAAGTGAGTCATATGGTCCAAAAGGGGTTGATTTAGGTAGTCTTCTCAATATGACTATACAGATACCTATTTTTGGGATGCGTTGTGTGAAAACATAGCACAAAGAAAAAATAGATGACTCTATGTCAAATTGAAGGTTGATGATGTTCACTCATCTAATAAATGTTAAATGCCCCAATCATGAGAAGAGCATACATTTTCAAACTATTTATTTTGACAAATTAAAGAACTTAGTTTTAGTAAACCTTTCAGCCAGGATTACGATTTTGAGGTATACTTGACCTTGGAAAATTTTTTAGTCATGGGGAGACACTATGGTTCCATGAGCCTCCATGCTTACACAAAATGCCAACAATATGTTTAATTGAAATGTTTGCTTTTGCCCAAGAAAATAGGGAAGTGTATGTTAGTCTTTAGCAATGATTCTTAAATGAATGCGAATTGTATGATTGAGTGTTTGATTATTGATTTGATTATGAATTGTGTGATGTAGGACTACCCCCTCAAACGATGAGTTGATGAGGAAATGATAAAATGATAAAAATGATGAGTCGCTTGACCAAGATGACTTGATGTAGGTTTTTTGGGATCGTTAACAAATTTAGAGGGTGGATGCCCCATTACAAACTTGATTTTGACCCATTTATTGTTGTTTTTGGTGAGTGATATTATGGTAATTCTCTCATCCTACCGAATTGCATGGACAATAATCACTACAACCACTAGGTTTATAGAGAAAATTATTGGATACGAGATTTACTCAAAGTCTACAGATTTTATGTGACCAAAGGGGTTAGGTGACTTTGGAGCATGTTTGATTATGACCAAAGGAATTTGAGTACCTTTGGAGCTTTTTGATGTTGGCCAAGGGGCTTAAGTACCTTTGGGGCATTTTGGATGAATTTGGACCAAAGGAATATAGGTATATTTGGAGCCTTTTTATGGTGACCAAAGGGCTTGTGGGTACCTTTGGAGCCTTTTTGATGTTGACCAAAGGGCTTAAATGCCTTTGGGGTATTTTGGATGAATTTTGACCAAAGGAAGGTGGGTACCTTTGGAGCTTTTTGATGGTGACCAAAGGACTTGTGGGTACCTTTGGAGCCTTTTTGATGTTGACCAAAGGACTTAAATGCCTTTGGGGCATTTTAGATGAATTTTGACCAAAGGAATGTGGGTACCTTTGGAGCCTTTTGATTGTGACCAAAGGACTAGAATGACTTTGGGGTGTTTTGGATGAATTTTTGCCAAAGGAATGTGGGTACCTTTGGAACCTTTTGATTGTGACCAAAGGACTTGTGGGTACCTTTGGAGCCTTTTTGATGTTGACCAAAGGGCTTAAATGCCTTTGGGTTTTTTTTTAATGCATGAATGCACTTGACAGATGTAATTGTGGATGACAAATGTGTGCCTAGACATTGTAAGATGCAAAAGAACATAAATGTAAGCACCATAGGATGTATAAAAGTCATCAATCAAAATGTGAACCTTTTCAACCAAAGTCATACATTTGAAAGTCAACCATATGTAAGGTGATGAAACATGTAGATGATGGATGGATGACCAACAAGATGTTATAAGGGAACAACATGGATTTCATGAGACTCAAACACCCTAGTTAACCAGTCAAAATATGCATACTAACTATATAGGATTTTGAAAAATAAAATTCTACTAGGAAGACCAAGATATTCAATATCCCGTTCAAGAAGATCAAATATTCACTATGGCTCAGGATATCACCCAGATGAATGCTTGTCTACATGAATTATACTTAAGGTCAAAAGCTCTATCATATGACAAAGTCAAAGAATTGGAGTACCTGTACATCACCTTCAAAGAGAAGACAGATACGTACGAGGAGACCTGGAAGAGGGCCTGCACCACTTACAATGAGGTTGTTCTAGAAAAGAACAAACAAGAAAAGGAGAAGCAAATAAAGGCTAAGAAAGCCTCATCCAGCAGCACAACACCTCCGGGTCAAAGAGAAACAAAAAAATCCAATGAAGATACTCTAGAAGAATGATCGCCCCAAAGCATGATTTTTTGTTTTTACTTGAATTACCCTAGGAGGTGCCAAGAATGTTGGTCAAAATGACCACATCCAGGGAAAGAAGGAATAATATTCTCAAGATACTAAGTGTAGCAAAAAGTCATGATGGTGTGATATTTTGAAGGCCATGGAGTGGACTAAGGCCAAAAATCATGATGGCGCAACATTTTGAAGGCCATGGAGCGGACTAAGGCGCAAAAGTCATGATGGTATGACATTTTGAAGGCCCGATGATAGAATGAGGCTAAAATTCATGATGACACGACATTTTGGAGGCCATGGAGCAGACTAAGGCCAAAATTCATGATGGCGCAACATTTGAAGGCCATGGAGAAGACTAAGGTCAAAAGTCACAATAATGCGACATTTTGAAGACCAAGGACCAAGCTGAGACAGAAAGTGAGGATAGCACAATATTTTGAAGGCTATGGAGCAGACTAAATACAAAAGTCATGATGGCATGATATTTTGAAGTCTCGGTGATAGACTAAGTCCAAAAGTCATGATGGCTATGGCGCAATATTTTGAAGGCCCTATGATGGACTAAGGCCAAAAGTCATGATGGCATAAAATTTTGAATGCTCAATGATAGACTAAGTCCAAAAGTCACTATGGCATGATATTTTGAAGACCGAGGACCAAACTGAGACAAAAAGTCATGATAACGCGATATTTTGAAGGCTTAGTGGACCATGAGATTTGAGAGATTAGAGAAAGATCGTTGTAACAAGAATATCCCAAACTCTTTCAATTAGAAGCTCCATCACTTCTTAACCTTCTTCTGTACCAGAATGAGTCTACGAGCATACTATTGTAACAAGTTTCTATTTTCTATTATGTAAAAATCTTATATATAAAATGAGCGACCCAAGCAAATGGTCAGATCTTAGGCGTTTACAAGGCTATGTATACAGACTTCTGAAAGCTAAATAAAGATCTCCATTCTGGTTCTTGGCTCATTGGTGTTTTAAAATTAAGTATGTATATGTTGTCTATTGTTGTTTGAATTAAGTTGAATGTAATCCACATCAATTATTATTATAAATTCCTGCATTAACATTCTGTTAGATATGTAATTTAACTTCACAGATAAAGCAATATTTTCATAAAGCATTCACGAGGAGTTTTAGTTTCTATGTTTTGGTTCTATTATGCTTCTCTGCAAAAGGCTGTAGTAGTAGCTGTTGCTGTTGCTTAATCTATACCATTTTAATCCTTTAGCCATAACTATATTTCCCTCTCTTTATGAATTTCCTTCTCTCTCCATTTTCCTAAAAGAAGCAAAGGAACCAGCTTCCTCTGGAGATTGAACCAGGTAGACTCTTTTTTGACCTGGTCTTTCAATGTTAGCAAAGTCTTAGGCGCAAACATAACCAAAGGTAGATTTTGCTCCAACACTATCCAGGTTGAATATTTTATTGGCTAAATTATCTTAGCCTTTAGCAACTTCAATATTTATTCTCTCATTATGGATTCAATCCTAGGATTCACAGGCCTTTGTTTTTTCCTAAATGGTTTTGCATTAGGCTCTAACTCAATTGTGTGTTGGATGACCTTCTTATCATATACTTTAAGTTTCTCATATGACCAAGCTACAATGTCTTGGTACTTTAGGTAGAAAGATTTGATATCCTCCTTTTCTTCTAGAGAACATTAGACTCCAACCTTGAGCTTCTTTTCCTTTTCAATTTAAATTTCTTTATAGATTTTTCATTGATTTCCATGGATCTGATATTTTTCCTATCTTCATTGTCAAAAAGGCTCTCTAGAGTAACCAACCCTCTAGGTATATGATTTTTATTGAGTTGAATGAAATCTTGTTGATCAGTCTCTTATGGATTTTTCTCTTGAAAAGTGGATATACAGGCTTATATCACCAGAAAATCAATGATTTGTTCATCACTTTTGAAGACCTGCCAAAAAATCTTCTTGTTTGGCACTACAGGCCTAAAAATAATTTTGATCCCCTTGTATTTATTAACCCTTATATCTATAGAAGGGTTGAAATTAGCTCCCCTAACTACTAAATAATCTACCAAGGTATTCTTTCTCCTAGGAATAAAATTAATATTTAGGGTGTCAAAGAATTCCATCAAATCCCATACCCTGTTTCTATATGCTTTCAGGTAATGGTGTTTGTTGTTGCACCTTTCCCTTACTTGATTTACAATTAATTTAGAGTCACCATTTATTTTTAAGATCTTAATTCCCATTGCTTTTAGCTTGCATTAGCCCAAGTCATAAAGCCTCATATTTTACAGTATTATTAGTGCATGACCATGTTAACCTATATGTGAAACTCTTTATCCCTTCTTATTGGGATTGTAATACTACAACAGAACTAGCACCATTCCTGCATCTTGCACCATCAAAGTGCTAGGTTTTTGTTTCTCTCAAGGACTAGTTAGATATAGCAAAAACTCTTTTCTCTATCTCTACAGAAATATTGTATGTACCCATACCTGTCCCAAATTGAATATAATCCTCTCTAAAAGGCAATTCATATTCAACCTCCAACTCTTCAAAGTTATCCACAAATTTAAAATCCTCCAGAGAAGTGATATTGCACATATCCTCTTAATTTTTTTGATTTATCTATCAGAGGCATGGAATTGTTTGAAGGGAGCCTTGTTTAGGGTGGCCTGCCTATGGGTGAATTTGTCTTTGGGGTCATATTTCCATTTTTGTGGTAGATCTATCAATTTCAGGTCCTTTAGAACTTAAGAGATTCGCTCATGGTCTCCCTTCTTCGATACTATCACTCCCTTGTACTAGAAAGGCATGATGCAAGTATGTGTCCTCTGAGCACCCGTCCCAAACTTATTATTGATGAACTCTATTTGTCTTATGTACTCTAGAGCAAAAATTTACTTGGTGATGTAGTAAGGCAACAAGAAAGGTTTCTCCGTGAAGCCATAGAGCATGATGACTACCCCTTGTGTCAGGATGAACCAGTATCCTTATTTTGTATGGGGGTGTCTCAAGGTGTCTTGCTTTTGCTTAGGAATTCTTGGCATATGGCCTTTTATGAGTTTGAGAGTAGGGCCTAATAATTCCATATTAAAGTGGTAATATGAACCCGCTTTCAAAGGAAGAAGAGTCCATTCACATACAGGTAGGTGCTCCCCCTTTTGATATTTTGTAATGGTGGAAATAAAACCCAAATTCTTGACCTGAAAGAAGAAAAATATCCAAACTTGATATGAAGAATACCTAAAGGTATCTGGGACCTCTTTTTGTAGCTTGAAAAGGCCTGTATGTAGTTGCTAGACCAGGTATGCTAGCCAGTCGAAATAGATCGGCACTCTACCACGATTTACATGCACTTTATCGTAGAACTTGGGGTTATATATGCACTACGCCATTGTAATTTACCACCCGTAGACTTGGGTGTCATATTTCGACCCTACCACCATGGCCAACATGGAAAATAGTTATTTATTATTAAACCTAGATAGAGGAATGAGGGATTTTGACACAGATTTATTAGAAAGAGTGTCTAACATGTGCTATTGCAGGAATACCCTGATGTTTGGGGTATTGATATAGTACTTCGTAGAGTTGATAGGATCAAACTAGATAGGAGGAACCACAGGTTTCCTTACATAGGTGAAGATGGACCTAATTGTGTTGGGGTCGAGCGTGAATATGGCTTCCCTCTTGTAGTTTCTTACCATTCTATGCTTAACATCATACATTTTTTCCATTGCTTGAATGAGCTCAGGACAGGAGTGGACTTGGGGGAAGACGTACCAGTAGATTAAATAATGGTACAGGAATGTGCTTAGGATAGACAAAGACATGTCTGTGGCCATATTGGTAGCTACATCCTTTCAAATTTTCTTTGGATCCTTCCATGTTATTTTCACATCTACAATATGACTGTCGGGGTCCACAAAGCTTTTTCCTTTTTTGCTTGAGCTTCATTTTTTCTTTGAATGTGTGGCCGAAGAAGTAGTAGCTAGAGGTGTGGCTTCCATGGTTGTGTTTCATATTCTGGTAGCTAGAAAAAGTATGGGGCTTGCTTAGGAGGGTGTTACAGAGCTTTCTGAGTAAGCAAGGAAAACACAGTGGGCAAGAAGAAGAGATAATGTGGAAGATGAAAAGAAATGGGGATGGAAGATAAGAGATATAACCAATATGCTAGTGCAAAAATGGCATGTAATAAATATCAACGTGATGTGGAATAATTTTGGTTGGCGGTGTGCGCCCTAATACCAATTTTAAATATCACTGAGAGTCTCAATTTGTGTGCCAGTATTTCAAAGGCCAACAACCTTTGTTGCCATTTTTTTTGGTTTAGACCAATGATACGCTCTACTACTATACCTGGCTAATAAATTGGCACCTTTTTTGTCTTGGACCAATAAATTTGTGCCACTTCTATTTTGGGCCAATCAGCGGGTATGATGGTACCTTAAAAGAGGTGCTCTTTATGGTCTCAAGATCACTGCTTTTATTTCCAAAAGTCCTCGGTTGGTCTTGACATGGCGCTCTCTACCTATCCAACAATACTAGGTCTGACGTGGCATTCAACTGCCCATAAGTCACAAAATCATGATATTTTATATGGAAGGGGCCTTTGAGTGTCAAAAAGTTGCACCATCATGACATTTTGCCTTGGCAAAGTGCCCAACTACCCAAAAGTCATGAAATAATGAAAATTTTTCTTGAAGGGGCCATTGCATACCAAAAATTCATGCCATCAGGACATTTTGCCTTGGCGAAGCGTCCAACTACCCAAAAGTTTTGAAATCGTGACATTTTACATGGAGGGACCATTGTGCACTGAAAAGTTGCGCCATCACGACATTTTGCCTTGAAAGCTTAAAATAAAAAAAATATTTACATAAAATATGGAAGTATGTCATCAAGCCTATGACATAACTATTGAAAAAAGATGTTTTCAAATGGATAGACATAAGAAAGCAAGCCTTACAACAGATCAAAGAACAAATAGCTCAAACTCCCATCCTAGTGAACCGAGATTACTCTAGAGATTTCATCTTATATGCTATAGGTGAACAAGGGAGCTATGCTGTGGTGCTTATACATAAATGAACTAATAATGAAGAAAGACCCATAAATTTTCTAAGTCAGGCTATACAAGAATTTGAAGAAAAATATAACTTCATTGAGAAGTAGATCTATGCAATAATGAAATATTTAATTTTTTTTAGGTATTTCTTATCACAGAGTAGAATTATTGTCTATATAATCCACCATGATGTACGAATATTATTCATACAAGGGGATCTCAGTGATATAAGAGCTGGTTGGGTGACTAAAATACAATAATAGGATGTAGAGATACACCCAACCAAGCTGGTAAGAGGCAGAGCACTATGCCAAGAGCTTGCCAAGCAAGTTGTAATAGGTTTTATAGCTTGCCATACTAAAACAATAGTAGTATATGGAGATCAACCTACAAAAAAACTTGAATGGGTAGATGATTTGATCAGTTACTTACAAACTAGGAAATGCCCAACCAATATGAATGTTTCATAAAGAAGACGGTATAGGATCCAGGCCTTAAAATACACCCTAATCCCTAAAGGACTATACATAAAGAATTTAGATGGAGTGTTGCTTCTATGTGTAAATACAAATTAGAAGCAAAAGATCCTGGAAGAATTCCATGATGGCTCATCTAGAGGACACTATTCAAGAAGGACCACTGCCTTAAAGATCATCAGAACTGGATGCTACTGGCTGACTATTTTCATAGACACCTTTAGAATAAAAAAGAAATGCAAAGAATGCCAGAGATACGTCGAAAAAAATAGGAATGCTTCGATGCCATTGAAGTCCATTCAAGTTGAAGAACCTTTTAAGCAATGGGTGTTGGACTTTGTGGGAATAATAGAGCCCAACTCTTCCATAGGACATAAATACATTCTAATAGCTAATGACTACTTCACGAAATGGGCAGAAGCAATACCAACCAAGAAAGTGGACCAGGAGGTCATGATAGAATTAATGGAAAGCTTAATCACAAGATTCGACATCCCAGATGCATTAGTTATGGATAATGGTTCATCCTTTGTGGGTGCCAAAATGACTGACTTCACATGCAAGTATGAGATTAATCTGAAGATATCTTTGAACTATTATCCCTAGGGAAATGGACTAGCTGAGTCCACAAACAAAAACCTACTCAGGATTTTGAAGCAAACTTTGAAAGATAATAAGAGAATTTGGCACTCTTTGATAAATCAAGTGCTTTGGGCTGATAGAATTACCATAAAAAAATATATCAAAACATCCCCCTACTCTCTGGTATACGATAAAGAAGCAGTCCTTCTGATACACATAGAGATACCAAACTTGAAGCTACTCAATAAAACTGGTACTGAAGAGGTAGAACCAATGGAGAATAGGCTGATCCAACTCCTACAGTTGGAGGAACATAAGGAATAAGCCTATGACCACTATCAGAAGCATACAACTGCCACAAAGGGATGGTTCGATAAAAAAACCACCCTAAGAAAATTTAAGGTGGAAGACTTAGTCCTCAGATGGAATGAGAAGAAGTCTAAACCTAGAAATTGTGATAAATTTTATGCCTTCTGGGAAGGTCCTTTTGAAATAATAGAAGAGAAGCAACACAACTCCTTCTAGTTGAGGGATGAACAGGGCCAGGTTCAACCTATCCTCGTCAATGACTTCCATATGAAGCTGTAATATAAGTAATGGGTTCCTTCCACTTTGTATGTATTTTATGTAAATATTTGTTTTCTTTCAAGATTTCAATGCAAAATATCACAATGGCATGACTTTTTGATGCACGATGGCCCCTCCATGTAAAATGTCATAATTTTGTGACTTTTGGGTATTTGGATGCTTTGCCAAGGCAAAACATTGCGATGACATGACAATTTTGGCACGCAATGGCCCCTTCAAGGAAATTTGTTATGATTTCATAACTTTTGGGCAGCTGGGTGCTTCGCCAAGGCAAAATGTCACGATGGCGTGACTTTTCGGCATTAAAAGGCCCCTTCCATGTAAAATGTTATGATTTAGTGACTTTTGGGCAACTGAGCGCCATGTTAGACCTGGTACTATTGGATAGGTAGAAAGCGCCATGTCAAGACCAGCCAGGGACTTTTGGCAATACAAGTAGTGACCTCGAGACCATAAAGAGCATATTTTTTAAGGTACCACCGTACCCATTGATTGACTCAAAATAGAAGTACAAATTTATTGGCCCAAGATAGAAAATACACTAACTTATTAGCCAAGTATAGCAGCAGAGCGTATCATTGGTCCAAACCAAAAAAAATGACAACATATGATTGTTGGCCTTTTAAAGACTAGCACACGAACCGATACTCCTAGTAATATTTGAAATCTATATTGGGGCACACACCGCCAACAAAAATTATTCTACATCATGTTGATAGTTATTACATGCCATTTTGGCATGAGCATATTGGTTATATTGCTCATCTTCCATCCCCCTTTCTTTTTATCTTCCATATTGTCTCTTCTTCTTGCCCACTGTGTTTTTCCTGCTCGCTCAAAAAGCTCTGTAACACCTTGCTAAGCAAGCCCCAGACTATTTATAGCTACTAGACTATGAAACACAACCATGGCAGCCACACCTCTAGCTACTAATTCTTTGGCCACACCTTCAAAGAAAAAACGAAGCTCAAGCAAAAAAGGAAACAACTTCGTGGACCCCGATAGTCATATTACAGATGTGAAAATAACATGGAAGGAGCTGAAGCAAATTTGAAAGGATATAGCTGCTAGGATGGCCACAGACGTATATTCCTCTAGCCCAAGTACATTACCATACCATTCTTTACTCTACTGGTATGTATGCCCCCAAGTCCACTCTTGTAACGAGCTCATCCAGGTAATGGCAAAAATGTACAACGTTAAGCACAGGGTGGTAAAAAACTACAAGGGGAAAGCCATGTTCATGCTTGACCCCGACACAATAAGGGCCATCTTCACCTATGGAAGGAAACCTACGGTTCCTCCTATCTAGTTTGATCCTGTCAACTCTGCGAAATACTATATCAATACCCCAAACATCAGGGCATTCCTGCAACAACACCTATCAAACACTCTTTCTAAGAAATTTATGCCAAAACCCCTCATTCCTCTATCAAAGTTTAAGAAAAAAGAACTGTTTTCCATGTTGGACATGGTGGAAGGGTTGGAAGATGACACCCAAGTCTACAGGTGGTAAATTATAGTGGCACAGTGCATATCTAACCCCATGTTCTATGACAAAGCGTACGTAGATCTTGGCAGAGTATTGATCTATTTCGATTGGCCAATGTACCTGGTCTAGCAGCTGTATACGGGTATTTTCAAGCTACAAAAAAAGGTCCCAGATAAATTTAGGTATTATTCATATCTAGTTTGGATATTTTTCTTCTTTCAGGCCAAGAATTTGGGTTTTATTTCCACCACTACAAAAGATCAAAATGGGAGCACCTACTTGTATGTGAATGGACTCCGCTTATTTCAAAAGTGGGTTCATATTACCACTTTAATATGGAATTCTTAAGCCCTACTCTTAAAATTATAAATGACCATATGCCAAGAATTCCCAAGCAAATGCAAGACACCTTGAGACACCCCCATGCTAAAAAAGGGGACTGGTTCATCCTGACACAAGGGGTAGTCATTAGGCTCTATGGCTTCATGGAGAAACCTTTCTTGTTGCCTTACTGTGTCACTAAGCGAATTTTTGCTCTAGAGTACGTAAGATAAATAGAGTTTATCAATAGTAAGTTTGGTATGGGTGCTCATAGGACACATACTTACCTCATGCTTTTCCAGTATGAGGGAGTGATAGTATCGAAGAAGAGATACCACGAGCAAATCACTCGAGTTCTAAAGAAACTGAAATTGATAGAGCTGCCACAAAAATGGAAATATGACCCCGAAGACAAATTTATCCATAGGCAGGCCACCCTAAAAAAGAGTCCCTTTAAATAATTCTATGCCTCTAATAGGCAAATCAATAAATAGGGCAGAAAAAACAATGAAGATCAGCCACTCAAATGGCATATCAAAAAAATGTAGCCACTACCCCTATGGCATGATTTTTACGAGTACTTGGTAGATTGGAGCCCAGGTTCAAACCCAAAACATAATCTCACTAACGAAACCATAAAAAATATGAATAAGAAAGGAAAATACTGGGATCACACTAAAATATTAGCGTGGTGGCAAATGAGATACCACATTCAAACATTCACCAGGTATGGTTTGAAGCTAGACACAAATTTTTCTGCAAGATATGATGCAAATAATGATGAATGGTCTGAAACCCTAGTAGATAAGGTTCCCCTGGGAGTCAATGGAATTCCCATAAAAAAAACTGAAGGTGATACAAAATAAGAAAAGGAGAAAGCAGTAGTAACCGAACAAATAGAAGTCCCCAAAAGAAGACATTGAGAGTTCATCCCCCCTTCAGGATCAAACATAGAATCTGATGATAGTTCTCAGATCGAGCATAGGAGGACAAAAGAATCAAGGAAAAGAAAAGCAAAGTTGAAGAAAGGAGGGACCCAAAATAAGAGAAGAAAAGAAACATCCTCTAAAGATTCAGAGCACAAGAAATAGGAACAACCCAAAGAGTTTGAGGAACGTGTAGGATCAAAGGAGCATGAGAAATCAGAAGACCAAGAGGGAACAAGGAAGAGTTTAGAGCAAACTTTTAAGAAATAGAAGATAGATGAACAAAATGTTGAAACAGCTGAGGAGCCTCCCCTAGAGGAAACCCCTGGTGAGGAGAAATCCCTAACGAAGGAAAAAACTGGCGTTGATGACTCAAGATTGAAGCAAATTACAAAATTCTACACCAAAAATTTATAGGAAACCAAAGACATCACTCCACAAAAGGCCTCAGGTATGTCTCCCATCGATCTTGATACTCTTTCTTCTCCTCATTCCCAGAGAAATTTCCCTCTCCCTTTTGAAGGTTAGGGTAATCCATCACCTTCCCATCAACCTCCACCATCACCTTCTCATCAACCTCCACCATCACCTTCCCATCAACCTCCACCATCACCTTCCCATCAACCCCCACCATATATTCATCAAACTCCCCCATCCACTCAATGAACTCCACCAACTTCACCATCAATGCAAAGGACCCCACCATGGTCTCCCCCTACTTATAAAGGGTCCCATTATAGACAATTAAGTATGGAATCCTCTTTAACCACCACTCCTTTTCCTTCTTCCACCAACCTGCTAAGATTTTAGGCCATGCAAACCGCTTCCCCCACAAGCAACCCTACTGTTGCTAAGTTAAAAATAGTGAAGAAAGCCATCATAAACGCTACCACATGGCTAAAGTTGTAGATATCCCAAAGATATAGCCCATTTCTGAGAAGAAACAATGCTAGATACCATTAGCATGTAGCGGTCCACGATGAAGATGACCCTGCTCGTGCAAAATCCAGAGAAAGAAATGACTCTACAAGACTACCAAGCTGAGGTGACCATGGAGGATATGACCCAACTACCAATGGATGATGAGTGAAGCAAAGCTCATACCAATATGGGGATAATTTATCTAAATGTAGAATACTACAATGAGAAGTTCCTTAGGGCAGAACAGGTGAGGAACTGTTTAGAAGAAGCCCTCCACCAACAAAAAACCATAGAAAAGGCTTTGAAAAATGAAGCCAAGAAATGGGAGCAGAGGTTCAACGAGGCCGTACCCTACAAAGAGAAAGTAGTGAAGGCCAAAGAATAGATTCAAGTGCTGTACTATCAAGTCGAAGACCTTAAGAAGCAGTTATCTAACAGTGCCGATAAAGCCAACGGGTTGTCCAAGAAAAAAACAAAAACAGTCCGAAAGGGGACGCTCGAAAATGTTAGCAAGATGACCCTAAAGGCTAGGCCTACATTAGCATATCTCCTCAAAATAAAATATACGCTGGGCCAGGTATAAGATGAGTTTGAAGAATCAATAAAACTCCTGGAAACAAGGGTGTCAACAACTAACAAAATTCAAGTCCTAGAGGATAGCACTCAGGCAATAGCCGAATATAGATCTCATGATAAAAATTGGTCCTAGGCCAAATTGGTTGCTAGGAATTTCTTCAAGAGACACAAGCTAGTAAAAAAAAGTGCAAAGATCATGTAGGAGCTAAGGATAGAGGCTAAAG
The DNA here is from genome assembly GCA_028583015.1 of Wollemia nobilis. Classification (NCBI taxonomy): domain Eukaryota; kingdom Viridiplantae; phylum Streptophyta; class Pinopsida; order Araucariales; family Araucariaceae; genus Wollemia; species Wollemia nobilis. The sequence continues at coordinate 1,593,728 of JAQPPZ010001539.1, forward strand.
AAATTTTCAAACACATGAGCATAGCTAAAAATTGTGGCATGCCTAGCTTCTGGGATAAAAATACGAACCTCCTGACAGAAGATGAGTTGAAAGCCGCTTGGAAAAATTCCTGGAGGATGAATCAAAGATTGACAGCTAGGAATAGCCAGTTCAAGAAGATTAAATATTCACTATGGCTCAGGATATCACCCAGATGAATGCTTGTCTACATGAATTATGCTTAAGGTCAAAAGCTCTATCATATGACAAATTCGAAGAATTAGAGTACCTGTACATCACCTTCAAAGAGAAGGCAAATACAGATGAGGAGACCTGGAAGAGGGCCTGCACCACTTACAATGAGGTTGTTCTGGAAAAGAACAAACAAGAAAAGGAGAAGCAAATAAAGGCTAAGAAAGCCTCATCCAGTAGCACAACACCTTCGGGTCAAAGAGAAACAAAAAAATTTGATGAAGATACTCTAGAAGAAAGATCGCCCCAAAGCAGGATTTTTTATTTTTTTTACTTGGTATCTTTCCCATTATTTCCCTTATTTTTTATTATTATTCTCTTTTTTGACTTCATTCCCCAATGGATAAAGGCTCTAGGTTCTAAAATTTAGCTGATAGAATTACCCCAAGAGACGCGAAGAATATTAGTCAAAATAACCACATCCAGGGAAACAAGGAATAATCTTATCAAGATACTAAGTGTAGCAAAAATTCGCAATGGTGTGACATTTTGAAGGCCATGGAGCAAACTAAGGCCAAAAGTCACGATGATGTGACATTTTGAAGGCCATGGAGTGGACTAAGGCCAAAAGTCATGATGACACAATATTTTGAAGGCCCAATGATAGAATAAGGCCAAAAGTTGCGATGGTGTGACATTTTGAAGGCCATGGAGTAGACTAAGGCCAAAAATTGTGATAGCGTGATATTTTGAAGACCAAGGACCAAGATGAGATAAAAAGTCATGTTAGCGTGATATTTTGAAGGCTATGGAGTAGACTAAATCCAAAAGTCATGATGGCATAACATTTTGAAGGCCTGATGATAGACTAAGTCTAAAAGTCATGATGGTGTGACATTTTGAAGGCCCGACGATAGACTAAGGCTAAAATTCATGATGGCACGACATTTTGAAGGGTCGATGATAGACTACGTCCAAAATTCGTGATGGCACGAAATTTTGAAGATCGAGGACCAAAATGAGACAAAAAGTCATGATAGTGCAACATTTTGAAGGCCTAGTGGACCACAATATTTTAGATATTGGAGAAAGATCGCTGCAACAAGAATATCCCAACCTATTTCAGTCAAAAGCTCCATCACTTCTTAACCTTCTTCTATACTAGAATGAGCCTACGGGTATACTATTGTAACAAATTTTATTTTCTGTTATGTAAAAATCTTATATATAGAATGAGCAACCCAAGAAAATGGTTGGCTCTTAGGCATTTACAAGGCTATGTATACAGACTTTTGAAAGCTAAATAAAGATCTCCATTCTGGTTCTTGGCTCATTGGTGTTTTGAAATCAAGTATGTATGTGTTGTCTATTGCTTTTTGAATATAAGTTGAATGTAATCCGCATCAATTCTTATTCTAAATTCCTGCATTAACATTTTGTTAGATCTACAATTTAACTTCACAGATAAAGTTGTATTTTCATAAAGTATTCACCAAGATTTTTAGTTTCTATGTTTTGGTTTTGTTATGTTTCTCTAAAAAAGGTTGTAGTAGTAGTTGTTTAATATGTACCATTTTAATCCTCTAGCCATAGCTATATTTCCCTATATTTATGCATTTCTCTCTCTACCTTTTCCTAAAAGAAGCAAAGGAACCAACCTCCTCTAGAGATTGAACCAGGTAGAATCTGTTTTGACTTGGTATTTCAATATTGCCAAAGTCTCGGGCACAAATGTAACCAAAGGAATATTTTTCTCCAAGTAGCCAACTTGGTACCTGTAAGAAAGAAGAATGGTGGCATCCGCTTGTGTGTAGATTTTAGAAACCTCAATCAAGCATCACTAAAGGACCACTACCCTCCCATAGATTTATCAAATATTGCAAATTGTGGTAGGAGTAGAAAGGTTCTCACTACTAGATGGCTTCTATGGCTATAACCATACTTGGGTGAAGGATTAATATTAGTTTAAAACAATATTCACCACCAAGTGGGGCACTTTTGCCTATCAGAGAATGCCTTTCGGGCAATCTAATGTAGGAGCCACATTCCAGATAGCAATGGACTATGACTTTGGAGAATTAATCAACAAGGTCATTCTGATTTACTTGATGATATGACTGTATTTTCCATTGACAAGCAAGACCACCTAGTGCATCTTGAAAAGGTCTTTTAGAAGTGTAGAGAATTTAGCATCTTCCTCAATCCTAAGAAGTCATTTTTTGTAGTTGAGAGGGAAAATTGCTGGTCCATGTGCTCTCCAAAGAAGGTATGACCATTGATCCAGATAGAATCAAATCCATTCTTGCTCTTCCACTACTTGTGAACAAGAAATTTTAGCAGTCTTTCTTTGGTCAGATAAACTTTGTTAGGAACTTCATCTCTGATTTTTCTCAAAAGGTGAAGCCTATATCTAAATTGCTGAAGAAGAATACAGTTTTCAAATGGAATGAGGTAAGAAAGCAAGTCTTTGAAATCATCAAGAAATCCATTGCTATAACTCCAATGCTAGTGAATTCAAACTTCAGCAAAGACTTCATTCTTTACGCTTATGGACCTGAGGAAAGTTATGCATCAGTGCTCACCCAGAATAATGAGGAAGGAGAGGAGCACCCCATATTATTTTGGAGCTATACTCTTCATGAATACCAGGTTAAGTATAATTTCATTGAGAAACAAATATTTGTAGTAATAAAATCATTAAAAAAATTTAGATAATACTTGGTTCAAAGCAAGACCCTGGTTTATGTGGTTCACTTGGATGTGAGAAGATTTATTTTACAAGGTGAACTAGGAGATAAGAGAGTTGGTTGGATTACTAATATCCAAGAATATGATGTATAAATCCATCCTATCAAGCTGGTCAGAGGCAGAGCCCTATTTCAAGGTCTAACAAAAGTAGTAATTTCAGTAGAAGTGACATCTTATCAGTTAACATCAGATGATCAGGCTGAGGAATTACAATTAGGTGAATCAGACTAGGTAGATCAGATGACTAAATAATTTCAAACTAGGGTATGCCCCCCTAATATTAATCCATTGCAAAGGAGAAGATATAGGCTTTAGGATTTGAAGTATATTTTTTTGAGAAGGTTTATACAAAAAAAACCTTGATGAAGTTCTTCTTAGATGCTTAAAATATGATCAACAATAAAAGGTCATAGAGGAGTTCCATGGTAGGCTATCCAAAGGACACTTCTCAGGAAGAGTTACAACATTGAAGATTATCATGGTAGGCTAATATTGGCTTACCATATTTGCTGACACCTTTAAAGTCACTAGAGCTTGTGATGAATTCCAACAGTATGTGGAAAGAACAAGGAATGCATCATTTCTCCTTAAGCCAATTCAAATGGAGGAACACTTTTAGCAATGGGGGTCAAAATTCATAGGAGTTATCAATTCAAATTCCTTAGTAGACCACAAGTACATTCTAACTGTTACAAACTATCTCACAAGATGGGTAGAAGCCATTCCTAAAAAGAAATCATATCAAGAAGTGGTGATAGGTTTCATAGAAAGCTTGATTACAATATTTGTTGTTCTAGAATCTTTGGTGAGTGACAATGGACAAAAATTCATAGGAGAAAAATATATTGAGTTTACCGGCAAATATGGCATTACCATAAAAAATACTTCAAACTACTACCTCCAAGGAAATGGACCGACATAATCAACTAACAAGAATCTATTGAGAATTTTGAGAAGATTATTGAAGGGTTACAAGAGAAGTTGGCACCTATTGCTGGAACAAACTCTTTGGGTAGATAGAATCACCATCAAAAGTCCATAAAAACCTCCCCTTATACCTTAGTATATGGTAAAGAAGCAGTATTACCTATGCACTTGGAAATTCCAACCCTCAAGTTGGTAAATACTGAGGATGAGTCTAAACAAAATCCAATTGAAAGTAGGTTGACACACTTGCTACAACTAGAACAAAAAAGAACTCAGGCATATGAATATTTTCAAAAGCATTCAATCGACATCAATGTATGGTTTGATAAGAAAGCTAGGTTCAAAAAATTCCAAGTAGGAGATTCTATACTTAGGTGGAATGTTGAAAGAGCTAAACTGAGACACCATCAAAATTTTGACTCGTTCTAGGATGGCCCTTTTAGAATAGCAAAAGTTAAGGAAGCCAATATTTTCCAGTTTGAAGATCTCGAAGGAAATATACAGTCAATTTCGGTCACTGTTTTTCACCTTAAACTCTATTTTGATTAAGCTAAGCTCATTGTAACATGTGCACATACTTTGTATCATATCCTTTCCATTTTATTTCAAATTTTTCATTTTTGATAAAATGCTAAAAAAAAAAAAAATATAAAGTGAAAAGGTTGCAAAAAAGAAGCTAAGTGTCAGCGGGAAGCAATAGGTTTCCATTTCACCCTTAAATGAACTAAGAAAGAAGTGAAATGCTACACATGTGCCTTGCCATTCTTAAAGGGACTAAGTGATAGTGGATCATGGAAAGAGTTCCAATCTGCCAGAGTTCATGATTATTTTGAGTGGAAATTGAATCTTGCACCACACCGTTTCCAAAGAGGAAAATTTTTTACGAATTGTCTCGCGAGCGTCTCACACTGCTACCAAGAAAAGAAAGATGACGAACTACACTGGGAGTGCAGTAAAGTGTTTCATGTTTTATCCAATATGAAAGCAGCATAACGTCTCCAAGCCACCATGACACATAATTTTAATTTGAAAAGCGTGCAAACAACCAGTTCTCATAGCGACTACATTAATGGCAGAAGGTGTACATGCAGTGGCAATTAAAAGTGCTCAAAAGTACAAAATGCATTCATTCGATGAAAGTAAAGCCTACCAAGTGGAAGGAGCAAAGAATAGCTAAGCATTTTATGCAAACACCAGAGAAAGAACATTTTGAATATTTTTACAAAAATGACTTCTAAAGACACTCAAGAAACTGAACCCTCGACAAATGAAGAAATTGAAAATTATATTGACAAAGCAGAAGTCATGGTCGAAACCAGAATGGTTCTCACAAAGAGAACTAAGCTCAGAATAATCATCAATGATAGATACAAGAAATTTGTAGCCTTGTCAATCCAAGGTACTTGTGTTGTTCGCACATTTTTATCTTTTTATATCTGTAATTCAGCTCATCCTTGTCCAGAGTTGATAGCGGCCATTGTTAAATTCTATGAACCAAGGGCAAAAAAAGTAAGGATAGTTAAAGGAAAAAAATTTGTTTAGCATAATTGCCAAGGCTTGTCACAACCTTTTTGCCCTAGGGGTAGAGCCACCCGTAAGGTCAAAGGCATTTAGCACATCCAAGAAATTCGGTATTACTATTTGCAATGATGTGCTCATGAGGGTGAACCTTTTAAAGAATGGGTGTATAATCAATTCAAAACCATTAAATCCAAGAGAGGATTGCCCAAAACCCCAATTTCTATTGAGCAATTTATCCATCCAAAACTTTATTCCATGCTAGCTTGTTTGAAGGGTTTGGATTCTGACCAACTCGTGAGAGATTGGCAAATAGCCACTACTTACTGTATTTCCAATGAGAAAATGTATGAGCCAGAGCTGAAGAAAAAAAGGGTTAAGGTCATATACATTGACTGGTCAACTTTCCTAGCTAAAACAATACATGAACAATTAGTGAGGATGAAAAGGGATTCAGATACGCTCTCTTTTTAGCATTGTTCGAGTCTGGTTTTGATGTTCTTTATTGCTGTGAGGAAGATGATGCCTTGGATTCTAGTAAAATAAAAGAATGACCAGAGAGAACCTATCCCCGTTTACTATTGGATTGCTCATTTGAAGAGCACTAAGTATTTTTATAGATTTAACTTAGAATTTCTAGGGCCAACACTAAAGATAATGTATGGGAAATACCCTAGGTTACCACCGTTGGCCAAAAAAATGTTGAGAACAGAGGGTTTAAAAGAAGGATATTGGTACCTCCTTAAATAAGGCACAATCATTAGACTATACAGCTTCATTGGTGAACCTTTTCTGCTTTCTCATTGAAGAACACTAGCTTATAGTGAGAGGGGAGGGGTGAAAAGTATAAGACCTCTTTTTACTTTTTCCATTATACTTCAAAATAGTAAAGCAATATAACCAAAGCAATATCAAAGCAATGCACAAAATCATCCACAAAGTGACACCAATTTTAACGTGGTTCACCCAGAATGGTCAGGCTACGTCCACAAAACTTTTCTCTAAAAATTATCTCAAAGTTCTTTGGGAATCCTTCCCAATTACAATGTTTATGAGCCTCGGACCAAAGGAGATACCTTCCCCCAATCAGAATTTATGAGCCTCTGCTCAAAGGAGATACCTTCCCCCAATCAAAATTTATGAGCCTCTCGCTCAAAGGAGATACCTTCCCCTCTCGCTCTGGAAATGATCCCTCGGAAGATCAATCGCCTCTACCTCTTGCCAGCACATGGAACTCCTTTCCATAGAAGACCTCCTGTCCTTAATGCTTAGCCTAAGAGACCTCTGCCTTCTATGATCACGTCCACAGTAGCTCAAAGAACCTGTACCAAACACAGTCAGTCGGTATAGTACAAGTCTTCCTCTCGTCCGTCAGATCTGTCCAACTCTTGAACAAATCAATCCTCTACATACAAGCCTTCTCAAAGACTTGCAAAATCTATCCTTAGGTTCTTCTCATAGAACCAGTGCACCTCTATCCTCAAGTTCTTTGATAGAACTATCAAACTCAGCTCACAAGTCCTCTACTAGGACCTGTCCAAATCTGCTCACAAGTCCCCATCGAAACCTGTCCAAAACTGCTCACAAGTCCCCACCGGAACCTGTCCAAAAATTGCTCACAAGTCCCCACCGAAACCTGTCCAAAAACTCAGCTCACAAGTCCCCACCGAAACCTGTCCAAAAACTCAGCAAGCTCACCAAGAAAAACTTTCTTAGTAGGAAATCACAAAGTGAATTGTTATAGACCCAATGTGATTTGTCAAATTCATAGAAGCATAAAGAGAATTGTTAGAGACTCAATATGTTCTATACTCAACTCCCAATCTCAAAACTCAACTCAAATCAACTCAGCTCAATCTCAATATCGAATCTAAAAACTCAACTCAATATCTGAAATGGATACGATAGAATGCTTTCTTTCAAGAACATGAAACCCCAACAATTGCCAACTATGCAAAGAATCACATAACAATGATACTCATGTTCTTTTCACCATCAATTAGGGCTTCAACAACAATGCTCATCAAACAAGGTTCAATCAACACCATTCAACTCAAAACACAACCTTGAAGCATTTCACAATCAACATCAGAAAAGGAAACAAGTAGAACTCCTTTTCTCTCCAACATTATTTGAACAAAAAGCATCCACCAACTCAAATATCAATAGCACAAAACAACTTTTCAAATCATCAACAAAGGAGTAAGCCCAACACTTTAACCAAGTAAAGAATAGCTTGATTATAACCAATTTAATGAAAGCTAATGTCAATCTCAAAGCTGCCCACTTAAGGTTTCACAACTTCACACAAGAAGCAATTCTAACCTTAAAACATCATGCTTTCATTTCCATAATCAATCAAAAACACTCTCAACATTACAAGAAATATTTATCCCTTATACAACTTATTTCTCCCTTATAGTCTTATCAACAATAAACTTTATCTCTCATAAGAATGCAATAAGATAATGCAAACAACACTTTAAAAAGAATCTTTGATCAAAATAAAGCAAGATTCAAACTCCTTATAACTCCTAAGCTGTTTTTCTCTCTAATAAACTTCCTCCATCCGCAAAATACACTTAGCAAAAATCAATTTCGAAAATACCTTGGCCAACACCAAAAATTGTGCTATGGAGAAATTGCGCATGAACTCTAACACCACCCACTGCGTCCACTTCAATGAAGAAAAAACCCTTTCACGTTATTCAAACGTAGAACCTCCCGTTCGGGTAGCGCGCCAATAGCCTAGCCACTACTGGTGCACCAAAGGCGTCCGATGAGGTTTGAACCTCACTCTGTTTCCCTTGTACCTTCTGTGCCAGGGCTAAAATAAACAACAGGCCTCCCTGTCTTCTGACATGAACAACGATGATGAAACTTTATGACGGATACAAAAAATGAACGACGAATATCTGAACAGCAGATCACGAAATCACAGCAAGGAAGAAATCAAACATCAGATCACGAATACACAGTGAGCAACACTTTTCGAAAATGCGGATGGGATAATCTTTGATCTTCATCATGGGAGATTTATATGCAATATTTCCTATAAACTCTTGACGTTGACGAGGAGTTTAACATGTCGACGGAGGAGTTTAAAACGTCGGCGAAGGTCTTGCCTTGCGCCCACAATCTTAGATCATAGTGCCATCAAAGTTAAGACATTTGCGCCATGGGTTAGGAGAACCCAATGCAAACAAATAAATTAATATTTATTTAAAAATAATTAAAAGGAACCTTAACAAGGTTTTTAATTATTTAAACAAATACTTCCTCCTGGACCCAAATGCATTAAACTAATGCATCCACCTGTAATCTTTAAACCTGCCAACTTGGGGTTTACAAAAGACCTTTGAAACTGTCATGCCGTAACCTTCATCAAAACAAGTTATTTGACATCAAATCAAATTCCTTCAAGAGCTTCTTGACATCAATGACAACTTATACACTTGAGCAAAGGAAATGCACCCAAAGTACCCAAAATTTCCAAAAATCTCCCCCTTTGTCATTGATGGCAAACATTTACTGAAAACACTTCTCAAGAGCGATGTCAAACCTTTACTGAAAACACTTCTCAAGAGCCAAAACTGAAACCAACTGTGCCCACAACTAAGAATCTTCCTTTGAAGTTTTTCTCCCCTTGACTTGAAGCTCTCCTCTTCACTTTGAAGCTCTCCCCCTTCCTAATATCTCTCCCCCTTTTTCATCAATGGCAAAGGGTCACCTTTGGGGCTCGAGACTAAGAATGAACCTCTTAGCTTAGTCCCTCCCCCACCTCATGATGAGGTGATTAATTTTGGGGTGGGAGTAAAACTCCCATTAGGCACTGATCATCATCAGCGTCTATAACTTCCTTGTCGGGCCTTCTCTTGAACTCTTTACCCATATTCCTGTTCTTGTCACTGTTCTTGTTCTTGTTCTCACCCTTGTTCTTGTCCATGCCTTGATCCTTGGACCTGATCATGCCACTGTTCCTGTTCCTGTATTCTGGAATTTTAGCTCTACACTGTCTGATTATGTGACCTTCATTGTTGCACTTGAAACACTTGACGATGTTGTTTCTCTGAGGTAAACCTAATATTTGAATCCACCAGTTCTGACAAAACCTGTTCTGACCAAACCTATTCTGGCCAAACATGTTTTGACCAAACCTGTTCCTGTTATTTGCCTTGTGCCCAAACTGTTGACAAGAGTAGCAATACCCTTGAAAGTAACTAGAACTTCTGAAACTGTCATTTACCTTCTTCACTTGAGCCATGCAATGTGAAGCCATGTGACCAAACCTATGACAAGCAAAACATCTACCTTGAAACTTTCCTTTATTTGACCTCTTAGGTTCTGAAAACTTCTTCTCATTCTGAATTCTATTTTCTGTTTCTATGCATCTATCATTCAAGGACTCCTTTTCTGAAATACTTTCCTCATCATAACTCTCTTCCTTTTGGAGTCTCTTACTAGATTCTCCAACTTGTTCCTTGTGTGGCTTAACAAAACCAAGTCCTATTTTATCTGTTGTCTTTCTTTGACCTTTGATGAGTGACTTAACCTTTTTGGAGCTATCTTGGAACCTGTAAAGCTTATCCTTGTACTCTTTAGTTTCCTCTTTCAAAGAAGCCATTTTCTGTTCTAACTCACTATACTCAAGAACCTTAGACTCTAACTCATCCTTGAGTTCCTGTGTCTTAGCTATCAAGAAGTCAAGACTTTCTATAAGATCATATCTCTCCATACAACATTCATCTAACTTATCCTTGAGTCTAGCATTCTTCTTTCTTTCCTTTTTCAAAGCACTAAGAGCACTAATAAGTTCACCTTTAAGATCTACTTCACCTTCCTCTATATCTTCCTCTATTTGTTTGCTTTTTGAATCATCAAAGCCTTTTTCAGATTTCTTATCACTAGAGGTGCTACCATTTTCAAAAACCATACATGCATCTTCCTTATAGTTTTCGGAAGCATCCTCATACATACTAGAAACCAAATCATTATTTGTGCAATCATCCTCAAGGTGACCAAAGTTTCCACATCTAAGACATTTCATGATAATGAATCTATGTTTCGGTTCTTCCTCTTTTTCTGATATGAACATCTCATTTTCATCGTCACTTGAAGAACTTTCACTATCACTACTAGAACACTTACTTGCTTTTTCTAGGTAGAAACTCTTCTTGTGCTTGTGAGAATACCTCTTTCCTTGATTGTTGTGCTCATCTTTGTTTTTCCTGTGATGCTTGTGCTTTTCAAAATTCTTGCTCATAGAATCTTGTTTATCTTCATCACTTTCATTCTTGGGAATAGTACAATTAGTAGCATAATGACCAAACTTTCCACAATTGAAACATCTTATATTTTTCATACTTTTGTCCTTTCTAGAGAACTTGCCTTTCTTACTGTAATATGCCTCTTCATCACTAGAAGACTCATCACTATCTTGAAGTTGTTTACCCTTGGATTCCTTGGTAGCCTTGAAAGCTGCCTCTTTCTTGACATCAACCTTCACTTGAGTTCTCAACTCAAATGCTGCAAGTATACTATGGAGCTCATCATTTTTCAACTTATCCAAATCTTTAGATTCCTCAATGGCAGAAATTTTTTCACTAAATCTATTAGGAAGAGATCTTAAAATCTTATCACAAATATCATTTTCAGCAAGCTCAAGACCTAAGTCTTTCATGGAGTTAACAACCTCATCCATACGAAGCATGTAGTCACTAATATTTTCATCATAATTCATCTTGAGTTGTTCAAACATACCTTTGAAGTGTCTCAACTTGGCCTTTATGACATTTGTATCACCTGTATGAACCACCTTCAACTATTTCCACATTTCACTAGTTGTCTTGTAGTGAATCACTTTGGTGAGATCTGCTTTCTGTAAGCCTTTCAGGATTGCATTCATTGCTTTTGAATTGCTGTGATGTAGGAGCCTTTCTTATTTAGTATTAGGACCATGTTCAAGAATAGTGTACTCATCTTCAATCACTTCCCAAACCTCATTCCCAAGTGCCATTAGATGAACCTTCATCCTTGCACTCCAAAGACCAAAATCTGACCCATCAAGAATAGGTGTTGCATTGCCACTTGAATGATCCATTGTGTTCTTTACTAGCTTTTCCTTCAAGTTGTTAAACTTTCCGAAGGCACCTGCTCTAATACCAATTGAAGAACACAAGCTTATACTGAGAGGGGGGGTGAATAGTATAAGACCTCTTTTTACTTTTTCCATTATACTTCAAAATAGTAAAGCAATATACCCAAAGCAATATCAAAGAAATGCACACAATCATCCACAAAGTGACACCAATTTTAACGTGGTTCACCCAGAATGGCTGGGCTACGTCCACAAAACTTTATCTAAAAATTATCTCAAAGTTCTTTGGGAATCCTTCCCAATTACAATGTTTATGAGCCTTGACCCAAAGGAGATACCTTCCCCCAATCAGAATTTATGAGCCTCTGCTCAAAGGAGATACCTTCCCCTAATCATAATTTATGAGCCTCTACTCAAAGGAGATACCTTCCCCTCTGCTCTGGAAATGATCCCTCAGAAGATCAACTGCCTCTACCTCTTGCCAACACGTGGAACTCCTTTCCACCGAAGACCTCCTGTCCTCAATGCTTAGCCTAAGAGACCTCTGCCTTCTATGATCACGTCCACAACAACTCAACAACCTGTACCAAACACAGTCAGTCGGTCTAGTACAAGTCTTCCTCTATCTGTCAGATCTGTCCAAATCTTGAACAAATCAATCCTCTGCATACAAGCCTTCTCAAAGACTTGCCAAATTTGTCCTCAGGTTCTTCTCATAGAACCAGTGCACCTCTGTCCTCAAGTTCTCTGATAGAACTATCAAACTCAGCTCACAAGTCCTCTGCTAGGACCTGTCCAAATCTGCTCACAAGTCCCCACTAGAACCTGTCCAAAACTGCTCACAATTCCCCACCGAAACTTGTCCAAAAATTGCTCACAAGTCCCCACCAAAACCTGTCCAAAAACTCAGCTCACAAGTCCCCACCGAACCTGTCCAAAAACTTAGCAAGCTCACCAAGAAAAAACTTTCTTAGTAGGAAATCACAAAGTGAATTGTTAGAGACCCAATGTGATTTGTCAAACTCATAGAAGCATAAAGAGAATTGTTAGAGACTCAATATGTTCTATACTCAACTCCCAATCTCAAAACTCAACTCAAATCAACTCAGCTCAATCTCAATATCAAATCTGAAAACTCAACTCAATATCTGAAATGGATAGGATAGAATGCTTTCTTTCAAGAACATGAAACCCCAACAATTGCCAACTATGCAAAGAATCACATAACAATGATACTCATGTTCTTTTAACCATCAATTAGGGCTTCAAAAACAATGCTCATCAAACAAGGTTCAATCAACACCATTCAACTCAAAACACAACCTTGAAGCATTTCACAATCAACATCAAAAAAGGAAACAAGTAGAACTCCTTTTCTCTCCAACATTATTTGAACAAAAAGCATCCACCAACTCAAATCTCAATAGCACAAAACAACTTTTCAAATCATCAACAAAGGAGTAAGCCCAACACTTTAACCAAGTAAAGAATAGCTTGATTATAACCAATTTAATGAAAGCTAATGTCAATATCAAAGCTGCCCACTTAAGGTTTCACAACTTCACACAAGAAGCAATTCTAACCTTAAAACATCATGCTTTCATTTCCATAATCAATCAAAAACACTCTCAACATTACAAGAAATATTTATCCCTTATACACCTTATTTCTCCCTTATAGTCTTATCAACAATAAACTTTATCTCTCATAAAAATGCAATAAGATAATGCAAAAAATACCTTAAAAAGAATCTTTTATCAAAATAAAGCAAGATTCAAACTCCTTATAACTCCTAAGCTATTTTTCTCTCTAATAAACTTCCTCCATCCGCAAAATACACTTAGCAAAAATCAATTTCGAAAATACCTTGGCCAACACCAAAAATCGCGCTATGGAGAAATTGCGCATGAACTCTAACACCACCCGCTGCATCCACTTCAACGAAGAAAAAAACCCTTTCACGTTATTCGAACGCGGAACCTCCCGTTCGAGTAGCGCGCCAACAACCTAGCCGCTATCGGTGCGCCAAAGGCATCTGGTGAGGTTTGAACCTCACTCTATTTCCCTTGTACCTTCTGTGCCAGGGCTAAAATAAACAACAAGCCTCCCTGTCTTCTAACATGAACGACGATGACAAAACTTTACGATAGATACAAATAATGAACGACGGATATCCGAACAGCGGATCACGAAATCACAGCGAGGAAGAAATCAAACATCAGATCGCGAATACATAGCGAGCAACACTTTTTGAAAATGTGGATGGGATAATATTTGATCTTCATCGTGGGAGATTTATATGCAATATTTCCTATAAAATCTTGACGTCGGTGAGGAGTTTAACACATTGGCGGAGGAGTTTAACACGTCGGCGGAGGTCTTGGCTAGCGCCCACAATATTAGATCATAGCACCATCAAAGTTAAGACATTTGCGCCATGGGTTAGGAGAACCCAATGCAAACAAATAAATTAATATTTATTTAAAAATAATTAAAAGGAACCTTAACAAGGTTTTTAATTATTTAAATAAATACTTCCTCCTGGACCCAAATGCATTAAACTAATGCATCCACCGTAATCTTTAAACTTGCCAACTTGGGGTTTACAAAAGACCTTTGAAACTGTCATGCCGTAACCTTCATCAAAACAAGTTATTTGACATCAAATCAAATTCCTTCAAGAGCTTCTTGACATCAATGAAAACTTATACACTTGAGCAAAGGCAATGTACCCAAAGTACCCAAAATTGCCAACACTCATTTCATTATAGACAGATTACTAGCTTTAGAATATTTGAGGCAAGCAGAGTTTATTAATATGAACTATGGATCTGGAAGGAAGTGAAAGTGTTTGTTGACGTACTGTAGTTTTGATGATATAATTATCACCAAAAAGGGCTAGGATGAACAAATCACCCAATAATTGGATAGGCTGGGCCTATTCTACATCTCACAGAGATGGAGATATGACCCATATGACATTCCACAAGAAGAACATTGCTCTTAATGGGGAGAAGACCTACAAATTTGAGAAAATATTAAGGCATCATTTTGAAAAGGGCAAGAATAATAAAGAAAATGATCCTTTGGATTGGAATGTTTTCAATATGGAACAACTACCTCCATGGTTAGATTTCTACAAGTAGATAGTTGATTTTAATTCAGATAAGAATGAAAGCCATCAGTTGGAGGAGTCTACGATCAGAGAATTCAAGGGTAAAAATAAATGGAATGAATCCAAGATAGTAGATTGATGGAGAATGAGAGTGGAAAATAGTATAGAAAAATCCAAGTTTAGACGAGTAATCAATAATGATTTTTTTGATAGATATGATAAGAATATCACAACTTGGAAGACAAAGGATCCAAAGAATATAGTGTTGATTTATAAGAAGCCAAAACCAAGGTTAGATTCTCCATCCCCACCTTCACAAGAAGAATCTCAAGAAGAGGGGGATGATACTCCATTAACTACTGTTGAAGTTCTTAAGACATTTGATCCCTCATTAGAACAACTAGAGAATTTTCCAAAAGGGGCACAATTAATGAGTAGAATGCATTATTATGATGAGAGGGACATTATCACATAAGTCATCAAGATAGTAAGTGGGCCCAAGCACCTAGCTCTGGGTGGAGAGCCACTTGAAATGGATATATATTGGAATGAGAAGGATAAAAACTTTATGTTTACACTGGTGAGTTTCACTACTGTAGCTACAATGGAGCTAAATCCTATCACTGAAGAGACATTACAGGAAGAACCATTGCAAGAAGGAATTTTTGTGGAAGACACAAAGAATGATAAGCTGAAAATGTTATAAGTTTTTAAAAGAAAAGCCAAAAGGACATCGAAAAGAGCTTAGAAGGAGATCTGTAAGAAACAAAAGATAGATAAGGGGAAGATTTTTCAGAATACTCATGTTTCAGTTGTAGAAGAGATACAACCGATACAACAAAAGAGTACAGAGCCAGCTCTAGAACACCCTACATATGTAGGCAAAGGTATGATTTCTATTCCTTCTTCTCCTTCTCCTCCTCCTTCCCCAAAGAAAACTTCTTCCCCTTCTAAGGAAAAAATTGTAACAAAAGTGCCCTCTCCCCCCCAAAATTTTACCATTTGCTTCACCAGTAAAAACTAAGGTCCAAGCCAACCCTTGTTATTTCATATTTTCCTTTACAATATCTTCCATAATCTAAAAAGCAAGCTATTTCAAGCACACCAACTCACCCTTTTGTGAGTTTTGCTTTAGTTTCCATGACTTTTCATATTTTAACAGTAGCGGTAGTTACAGATTCCACTATAGTCACTACCATCCTTTCAAAGTTAGTTGTTGAGTCTACTCTCCCTTATCTTATAGCCTCTCCTCCTCTTGTAAATTATCCTACGTTGGCAGCTCTGCAAAAGAGAAGGAAATTTCATAAAAAATTCAAGATTTCTTGGTAGAGAAGCTGTCCAAACCTTCAAAGAGGATGGCTACCAAGAGAAGTACTATTTATGTTGAAGAGCATCTAGATCCATTATTATTCTAGTGAGTAATCTTGAAATTGAAATGACTGCTCAAGACTATCATTTGGAAGAGTATACAAAAGATATTGAGAAGTTACCTATTGAAGATGGACTGGTTATTGCTAAGGCCCACTTGGACAATTTCTATGTCAAGGTTGATATATACAAAGAGAAAGTTGACAAGCTGGAGCAATAATATAAAATATTGAAAAGACAATCAATAATTTGAAACAAATAGAGAAAGATATGATAAGTGAAGTAAAGAACTAGCAGAATAAATTCCAAGAGGGCAATAAACTCAAGGAGCAAGTAGAGGAGAAAAAGAAGAAAAACGAAGAATAAGCCAAAGAAATACAAATATTGAAGTATCAAATTCAAATTAAAAAGGCTAAGTCTTTAGGCTTCTCAAAATCAGGGCTCAAGAAGATAAGGAAAGAACTATTTTTTGAGGTTTTGAAAAATTCTTAGAGCTACATCCCATCATTGACTACATGGATGATATCAGTCACCTACTTCAAGATACCCAAGAAGATCTAAATAGATTTACTAAATAACTACAACCCATGGTGGTTGTAGTGGAGCAGATTTATAAGATGGAAGATAGCAGGCTTAGTGAGACTACTAAGCCTATTTCTAACAAAGAATGGAACACTACTAGACTAACTGGCAGAGTCGTAGTAAAGAAGAACATATTATTTCTCAAGGCTTGGTTGTTGTTTGATAAGGTGGAGAATATGATCTGGGATGTAGTGGACATAAATAAAGAGATGGTTCAGAATGGCTTCATAGGGTTATATATGGAGAATAACACTTTACTATAAGAGGAAGATATTAAAAAGAGTGTAGCTGAGAGCCTCCAAGATGAGTCGAATATTGATGCATTGGAAGAACCAATTGATCAGGAGAAGGTTTCACAAATGATTATTGATTTAACTAGGCTCCGAGACCTGATGGAGGACTTGGTAAATAAAGTAAGTGCTACAAATTATGAAGACACTACTAAGTTGGAGTACATACACAAGCAGCTTAAGGAGTCTTCCAATCCTTCTAAATTAGCTTGGAAGCAAGCTTTGCAAACTTTGAAGCTGATGGTGCATTTGTTTGGAAAGGATGCTGAGGAAGAGGATGAAGAGAAAGAATCACTTGTTGAAGAAGAAGCTAAGCAAGATCAATAAGATAATATTGTGGAAGAATATCAACAGGAAGGTGAAGAACCAGATAGGGTTACTTCAAACCCTGAAGAAGCACAAGCATAGAATGTTTTTTCTATGTCTTACATTTTTGTAGTCATGTAGAAGTTTTGTATATTTTATTTGTTTTGACTTTGACATTGTCAAAAGATAGTATTAAAAGCATGAAGCTAAGAGATGCAGAGAATGAAATTTTTGTGAAGGTATTCATGTCATTTTGAAGAAGCATAAAAGGGAGAACATAACTTTATTTTTCTTAAAATTGGAGCAATTTTGAAGGAGTGGAGGAGGTATTTTGTGTTTCCAGTATGATCTCGATATGAATCGTTACCCTATGGGTGAATTCATAGGTTTTTTAGAGGGTAATGGTCGTATAGAAATTATTCTATGAAGCATTACTTGAAGATTAGCATTTTTTGACTCTTGATGCCCAATGGATAAGACTTTGAGTTCGATGGATTTATGAGAAAATCCACATGGGAGGTGATAGAATGTAGGTCAAAAATGGCCACATCCTTAGAAAATTAAAAAAAATCCTTCTAAGGCATGAGGATACTCCAATTTGTTGAAGATAGAGTGTATTTTAGAGCGGATCCATGCAAGATACCTCAATCTGCTCCACACTTAGTATTTTTTGTGAAGTGTTCTATTTCACCCAATACCTAGTGTATTTTGTAGTGGCTTCTACCAAAGTTCCCAATCCGTAATTATATTGAGTCTTAATGATGTCAACACATTTCAAAGTACGGATTGGTGATATTTCTTTATTCCACAAGCTCAAGTGACTAAGTGTCAAGAATGCTCATTCTACTGAGTTTCAGGACTATTTTTGAGCAGAATGGTGACAAGCTTCGTGTCGCTCAGTAAGAAGGTCATTTTCCATTGTTTTGTGAGAAAAATAACATTGAGATAATTTCCCATTGTTTCTTAAGTGGATTGGTGATGAGTTTCATCCCACTCAACACTTAGTGTATTTCTCACTAAGTCTCGAATCCATTGGCCGAAGCCATTTAAGATGACGTCAATAATATTTTTGACCGAATTGAAGATGATATATATTTCACTTGAAAAGTAATGCATTTTTATTTAAAGCTTGAATCCATTGGTCGAAGCCATCCAATATGATGTCAACATTATTTTTTGAGCGGTTTGGCGATTCATTCCCCCTGTTGATCTGTAGAGCATTGCTAAGATTTAATCATGGCCGTTCACTGAGAGCATCAACGACAGATATTTTGCTGATATTTTCACAAGTATACAAAGGCATATTCTTGGAAAATTAAATAAAAATCAGTTTGAGCAGGTAGTTGAAGCAATAGTGGTGCCAAGTACCAAGAACCAAGAACCAAGAACCAGAGCAATTGCAGATCTACTACAGGATAAAGTTTTCAAAAAGAATGAACGATCCAAATATAGTTTCTAACATCCTGAGGCCCAACTACCATTACTGGACCAACAAGTTGTAGAGTCGAGCTGCCATGGTGGATGACCTCCAGCGGATTCTTCAAACCCTATAGGCAAATGAGTAGATCTATGTTGATAGGAAGTTTATTTTTGCAAAGTTTGATTATTGATCTATTCTGCTAAATTGGATTGCCAATATTTTGGGTATTGAAATTGCTTCTTGGAACATATATCTGTTTCTACTTTATTGTATGAATATTTCATGGTTTTGGGTGCTATTAATCCTAAGTGTGGGACACTGGAAGTAGTTTGTTAGAGGTTTTTCCTATGGATGCCTATGTTGTTAACCCTATCCAGCCACTATTAACGCATAATTTCTTAACCCTAAACCTTTTTCTAACCCTATTCCTAAAAACCCTTATTGAGATTAATTGAGTCAACATTCTATTCAGTTGACAAGGAACCAACCTACTCTGGAGGTTGGATTGAAGTAATATTTGGTCCATCCAATGTTGAAATATGAGTTGTGACTATCGGGTGTAAGCCTAGCCAAAAAATTGGAAGATAGATAGTTGTAGTATCAAGTAAAACTTGATGACAATTCAGTTCCCAATAGTAAAGACTATTTAGTACTAGACTGGACTCACATATTGAGATATGGTAGTCCATATCTCGAGTTCACTAGACAATTCTTGGGACCAACACTAGCTACAATTCATGGCAATTACCCTCGCATATTAGAACAAGTCCCATAAACAAGGAGACTATTACCTTTTATAGGAAGGGATGATCATTCGACTGTTTGGTTTCTCCAAATTCCCCTACTTGCTACCCTATTATGTTACCAATTGGGTGTTTGAATTGGAGTTTTACAGACAAGACTACTTGATAGAGTAAAGTATTAGCCAAGAATCTAAGAAGGATTTCGTGTTCATATTTCCCCTTAAAATTGAGTATATCATAATTAAAAAGGATCCCTTACAATACAAAAATTTGGAGGCTAAGATCACTGCATTGAGACTGCTAGTGGTGCTGTACATGTGGCATTATGATCCAAAGGGTATTTTTGTTGAACGTTTAAAAAATAATTTAAGGTACCTGGATTCAAGAACTTACCATGGTTGGACATTGAAATGTATAGAAACTTGGCCAAAGGAGAAGTGACACTGCTTAAATTTATGGAAATACAGAAGAGACCACCATGGAGAAGCTACTACAAATGTGAGCAGGTTTATGACCCGAAGAGAAATGCAAATAAGCTGCTTGATCCTAGCCTAACTAACAGTGTCATCGAAGATAAATATTGGGAAGATAATAAGCTTGAATAATGGTGGGTGATGCGCTGTGAACTTAATCTAATCAGGAAAGTGAAGTACATAAAAATATTGATGGCTTGTTTAGCACTAAGTTTGATGCTAAGTATATCACCTAGAAATAAAAAATGAGAAGGAACTCTTCCAAAAATTTTTAAGGGTACAAACTAGAAATGATATAATATGCCAAGAAGAGGAAGGATTCAAGGATGAAGTTGAAGCAGAGGAAGAATATTTACCTCAAGACCAACCAAAAACTAACATCAAAAGACTGGCCCTACACAAGGTAACCAAGATCCCACCCAAGGTTCAGCCTAACTCTTCTGGACAAAGCACCATATCAGGGAAGAAGTGAAAAGACTGTTCAAGTCCAAGGATCTCTGAAACTAGTAAGCCCACAAAGGAGCAGAGACTAGAAAAGGAAAAGAAGAAGCGAAAATGAATAAGGTAGGATTTGTAATGGGAAGCACTAAGGTGTGAAGCGGTAGTTTCCCAAGCAAAATATGAGCAGGCACATGGAGCTGAAATTAAAGCTAAATCAATGCAATCCTTGCAAACAGAATAGCCAAAGCTAGGAGCACAAGACACAGGTATGTCTCCTAAAATTCATATCCCCTCAAGCCCTTTATTCCAGGAAGTCCTGACCTCTCCTCCTTGTAAATTCCAACCCCTGTCAATAGTGATCCTTGCGATCGCTAAAATTGAAGCAATGGACAATATTTCTCCTAGTTCAAACACCATTTCACAAGCTTTACCCACCCTAGAAAACACCTCTCCACTTATTGAGTCCATCCCTCTACCCAAACATTATGCCCTCTAAGCTTCATCAATGCGAGTCCTCATCTTCTCCACTCTACCAACAAAAAAAATAGGGTAAGGTCTACAAGGAAACACTCCCTCCGCAAAGTCTATATTATCATATCCTCTCACTCCATTACCTACATTTTTGGTCACTTAGGCCCTACCAGTTGCTACCCAACAACCACTACAAAAAATCTTCTCTGATATTAGGCTAGTAGAGGAGAACCAACAAAAATGGAGAGAGGAAGAAGAACAATTTGAACATTTGCAAGGGAAGGAAGAAATAGTTATCACTATGGGCTATGATGTAGTGGACCCCATCAAGGAAGAAAGTATCAAAGTGTTTTCCAAGCCAAAGGTCAAGAATCCTACCTCCTTGATGAGAATGGAATATTGGGATATAGAAGAATACAAAAGGGATATCTCTACAATATCAAATATTGAAACTACCTAGGCCATCCATGTAAAAACAGACACGTTGCTAGTACAATTAAGAAAAAATATCAAATTTTGGCATCTACTAAGAATAAAATTTATACCTTGGAGGTCAAACTAACCAAGGAAAAGATAAACAATGGCGCCCTAACAAATGCCATCATTAGATTGAAAGGTATAATTGATAAGACCCCTTTTGAGAGACAGATGCAACTAAGGATAGGCGAATCAAAGAGGTGGAGGATGAGTTGAAGAGAATACAAATAAAAGGATCAACAGAATACAACATTAGCTAAAATAAAGAGAAAATTAGCATAATGGGAGGAAGCCTTATCCACCACTATAAACGAGTTGCAGTAGGAAAGAGATAAACCAGCTACCTCAACCATTTCTAAGTACTGGCTCAAACAGGTATGGGAATTTTACTAGAGAAAGATAAGAGAAGCAGTCCTTCCAACCTTCCTCCCTTATATAAAAAGCTCAAACAAATTAGTGTCGTTACCAGGCCGACTAGACTAGAAATAGAAAGGGTGGAAAAGGGTCTTACATCCAGATTTAAAGAGGCATAGAAACTTAGGAAAATGTTGAGATATCCTGATAATTTCCCTATCCTAAAAGCATAGTCTAACAAGGATGTAGAGTATTGGAGGCTTCTAGCACACCAAATCTACTTAGCCAACAAGCTTATCGATATGGCAAGGGAATGGTTTGCTCTCATCAAGAAGGAAGTCGATGAAATGAGTGTTATCGAACAAGATATCAGAACCATGGGTGCACTAAGTTTTTGGGATGAAAAATTGGTCTTGCATAAGCAAGAAACACTCACTCAATTAATTGAAATACATATTAAAAATCAGGGTGATATTAACTTATTGAACGATCCTCTGGAGGTTGAGAAAGTCTTTGCACTATTTTATAGGCTATCTAATATCCTATCAAAATCAGAGCAAATGGCCAAGAAGTACAATGAACCTCCTTATCACTTTATTTGTACATTAAATAAATTTATCTTGGAACTAAGAGGAATTTTAGACCTACATTTGGATGTTTGGGTGAATATGTGTCAACAACTCCATATAAATGAATCATCTACTGTTGTTGCATAGCATGAAGAATCATCAGGAATGGCTGCATAGGGGGAGCCACCACAAAAGGAAGGATCACAACAACATACATAACCAAGGGGTGATTAGAAATATCCATGTATTATACTATTTTTGTGTTTTGCACAATTCTACTATAATGTCTTGATAGGAATAATGACTTTGAAACCGAATGGAACCAGTGTTAGGCAAAAAATAAATCTTGCATAGTTGCAAGGGCCTCAACAATTTATCCTCTGCTTTAGCCCTATTTTTGTCATTTGCCTATGGAGTGTGGATAATTAATTTAGGTTCTCCACTTTTTATGAGATAAAAAGGCCCTAGGAGCCACCAAGAATGTGGGTGTTTTTGGACCACTACCCACATGCACTTTGGCAAGAAAGTGCTGAAAATAAATACATCGTATAAAAATAAGATTCATGCATTTAATGCAGATTTGGCTAAGTCTAAATATGGCTAGAGATTTTGTACCCATACAAAGCCCAAAATAGCCCATATATCCAACTTGATTAAGAAATATAAATCTGCTAAGTCTAGAGTGATCCAGAATTTTTCATCTAACTAGAGCCTGAACTGGTCCCAAGAACTTGGTCTAACTAAGAAGTTCAAAGTTGCAAGGTCCAGAAGAGGACAAAATTTTTATCCTCCACCAAGGCTCAATAAGATACCAGAGATCCGGTTAGACTAAGGGCCTTGTAGCGACCAAAATAATTACACTTGATTAAAGTTTTGAGAGGTGTCGAATGTCCGATATGCTTAGGAAAGATCAGGAGTTTTACCCCCAGTTGGAGCCCTAGGTGTTCTAAAATTTCTGACACATATATATCTAAAGAAATGACCAAGTATTGGATGTACTAGAGGAATCATGCTCGGTCCCATCCCAAAGAGGAAGGATGTCACCAAAAGAATTGTACCTAGCAAGTGCCTGGAAGATGGATGGCTACCCACCTTGAGACCAAAGATAAAAAAAGGCAGGATACAAAGGATTCTAGATGATTTGTACTTGACCAAAGCTTAGAAGGATACCAATTCCTTGGCCTATTGCTGAGATCCAATTTTGGATGCCCAAAATATTGGTGCTTGATCAGTGCTTGGATGGGTGCCCAATCTTCGACATGATAATGGAAATTGCCAAACATTGAGAGAAACAAGTATTGGTGTTAATGAAGTCCCTCTATCGTGATCGAAGTATTCATAATACTGAATATTTGATATCATGAGCGTGGTAGCTAGCCCAATCAAATACAGTTTTGGACTACTTACACGAAGTTACCGCTGCCTAGGACACCTAAAGGATAAGATCATCTATCATAAGAATCTCCATAAGGTATTTCTATTCATAAGAAAAGCAACAAGATCAACACTACCCGACATAGCACAAATTTTGGCCTAGTCAGTAGGTCATGATGAGGTAGTGGGAGCGACCATACTTCCCAATGATCCAAGCAGTTGGCAACTCCTCTGACATGATAACATTTCACTTCTAGAATAATGATGTCTTTTGATAATGATATAATTGTAAAAGGCCTATATATACAAGAATGTATAAGGAATAAGGGTCGACTCTTAGGTGTTTACAATTCATATTTAAGGACAAGTACTGTCTTAATGCAAACAGACCACTGTATGGCTTGTAGTTAAATTCATTTGTGGAGTATATATGTGTATGAATGTCCTCTTATTTCTAAGTTGAACATATTAGATGTTTATGGTGATAATTTTAAATTTTGAATTTCCACCATACTCATTTACTTGTTTAGAATTCAGGGTCTGCTAAGGGTACAAAGGGTTTAAATTATATGTTCTATGATAGCTGCTGCATATTTCTAATTTAAGCATGTTGAATGTTTGCAATGATAATTTTGAATCCTATATTTTTGTTGTACTCATTTCTTATATAGAATTCATAGTCTCATTAGCATACAATATATTATAAGTAAATACTCTATGACTATTTGTGCAATGAGTTGGTCTGTTAGGTAGTTGGTTGCTTAGTTGTGTATTCTTGTTATTGCATGTGTCTTGATGTTGCTTAATATGTACCACTTTAATTTCTGGCTAGTTTAGTTTATTTATTTTAGCACCCTTTACCCCCCTCATTTTTAGGAATAGTTAGCTAGACTGGAAGGAACTGGACTCCTCCGAAGATTGATCATCATAACTTACACACACTGCTAGGTATTTCAATATTGGTAAAGTTTTGTGGGCACACAAACCTTTCCATTAGACAAGTTTTTTGACCAACATGACTTAAAATTGAAAGCTTTGAAAGTATGCTATAAGTGGATATTTTTCTACCTTTATTTATAGAAATTGGAAAGAAAAAGATAGAAAGCTAACCTTGAAAGCCTAAGTTCAATGGAGTTATGTAGATCTAATACTATTCAACCTCTTATCAGAGACCATCTCAACCTGAGACAATTGTAAAATAGGGATCATCTTGACCTGGGATGGTTACGCCTGAGTACCTACAAATCATAGAAATAGCAAATCAATCAGTAAAATAACATGCTTCAGAAAAATAGGGACTAGGTCCCACCATGATCACCATATGAAGCAAAAAATTTGCACAATATAAAGTAATATAAAATAATAATGAATGGATACACAATGATAAAATAATGTAAAATAATATGGATCCTCTTTTTATTTATTTGTATTGTCTTTCAAGGTGTTACAATCAAAATTCCCTCTTAGGAGATGCTACCAAATTGATACAATGATTTACAACCTCATGAATAAAGTCTCTTGGTGTAGTAGAAGAATCTTTGTACCAACATAGTTTGTAAGGGAGTGGGTTTTTTGGGATCGCTACGTGAGGGTTTTATGCAAATTCTTTTATTATCCTTGTACCTCTAATCTGCACACAATATAATAACGACAAATAAGTAGCATGTACAAGACACACATAAGTTGGACCCGTGTTTAATCTAAAAATATAAGACAAAGAAAAAGCAAGTGCATGTATGCGATAAAAAAAATGTAAACTAATACAAAATAGTGAAATAAGCAAATATAACCTAAGATGCAATAGAAATAATAAAAAAAATTACTTGACTATGATCATCTCAAGGTGAGATGGTTTCATCTATGAACCATATTAGGGTGAGATAATCGTTTTCACAGACCTGCATTTCTTTATTGCCAAGCTTGAGCGATGTTTGAGGTGACCTAAAACGTATTGTTGATAGATTTTCACTACATGGAGGTGAGTTTAATGAACTCAAATAGTCACCATAGCGAGGGTTGTTGACTATACGTGGTAGCAAAGCACAGTGTACAATGCTTTGTGGTAGTCCGATAACATGTTGTTAGCAATGGAAAAAATTTACAGATTGATTTCGATAGTACTTCATTGCACAAAATCAAAAGTTCATGAATCTTCAAAATTGCTGTATGAGTACGATTTTATAGATATCTTGATCAAAGCTAGGGAACTTTACATGAAAAATGAAAGGGGTAGTTTGCATTGGAAAATTAGATGCATGCACCAAAATAGTTGATTGCATATAATTAATTTGAAATTGTCTCATGCAAGGCGTCTACAATTGATGCAAGATAATGCATAGCACTAACAATCAGTTTTGGTTTCTAGTTGCTATTTTTATTATTTTTATTTTTTATTTTTCATGACCATCTTGGATCAAGATAGTCACAGTCCTAAGACCATCTCGGGTCAATACGGTTAGGAAAATTATAGAAAAATTTACCCAATGTTGGTAAAAACCATCAAGTTAGCCCTAGGCCTACCCAATATGGACTGTGGGGGTAGGAAGGAGAAATTTTGGTGAGTCTCCTTAAAAGAAAACTTTTTAGGTGTCTACAACACCACATTTAGCCTTAATTTCCATAAATGTTGAGCTTGACATGATAATTCCTTGTTACATAATATTGGATGATAAGGTGGGTGGTATTTATGATTCATAATATTCAAGTTTAGCTTCTATTATTACCTTGTATTAAAATGTACTTAGATCTTCAAAAACTCATCCAACGCCCACGTGGGTTTAAAATCTTCAGTAGGATGCTCATCTCTTTCTCTATATGGAGCAACATCATGAGGCCTCTTCTTGGGATTTTCTCTCAAATGTTGATACTTTTAGAAATCCTATCACCCATTCCTAGGCTAAAGGTCAACCTAAGTGGTAATATGAAATGTTGTGTAATATGAGTCTTTGATGAAGAATCGAACGTGGGAGCTTGTTCCTTTTACCAAAGGGAAAAATATTTATGGGTGCATATTTTCCTATAGGAACAAGTATGCTTCATATGGTTAGGTGGAGAATCATATGGCATGCCTTGTTGCTAAGGTTTTCTATCAGAAGGAGGGAATTGATGAATTGGAATTATTTTCCCTAATTTCTAGTATGGATTTTGTTAGGATGATTCTACATACTTCCTATGGTGGGAAGATATATTAGATTGATCTAAAGGGTGTATTTCTTCATGGTAATATTTAGAAGAATAATTACATGTAGCAATTGCTTGAATTTGAGCTAATTGTCCTACCATATTTGTATATTGATTAACTAAGTCATTGTAGGGTAGGCATTTCATTCTTGATATGAGAAGTTACACTCTTTATTTATTATTTTTAAATTTTAGAGATGTGAGGTCAAACAAGATGTTTACATAAAATATCAGGATATGAAGACTTTAGTGATGGTGTTTTATGTAGATGATCTTCTCAATATGAATAAATCTCCTTCCTTGATACAAAATATGAAGTCATGGATTTATGCTACCTTTAGGATGATAAATTTAGGGTTATACAATATTTATTTGACATTTATATTGATCAAACTTATTTTGAGATCACTATATCATAGCTCAATTATTCTTTAGATCTTCTTCAATGCTTTAGGACGGAGGATTACAAGTCTTCTTAGACTCCTTTTGCTTCAAGATTAAAGCTTTGAGTAGATTGCAATACTCCTTTGGTGGATGATACTCTATCTCATAATCTTATGGAGGTCTTATTTACTTCACTCACATGTGACTTGATATTGAATTTGTTGCCATATATTCTTCTAGGTACATGTAGGCACCTTTAGAGAGTCACTAGACCATGGTCAACAATATACTTTTATATAATAGAGGTATATATCAAATGGTTATTCATTATTCAATTGATTCACCTTTAATTTTGATAGTATTTTTAGATGCAAATTAGGCTAGTGATTTGGGTGAGAGCACTCCATTATAGGTTTTGTCTTCTATCTTGGTTTCAGCCTGATTTATTAGTGTTCTAGATGATAATCCAATAATTCTCAATCTTCCATGGAATTAGAATATTATGTTTCCAAAGAGGCAACAAAGCACCTTTAATGGATGCTTATGGTTTTGGGCAAGTGGGAATTCCTTAGTGTGATAGTTAGAGCACCATTTAGATTTTATGTAATCTAGTGTTTCATTAATAGATCAAGCACGTTAAGATTTGGATGCACTATGTATGATGGCTTTATTTCTATGGGATAATTGATCTAGTTTTTGTGCTATAAACAAAGAAAATAGTATATAACCTAAGCAAGATCTTGCCCAAGATTCCTTTTGTATGCATGTGGGAGCTACTTGGTGTAGGAGAGTGTTTCTTAATAGGGGATGATTAGTGAGGGTCTCTATCTGTGTCTCTCATTTATATTAAGAGGGAATGTTGAAATATATAGTGGTTAAGCTTCACTTGAAGCCACAAATGAATTTGTCATGTATTATATGTATAAGCCTTTTGGGCCCTTATAAAACTTGTAAAGATATTTGTAATATTTTACTATTTAACTCAAAGGTCAAGTTCTTAACCTTGATCTAAAGTCCCTTTTAATTGGGCATAAATACCCCATAAAAATACCAATATGAGGAGCAATCATTAAATAATGAAGTATTGGGTAATATAGACTTACTTTTTGGTGCATATTGGTAGGCACTTTCATAACTTGTCCCAAAGTTGAATATAGGTGACCCACAATTTTGTACTTTTGCTATGAGTTTATCCCAATTTTGAAAATTTTGTACACAAGATTAAGACATCATATAGGATATATTGCCTATCAATCTTGATGGCTTACAAAGTCACTATAAATGTAGTAGCTTTCCTACTACCTCCAAATTCCTACAAAGAATGAGCCAATGAATGAAAAAAGAGAGAGAATTTGTAGCCTTAGAAGTAGCATTGTGAACTAGGATTTTTGAGAAATTTTATAGAAAAATGGCTAAGTATAGGAATTCCCAATTTGTTTAGAAATTGTTGATTTATAAATAAATCAACAATTTATCATCTTTCCTTCCAGCACCAACATGATATCATCCAAAAATCCCCTAATCCATTAGAAAATTATAATATATCAAATAGTTGTGATCCAAAGGAAACCTGGATCTATTTAAAAGTTGAAATCCATTGATAGACTAATGATTTGTTAGAAGTTGATGCAATGGCTAAAACATAATAGTATAAAAGTGATATTTTGTCTTGGAGCTATAATTGCAAATTTTAAACAATTTTACTTAGGTGCTAATGAGGTTAATTCCTTGATATAGATAGGATCCTTGGTCTCATTGTAAATATATTTTAGCCATTGTCATAAATATTGAGCTACACTCCTTGACTATAATTCTCTCTTTTAATGAAACTATGCATGATTTTTATGTTCAACTATGTCTCACTTGTTAGAAATCTTGGTGCAAAAATGAAGGATGTTTCTAGCCCTACCTTCTCACCCACTTCTTAGTCCTCTTTTTTCTTAGACTACATGTTGAATTGATGATGTCAAGTTATTATTCGATTATCTCTTAATGACACAATTGATCACACAGTAGCCTTGTTATTGCATTTGGTCGTATTTTATATTCCAATATTTACTTTTAACCCTCACATCTTTACCTTTCTAGATTTTACTTTCTACATTTAGTTTAGTTAGGTTAGCACAAGTTAATAGGGAATTGATGCAAATCTAGAGGTTGGAAAGGGCCTAACCTTTCCTTCTAATTATTGAAACATGAAGGAAACATGACCTCATGGGTACATACCACTTTCACAAATCAACAACCCCTAATATTCCAAGATACCATTTTCATCATCATATTTTTATTATTTTTGGGCTTAAATAATCCCACTTGTTAACACTTGCAATATTTCATTTTATTTTACCGAATCAACATCCATTTCAGACTAATTTTATCTTTTTTCTTGATTTAATTATCTTCCTCTCCTTTTTTCAATTCCTACAAACACTTTTATCTTCATAAACCTCTTTGATATATCTAGATTTTTCATAATGAGACTTATTATCTAGAGGTTCATGTTGTCCTAGAGAATATGAAATGAAAGGAATAGCCTAAAAAAAATTCTTCTTTATGTTTCCATAGAAACCCTAAGTACAAGGATGGTCCTCCAAAAAACCCTACATTGCCATGGATATCCTCCACACTCATTTCTTAATTATGTTGATCTTGAAACCCTAAAGTGCAAGTAATAAACCTACACTAAGTTCATTTTATTTTAAGAATAAGATTTTATAGTACATGAGAAAAAGGGATGTGATTTACCTTAATTAAACTTGATTTTTTCAACCTATTTATTTTAAATTACTCCTCCACTTCTTCCTTTACACATTTCATTACTTATAATTTTAGAGTTACACATTCTACTTCTTCATTGTATCTTTTGTTTGTTTCTTCTAGTGGTTGATCCAAGTAAACTGTTACGACCTTTACCATATAATGATGTAGAGGGGTTTCCATTTATATTTTTTGGGAGTGTAAAATACTTGATCTATTCTTCTCTCTCTCTCTCTAGGTCTCATATCATAACATTTATGGTATTAGAATGTAATATTTCTATAATCCACTTGTTAATATATTTCTCTTTATTCAAATTTAATCTTAATGGATTATGGCAAAGGTTTTGAGATATGCATGTAAACATGTATCTAGGTATAGATAGAATGCTTTCACTTCTTAGTGGTTAGTTCCTCTAGATGGATTCCTCTAGAGTATTGCCAATAAAATTCAAAATCTACTTATTGATAAGCTAGTATGGAAGTACATAAATCCTAAGCCATAATGGAATCCTTTCAATAATTGATGTCTCCACCAAAAAGTTATTTTTTATGGTCTTTAATAAAGATAATATCTTCCCCTAAACCAATGGTCACCATTTATTATTTTATCTTTTGTTTCTAAACTAGAGAAGATGATTATGAAAAACCTTTTTGGAATAAAATTCATGTAGTAATTTGAATTTGTATCGCTCCAAATTTTTCGCATCCTTACCCTTAGGCTATAGGATCCGCGCCCCAGAAGGGGGATGCGAGAAGGATGGGACAATACCTCGGACTGAGAGGCCCTTTGAAGGTCCCGCCTCTCGGGGGAGGAGTATAAGGGTGAATTTTTGACGGATGGTGGGTTCACCAGGAAACTTTTGAGTGGCAGTTTCCACGCCTAGGTTGGGAATGGGTTTGATGTGTTCGTTTTATACTCAATCATTCAACTCCTAGGTTTGGCCAAAATGAATCTAAACTATTCTATATGCCAATAATGATTTAAATGGATACAAAAAATAGAAATGGTTGCTAAACATAGAGAATAGGCAAATTAGGACAGATCATACCTGATTTCGGATGTCTGATGAGGATTCTAAGTTTTGTAGCAGTCCAGATCGCCTCAGTTCATACGTAATCATTTGAGATCAGACAAGATCGTTTGATATCTTACGAATTCATCAAAAACCTGCAATCATAGAAATAGATACAAAATACCCAAGATGCAACTACAGAAGCGAAGGGAAATGATAGAAATAACTATAAATTTGTCTGAATGACAGATCCAAACAGTAATTAAAGAGGACAAGCATCAACTTCACAATCTATTTTGATTTTATCATGCATTTATACTAGATGAGGTGAACTCCAAGATGCATAAACATAATAACCTAAGATAATGCAGAATTATAATGGAAAAATGCAAGAAAGTTAAGAAGATGCAAACTATGGACTCGGATTGCCCCCAATCTGGACTACAATCAGGATCGCCTCCAATCGTACGAGATCGTCTGCGCTCCTCGACAAAATCATCCGTAATCGTCCGAGATCGTTTGCGACGATCCGAGCTATCTTCGACTAAAAAATAGTAGAGTTCCTGCAAGAAAATGCAAAATGCAGCATACAGACAGTAGTACGAGGATGCTCTAGTGAATAAGGATCTAAATCCGTTAGCTAAGGGGTTCAGGGGAATCAGAATTAGGGGGAGTCAGGGGGATAAACTAGAAAAATCCTAGTTTATATAGGATTAGGGGGAGGCTAGGAGGTTGGGGATCATCCCAATCTGGGAGATCTCCAATAGGGAAATCTCCAACTGCGCAGACGCGCTTTTGCCCAAGTTGGAGAGGCTGTTGAAACAGAAGCTAATTATGAAAATTTGGTTTTGGGACAAAATCGTCTGGACGTTCTGTCCATGATGATTTCATCAGATCTGGGACGATCGCGTCTAATCTATGACGATATCGTCCAACGGTCAAAACAAATCCTAAAAATGGCATGGAAAATGAGGAAACGGGTAACAGGCAGTTTTGGAGCGGTTTTGGGGTTAAAATTCAAATTTTTATCTTTTATCTTTTACTAAGGTTTTAACCGTGCCAATTTTAGGGTGCTACATTTTGCCCCCTCTTTAGCGAATTTTTCGAAGAAAATGCGTTAAAGACGAGTTTTTCCCGTTTTACGAGAAAGCAAAAATGTACTCAATTTTTTAGACGACGATTCTTGGTCGAATCGTACAACTGACTATGGTGCCCCCTCCGTGTTTTTACCCAAATCGAACGTTTGAGGTAAAAACGCGGAAAGGCAAAAATTAAAATGTTGATTTTTTAAATAAAATTAAGAAAATAGGGTAAAACCCTAATTCATTTTTACTGTTCATCTTTATTGTTCCAGAGCTCTGTAGAGAGAAAAAATGGTGGAGACAACGCAGAGAGCGACAGAGGTCCGGCGTGGGCTACAGGTAAGGATCTAATCCTAGTAGATTAGGTTTGATTTTGCTTTGTGCAATTTGTGGATTTAAATTTTGATTATTTGGGGCATCGCGACCATTTTTAGGCCGTCGACGACGTCCGGACGAAATCGTCCCTATTTCACCGAAATCGTCTCTAAATCGTCGATTTCGTCTGAGGGCGAAATCGGCGAACTAGGGGCGATCTCGTTCAACAAGGGACGATCCCCAAGTTGCGAAATCGAAGACGATTTAGTCCTAACAAAGGATGATTTTGCCCAATTTGGGACGATATCATCCGATGGTGGATGATAGCATCTTTAACTTGATTTTAAAATGTGTTTAATTTGATTTTAATGATTGGTTATTAATAAATTTTGTTTTTATTGTTTGTTTTGCAGAGGGGATTACTAAAGAGCCGAGAATGGAAATACGATGGACTAAGAGACGACATAGCCGCGCTTGACCAGGCAGAGCGTGACCGACTAGGACAGGTCGGGCTACAACATGTGGCAGAGATGCCACAAGTACCGACTGACATGGGGCTACTGAAAACCCTAGCAGAGAGATGGTATCCGGGGTCGTCCTATTTCTGGCTACCGACAGGGGAGATGGCTCCCACACTAGAGGATGTATGGAGGATCATGAGGATCCCCATACAGGGATGGCTCATGACGCCTACGGCCAATCAGGGCCAGGCAATGATGAGGCTGACTGGAGACCCGAGCTTCACCCTGGAGAAGGGTGGGGTGAACATCGAGTCTCTACGACAGATGCCTGGGGCATCTAGGCTGACTCGGGTTTTGGTAGGGGTGGTAGGTGGCTTACTGTTGTGCCACCAGAGTGGGTGCAGGCTACCATGGCTCCTCTCAGATATAGTTTGCGACATGAGAGACCACGAGTATAGGTTTGCATGGGGCAGCTTTGTACTCTGCCACTTGTATAGGATCCTGCATGGGGTCGTATACAAGGGAGGTCGATGTCTGGTCTTGACATCGCTACTATAGGTTTGGTGCTGGGAGCACATTGCGATGTGGAGGCCGATAGGGCTCCCACTGACAGGGGTTGACCGGGAGAGACCTCGGGTTTACTATTGGTGGCTACAGAGAGGGTCACAGTGATGGATAGATCTACCAATGTCTCGGAGGTTGTTGGACGACCTCATCCCAGACCAGATCACCTGGAGGCCATGGCGAGAGCACCCCGGGTGGGCAGAGGATGGGCAGGAGCTGGCTCGCATCAGGCGAGTATGTTGGCTGAGGATGGAGCGAGGAGAGGTAGAGCTCCACCGCTACGACCGGGTACTACGGTAGTTCGGTCTACAGTAGGGGATCCCTTCTCTCAGGGATTACGAGTACTCCTAGACTGTTCGGGATAGTACTACGCTGAGCGGGGCTCCAGACATGCAGTGATTCTGGAGTCAGGACACGGACGATGCCCCCATCCAACCAGTGGATGGTGACGACGCTGGGGTTGCAGATGGCTATGATGCCTGGTATGCAGGCATCCACCCTCCTCGGATGATGAGGGCGCAGGGTCCAGTGCACGCCGTGGTGTGCCAGATGGGGAGGCGACGCCAGGCTGCCATTGAGGCAGCGTGGGGTCACGATGGGAGAGAGTAGCGACGATGGTCCCCATAGGAGAGATGCCAGCGGATGGGTCAGGCTCCACAGAGGCCACGGGAGACAGGGCGGAGGGAGGAGAGACTCCCTTCATAGCAGAGGGAGAGACCACCATCGCACGATAAGGGCAAGGGTGTCGAGGTAGGGGAGAGCAGCGAGACGGCGGCTCTTCGGGCTGAGGCTGCCCACCTCCGAGCTCAGGTGCAGTCACTGCAGGACGAGGCTACTCAGCTCAGGGCTCAAGTACGAACACTACAGGATGAGACTACATGGCTCAGGGCATGGAGTGGAGGGGCGAGCAGGGATGAGCTAGTGCAGTCTATGATGCAGACCACATTCTACCAGGGGGTATACTTCCAACTGGTTCCAGAGGGCCAGAGGGTATAGTTGCCAGCCAATATTGCAGAACCAATCAGGATGGGATCGACGAGGACATCCTCACGATCGACGATGAGGACCCGAGATACATCTCGGACCTCTATGGGACCACCTCCTCCACGTCAGGGTGGGGGAGGAGATGAGGCTAAGAGCTCGAGGGCTTCTCGAGGCTAGCTACTACAGAGTGCAGATTATATTATTATTACTTTTGAGGGGATTGAGTATGCCAGAGTATGGATTGTGGCATACCAATC
Source organism: Wollemia nobilis (assembly GCA_028583015.1). NCBI lineage: Eukaryota > Viridiplantae > Streptophyta > Pinopsida > Araucariales > Araucariaceae > Wollemia > Wollemia nobilis. The sequence continues at coordinate 1,628,171 of JAQPPZ010001539.1, forward strand.
CAGATGATGTATATAATTCATTGATATATATATATATATATATATATATATATATTATATTTTTGATGATATGACTTGTGTATATGTTGTATTATGATGCTTTAAGTTTTGAATTTGTTGATTCATGTAATTATGTCATTGGAAATAAATTATAATGTTATGTCATGCCATAAAATTGTAAATGAAATAATCTGATGTGCATAAATTGGTTGTTTTGGTGTGATTTGATGAAAATAAAAGGGACTTCTAACAATAATTTCAAAGGACATTGTCATTGTTATAGACCGTTTCATGGAGTCGTCGCTCGCTAGGTCGTCAAGCTAATCCTAGTATAGAAATATTGCTAAAAGTAAAAGAGTGCTTAAGAGACTGTCTTAAGACTTGGTGTTGTGATGATGAAAATGATGATGGTGATGATTTGTTTTCAGATTTTTCACAAAATTATGCATGAAATATATTTAAAAGTGATTTTTGCTAGGCATAAATTCCTAAGTGTGATAAATTTTTGAATAATTCCTTAGAAATTATACCATGGTTGCAAGATGGAATGTTTGACATAATGACATGAAATAGAATAAGTGTTCATTCGTTTTGAAGCACAATTGTGTAACATAATGATGTAAGCCATATGTGTTTTTAAAATGGATGGGAAAATAAAATTAGAACAATGGTTTGCGCTAGGCATAGAATTTATAGGTATAGACTTATACCATCATCGCGAAATCCAAAGATGAAATAGATATTTTAGTTTTATTGCATGATTGATTTTTGATTTTTGATTTTTGATAAACAGAAAATAATAATATGATGAACATGTTGTTTGAAATCGTTTTGCAATTTTGTGACACAATGTATATAATTGTTTTTATACAAAACAAAATTCTGAAATAAGAGGATAAAATTGTTCTAAAAAAATTACGGAAATATTTTAAATTATCTCAAAAACAAATGTAGGTTTATAAGGGATCCTCATGTGCAAATGTGAGTTCATTACCGATCTTGATTTATCATAATGATACAAAATCTCTCAAATACAAATGTGTGTGCAATTGTATTGTTCATTCACCAATTTTGAGCAAGATAATTTGATACAAGCAATTTGCCTTAACCAAATGAATGTTCGTTAACCATGATTTATATGCATATAACCGTACCAGACTACTATGTAAGTTAGGTTATCAAGAGCTAGCTAATCCATAAGCCGACATAGGTCTATACAAAAGAAGGTCGCTAATGTGACAGACATATCACCATGCTAGGAATTACCCAAGGCCAAGCGGGTTGGGCACAAACCACCTGTTATGGGGCTTACCTCACAGTTTTTGAATAATTGAGAATTCCAGGGATTCAAGCTCATTCACCCTTCTTTTCTTTTCAAGGGGTAGGGAAAGGATTTTATTGCATTTTGCTTTTGCTTTTCTCTTTTGCTCTTTTTATTTTTTTGTATTTTTGCTTGATATTTGAGATAATGTTGAAACATTGTTGTGATGATACAAAATAACATTTTTCTTTTTCTCTTTTTCTTGAACTTTTCTTTTTCTTCCTATGCTAGGGATACTTGCTCGGATTAGCTGTAGAGCAAGGGATTTTTATTTTGGGTAGGGGTGAGCTTGTCCTTTTGTCAATTCTCAAAGATTCTAGACCATGTGCATGATAGGATAGCAGGGGAAACTTTTCGCTCAAGAAACCACGTCTACTATGTAGCATCATATTGAATTTGCAATGAAATCATTTTAATGTGAAAAGATATACTTGGTTCAAGTAAATAACAAGATCAGTTCTCTATGCTCAAAACTTTATTTAATGCCAATGTGGACTTTGATATAAGAGAGATTAATAATCATACCAAATAAAATCAAGATATTTATTCCTGTGAGTGTGAAAGTGTGGGATTCCAAATAAATGCTAATTTATCCAAAATAATTGAAAATATAACTGCCATACTTCAAGAATTGACAAGTATGAATAAAAGATGTTTTTGAAGATTTTGATGATTTTGATGTTTTTATATTTTGATTTTAATTGATGAATTGAAAAAATAAATACTGTTACTGTTTTTGAAAATTTTATATATATGACTAAAATGAAACAATATGCAAAATAACAATATATACAATGATGAAATGACTAGATTTTATGCATAGTAGCGTTTGAGATGCATAATGTTCATAGGTTCTTTAAGTTCTTTACCATCTAAGGTAGATAATTTGTATGCTCCCGATCCAAATTTAGCCATGATGACATATGGTCCAAGCCAGTTGGGCTCGAATTTACCTTTAAGGTCTTTAGTAGCATTAGTATTTTTTTGATTTTCTTTTAAGACAAGGTCGCCGATCTCAAAGGATCGAGGATGAACTTTCTTGAGATATGCTCTCTTAAGCTTGTTTTGGTAGGCACGAAGATGCTCCAAAGCATTGATGCGCTTTTCATCTAAAAGTTCCAGCTGACTAAATCTGCCAGCACGATATTCATCCCCTACTTCAGTATCTTGAAGTAGTAGAGCCAAAGAAGGAACTTCTAATTCAAAGGGAAAAACAGCTTCAACGCCATAAACCAAAACGAAAGGTGAAGTTCCAGTGGGGGTGCGAACACTAGTTCGATAGGCCCACAAAGCAAGATATAATTGGATGTGCCAATCTCGACCAGATTTATTGACCAGTATTTTGAGAATTTTGATTAATGTTTTATTAGATGCTTCTGCTTGGCCATTACCCCGAGGATAATAGGGAGTGGACCAACGATGTTGAATTTTATATTTTTGACATAATTTTTTGACATCTTTATTTTTGAAACAAGTTCCATTATCTGAGATGAGATTGGAAGGAATTCCAAACCTACAAATAATTTGATTAAAAATAAATTTGGAAACTTGTGTTCCAGTACAAGAAGCTAAAGGCATAGCTTCAACCCATTTTGTGAAATACTCCATAGCGGTTATGATAAATTTGTGTCCATCAGATGACACAGGGTTGATTTTCCCAATGATATCTAAGCCCCATTTTGAAAAGGGCCAAGGAGATGAAATAGCCTATAGCTCTTGTGCAGGCGCATGGACAAGGTCAGCATGTTTCTGGCACTTGTCGCAATGGCACACATAATCATGTGCATCATTCTCCATGGTAGGCCAAAAATATCCTATCCAAAGGAGCTTCTTAGCAATGGCGTTACCACTAAAGTGTCCTCCACAAGATCCATCGTGGGCTTCACTCAAAGCTGATCTAGATTCTTCTAGATTCAAACATCTTAATAATATGCCTTCAAAAGATCTCCTATACAAGGTATTACCAATAATTACGAAGCGACTTGCTCGTCTACGTAATAATTGGCGCTGGTTGCTAGTATAACCATCAGGGAAGGTTCCATTTTGCAAAAAATTAAATATATCAATGTACCATGGTTCGGGAGTAGTTTCGTTGATTAGAAACACATCCAAAGGTTCTAAGCATGATTTGCTTGAAGCGGGTTCCTGGAGTCGACGAATAATGATGGTAGCATATTCATCATCTAACTCCAAGGGCAAAAGAGATGCAGCTGTAGCCATAGCGTCAGCCGCACGATTGCTAGTTCGAGGAATAGCTTCCAAAGTAACTTGATCAAATAAGGATAATAATTGCAAAACATATGTTTTATATGGGCGTAATTTATCATCTCTGGTCTGATAAACATCATTGATTTGATTTATGACAAGTTGGGAATCACCAAAAACTAACAAATTTTTAATTTTCAATGCCAAAGCTGCTCGTAATCCAAGGATTAGAGCCTCATATTCAGCAGTATTATTAGTGCAAGCAAACATTAATTTAAAGGACATCAATCAAGACGCGTTTAACGACTACGTCCCCAATTAGGGCAGTAATATATAAAGGGTTATCCTTATGTAAACTATGTTGTGGTATATCTCTATCTCAAAAGTCAATACAATCAACTTCTCGAGTTATGATAGTATTGGTCATGGCTTCATGTTGAATATTTTGTGGTACCATCATTTGGCTTAATGTGAGCATTAATTCATCCCTATGGGTAGGAGAAGATCTTAAAAGGTCCAAAAGGGAAATTCTAGTTGTAGTATTGGATAATTGTTCATTAATATTATACGGAGGCTTAGGTTGAACATTAGGCATATGATTCCATTTATTGGGATTTTTCAAAACAAATGGAGCTGATCCATCGTTCTGAGTTTGATCCCATTGAGAGTTTTGAGCCTGTTGTCGAGTAACGACTCCGATGGTACCTACAATATTATTTTGAGGATGATGAATTTGTCTCGGTCTAGTGTTTATGGCTTGTTCATTAGAAAGGAACTGATGAGAAGAGGGTCGAGTAGTAACTCTTCTAGGAAATGGTTCTTACGGAACCATAGAATTTGTGATGGGTTGAATAGGATCTGATTCATCTTCAGAACTATTCGATTGATTTGAGGTGATTTCCATGTCACTTTCAGTATCAGATTCTACATCACTAAGATCAGGTGTTCGAGTATTATATAGGGGTCTGGACGTAACCATGGATAAATTTGTGTCAAATATTTCTAGATCGTGAATAGGTAAATGCCCACTAATGGCTCCTACATATCGGGTAGGAGGGGGAACATTATGATGTTCAATTTGATTAGCCACCTCTTTGCCATGCTTTGGTAAAGGATGTTGAAATATGTCCAATGATTGATTGGCATTCTGATTCTGACTTTGAGGGGTGTTCTTTTGAACATTATTAGTAGGATTTTGTTTAGGTTGAAAGGCTTGTACCTCCATCTCATTGTTATCAATTAAATTTTGTATTTTATGTTTTAACCATTACAAGAGTTGGTAGCATTTCCAGGTCCTCTATGGAAATCACAATGTAAATTAGCTTTGTATCCGGGTATGGTTGGATCAGGTTCCCGGATAGTTGGTAATTGGATCAATCCTCGTGCTAATAATTGCGGGAGAATGGTTGATAAAGGTTGATTTAACCTAGTAAATTCTCGAGGTGGTTTATCAGGAGGTTTCAATATGAACTTCTCTGTTGTTTTCGTAGTATTAACATTGGCAATGTTTATGCTATCAGTGACTCCATCACCTACAACTTGTTTATTTTTATATTGATTTCTGGATGTTTTCTCATCATATTTCTTTTTGAGCTGACCTCTTCTAATGAGAGCGTCTTCCACTCTTCGGGCTAAGTCTATAGCTTGATCGAAGGTGGTCAAGGTAGCAGTTGATAATTCATAGGATAGTTTTTCTTGTAAATTATTGATAAAAATATCCAACATTTCCCGATAAGGTAACACAAAGTGTAATTTTCCTATCAACTGCCTCCATCGAGCTAAGAAGTCAGCAAAACACTCATCTTTGTATTGTTTTAGGTTGTACAAATATTTAATGGTTACATGCCTTTCAATATAGGCACTAAATTGATGCACAAAAGACTCAACGGTCTCTTCAAAATTTCTCAAAGAATGAGTGGGCAATTGATAATACCACTCCAATGCCATCCCTCCTAAACTTTTCGAGAACATTTTTAGTAATAACAAGTCATCATGTGATATATCATGACATGCTATCCTAAACATACGAAGATGCTCTATGGGATCTTTAGTTCCTTTATATATAGGTAGGACAGGCATGGGAAAGTGTTTGGGATATGGTTGTGCTACAACTATAGGATCTAGAGGTTGACTACACATCTCTCGATAATTGTACAAGGGACGATAGGGATCTATTTGGTCCATATGGGAGGTTAACTGTTTCACCATGGCTTCCAGATCACCAGTTTGCCCACCATATTGGTTCGGTGGTACATGAGCATGGGATTTGTGAGCGTAGGAAGGCGAGACATAAGGATTAGATGCTATATTGCTGTTATGCAAATGGTTGGTAGGAAGAGTATTATGGAGAAGATTTGTGGTAGCATTATGTTGCATCCCAGATTGTTGGAAATTAACATTTGGTTTTGTTTTAGGCTTTTGTTTATTTGAGGTATATTGATCAATAGCTTGGCAAAATAGAGTAGTGAATGAAGGTTTCTTTTGTGTGGGAATAACCCTTGGCTTAGTAACAGGCACTCTAGGTAGTTGGGTAACTTGTTGTTGTCGTGTGTTTTGGATTATAGTAGCCATGTCCAAATTGGACGGTCCAACTTGATCACTCTCTTGATCAACGAAGGACAAAGGATTAGTGCGTGTGTGATATATGTCTTCTAGGGTTGCTTGAGTGTCACTAATTTGATCTTTATCCATATGAACTGCTCTATTAAGGGTGCCCATATTATCATGGAGGAACTTCTAGAAATGTTCCATGTTCTCAAAAGTAACAGCTCCTTCTGGGGATATTTTAGGAGATGAGGATTCTTCCTCCCTAACATTTTATCTTTGTTCATTTGCATCAACATAGTCTTCTTCTTGTTGGTCTAGAGTTCCTTCTTCCTGACTTGGGTCTTCAGGAAGGACATCTGGGTTATTTTCTGTTTTCCTTAACCAATCTTCTTCTACCTAAATTTGTTTTCCATTCCCGAGTCTAGTCATTATGTCTAAATATTAGATTTTAGAAAATATATATTGATATATTTGCAACAGATTTGGGAGGTATATATTTTAATTATATACCTACTATAATGCTTAAAAATAAAATATTTTGATTTTTTGTTATGATTTTGTTTTTTTTTTGTTTTTGTTTTTTTGTTTTTGGTTTATTTTATTTTATGCTTATAAAGACAACAAACAACACACTAAATACAAGAAATAACAATAATAAAATAATAGCTTAGTTTTCTAAAAAGAGTTTATGAATGTCATTGATAGGATCAAGTTCATCAGGAGTCATAAAATGCTCTTCTTCAAATTGGAAATGGTTTTTCAAGAACTTGATAAAGTGTGCTATAGTAATATTATCTGTTTCAGATTCTGTCTTGTAAAAATAAATCTCATGGCAATACTCTCGATATAACATAGCTCTAGGGACTCTATTCCATATTTGTCTATCCATAAGAACGACCTCTTGGTCCTCTATACGAGATAAAAATTTATGTACTACAGCTGCATTATCGAGGTATTCCTCAAAGGTATACAACTCAAAAGACACAAGGGCTCTTTTATTTGCTAACCACCTATGGCAAGCTCTCTAAAGCTCATGATACAAAGTCACTTGATCGGGATCCAGGATTCTATCTAGGAAAAACCTCTTGATTTGCCTAAGTTTGGTTGCTCTAGATGAAATGAGATTCAATCTCCTATTAAGCTCGTCCCATAAAGGTGGGACTCTATATGTTGGAGCTACTCTAAGCAAAGAATTAATCTCTATAGCTGCTAATTGATTTTCAACATTAATGGTGATGACTCGTATTTTATTATAATCTAACATCTAAATATGACATGCAATATTTGATTCTAAATGCATTTATGTTTTTTTTTTTTGGATTGAAATGAATTGTTTTCAAAAGGTTTTTAGTTTTCACGTCGGGTTCACCAAAATGTATCGCTCCAAATTTTTCGCATCCTTACCCTCAAGCTATAGGATCCGCGCCTAGAAGGGGGATGCGAGAAGGATGGGACAATACCTCGGACTGAGAGGCCCTTTGAAGGTCCCGCCTCTCGAGGGAGGAGTATAACGGTGAATTTTCGACGGATGGTGGGTTCACCAAGAAAATTTTGAGTGGCAGTTTCCATGCCTAGGTTGGGAATGGGTTTGATGTGTTCATTTTATACTCAATCATTCAACTCCTAGGTTTGGCCAAAATGAATCTAAACTATTCTATATGCCAATAATGATTTAAATGGATACAAAAAACAAAAATGGTTGCTAAACATAGAGAATAGGCAAATTAGGACAGATCATACCTGATTTCGGATGTCTGATGAGGATTCTGAGTTTTGTAGCAGTCCAGATCACCTCAGTTCATACATAATCATCTAAGATCAGACAAGATCGTCTGATATCTGATGAATTCATCAGACGAATTTGTCAAAAACTTGCAATCATAGAAATAGATACAAAATACCCAAGATGCAACTACAAAAGTGAAGGGAAATGATAGAAATAACTATAAATTTGTCTGAATGATAGATCCAAATAGTAATTAAAGAGGACAAGCATCAACTTCACAATCTATTTTGATTTTATCATGCATTTGTACTAGATGAGGTGAACTCCAAGATGCATAAACATAATAACCTAAGATAATGCAAAATTATAATGGAAAAATGCAGGAAAGTTAAGAAGATGCAAACTCTGGACTCGGATTGCCCCCAATCTGGACTACAGTCAGGATCGCCTCCAATCGTACACGATCGTCTGCGCTCCTCAAAAAAATCATCCGTAATAGTTCGAGATCGTTTGCGACGATCCAAGCTATCTTCGAATGAAAAACAGTAGAGTTCCTGCAAGAAAATGGAAAATGCAGCATACAGATAGTAGTACGAGGATGCTCTAGTGAATAAGGATCTAAATCCGTCAGCTAAGGGGTTCAGGGGAATCAGAATCAGAGGGAGTCAGAAGGATAAACTAGAAAAATCATAGTTTATATAGGATTAGGGGGAGGCTAGGAGGTTGGGGATCATCCCAATCTGGGAGATCTCCAACAGGGAAATCTCCAACTGCGCAGACGCGCTTCTGCCCAAGTTGGAGAGGCTATTGAAATAGAAGCTAATTATGAAAATTCAGTTTTGGGACAAAATTGTTTGGACGTTCTATCCATGACGATTTCGTCAGATCTGGGACGATCTCGTCTAATCTGCGACGATATCGTCCAATGGTCAAAACAAATCCTAAAAATGGTGCGAAAAATGAGGAAAGCGGGTAACAAGCAGTTTGGGCGGTTTTGGGGTTAAAATTCAAATTTTTATCTTTTATCTTTTACTAAGGTTTTAACCGTGCCAATTTTAGGGTGCTACTGAATTCAATCCACATTTTCACTTGATCTAATTTTGAATCTTCAAAAGACCTTACCAATATCTATGGAAGTTATATTATAACCCTTTGATTTTAAGATCCATTATATCATGCTTGGCTATCTCATCCTGGACAATCAATTTTGATGTAACATCTTCTGTCTAGATAGGACTTGTCATATATTTGTTTTTCCTTTTATCCCCAATTGGGACCATACTTATAATTAAGGCATATTTGTTTTTAGTTAAAGCTTTCAAAAAAGACTTTACTTTCATGCTATCTAGATTTTTCTTATAAAAGAATAATTTATTTTTAAAATTTATTAAAGATATAAAACAAGAAAATTTGAGGCTTGCTCCTTGCTAGGCTTTTAGTTGCACTCATTCCCTACTTTCCCCAAAGATCTAAAACAAGAAAATATGAGGATCACTTATTTCATGCATTTGCTTGTTTTACAAAATATTAAAGTTAAAGCATATGTTATCTATTATTCTACTAAATTTAGTCATATAAAATAATAATATAATAATATTTTTTATATATTTTTTACTTGTTATATTTTTTAATATAGTATTTGTCAATTAAAGTCAATAATTAAATTAAAATTGGCCTTCATATTATATGTTGTTCTATAAAATTTTAGTAGGGAGGTAGAAGCAGGGAGACACAAGCATTTCCAAGTGGTGGAGGTATATTCCAAAGGTAGAGGCAAAGACACAAGAGGAGACATATCAAAATTCACAATACTAAAAATATTCCAAAACATGCACTCACCATGAACATATCAATAAAATATGTAGAAGCAAACCAAATATAGTATTAAGAGATGAAAGAAATAATTGAAGAGATATACAGAGAGATAATAAAAAGTAGGTGGATACTCATGGGCACCCCAATATATCACATTTTATTCACACTTATGCTACAAAAAAATCCCCATTAGGGGTATTTATAGTGATTCCAAATCCTCAATAAGAGGTTAACCTTAGGCTAACATTGCATTAACTTTATAATAAATAAGAATTAATTATTTCTTTAGCAAGGTTATCCATGAAGTTGGATTAACCAATACCATTAAAATGGAATATGAAAGGGGCCCTTAGGCTTACAAGAACATACCCATAGACCTACATAGATGATGTATTCCTATAGGCTTAAATAATTACATGCATGTAAGTTACATTAATAGTGATCAAAATAACTTCACACATTTGGTGGTCCCCTAAATGAGACCAGATTATACATAGTTCAAAACCTCCCCATAATCTAAGTTGAGAAGGCCAAGGAGAGAAGGCATTAGAGATAATACCTCTCCCCATAATGGATGCTCTAGTGGGGCTCTGCTTCACCATATTCATCCTCATATGCATCATCAAAAAGCTTGTGTTTAGCCCTTAAGAAATCTATCTCAATCTTCTTTTGAATTTAATGTAATTCTTTATGGAGTGTCCTTTCCTTTCATAATACTGATAAGTGTTTGACTTATTTAAAATATTAGAGTTACCCTTAGAAAACTAAACCTTAGATTCCAATGATTTTAAATCTATTGGATGAGCTTGAGTATGAGAAAGAGATCCACAATTATCCATTACAACTTTATAATATGTTAGAAGCTTGAAAAGTCCTTCAAGAGAGATGAGTTGTGGATCCTTGATAGTCATAACATTCACATAAAGAACTAAGCCAACTATATGAAAAGGAGAAGAAATATTGGATGTAACTAGTTTGACGTATTCTTCATCACTCTTTACCTTGGTTCCTAGTATAGCCAAAACATCTTTTAGAGATTTTTAGTCTTCAACATTACTAAAATCTAAATATTTGAGATTAGATAGCTCTATCTCTATTATGTTAAATTCACTAGAACTTATTTTTCATAGAGATATTTCAAAGTACACCATACCTCAATAGAATTAGTTTTTTTTATTGATGTATAAAAGTATATCTAGTTCCACTAACATGAAGAAGAGTCTAAGAGCTTCCTCCTTTCTCTTATCAAGTTCATGATCATTGACCCCTTTTGATTCATTAATGAAGATGAACAAGAGATTATTAATTCTAAGTAATCTTATCATTTGAACTAACCAATTTCTATAATTATATCCAATAAATAACATACCCTAAGGAAACTATTTTGCACAAAAATCCTAAGCAAATATATAACATGTCCATGAATTGACGTCACCACTATGTAGAAGTGGAAAAATCACACAATCTAGAAACTAATATGCTCTAAACACTTCCATATACAAAATTATGATCTCTAGAAGATTTGGTAAGTTAGAACTCAAATAATAAAAATCAATTGCCAAATCTTAGAAAATATTTTGTCAAATTAATAGCTACCACCTGGTGCCACTAGATTGGATTGTGTTATCAACTGACGAATCTAAGTTTGATAAGTTAATTGATATGACTAGTTGGATTGCTCATGAATTCTCATATATATATATATATATATATCTAATTGTTTCATTGTAAACAAGGCTCAAACCAACTATTTTGGTTTCCCACACATGCAAATGGACCAATGCACTATGTGCAATTCTTGGAACCAAAAGGAAGTAACTTTTCTTTAAAAAAACTTGTTGCATATATTTTAAAAGGAGAAGGGACAATGTCAAGGTTCAATCTTAAAATATATGAGCTATAAGTTAGTTAACCAACGACTTGTCCATAGCTACTATTGGATAAGAGAGAGATCTTATTGCTTTCGAGTGCATGTAGATCACCACAAAATAGTAGTTCCTCAAACAAGAAAACTACCTATAGGATTTGGAACACCAACCTTGGTACAACAAGGGAACAAACCAACTAGTGTGCCATAATGCATAGATATGGAGGAAGTAATCTCATGAAAGCCCTTCAAGTAATGCATCTAAAGAGAAACACCTAGGATTTCAATTCATGACCTATGCAAGCAAAGAAGAGGTTCAACTATTATAGTATATGCATGGATATAGAGACTTATAAGGACCGATATATTTGTGCTAGGTTAAGGAGGAGCACGTATGTCACCCCAACATTGTTTATGGGTGATGCCCTTCCAGATGCTAGCTCTTGTAAAAGGATCCTGACCAAGTTTTGAACTAAAGACATTCATTGAAATAATAATCTTCCATGCCATCATGCCACTTTATTTGTCTCAAATAGGAGATGGTGGAGTAGCTATGGTGGATGAAAAACATGAAGAATAATATAAAAAATTTACCCCAAAGACTTGAACCTGTGACCTCCCTTCGAGTAGTCAATTTTATCACTAGTGCACTATCTACCCCTAACGATCTACTTCACACACAAAGAATTAGATAGCTAATATAGTGGAATGTTGTGTTCACAGAAAATATAAAAAGACATAGAAATTGGCATACAAAACTCAAAGGAGGTTGGCCGTTAAAATTTGAAGTTTGAATTTTAAAATTCAAATTTTAGTAATTCCCTCCAAAAAGAAAATCATGATGATTCTAACTCTTCTTTTATCAAAAAGGATACCATGGTCCTATCTATGATACCATGTGAAAATTTGTAATAGTTTCAAAAAATATTCTAAAACATGCATTCACCATGACCATATAAAAAGAAGAAGTAGAAGCAAATAAAATATAACATTAAGAGATAAAAGGAATAAGTGGAGAGAGGGAGAGCGAGAGAGAGAGAAGATGGGTGCCCATGGGCACCCCAATATATCACATTTTATTCACTCTTATGATACAAATGGATCCTCATTGAGGGGTATTTATAGTGATACCAAATCCCCAATGAGAGGTTAACCTTAGGTTGACATTAACTTAACCTTGAGGTTAACCTTATAATAAAATAATAGTAAATTGACTTTTAATAAAGGTTTTCCATGAAGGCGGAGTAACCAATACCATTAAGGGTGAAATATGAAAGGGTCCCGTAGGCTTATATGAATATACCTATAGGCTTACACAAATTATGAACACCCATAGGATTACACAATAACATGCCCATAGGTGACATTATTAGTGCTCATAAGAACTTCTAAACAAGATCATATTACACATATTTTAACAAGGCAGAGGTAGATCCAAGTGATGGAGATAGATTTCAAAGGTAGAGGTAGATTCAAGTAGTGAAGGTAAATTCTAGTGTAGTTGATAACCATAGATGTAGTTGATAGATATGGATGCTATGCAAAGGTTATTTCTAGAAATATCATAGTGCAAATGAAGGAAAGTGTAAAAAAAAGATAATAATAACTAGAAAAATCTTCAAACTCAAAAACCTTATTTTTTTCTCTTGTTATTTTTATTTTGTGCTCTAAAATTATGAAACCCTAATAAATACATTAGGTGGGGCCTGTAAGCTTTAGCAACATTCAATCACAACAAAAGACAGAGATCAAAGCAATAGACACATCTCATTGAATGAATAGAAGTGATACATTCGAGTAGAGATATGAGGCTCTTTATATAGGAAGTTAGATTCCTTAGCCAACACTCTACCTAGTTGTACAAGGGACAACTTGCACATATACAACTTGCACATTGACACTTGTGCATTTATTACATTGCATGAAGTTACTAGATAACTTCCTCTTGAAGTAATCTAATATACTCAAATGATGTAATATATTCTAACACCCCCTGTATTACATTATTTGGTATGAAGTTCTTTTGAATCACATAGATGATCTCTGAATGTTTGAAACTTGATTTTTCCAAGTGCCTTTGTAAAAATGTCTGCCAACTGATCTTCTATAGGAACATACTTGAGGATGATATGCTTGTTCTAAAAATATTCCCTAATAAAATGACATTGTGCTTCAATGTGTTTTGTCCTTTCATGTATGATTGGATTCTTGATCAGATTCAGTACTCCTTGATTATCACAAAATATCATAGTGGGAGTTCATTTGATTCCCATGTCAGATAGTATGTATTGTAACCATAGAGCTTCACAGGTAGTGTCTCTTGCTGCTCGATACTCTACCTCAGTTGATGATTGTGCTACTGTATGTTGTTTCTTGTTGTGCCAGGATATAGGCCCTAATCCGAGATAGAAGACATAGCCTGAGGTAGATTTCCTATCATCAATGGACCCAACATAATCTGAATCTGAGTATCCTTATAGACAAAAATATTTGACATCCTTCATATAAGTCAATCCATAATCTGTAGTCTTCTTGATATATTGTAATATTCTCTTTGTAGCTTTCCAATGGCTTTCCCTTGGTTCTTGCATGAACCATGAAAGATAATTTACTACAAATGCTATGTCTGGTCGATTATTTGTTAAGTATAGAAGACTTCCAATCAACTGACGATACATTGTAGCTGAAACCAATGGTGTTTTATCATTTTTGGATAGTTGAATCCCTTGTTCCATTGGTGTATCTTTAGGCTTGCATTATGTCATTCTATACTTATCAAGGAGAGCTTTTGCATATTTTGATTGAGTGATAACTATTTTGTCCTTTCCTTGATAAATTTCTAAACCAAGGTAGTAGTTCATTAATCCTAGATCTATCATTTCAAATGCTTTCTCTAGATCCTTTTTGATATCACTTATTAACATCTCTGAACTTCTAGTAATCACTATGTCATCAACATATACTATGAGGATCAAGATATCATTTCCAATTTTCTTGGTATATAGACTGGGATCTGACGAACTCCTTTTGAAATCATGATGTAGTAGATGATTATTGATCTTTATATTCCATGCTCTGGGAGCTTGTTTCAAACCATATAGAGATTTATTCAATTTGCATACCTTGCTTTCTTGTCCTTGAATAACAAAGCCTTCAGGTTGTGTCATATAGACTTCTTCTTCTAAGTCACCATTAAGGAATGCACTCTTTACATCCATCTGATGAAGTTTCCACCCTTGATGTGCAACTAGTGCACAAACTATTTGGATAGTAGTCATTCGAGTTGTTGGTGCAAATGTTTCTTCATAATCAATTCCTTCTGTCTGAGTATATCCTTTTGCTACTAGTCGAGCTTTGTATTTTTCAAGTGTCCCATCTACTTTGTATTTGATTTTGTAAACCCACTTGCATCCCACTACTTTCTTTCCTAGAGGTAGATTTACTAGATTCCAGGTCTTATTCTTTTTGAGTGATGCATATTCGACTTCCATAGCTACTTTCTAGTGTGAGTCTTTCAGTGCTTGAGAGGTTGATGTTGGTTCCACTGAGTTACTTAGCATTCCTCTATTTATTCTGGTCATGCTACGAGTTTGAGGTCCTGTAGAAGTGAGATCAAGGCATTCTTTCTAGATTTGATTCTCTGAGAGTGTCTCTGAGCCATATTGGTTCTTTTCTAGGTGGTACTGTTGGTGCTTCTGTATCTTGTTCTTGAGATTCTGATTCTGACTCTATACTCATTGTGTCTTCTTCAAATAGATTTATGAGGACTTCTGCATTACCACTAGATTTATCTACATCAATCTTAGATTTTTCATCAAAGACCACGTCTCTACTGATGTAGACTTTCTTTGTAGATGGATCTAGTATTATGTATCCTGTAGATTCATTGTCATAGCCAACAAATATCCCTACCATAGTTTTATCATCTAGTTTAGTCCTTCTTTATTTTAGAACATGCATGTAGGCTTTGCATCCGAAGACCTTTAGCTTTTCTATGTTGGGCTTTTGTCCTGACCATGCTTCTTTTGGTGTAATATGTTTGAGTACCCTTGTTGGAAGTCTATTTTATATATAGACTATTATTTGAACTACTTTGACCCAATATTTGTGATCAAGATGTGCTTCTTTTAACATACATCTTACCATTTCCATTATTGATCTATTTCTTCTTTCTACAATTCCATTCTGTTGAGGCGAATATGTTGTAGTAAGTTGTCTCTTAATTCCATTTTCTTCAAGAAATGAGTCAAATTATTTGGAAATAAATTCTCCTCCTCTATCTGAGTGAAGTGCTTTTATGGTCTTCCCTGATTCCTTTTCCACTTGACGTTTGAACTATTTGAAGTGACTGAATGCTTCTGATTTGTACTTCATGAAAGATACCCACATTTTTCTGGTGTGATCATCAACAAATAATTGAAAGTATTTATGTCCTCCAACACTATCAACTTTCATTGGTCCACATAAATCTGTATATATTATTTCTAGAGGTTGTTGAGCTCTGTGTTGATGAATTTCGAAGGGAATTCTATGTTGTTTTCCTGCTAGACATTCTGGACACATAGTAGTTTCTGGAGATAAGTTGGGTAGACCTTCTACCATTTGATATCTTGATAATTCCCTCATTGATGTTTCACTGGTATGTCCTAGTCGTTTGTGCCATAATTCTAAAGTATTGGTGGAAAGAGCTGAGTGCATAGTAGTGTTTAGAACAAATAGACCATTTTTATATGATCCTGATGCTATCCTTTTTTCCTATCTAGAAATGTGACATTGTTTTCTACCAGCGAGAACCTTGAACTCAACGGTTAAATCTTGATCCATAAGTTGAGAGATAGAAATGAGATTAGTAGTTAATCCTGGAACATACAATACATTTTTTATCATACCTCTTCCATATTCAAGATTTATTGGAATATCTCCAATTCCTTTTACTTCATATGTTTTGCTATCTACCACGACAACTGGTTTTTCATTTATCTTCTTCAAGGATTTGAACCAATGTATGTGTCATATGCTTACTTGCACCTGAATCTATATACCAATAACCCATGATCAAGATTTGTAAAATGCCTTATGACTCCCTAGTATGCTATGGATAAGATATAGTGCTTTTGTAGAATTATAGTTCAATATTGATTGATTTTGTAAGGTTTTGTAGAATACCAAAATCAATTCCTATTATCCCTTATTACTCCTATTGAACTAAGCACTGTTCCCAAATTTTAAAGAGGTTATAATGTTGGATCTTTTATCTCCTTTTGAAAGGATTGAGACAATAATATTATGAATATCCAACCTATGAGAAAACTCTCTTTATAAATAACCCTTTGGGAATTAGGTTAAGTGTATCTAATTTTCCAATTAAATGATTTGATGTAGTAGCCCTTATGACTCCCTAATATTTGGATAAATTAGATCACAATAATATTTGCAAATATTCAATATTTATCCAAGTAGAAAACCTTATTACTCCTAGGTTTTATATTGCAAATATTTGATTTATTTGATAAAATATTCCCCTTGATGTATGGCTTTCAATGTAAATAAATTCCTTTGATTTAAACCTTATAACTCCAAGGAAAGAAAGCACATATAAATGGAAATAATTTTACCTTTCTCCAAGCAATGTTCGATGTTGATTTTAGAGAAGCTTGGATTGCAGAATTTACGTAGACGTCATGGATGTTGTGGATGTATCCTCCAATGGAAGTGCTTTGGGTTTAATGCATTCCAAATCTGGCATCTTCTAGTCTCTTCCCTTGACTTCGATTGCCTTGAGCATTAAAGGCTCTAACACCTTCTTGACATGCTACAACTCGACCCTTTTCATGCAGATCGATGAGAGAGTAATTTCGATGATCGAAGAATGTTGCTTGACTTTGGTCATTGATGTCCTTAAATGGAGAAGATTCATCTCTTATGTGCCAAGTGGCACGACCTTTTCCTTCGAGCGCTTGAGGAGAGTTTGGTGCCAACGAACATTTGTCTCCCTTCTTGTAATGTAAGAACGTTACGTTCTTTAGTGAAATGCTTGGTCTTCCTCTTTGACAAGTGTACTCAATGCACCAAATGCACCAGATTGTTCATGTAACTCCTCCTTGAAGATGAGCGCTCTCTTGAATCGAGCGTTAGGGTTTCCCTTTAGTGACAAGTGTCACTTTCTTCTCTGCATGGACGTAGTCTCTATTGCTGGTTCGAACGGACCCTTTGGAGACCTTTTTAGCTTCGTAAATCCTCCTCCTTTGCTTTCGTTCATCTGCATAGTCTTCTGCTGGGATATGGAGCAACAGTATGGAGGCCTTGAGCACTACTTTTAGTGAGCGTATATGGAGTAAGTAGCACTCCAAATGGTGCTTCAACTTTCTTTTGCTTTATATTTGTTTTTCATCCTCCTTACGTAGATGCTCTTGCTCTTTAATGATGTTGTTTCTCCCTTGCTCTTGTACGTGTATCTTGCAGGTTCGACCATCTAGAATGTGAGGAGTATGAGCCCTTCGTATGGCTTCTTGAGCTAGGCTTGGATGGCTGCTAGCATACGACTACTTTTGGCTGGTTTTTCCAGCAAGTGTAGTGCCTTTGAGGCACCTTTGAATCTGCCTTCTCTCCCTGTATAACCAGATTAGAAATAGTGCACTATAATGTAAAATAGTTTTAATACAAGATGACCTTGTTGCACTTTATTTTGCACTCCTCTTTGTAAGTCTTAATTTCTAGTTTTTGAGGCAGAATATTGAGTGCAATATAGGGGTTTTGAGGTTGTCTCTTGATTAGACACCTTCCCTGTTTGCTTGGATATTTTATAAATGAATCCAAGCTTGTAACCACATGATAGAAGCTATTTTTTTGCACTATTTTCTTGTGCTTTGAACTTGAGACTCACCAAGTCTCGTTCGAGGCTTCTTTTGATGCTCTTATGGTGGTTACTTTCTTCTCCAATGCTTGGAGGATTGAGCTAATTTTGTGGCTTCCTTAGGCCACTTCAAAGTTGCAGATATCAGTGCATTAATAGTGTCTTTAGACACTTTGACAAATTCTATTTTTGTGCCCTTCTAATGAACACAAACAATAATATTTGAGAGCAATATAATAGTGCAAAATGAATCTAATAATATTTTACTTCTGCACTAACAATTTCACCTTATCACTCCAATCAACTCTAAAAAATAATGCACTTAATCAATTTACTGCAACTAATCAAGAATAATCTGAAATGAATCTTCAAGAATTATTCTAAAATTTCTTTATAAGCAAGGTAATAGGAGCTAGTCTTCTTTTTCTTTCCAAAGTAGATGATAGGTAGTTGATAGATAGTTTTGATTCTGAAATCTAATCAACTCCTAAAGTGCAAATGAACCTTAAAGAATCCTTTCTTTTTGCACATTTGAAGACTCTTAATTCAACTCTCCTTTTTGCAACTTTACTCCAATCAAGGTGCTTAAACAAATCTGATAAGTAATCCACTTAATGAATTTACTTGCACCAATAGTTGCTTACCTTTTTTGAAAGCCCTTTTTGCCACTTCTATAGAGGATGTAGATCTTGGTGTCTAAGATCACCAAGTTGTTGTCTTGAGTAAGATCTTGTAGCTCTCTATAGGCTACCTTGAATAACTTCGTCTTCACCAAAATATGGTCTCCAACTCTCTTTCATGAGCCTAGGATTTTGGTGGCTTGTTCTCCTCTTGTAGTCTCCTCATTTTGTTGTAGATTAGAAGAGATATTTGATTATGAAGTGGTGCCTTCTTGTTATGAGAGGCAATCTCCAAATATCCTAGATTTGGTAGGCTTCTCCCTCTTCTTCTCAAGATTTTGAATGTCTTGAGATCTTCTGAGATTTGGCACTCCTTGCCAAATTCTTCTTCTTGGGCTTGTTGTCGGATGGTGATAATTGTCCCAAATCTTTCACTATCTCCAATGAGTTCTGCAAACTCTTCACACGATCTCAAAATAATGGAATTTGCAAGTGGTAGGTCCAAAGGTGCATCTATTTTGCAAACACCCATAGTAATGACTTTCCCTATTTCTATCTAGGAATGACCGTAGCTCTGATACCACTGTAAGCTTTAGCAACATTCAATCACAACAAAGGATAGAGATCAAAGCAATAGAACATCTCATTGAATGAATAGAAGTGATACATTTGAGTAGAGATATGAGGCTCTTTATATAGGAAGTTAGATTCCTTAGCCAACACTCTACCTAGTTGTACAAGGGACAACTTGCACATATACAACTTGCACATTGACACTTGTGCATTTATTACATTGCATGAAGTTACTAGATAAATTTCCCCTAAAGTAATCTAATATACTCAAATGATGTAATATATTCTAACAGGACCAAGGCTAGGGCTTGCTAATATCCCAAACATTCTAGAACTTGTTAGTTAGGAAAGGTTTAATCAGATAATTGAAAACCCACAACACAAAGGAGACAAAGTGAAAAGAGGTGAGATTAAGTTGAATTTTTTAGTTGATATCATGGTTAGTCCATGTCATGAGAGACATAGTTTTATAATAATTAATAAGGTCCTTGCAACATAATATGTTGTAATTAAACACAATAATGAGGTAACAACAAAGCCTCATTATGGAACAACAAAAATTATTTTATAACAAGTTGTTCAAAGAAATCTATTGGAGACATCACTAGCAGAACTAAAATCCTCCACTACCATAGGCTTATGTAGTAGTAATGATTCTATAAATGGATCTCATATTCAAGTTGAGTTATAGATCAACAAAGAAAAATAAAATGAAGATAATATATTACAATAACAATTGCAAACATGATGACAAAAGAACAATGATTATGAAATAAATTAGATCATGGGCACAAGTGGTAAGAGATACAACAATTAAGCCAATGGAACAAATAGATTTAATAGAAAAATAAATTAGAATGCAATTAGTAGAAGAAAAGGAAAGATAAAATAGGTCAATAAACACCATCATTAAGGTAATAAAAGAGCATGAAGAACAAGAAAAAACAACCAACTCAACAAGGAATTTTCTATTTGATAAATTGTATTATAACAAACAAGTTCATCAAGCATGTAGACTAGAAAAATTAAGGAAAGATATGATAGCTAGATCAGTCCAAGTTACAATGTCTAGTGTAGGAGATAAAAACTAGGTTCTTAAAAATAAAGATTACTATAAGGATCACATTTTTACCTGGATTATGATCTTATTCCTATACAACAAGAAGAGAAGAGGGAAGAATAGGAAAAGGTAAATATAGCAATAAGTGTGGGTGAATAAGTATGGTTTAATAATGGAAAAACATACATTATATATGGAACATAAATATGAAAGTAGAGCCCACCATAAACACTTCACATTGGTGAGTTGGAACTGCGATGGATATCCATGGAGAAGAGGTCCTTATCTAGGGCCCATAGCCAAAGAAAATGGTATAATTGTACTATTAGAAATACATGAACATGACATATGGAATATTCAATATTATAATGGATACAAAATGATATCTATATGGAATGAAGCAACAAAAAATGGAAAAGGACATGGAAGAGTAACAATACTAATAAAAGAGACTTGGGGTAGACTGATATAGGTTGAGAAAGAAAACCCAAATAAATAGTATATACATATTAGAATCAAAGATAATGACAAATTGATAAGCATTGCAACTTGTTGTTTTTATCCATAATAATCAAAGTTTTATAAGAAATTTTATTTTATCATAAGGATCCATATATGAAATTGGCACAAGAACTCATAGAATATATCGAAGTTGTAGAGGTAGTTTTAATGGGTGACTTCAATGCTAGGGTAGAAAATAGACAATCAAGCTCTTAAAATATCAACAAAATTATAGATGATAATATGCTATGGCTGTAAGAAGAGGTGGATCACCATTGGTTAGGATTCTTAGATGATAATTAAGGAATCATCATACATTATGGAGAAGAAATTCTTAAACTATATAACATAGAGGGAATGATCATCTAAAATGGCATAAATATGTTATAAAAATATGGAAAATATACTTGTTCAACACATAATGGACACAATGTAGTTTATTATGCTATTTTATTACCAAACTTTGTTTCAAGGCAGGGTTATGCATAGAGGCTATTTATCGCAAAATTGGCTAAAATTAGGATTTTCAATTTATGGAATTGACTAATATTTGGGGCCCTTGACCAGGGCCCATTAGCCAAAACATTTTGGGTGCAAATTTTTTTGCGTCAATTTGCCCCAAATTTTATAATAATTTTACCATTTTAAGTTTAAATTTCCAACATTACCCCTAATAATAGTGAACCTTCTACATGCGTTTGGACATTATTCACTTGGATTTCAAAACTGATTCGTCAATTTTTTATAAATACATTTTGGGACCAATCCCTTACGCATAACTCTATTTCAAGGATAAAATATTTCAAATGTTATGGTACCTAGGGATAGGAATATAGGGATATGATATCAAATTATATATGGTATTATAGATAGTTGGTTTGGGTCATGCATAACCTAAGGTTCATTATATTATAATAACAAGTGGGATAAGGGTTTAGGAGTTGGCTCCCCAAAGTAGCTTTAGAATATGGGTATATAAGGAAGGGATATTGTTGTTGTAATCATCAATCATATTGAGTGTTCTCTTATAATATTCTTGGCTCGAAAAACAGATCTCATTTTGGGAGATATTGTGGAGTGGTTCCTTCCTTAAGAAATAACATTGGTGTTGCCCTACCTAAAGGGTATTATCACATCTTGTCTTGTGTGGATTAATTACTATGGTTGATTTATTTAATATCTAGAATTTTAAGGGTTACCTTCATATTTATGAGAAGCAAAGGTTCAAAATATTTGGTACTAAAGCAACTATTCTGGCTGAGAATTGCTTTGTGGATTACATATTTTTGGCCTTTTTTCTAAAATATATCTCATTTTTTTAGAGTCTTTATCTTTGTGTAAAGTTGTAGACACCTAAAATATGTGACCCACCTTGGGTAGCCCTAGGGATTAATAGTGGTTTTCACCACTCAAACATGGAGGAATTTACCCTTTTGTAGCCACCGTCTTACCCCCGTATGACCTCTAACTAATACAGTCTCACCCCAAGATGACCCGCAATCGCAACCATCCTACCCCAAGATGGATGCTCTAGAAGTATGTTTTTCTGCTATAGTTCAAATAATTACACGTGCCAGCTGGACATAACGACATAACATAGTCAGTTGCAATAGTTTTAAAAAATGAGTGGTTACTCTTCTTGATATTAATCGCTTCTTGGCTTCTCTAGAAATATTTGGACTCCAATTAGGAGGTCTATAAAAAGGTGCCTAGCCTTCATTGAAAATCCTGGTAATTTCATATAATGAAGTGTTATCGAACTGAAGACCCAAAGAGTTCTCATCCTCAAAGAAATGAAGTGCTACCAAAATTTAACCATGAAGTTTTGAAGCATGCCAATGGACCATCCCAAAGGTTGAATATTGAATTTGTACTTCTTGCACCATCCAACGCTCTTGCTTTATTGTCGAATATTTCCATTAAGTCATTCATCACAAGCACACCGTTGAACATCAATTCCATGGATCAAAATCGATGTTGCCTTGCATTAGCCACAAGGAATTAACTCACAGTTTAGTGGTCATATCACCCTGAGATAGCCTGCAAGCACAACCATATCACCCTGAAATGGCTCGCAAGAAATACCATCCTACATAGAGACGACCTCATAGGTAGAGATACTTTCCCTGTTTTATTGTTTTCATTAGATTAGCAGCATTTTAATTACTTCCTAGCGTAGTTAGATTTCATTTTCATGCATGTTTTTGTCACATTTTAGATTATTTATCATTTCCTTTATCATGGATATGGGTCTTATTTTGAAATGATATTCATATGCTATTGATACCTTTTAAGTTTCTTTATGTGCAGATTACAGGTTTTTACAAGGAGCAAACTACATCAATATTCACATATTTATCATCATACATCATGGAGGTCACGAGAAACCCTCCTCAAATCAGTTTGTGAGATGCAAGAAATATCCTACGTACTACATCCAAAATGTCTTTATGTGTAATCAATTGTATCAAATATTGGTAGTGATACTTCGAAGGGGATATTATTTGTAACCTCATTGTAAAATAACAAGATATTATCAATCAAAGGGCACCATCCATTATTTTTTTATTTCGTTCTTTATTTGTGTGGTTACATTTGATTTACTACATTTCAATATTATATTTCTTTTCTTAGATGCACAGTCTTTTTCTATGTTTTCAATGGTGATCATGATCGGAATCCATCCATATTTTGTAATTTCACTACTAATTATCATTTTTCATGGTGTTTTTGAATTGTAGGTACCACCATCCCTTATAGAGATGGTCGACATGTACAATTGTCCTTGTGTAAAATGACCAACAGATGCCACCATCCCACCTAGAGAGGACCTCTGAGAAAAAGGTAAAAACTCCAAAAAATATCTTCATCGGATGTAGGATCTCACAGTAAGCATCTTCTACCCTTCTTTTCCTATTTTCAGTAAAGAAAAGATAAAATTTTCATGCTTTAGTGAAAGGATTTCATTATTTTTAGTTTTTAAAAACTCCTTGTCTGTGACAATCATATGAATGAAAAAAAATAACCCCCCTTATAGATACCTATCATAAAAGAATAGCCTATGATCTATCTATGACTATCCTTGGGTCAGACGAGCTCTACCTATGATTGTCCCTATCCTAGATGGCCTCTATTTTTTATCATTCCTATGTCAGACGTTCTTTGTTGTAGATCGTCCCTCACAAATATGGCCTCTATTTGATTACTATTGTGGTATGACTGCTTGTTGCCTACTTAAAGGCAATTCATCATAGGGTTCTGCATTTTATAGGTTTCTAAAAATTAAACGTCGATTATTTAGAAATCTAAATTTAAAACCTTATTTTTTATGCATTAGTGAAAGAGAATGGAATTCTACATGATTTTAATTTATTTTACATAAAATAAAAAAGAACCCCACACACCACATTTCAATTTAATATTAACGAGTTGGATTTCATCACTAACTATTAATCAAGACCAGCGACAGTGGGCTTCATCTCCATCCACTGGATCACACCCTAAAAAATTAGTGGACAAAGGAATAAGGGTTTTCAACACCAAAATGCACTAAACAATATAGGAACTCATAAATAAAACTTAAATGAGATAATCACATCATTTGCTTATGTGTTTTATTTATTTTTTAATCAAGATCATGGTAATCAGATGTGAACAAGCTCAATCAAGAGCTAGCACCACAAAAAAAATCAAGGAGGTATGGAATGCCTTCGCATTAGTCTATAGGATATGGCCATCCCTTAATGGCATCCTAGTATTTGTCATGATACCAATACCATCTATAGGAAATATGACGTACAAGACATACCTATTAAGTAAGCACCCATAGGTCCTCCAAGAGACCTTCCTGACTTGGACATCTTGATAGATTTTTATAAAAAGAATAATCCACCCACTGAGGGTCTTAGCAGGTCAAAGCCATGGGTTCACATTTAAGCTTGCTCTATACATCAATCATAACATGAACATGAGTATACACCATGGCCTAGCCTAGATGAGCAAGCCACCCTACTTGATCGATCGAGGATGAGTAAAAAATATGCTCATCTAGATGGGTACGACACTCATAGTAAGATAGCCACACTAGCCCATGCCTTTCTTACATATGAGGGAGAGGAAGACTCAAGTCATATTCCTACTCCCCATGAAGAGTACTCTACATGAACACGTTGTACCTTTGTGTAACCTGAGTATATAGAGCTTACATATAAACCTGAATATCATGCATTCCTCATAGATGAGGAAGAGGACCCAAGTCATCCTCCTACTCCTCATGAAGAGTACTTGGTGCAACCACATTGTGTCTCTGCATCGCCCAACTATATAGATATCATTCATAAACCATAGTATCAGGTCAATGCAACCTTTAGAGATCATGGGAAACAAGTAATAGATCCTACTAGGGGAGAAAGACAAGATAAATCCATTCGTATTTCAAATACAAGAATACATAGATCCCACAAAAATGAGCAACACGATCATACACATTAGGAACTGAAGCCACATATTAACTAACAACAATATATGGATAAAATATAATTGGACAAACAACAATTAAATCAATAATGGGTGGACCCACAATGGGCACACCTACAAAGGTTGTACCAACAAAGGATACAACAAGAGCAACAAAATGCATTGCATGAAGTGGTGCCTACACCTAGCACCTATAGGATGCAACAATGCATAAGGCATCCAATATAGTATCAAAATATTCTCCCTAGGCCATGCCAAAATCATGTTCAACATCAAAGGTCACTACCTGGTTATCATCAAGAACCTCATACTCCTCAATAGTACCAAGCTCACCAAGAGGAGGAATTATATGAAGAGCCCCAATGGGGACATCAAGAACAAGTAGATACCTACCTTGAATCCATTTATGATGAGGTACCTAATGATCATACTTATCACCCACCTCAATATAAAAATCACCCCTCTACCTAATCAAGGGTGATAGCAGACATATCATATCATTTCACCAAAGGCATACAAAGTGCTAACTGATCAGCTAAATTCATTATAAAAACAAGCTCAAAGCTTGGTTTATCAAAAACCCACACTAAAGTAGCTTAGCAATCAACCTCTACATCCATCAGTGCCATCACCACCATACCCACCGCATTTCAAGATGCCTAAACTTGAAAAGTTCAAAGGTGACGAAGATGCGCAAGAGCACGTGACAAGATTTATCAATATGTGCTTTCATCTTCAAGATAATAGATCCTTGATGTTGATAACCTTCCTTATAAAATTAGTTGGGGGTGCTTTGGAATGGTATAACCATCTACCATGCCATAGCATATACACCTTTGAGCAATTAGCCAATGCATTTTTGGAACGTTTTGCCTTTAGTGCTAAGAAAATGATAAACTTGACTGACTTATCTAGCCTTTATCAATTTGATGATGAGCCAGTCAAGGAATATGGCAACAAGTGGAGGAAGGTGAAATCAAAATTACCTTTCACCCTACCTATAATAGAACTAACTCGAATGTTCATGAGAAGTTGTTCAAAGTAAATCTTGCTTTTCCTACAATCACAAAAATATCAAACATTCGAGAAGGCATTAAATCATGCCAAGGTCATTGAGTACATTAAGGTCCAAGACAGTAATATTAAACTCCACAAAAGATAATGGCCAAACAAGAATATTAAAGGTGGCAACATGCAATAAATGAAAGCCCTAGTCAATCAAGTTATTTTGAGCATCCCTAAATCCTCAAACCAAGTCGCACCATCTCAACTACCAGTGTAGCCTAATTACTAGGCTCAACCTTCGCCAATCTAAAATCATACACAACAAAATCAAAGATAAAGCCAACAATGTTGGCCACCACGATAATACACTCATTTTTAAGATCTATTAGCATCAATCTTCAATCGATTATGTGAGGCACGAGAAATCAATCTTCCTGAGATCTGTCCATTGAAATATAATAAGTGTAGATCAAAGGGGCATAGGGAAATCTATATTGTGCTTACCATCGATAAAAGGGTCATGACATCCAAATATGTTACCCCTTTATAAATTTAGTAAAGGATATTATCAAGAGGTAAGAGCTTCATATTGGTAATCCTCTTGCTCTAAACAACCAATCAATAGGAGTCTTCCAATATCCTTTATCCACACACAAAGCAAATATGGCACCTATAAATCAAGTAGAGTAAACTAAGTAGGTGAATCAGGTGCATGCCAATCCATTTTAGGTAATGATAAATGTTGTGATAGGGGACCAAGAATATCAAAATCAATCTAAAATCAATCTATGCAACCTGTGGCTTCATCCAACATTTCCTCTTCGCCCATCACATCTCATCAAAACATCGATATGACACATAATTCGTTGCCACAAAAATAAGGTTCACTTTCATCACTTCTCCCAGTTAGATCAATCACATCACATAAACCACAATACATACTGAGGGTACTCAATGTGTCACACCTTACCCATCATCCACATCACAACCAATGATACAATTTGAGGATTATGAAGGTATCATACCTTCCCCACATTCGCTAATCACCACACACTTTGGGGATGCTTAAGGTATCGCACCTTCCCTCTAAAAAACAAAAAATAAAATAAAAATGAAAATCTCCCAAGGCACTTAAGTCCTTTGTTCAACTCACAAAAAGCTCCAAAGGCACTTAAGACATTTGATAAACTCACAAAAATTCCTAAAGGTATTTAAGCCCTTTGGTCAATTCCAAAAAAAAAAATAAAAAAATAAAAACCACAAAACAACATTACATCGTCATGCATTTCATTGAATTCATTCATTAGTTACATTAGGTATATTCATCCATTGCACTTGCATTAGGACAAGTTGTGTTTGCATCACTACAAATAGCACCATGTTTGTATGTCGGTCATGAGTCTTAAACCAACCTTTTCCATCGTCATCATTAGTAGTTTTCCTTATGAGATTTTGCTTATTAAGGGGTCCTCGTAAGATATGGTAGATATTGGATGAATATCAACAATGATGTCTATATGGCCATTGATTACACACAAATTTTAGTTTACAAAAGAGCATAGGAAAACCTCCCATACCATATATCACTACCATCCATATTCCCCTTTGTGAGAAACTATGTTTTTCAACACAACCAATAAGTTGCTATAGGGTGTTCACTAGGGTTTTTGGTCATTCAACCATCCCTAGTTTTCTTTTCAGATTTTGGATTTTAGAAGGTAGGGTCTTACTTTGATAGTACCTTGCATACTTAAAAATCCCATCACAATTTCACACATTTAACACCCGATTTTGAACAAGGAAATATGAGACTACAACACAGTCCTTGCCACCTTGGGTGAAAGGTTTCCCTTGCTCATCCTATTATGTGCATGGTCTAGGATGCTGAGAATTGACAAAAGGACAAGCTCCCCCTATCCAAAGAAAAAATCCCTTACTCCACTCAAAACAAGCAAGATTCCAAAAAAAAAAAAATAGTGGTTTTCACCACTAATAAAATCCCTTGCTCCTAAAAGAGTGGTTTTCACCACTAAAAAAAAAAGAGCAAGTATCCCAAAAAATCAAAAGAAAAGAAGGGGGTAATGAACTTGAATCCTTGGAATCCGTAGTATTCAAAATCCATGAGGCAATCTCCATTATATTAATAGGTTGAATAAAACCCACCTAGAAATGGAGGAGCCTTACACATGGCGATATGTCTATCACATTAGCGACCTTATTTTGTACATACTAATATCAACTTGTGGATGAGCTAGCTTTTGGTGGCTTGTATTACCTAGTAGTCTAGTCCAACTACATCCAAAATCAAGATAATGATGACCATTGGGTGATCTTCATTACAACAATGGGTTGAATGAAACCCACCTGGTAATGGGGTAGTCTTATGTATCATCTTAAACACATAGGGATATTGACTATCTAGGTCTTCCTAGTAGATTTCTATATTACGAGACCAAATACATAGGGATATTGACTATCTGGGTCTTCCTAGCAGATTTCTATCTTACAAGAGTCAAGTATAGTTAGTATACAACTTTTGATTGGCCAACTAGGGTGTTTGAGTCTCATGAAAGACCTTGTTGTGCCCTCATAACATCTCACTAATTCACATCCATCATTCACATTTTGCCATATCATTCCATCCCATTCAACTTCAAATGTATGACCTTTGGGAAAAGGTTAACATTTTGATTCATGACTTTCATACATTTTGTGGTTCTTACACTTAGGTTATTTTGCATCTTAGATTTATTCATTATGTTTTAGCATATAAACATAAAAATCAAAATTTTCATCATCACATCATTAGCACATAACATACATGAATACATCTAGGCATAAAATTTACATCTATGCATACGTGCTAAAAAGTCTAGACATTCATCCATCATCCATCATTGCATCCATAAGTGCATCCATGCATAACATAACATAAGCAATAAACAAGCTCCAAAGGCACTTAAACCCTTTGGTCACATCATTCCAAAAATGCTCCAAAGGCACTTAAGCCCTTTGGTCACATCAATTCAAAAGGTTCCAAAGGTACCCAAACTCCTTTGGTCAATTTCAAAAGGCTCCAAAGGCACCTAACCCCTTTGGTCACATCAAGTCAAAAATCTTGAGTGATCCTTGTATCTAGTGATTTACTCTAGACACTTGGTGATTGCAGTGACTAATTATCCATGCAATATGGTAGGATGGGTAAATTACCATAAGGCCACTTGAACAAAAATAAAAAAATATTTACAAATGTGGTCGAAATCAAAGTTGTAATGGGACCTTCCCCCTTTCACTTTTGCAAAGGCCCTACAAAACCCAAATCAAGTCATCTTGGTCAAGCAACTTATCGCTTTCATCATTTGCCATCTCCTCTATCAACTTGTCACTTGAGGGGGTAGTCATATAGTAATAAAATTTATTATCAAATCAAGTACAATCAAACACTCAATCATCTCTCAAACACTCAATCATCTCTAAGTGCGTTTGTTCAAGAATCATTGTCGAAGATAATCATGCACCCTCCTTGCTTGGGGTAAACAAACAAAAAGCAAAAACAAATTCAAATAAACTTAAGCTTGTCTCCTAATTGCCACTAAGGCTAAGGTGTAGACTTAAGCTTGTCTTCCAATTTCCATTAAGGCTAAGGATTAGACTTAAGCTTATCTCCTAATTGCCACTAAGGCTAAGGATTAGACTTAAGCTTATCTCCTAATTGCCACTAAGGCTAAGGTGTAGACCTAAGCTTGTCTTCCAATGCCCCAAAGATTACCAAAATCAAGTTATTCAACTTGTCAAAGGTAATGATTCAAAGATGCATGCTATTTCCATGATTGGGACATATAACATTGATTAAGATCAATGAACATCATCAACCCTCAACTTGAATTTATTTTGCTCTATGTTGTGCTTTCACACAATGCATCCCAAAAAGGGGTATTTGTAGACACCTAAAACACATCATATTGAAGAGACTACCTATATGGACTTTTTTAATACCATATGACCCACTAATTGCCACTAAGGCAATTAGTGTAGACCTAAGCTTGCCTTCCAATATCCCAAAGATTACCAAAATCAAGTTCTTCAACTTGTCAAAGGTAATGATTCAAAGCTGCATGCTATTTTCACGATTGGGACATATAACATTGATTAAGATCAATGAACATCATCAACCCTCAACTTGAATTTATTTTGCTCTATGTTGTGCTTTCACACAATGCATCCCAAAAAGGGGTATTTGTAGACACCTAAAACACATCATATTGAAGAGACTACCTATATGGACTTTTTTAATACCATATGACCCACCTTGGGTATCCATAGGGCTTAATAGTGGTTTTAACCACTCAAACAGGGAGGAATTTGCCCTTTGTAGCCACTGTATTACCTCGAGACGACCCCTAACTGTGATCATCTCACCTCAAGATGACCTGTAGTCACAACCATCCTACCCTGAGATGGCCACTCTAGAAGTAAGTTTTCATGCTATAATTTAAACTATTACATGTGCCAGTTGGACATAACAACATAATAGAGTTAGTTGCGATAGTTTTCAATAATGGTTAGTTACTCTTCTTGATCGTCACCGCTTATTGAATTCTATAGTAAGCTTTGGACTCCCATTAGGAAGTCTATAAAAAGGTGCCTAGCCTTCATTGAAAATCCTAGCAATTTCATATAACAAAGTATTGTCGAACTGAATACCCAAAGAGCTCTCATCCTCAAAGCAATGAAGTGCTGTCAAAATCCAACCACGAAGTTTCCAAGCATGCCAATGGACCATCCTTAAGGTTGAAGATTGAATTCATACTTCTTGCACCATCCACGCCCTTGTTTTGGTGTCAAATCCTTCCATTAAGTCATTCATCACGAGCACACCCTTGAACATAAATTCCATAGATCAAACCCGACATCGCCTCACATCAACCATAAGGAATTTACTCATAGTTTAGCGATCGTCTCACCTCAAGATGACCCATAGGAATGACCATCTCATCCCGAGACGACTCGTAGGTAATATCGTCATACACAAGGATGGCCTCACGGGTACTGATCCTTTCTTTATTTTCTTGCTTTCATTAGATTTAGCAGCATTTTAATTACTTCCTAGCATAGTTATATTTCATTTCATGCATTTATTTATCGCATTTCAGCTTTTTTATCATTTTATTTATCATGGATATGGGCCTTATCTTGAAAGGCTCTTCATATGCTATTGATGCCTTTTAAGTTTTTTTGTGTGCAGATTACAAGTCTTTACAAGGAGTAAACTACATCAAGATTCACATATTCATCATCATACATCATGGAGGTCACGAGAAACCCTCCCCAAATCAGTTTGTGAGATGCAAGAAAGATCCTGCGTACTACATCCAAAATGGCTTTATGTGTAATCAATTGTATCAAATATTGGTAGTGATCCTTCAGAGGGGATCTTCTTTGTAACCTCTTTGTAAAAGAACAAGATATTATCAATAAAAGGGCACCATCCATTATTTCTTTATTTCGTTCTTTATTTGTGTGGTTACATTTGATTTGCTACATTTCAATCTTGCATTTCTTTTCTTGGATGTACCTTCTTTTTCTACATTTTCAAAAGTTGTCTAGTTTAGACAATTCCTCCACCATTTTGTTAAAAAATTTAAGAGCTTCAAATCAAGTGGTCATGTGAAGGAATCCAAGTAGTATTGAAGGAGATATGACCTTGTGAAGTCAATCGTTTGGAACAAGGTAGAGATATTTTTTCCAATAGCATTTTTTCTAGAAAAACAAATTTTGATATATCTTATTGTTATTTTTGAAGGAGTTTTTTGGGAAGTTTAACTTCAAATCAATAGGGAGATATATATTTTTATGAAACCCTAGTTTGCATTATCTTTTTATTGGGGCGTGAACTTATGGAGCTACAAATATTTTCTAGAGAAGATGATATTGATGTTAGAGAATGGTGGAAACAATTTAAATCATTGTATTCTATTAATTATTTTTGAGACTTGAGACATTAAAATTACTTTTTATTTTTGAGAAGAAGCTCTCTCTTGGTTTCAAATTTTTCTTATGGCTCATAATTATAAATTAACTTGGGAAGAAATAGAACAAGCATTTTTGAGTCAATGGAACCCATATAAAAATAAGCTAGGCTCTAGGATGAACAAAATAAATTAGAAAAATGGTTGGAAAATTTGAAAAAATTGGCAGAAGGAAAAAATAAGAATAATAGTGTGCAAGCTAACAAAACCATATCTTTGGTGTCAAATATGCCAAACAATGATCAAAGGGATTTTTTAATTCTAAAATTTCTATTTTGCAGGTTAATGTCAGTATTTAGATGAAAAGGGTTATTATTTCCATACATCCTAATAGTAGGTTTAATTTCATCAATATTGCTTTTGCTGAGAGGTTGCAAGTTCAAGCAACAAAAATTAAAGACATACAAATTGAGGGTGTGAATGCTCATGCATTTGAAAATTTAAAGATCATCATGGAGAGATATGTTTTACATTCATATTTTCATGCTATTGAGATGGATGATGTGAATATTATAATGGGTTATTCTTGGTTGGATTCTTTGAGTATTGTTAACTTTAAAGTGCAAACAAGCTTCATGAAGTTATGGTATAGAAAAAAGAAGATAACATTGTAGAATATTTCTTAGCCTAAGCAACAAGGACACAAGGAGAAATACGTTGTTATGGTAGGGAAACAAGTCAAAGAACCAATGGAGGATTTAAAAGCTAAATCTACAACAATACAGTAGTAGAGTCCCAAGAAGAAGCAACAACAAAATCCAAGGAAGCTTTGTTAGAAGAGCACATAGATGCACCAAAATAAGGGCACGTGCAAGAAATTCTTGAGGAAGAATTTAAGTTAGTAAAATAAAATATTGAAGAATCAAAGTAAATAGAACGACAAGTTAAAGTTACAAACTATTGCAAACCACACCACCATGAGCAACAACAATCTTAGAAGTAGGACTTAGGGCATTAATGGAGATAAAAAGACATAGTATAATAGTGTTTGGAAAAAAAAAGCATAGTAATTCTAGATTTTAGAGTGGTTCAACAACATCATGGAATAATAGGACCAAACATTTAAAATATTATAATAGAGTAGCATAAGCATGTAACCAATAAAGCAGTTATGGATATTCAAGTGACATAATTACAACTTAACATCATTGCAAACCACCACCAATCAAGATTCTACTTAGATGAGAGGATGTTCAAAATTGGTACTAGTTATCAATATTGCTTAGAAAATTATATTATCTACTTTCTTTTCATGTTTCGAGGATAAAATATTTGTAAGGAGAGTGGAATGTTATGGTACCTAGGGATAGGAATATGGGGATATGATATTATATTATGTATGGGTATTATGGATAGTTGGCATGGGCCACACATAACCCAAGGTTAATTATATTATAATAATGAGTGCAATAAGGGTTTAGAAGTTGGTTCTCCAAAGTAGCATTAGAAGATGGATATATAAAGAAGGAATATTGTCAATTATCAATCATATTGAGTATTCTCTTGTAATAGTTTTGGCTTGTGGAGCAGATCTCATTTTCGAAGATATTGTGGAGTAGTTACTTCTTAAAAAAATAGCATTAGTTTTGCCCTACTTGAAGGGTATTAACACATCTTGTCTTGTGTAGATTAACTACTATGGCTAATTTATTTAATATTTAACATATTATGGATGCCTTTATATTTATGAGAAACAAAGGTTCATATCATAAAAATTGAAGTAGTTCTCATAAAGCTAAAACCTAATTCAATATACATAAATATCCAAATGCAAGAAAGTGGACAAGAAGAACATTTTCAAGTAACTAAAGGAAATACAATAGGAAACATCCCTATGAAAGAAAAATTAGAAAACTTTTAAAACATCACTCAAGTAGATTATGCAAAGAGAAAAAAGAAAGAGGACATATATTTTTTAAACCTATACTTCTGATGGTAATAAACTAATGGTTGTAATCAAAGAAGCCTTGAAATTATGCAAAAAGTTAAAACCAAGGAAAAGAAAACATGAAATCTTCCCTATAAATCCATGGTGTGATGAAGAAAGCAAAGTAGTAAGGAGAACCTCAAAAGAACCAAACAAAGAGAAAACAAATAAAAATAAATATAAATATAAATAAATAAATATATATATATATATATATATATATATATATATATATATATATATATATATATATATATATATATATATATATATATATATATATAAAAGAGTAAGACAAAAAGAGTTGATATATCTTACAAAGCATAGCCCAAGACAATTCTAGAAAGAGCTACAACAAAGCAAAATACACACAAAAAACAATATCACAAGCAAACAATAATTGCAATATGCTAAGAAATTATATGAGATAAACCAAGAAAAAGATACCCCTCTTATAACTAACACAATTGAGGAATATTTTATCTAAAATATGTAAAGGAGATCATTAAGAAAATAGCAATAGATAAATCTCAAGATATAGATGGTTTGTAAGTTGAATATCTAAAGTGTGGGGTTGACATCTTAGCACCACACATCCAAAATATTTTTAATGACATCATTAAAGGAGTCTTTCCATTAGAACACATAATCAACCTAGGCATATCATTGCATAAAAATGAAGACACCAATAATCCCCCAAGTTGTTGCACCATCATGATTAATCCTCTTTTTTTTTTTTATTGTTTGGTAGCATAGTAAAACATCATAAAATTAGTCAGTCGTAGAAAATCAAGAAAAGAGAGCAATATGACAAGCATATTTTATACCAAAGTACTCAACAATATTTCATTACATTACTTTAAGGCACTTAAAAAGAGGATATGGAATGAAAAATGAAAAGTTTATTGTTGTTTTGTGGACTTTAAAAAGGCTTTTGACATAATACCTAGAGGTAAATTATGGAAAAGAATGGAAGAAATTGACATACCAACCAACTACAAAGTAGTTGTACACAAACTTTATGAGTAGGTGGTAGCAAAAATCAAAACTTCAAAAGAATTATTAGAGTGTTTTGGGAGTGGTATCAGGGTGAAATAGGGTTGTCCATTTTCACCTATGTTATTTATTTGACCTTTATATTGACAAAATGGATGAATAGGTGGAAAGGATGGGAGGAGACGAAATACAATTGGCTAGTTATGTAGTGAAAATTTCCTCTATATTGAGGACTTCATCTTGATTGGCAAGTCACTTGAAAGTTTAAAATAACATCTAAAATCTTTAAAACATTTTTGTAAAGAAGTCAAGATGCAGGTAAACAGTAGCAAGACTAAAGTCACGGTCTTTTATGGAGAGTGCAAAAACAACCATTTATTTTATTTGAAGGAAATCCTTTAGAGATAGTAATAAAATACAAATATATTGGGATGGATTTTCAAAGCAAACTCAAATGAAAAATATGTAGGATGAAACAAGTACAAAGATGATCGAGGACACTCTACTCATTGCTAAATAGGGGTAGACAAGTAGAGTTGTGAGATTGAAAAACTATTAGGATCGTTTTTAGGTTATTAGTTATTATAGTGGTGCGTTTGAAACCCAGGTGTTGTAGGTGAGTTGGAGAGGAGAGGGCAATCCTCCAAGGGAGGTCCCAGGTTCGAATCTCCACCCTACCAAAAAATTGAATTGGGTACCAAAAATCCAATTGATAATGTTGGTGCGGGCAGGGCTAGGTGCGACTCTCGGGTGACTTTGACGGTGTAGAACCCCCTGTTTGTGGTCTCTCAGACCAAGGCGGCCCCGTAAGGGGTTTTTCGCTTTAAAAAAAAGAAGAAGTTATTATAGTGGTGCTATATGGGTGTGAGGTACAGGTTAGTCATATATCAAATTTTAAATGGAGACAAATAGAAACAATTTAAAATTTTAGATTTAAAGCATCAGTCCTATATGAGATTTTTTTTGTTGAAATAGGGATTTTTTCACTAGAAGTAAAAACTATGGTAGGAATATTTGCATACATGAAGAAAAGAAAGAACGGAAGATGGCATGTTGCCAAAAAAAATAGGTAATCAAAGAAATATTGAATAGAAAAAAAGATAAACAAAACAACAAATAATGGGAAAATAAAGAATTAAATTTTAGAAGGTTCCAAAATCCAACAAAGAAAAAAATATTATATGAAGGAAAATTCAAACTTATCATGTAGACTAAAATTTTGAGAAGAAAAATGTAGTTACATATAGTTTAACCTAAACTATAAACATAACCAAAAGAAATACATAAAACAAAGATCAAATAGAAATAAAAAAATACTTATAACCAACATCTAGTTCATACATCTCATATATAAGGATAAAATTATTTAAATTTATATAATAGTTAATATAATTTATTTTATTTTTTAAAATATAATTTATTTATTTATTTATTTTTTGAATAAAGGAGAACGTTTACAAATTACATCAAACACTTAAGAAACAACTATTATTTTTACAAAATATCACAATAATAAAAAAGTATTTAATTTTTTAATAAAAACCTAAATTCAATTTATAAAAAACCACCTCTTGTGTTTACAATTGAATTTCTTCTCTTGCAGGTCTTTCTCTAGGATTTCTTCTTTTCCACCCTTTTCCTCAGTGGGATTTTCTCAGCGATCACGTCACATAGGGGATGCCTTCGTATACATCCCTAGATGCAATCAATGGTATGGTTTATCTGACCTCCTCAGAGGAGGTCTCCTACCAAGGAGGAGGTCTCGTCCACATTATTGTTAAGAGGAGAAGATATCCCCTTATCATCGTCTACCTTAAGTTCTGAAAGGATGGGCATGTTCCTGAATACTGTGGAAGGGTTGGACATTTCACGGAGGAACAGCCGAAGGTGATCTCATCTTTACTCTTCAACTATTTCCATGCTTTTATTTATACAGAAAAATCAATGGCTTCTGCTGTCACACAAAAGCCCAGTTATTCTCTCGTATTTGATTGCGAGTCAAATACGAGAGAATAACTGGGCTTTTGTTCTACAACATCATCAAGGCGCAAATGGATCATTTGAATGGATTTTAGATATACTCAATGCCATTCCGAACACGTGCTACAAGGACAGGTGCAGGAAGGCTTGCAGTCCATTCCATGACAATGGTGGAGTCGTATTTGCGGCCGATAAATATGGCCAAACCCTTAGCCGGACCATGAGCAGAAACATGCAAAGAAAAACGCTAAAGTTAAATGTTAAAGGAAGCATCTGGCTGACATACAGGCCCGATCTTTATAATACATCTTTCTATGATGCAGTAAAACATAACTGTTGTGAGGAGGTTGAACGAGAGAGTCATATTATTACTATTATGTTTGATATATATTTTCTTTGTAGGTGTTTGGTAAAGACAAATGCTTTAAATTATCAGTCTACAAATGTTCTACAAATGTTCGCAGTGTTAGAGAAAATCACTATATAAAATATAGAAAAGCAATTATAGTGTTTCAAACTTTAACAACATAATTAACAAAATAAAACAAACACACAGTAGAAGAGACAACGATTTTAACGTGGTTCATCTAATGTGGGTTACTTCCACCGAAAATTTTCAGTCCTTTCTTTCTCAATCCAAGCAATAGAGGGTTACAACCTACAACAAACATCTGCTGTAATTTCCTCTCTATATTTACAAGGAATCAACACAGTAATTTTCATTGTCAACTTTGTTTTTCCTCACAACTATATATAAGAAAAAAACAGAAAAAAAACTATTTTTCTTAATACATTTCAAGATTAACACTGAGTTCCTAGCACCTAATTTTGGGATTAAAAAAAAAAATTTCTCTGGCTATCCTGTTGTAAATCCGAAAACTTTCTCTGGTAGACTAACAGACTGTAAATCTGGAAACTTTCCCTGTCCATCCTGCAGTAAATCCAAAAACTTTCTCTCGTTTAGCCTCCTCATAATTAGGCTCCATTCCTAACAATCTCCCACTTGGAGACTAATTCCATTGCACCATACCGCAACCAAGGACTGAAAAATTCTCATCATGGCCTCTTATTCCTTAAGGCCAACTAAAGTTGAGCAAAAGCTCAAATTTTCTCTTGACACCACTTTTGTAAGCATGTCAACAGGATTTTGTGATGTGTGAACTTTCCCTAATTTCAAAGATCCATCTTCCACTACTGATCTAATGAAATGATACCTGAGTTTGATCTGTTTAGTTTTTGAATGGAATGCTGAATTCTTCGCAAGGTGTATAGCACTCTGGCTATCACTCCACAACCTATTATCCTCTTGATTCTTCCCTAGTTCTTCCATTAGTCTTTGCAACCAAACCATCTCTTTGCTTGCTTCTACAACAACAACATATTCAACTTCAGTGGTTGAAAGGGCAACTACGTGTTGGAGTTTATAAATCCAACTAACCGCTCCTCCTCCTATAGTAAATATGTAGCAGTAGTGCTCCTTCCACCAACAATATCACCTACCATATCAGAATCTACAAAACCTTTCAAGCATATATTAGAGCCTTCAAAATTCAAAGAATAATTTGAAGTTCCTCTCAAGTACCTGAGTATCCATTTTATCGCTTGCCAATGTACTTTTCTCGGATTACTCATTAATCTACTCACTACTCCCACTACGTGGGCAATGTCTGGTCTTGTACAAACCATTGCATAAATCAAGCTTCCAACCGCTTATGCATAGGGAACCTTAGCCATATGCTCTTGTTCCTTTTGTGTCTTGGGACACAAATCTTTGGTGAGTTTGAAATGCTTTGCCAATGGAGTAACAACAGACTTTGCATTGTTCATGTTGAATCTCTTAAGCACTTTTTCAATGTATTTTGCTTGTGATAATTTCAGAGTGTGACTCTCCTTGTCTCTTGTTATCCTCATACCAAGGATTTGTTTGGCTTCTCCCAAATCCTTCATGGCAAAGGATTTAGCCAACTTCTTCTTGAGCATGTTTATATCTTGCATATTTGTTCCTGCAACTAACATGTAATCCACATACAATAGAAAAATAACATAGTTACCATTTCCAGTTTGCTTAAAATATACATAGTGATCACTTTGACATCTTTCAAACCTTTGATTAGCCATGAACTTATCAAATTTTAAATACCACTGTCTAGGAGCTTGTTTTAACCCATACAAGCTCTTTTTCAGTTTACATACCCAATCCTCTTTACCTTTCACCTGAAAGCCTTCTGGTTGGTGCATATAAATTTCCTCCTCCAAATCACCATGAAGAAATGCTATCTTCACATCCAATTGCTCCAGATACAAATTTTCTATAGCTATAAGACTCAAAATAGCTCTAATAGAGGTCATTTTTACAACTAGAGAAAAAATCTCATCAAAATCAATACCTTTTTTTTGAGCGAATCCCTTGACCACTAGTCTTGCTTTGTATCTCTTATGCCCTTCATTCTCCTCTTTAATCCTGTACACCCATTTATTGGTCAAAGCTCTTTTATCTTTGGGTAGCTCAACCGAATCCCAAGTTTGGTTGTGGAATAAAGAGTCCATTTCTTCATTCATTGCAAGCTCCCATTTATTCCTGGTATCCATCTGTAATGCTTCCTGAAAACATTCACGGCTCACCAGACATCGAGTATACAAAACATAATCGGAGAAACGTTGAGGAATTTTACTTATCCTGGTAGATCGTCTAACAACACTTTCTGGAGATTGAGGTGCTTGTTGCTGTTGCTGTACATTTTGATCTTCTACCACTTTTGGAGTTACCTTTTCTATGTGTCCATCAAGGTCTATGTATTCAGCAATTTCCTCTTTTTGTTTCTTTCCTTGCAACCGATCTTTATACAAGTTTTTTTCATTAAATATGACATCCCTACTTCTAATGACTTTTTGGTTATCACAATCCCATAATCTGTAACCCAAGCCATCAATATCGTAACCAATAAAATAGCACTTTTGGGCCTTAGCATCTAACTTATTTATGTTCTCTTTGTCTATATGCATAAAAGCCTCACATCCAAATACCTTAAGGAAAGAATAATTTACTGGTTTACCTATCCAAAGCTCTTCCGGAATTCCTCCATCCAAGGCACTAGACGGTCCTCTATTAATCAGATATACTACAGTATCAACAAGCATGAGCCCATAAAAATAATGGTAAGCCTCCATGTATTCTCATGCTCCTAGCACGCTCCATGATGGTTCTATTCATTCTTTCGACAACCCCATTTTCTTGAGGTGTTCTTGGAACTACCTTGATTCTTCTAATTCCATTTTTAGAACAAAACACATCAAATTCTCTATTGCAATATTCTCCACCATTATCCGACTTTAGACACTTTAACCTTTTTCCAGTTTCATTTTCAACTAATGCTTTCCAATTCTTGAAGGTATTAAAAACATCACTTTTATTCTTAGTGCAATATATCCATGTTTTCCTTGTTGCATCATCAATAAAAAGTACATAGGAAGAGGAACCTCCAAGAGAAATTACCTGAGCTGGGCCCCAAACATCTGAGTGCACAAGCTCCAATTTCTCTTTCTTCCTTTCCTTGCCATCCTTGAGAAATCTAACTCTCTTTGCTTTACCATAAACACAATCCTCACAGAATTCCAAATCAATATATTTTAACTTAGGCAATAACTTTCTTGAATGTAAAATTTCCATACCTTTTCCACTCATATGGCCAAGTATTTGGTGCCACAAATATGCACTCTCACCTGCAGAAACTAAACTCATGGAGCAGTGAGAAAAATCAGTAAGTAAATAAAGAGTACCCACCAATTTACCTCTAGCTACTATCAATGAACCTTTAGTAACTTTCCAAGCATTTTCTCCGAATGCAACCGTGCATCCTTCACCATCAAGCTTACTTGCCGATAAAATATTTCTCTTTAAATCTGGTATGTGTCTCACCTCTTTAAGAGCCCATTGACATCCATTTGGGGATTTAATCAAAATATTTCCAATACCCACGATTTTACATGGTTGGTCATTTCCCAACGGAACCCGTCCATAATCTCCGAAACATAATCTATGAAGTATTCCTTATGTGAGTAGCATGGAATGAAGCACCACTATCAATTACCCAATAATCACTATTTCTATCAAGAGATAAGATTAAAGCATCTTGTAGAATTTGTCCAGTAATATTGGCTTCTGAAGTGTTACCATTATTATCATTACCTTCATTTCCATCACCCTTTCTTTGCCACAGTCCTTCTTGGGATGACCCTTTTTGCCACAGTGCCAACACTGTAGCTTTTATTTTCCAGGTGATTTGGATCTGCCTTTGGATTTGCCACGATGTGAAATCTTGCCTCTTTCTCTTCCTCTATTCTCAACAGTTAAGGCGGTGCTAGATGATTCTCCTGTGGTTTTTCTTCTCATGTCCTCACTGAGTATCACACCAACCACATCATCAAATTCTAATTTATTTGAACTCGAGCAGCAGTTACTTACCGCCATTACCAAACAGTTCCAACTTTTTGGAAGAGAGCATAAGATTATTAAGGCCCTAAGCTCATCATCAAAATCCAATCCTATTGAATGCAATTGATTAGTGACGATATTAAATTCATTTAAATGATCATGCACAGATCCTCCTTCACTCATTTTCATGTTAAATAACCTTTTCATTAAGAATACCTTATTTGATGTCGATGGTTTCTCATACATCTTGGCCAACTTATCCATGACTCCCTTGGTAGTCTTTTCATCAGAGATGTTGAAGGCTACGGTGGCTCCCAAGCACGACCTCACAGTAACCAATGCCTTTATATCAAGGAGAATCCACTCCTCATCGGACATAGTTGAAGGTCTCTCTATTTCCCCCTTAAGAGGTAAATAAAGATCCTTCCGGTACAAGTAATCCTCCATCTCGCATCTTCCGAATTGAAAGTTCTGGCCATTGAATTTTTGAACTCTAAACCTCCCTTCTTCCGCCATTGCTCCCACTTGATCCAAAAATTCTCCTTCTGTCAATTGCACCCAACAAAATAACCGCTCTGATACCACTTGTTAGAGAAAATCACTATATAAAATATAGAAAAACAATTATAGTGTTTCAAACTTTAACAGCAAAATTAACAAAATAAGACAAACACACAGTAGAAAAGAC
This sequence comes from Wollemia nobilis, assembly GCA_028583015.1. Classification (NCBI taxonomy): domain Eukaryota; kingdom Viridiplantae; phylum Streptophyta; class Pinopsida; order Araucariales; family Araucariaceae; genus Wollemia; species Wollemia nobilis. Next base: position 1,670,792 of record JAQPPZ010001539.1, read on the forward strand.
AACAATTTTAACGTGGTTCACCTAATGTGGGTTACATACACCAAGAATTTTCAGTCATTTCTTTCTCAATCCAAGCAATAGAGGGTTACAACCTACAGCAAACATCTACTGTAATTTCCTCTCTATATTTACAAGGAATCAACACAGTAATTTTCATTGTCAACTCTGTTTTTCCTCACAACTATATATAAGAAAAAAACAGAAAAAAAACTGCTTTTCTTAATACATTCCAAGATTAACACTGAGTTCCTAGCACCTAATTTTGGGATAAAAACAAAAAAACTTTCCTTGGCTGTCTTGTTGTAAATCCGGAAACTTTCTCTGGTAGACTAACGATCAGTAAATCTGGAAACTTTCCCTGCCCGTCTTGCAGTAAATCCAGAAACTTTCTCTGTTTAACCTCCTCATAATTAGGCTCCATTCCTAACACGCAGCAACTTTGGTTTGTGGATTTTGTATTCAAATCGATCTTTGGCTAAAAACTATATGCTATGTGAAATGGATCTATGAAGATTAACTTTGAGGACATTAATGTTAAAGTCTGAGCACTCGGTTAGTTTAGAATTTTTTTTTAACTCTGCGAAATAATTGTCGTTACTAAGCATAAGCACATTTAAATAAATACATTGGACTTCTGCGATTACATATACAAAACCTCGTACCTCTACCCAATATTACGAGAATACCCTTGGTTTTAGCTTTTAAAGCTAACATGTTCCTAGGGATGAATCCCTGCATCAGCTATCAGCCTAGAGCTATGGAGTTCAGAGGATCCATATCTAATCCTTCTTGGGACGCCTAATTTTGCCAAATGCTTAGTAATGCTATAGTCCTCACAAATGGACCATGTCTATGAATCCAGATGCAAAAGATTGACATTCATATCCGGCAATAGACAACCAAGTTACAGTCAAGCTTAATGATAGGAAACACATTTTTAGTATTTTTTGGTAAATAGTAATGCATCTAGTTTTTATAATAAATCATTTTAGGTAGACACCATCTTCTGCTATTGATCTAGGATCACCTTGCATAGCCATGTCAAAGATAAATATGCTTTTTTAGCTTTAGGGGCTTGCCATGTGACAAAAGTGAGGACATATTCATACCATCCACCCTGTGAAGAACAACTTTTAGCTTAACTTTCTATTGGAGGAGTTATTCTTTCCTAGGCCTTTATAATACTCTTTTAAAGCCCAGGTGCTAATGGATTTTGCTATTCTCCATTTTACTTTCCTTATATCCTCTAATAATCTTGTTTTCCCCCATAAGTACCGTCTTGGTCCCTGAACACTCTTTTTTTATAATATTTTTTATATACATTTGTCTAAAAAAAATTATTGATTTAAATATTTGAAAATATTTTTACCTATTAAAAATTTATTATATTTAGTTAAAATTATAAAAATACTTATATTTTTAAAAATATTTAAAAGTATATATTTGAATTTTTTTTATTAAAATCAAATATTATAATTTTGTATTTTTATTTTTTAATTTTATATAAAAATAAAAAATAAAATTATTTCAAAAAAATATATGCCCATTTATAATAATCGAATTTTATTTCAAATTTTTAAACATGTTAAAATTTTTTCGAACTTCAAGAATGCTCGATAACTAAGATTATACCTATTGTGGGTATCCCTATCTTTGTGTGTACTCAAATACAATAAAATATGGAAAAATACAATAAAATATGGGAGTATTATTGATGGCATTATTTAGTGCTTATCTAACTACACATACCTTAGACTCCTAGTTTTTTGAGGCTTAAATGCGAAACATACTCCTAGAAATTTTTTTATCTTAACATGTTAAACCAACTTGTTAGAGATCAATATATTTTACATCTATGTTACCAAAATGAACCAACTTGTTAGAGATTAATATATTTTACATCTATGTTACCAAAATGGAAAACAAGAAATGCAACCACAACAGTAATACAAAAAAAATAAAGTTGCTAAGGTTGTGTACTCAGAAATAAACTTTTGCATATACAAGTAAATATAAATAATTAATGACATATTTATAAATAATGCCATCAATAATACTCCCATATTTTATTGTATTTGAGTACACAAAGATAATTTAGTATAATTAATGACACATTTATAAATAATGCCATCAATAATACTCCCATATTTTATTGTATTTGAGTACACAAAGATAATTACACTAAATTATCTTTGTGTACTCAAATACAATAAAATATGGGAGTATTATTGATGGCATTATTTAGTGCTTATCAAATTACACATACCCTAGACTCTTAGTTTTTTGAGGCTTAAATGCTGAACATACTCATAGAAATTTTTTTATCTTAACATGTTAAACCAACTTGTTAGAGATCAATATATTTTACATCTATGTTACTAAAATGGAAAACAAGAAATATAACCACAACAATAATATAAAAAAATAAAGTTGCTAAGATTGTGTACTCAGAAATAAAATTTTGCATATACAAGTAAATATAAATAATTAATGACACATTTATAAATAATGCCATCAATAATACTCCCATATTTTATTGTATTTTAGTACACACAAAGATAATTTAGTAAATTATCTTTGTGTGTACTCAAATACAATAAAATATGGGAGTATTATTGATAGCATTATTTAGTACTTATCTAACTACACATACCTTAGACTCTTAGTTATTTGAGGCTTAAATGCGGAACATACTCCTAGAAATTTTTTTATCTTAACATGTTAAACCAACTTGTTAGAGATCAATATATTTTACATCTATGTTACCAAAATGAAAAACAAGAAATACAACCACAACAATAATATAAAAAAAATAAAGTTGTTAAGGTTGTGTTTTGAGAAATAAACTTTTGCATATACAAGGAAATATAAATAATTAATAACACATTTATAAATAATGCCATCAATAATACTCCCATATTTTATTGTATTTGAGTACACACAAATAATTTAGAGGGATACCCACAATAGGTATAAATGCACAATAATCATCCCCATTATGGTCACCTTCTCATTGTGACTATAGGTAAAGGAGAATTTTGTATGACTTGCAATATATGCTAAAAAGAGATTGCGGTAATATACATTGAAAGAAAAGCTAGCAAGATCAATTTAGTTGTAAACCAAACTCATGTTTATCCTCAATCAAAATAGTAAAAAACATTGATAAATTGCTAATCAAACTTTTGTTAACCTATCATTTAGCCCCTAAAATTTTCCGAAATTGTTTAAATCCATTATATTTCTTCATTAACTCTAGCTCATAAATATTGCACATGGTATTTCCTTCCTTGAAGGATGAATTACCTACCGACAAAACATGAGATATTTTATTCCCAAATAAAAAAATTTGAAATGCTTCAGTGGATACTAGTCTTTTGGCTATGGGTATTGTTCTTCCCATGGTTTTTATTAAAAGAGTTAAAAATTGGATAAGAGAATTCATTTGTTTAGGAGCTTGTTGAATTTGGAAATTGATTGATTTTTAATGTGATTTGCAATTGTCCTAATTCTATTGGTTGAAATAGTTTATGTCCTCTTCCAACCTTGGATTTAGATCGTTTTCCGTTATCATTGCTAAATTATAATATAAACTAATCTAATTTAATTACATAAAATTAAAATATAAAAAATAAATGTAGAAATTAAAGTACATGAACAGTAAATTATGAATTCTAAGATATAAAGATTTAAAGTAAATACGACCATATCCCTAACAAAAAAATATATGAACAATCAACACATAATCCAAATAACAACAATATTCTTATTTAATTAATATAAAATTGTGGAACAAATGATAAGATTTACCAAATTCTTATACCCAAAAGACGTTTGCAAAATCTTTTAAATTGTTTTCAGGAAGATTTTTTAAAATGGCGAAAAGTAGATATGCCATTTGGGTAGCTGTATAGGCGCATTCGCGAAGGTGGACGGGGACCACAAAATGCATCGTCAAATGGCTAGGCAGAATATGTACGAACTTTCAAATAATTTAATGAGAAAACGACCTGACTTGCCAAGAAACTCATTTAAAATGAAAGGTACATGTCTCGGCTTAAAACGAAATGGCCGTCCAACCATCAAGTGAAGTCAGTTTGAATTCTCAAATGAAATTGAGATGAAGTACTTGCACTTAAACAGCCACTTGATTTTTTTTTGATAGATAAGGGTATTTATTATATTTATAGTTTTTTTATTATTAAATAAGGTTTAAATTTCAGCTGTTTTAAAAAAAATATTTTGGATAATTTTTATTAAATTTTTTTTTTGGACTGTTTTTATACTTATTATTTTATAATCGGGTATAGGGGGACTATGGGTCACTCAAAAGGGTTATAGGTCACTACTAAAGCAAACAACTACCAATCCACTTCACCTTTGAAACAATTTTATTTAAAATAAAATGAACTCTCATGTACCTCATTCTTATCAATTTTAAATTTAGATATCCAAACTCTCAAATGTTAAACAAATAAAATTATATTATACTTTTTAATTAATAAATATTAATTTTTTTTGAAAATGTAAAAATTACATGTACATAAAATTATTTAAATTTATATAATTGTTACGTATAAATTCTTTACTAAAGAGACAATTACACCTAATATTTGAAACAATTTTATTTAAAATAAAATGTACTCTCAAACGTCAGACTAACTAAATTATAATAAAATTATATTATATTTTTTTAATTAATAAATTTTAAAAGTTTTTGAAATGTAAAAGTTAAATTTTATGTAATTCTTAAGTATATTTTTTTTACACCAATTCATTTAATCTTTAAAACAATTTTATTTAAAATAAAATGGATTCTCATATACCTTATTCTTTATCACCTTTAAATTTAGATATCCAACTTCTCAAAAGTTAAATTAACTAAATTATAATAAAATTATATTATACTTTTTAATTAATAAATATTAATTTTTTTGAAATGTAAAACTCACATCTCCATAAAATTATTTAAATTTATATAATTGTTAGGCATAAATTCTTTTATTTTTTAAAATATAAATCAATTTGTTTTTAAAAACCAATGTAAAAATATATCCAAATCCCGCGTCACCGTCAAGTTCTTAAAGGACGGGTATGTCCTCAATGCTGTGGAAGGGTTGGACGTTTTACCCTTTACTCTTCGACTAATCCCATGTTTCTCTTATACCTTCACGCATGGCTTTCACAGAGGGCACAATGACCTACCTTCTCCAAAAAGGGACTAGGTATGTCATTATGTACTCTCTTAAAGTCAGGGTAACTACGTTTTTGTGTGAACGCTCCAACATTACGTAGAAACAACCTTTCTGGAAAATCAAACGTCCAAAGAGGTGTCTTCTACAATGTCATCCACTGCAAATTTTTGAGAGCTCGGTGAGGAAGGACATAGCATTCAAAACTCCCAGTGGGTCAAAAAGCGGCCTTTTTATCTTGATTTCCTCATCGGAAAAAATCAGGAACCACATAACTGGGGGCAGTCGTTCACTCTGCTTCATCATCATCACAAAATGAAAAATTTGGAAGAGCCAATGAATGTCTTCGTCGATAAATTCATCTTCCAGTGATATAGAGATTCTGTTTTTTCAACTTGATCTAGATGGTGCCACTGATATTGTCATTGGCAACTGGCAATTCTGTCCTCTACAACATTCAGGTTTTTGAGGGTCTTCGTACACTCTACTAAAGCCCTCATCTTTCTGAAATCCTCCACAGAACCTGTAGCAGCAATGGGAATCTTGGCATATTTGTCTATATTCCATGCAACCAGAAGTTTGAACCAAATAAAAAAGGCATAAAGATCTACATAAACAAATAAAAGCGAAAGTAGCAGACTAGAAAACTGTAATTTTCATTTCAATTTCTGCAGCCATTTACACAATTGCCTGCAATGCTTTTCATCCCAAACATAGGTAGAAATCAAATCAAAGAGCAAAACTATAGAAATATAGGGAAGGATAGAAGAATTCCTTAGTTTATAGTTTTTTTTCAGAAATCTCAAGGACGATAATAGACATTGTGCAGAAACCTCAAGAGAATACCCTTGGTGTTAGCTTTTAGAGCGAACATGTTCCTAGGGATGAATCATTGCATTAGCTATAAGCCTAGAGCTATGGAGCTCAGAGGATCCATCTCTAATTCTTATTGGGACGCCCAATTTTGCCAAATGCTTAGTAACACTATAGTCCTCACAAATGGACCATGGCTATAAATCTAGATCCAAAAAGATTGATATTCATATCCAGCTTAAGTTGAAGAGGTATTTTCAAAGGACTTTTATTAACGATCCTTACTCTCAAGGCTATAAGTTGAAGAGGTATTTTCAAAGGACTTTGGATTTGTTACAATCACGATTTTTCGAAACCATGAGAAATAGCAAGCTTAATGATAGGAAACAAATTTGGTAAATGGTAACGAATATATATATATATATATATATAGTCTTTACAATAAATCATTTTGGGTAACACCATCTTCTGTATTAATCTAGGATTACCTTGCATAGCCATGTTAAAAACTTAAAAGATACATTTGCCTCTTCAGAGTTTCTAAGGGCTTGCCATGTGACAATAGCGACGACATATTCATACCATCCACCTTGCGAAGAACTTTTAGCTTAATTTTTCATGGAAGGAGTAATTTCTGTCCTGGGCTTTTATAATACTTTTTTAAAGAGCAGGTCCTAATGGATTATGCTATTCTCCATTTACTTTTCTTATTGTTTTCTAATAAGTATAGTCTTGTCCCGGAAGTACCTTCTTTGTCCTTAACACTTCTTTTCTTTTTTAATTAATAATTTTAATTTATCAACGTTAGTCTTAAATTGTGAATTTGATTGACAACATTGGGCCGAAACTTAGAAGTCTTGGATTTTATTCAGGCAAACAATCTTAGAGTTCAATGTACTCAGGCAAACAATCTTAGAGTTTAATGTACTTGTAGTTCAAATCAAGAAAATTAAAAATAACAATCCAAACCATACTGATTAATGAAATTACGAGATAATGTGCATGTAAATTTTGAGATCTTATCAACATTTCTTTGCATTGTAAGGATCATTGTATACTATGCACCAATGACAACTTTCAGGCTATTGGTTTTTGATATTTATAACTATTGTTAATCTCTTTTTTTTTTTTTTTTTTTTGTAGTATTACTACTAGATGCTTTTTGATCTCTAACATCATATGGAAATCTCCTAGGCTGGAATTTCTTAGCCTCTTTTTTCTCAATAGACATCACCTTAAATTCAACATTTTTAATGTAGACAACACTTCTATTATTATTGGTGATTCCTTAGGCTCGGGTGCTAGCAATGTTGGCAAAGTGGGCATTGGAGGTAATGCCTTGGGCATTGCCATGAGAGAAATTGAAGGAAGATATAGGGTTGCGATGGGAGCTACAAGGGATTCATTCTATTGAGGATGCTAGGCTATTTATGGGAAATATAGCATAAAAATTCTAGGAGGTAACCTACCTATGAAGACCAATGTATGTTTGATAGGTAATGTTGGCTAGCAATGTTGGAAAAGTGGGCACTGAAGGTAATGCCTTGGGCATTGCCATGGGAGAAATTGAAGGAAGAGATAGGGTTACGATGGGAGCTACAAGGGATTAATTCTATTGAGGATGCTAGGCTATTTATGAGAAATATAGCATCAAAACTCTAGGAGGTAACCTCCCTACGAAGATTAATGTATGTTTGATAGTAATAGCAACTTGGTAGAATTAAGGAAGAGTGATTACATTAGACTATTGTGTCCATAGACTTAGGTCAGAACCTAATGCTCTAATGTGATAGATATATTCTAGGGTACCTAGGGGTCTGATATCATGTGGAATTCTCTTCTATGTCCTACTGAACCTAAGATTAAAATTTATAATAAGTTCTTGAGGGTGTTGTTGAATGACTATGAATTGAGTAAGCAGTGAGAAGGGATCTGCCAACACATTAATTCTTCAACAAAGGGTCCAACTAAATTAACCCATGAATGAATGCTTCCATATTCTAGTGTTTGATACCAGTGAAGTATCCCCCCATGAAAGACATGGTAAGGAGCCTAACCATAACATATGCATCTCTTATGTTATGAATTATTGCTAGTGACACTAAATCTTGGTAGTGTTCATAGATGGTTTTTCCTATACCATCATAAGAGGGAAGGGCTTTAAGCATTGTTTATGGAATATCATTTGCATGTGCTAGACCTAGGGGTCTGATGGTGTTCCAATTTGGAAAATTTGAAATAATTTACTGTTGATTATAATCCATGGTTTTAGGATTGTGTGTCCTTAAATGTTCAAAGAAACTAGAATATGAAGAATCTACACTTTTATAAAAATACTCTAGGAGTGAAAGCTTAGTGTGCCTTCGTTTATGAATATGTAATTCTAAAAATGGAAATGGACTCTCTAATTTCTTTACTCTAAATATTGTATCATATAAATATGAATCAAAATACAAAGATTATGAAATAACAAAAAATAGAATTAACGGTCTTATTATAATACAATTATGGGTTTTATCTTTAGGGGAGTCACCAGATGAACATACATTCTTTGCAAATTAGGTGAAGACTATTCACTGAATCTTGAGCTCTCTGAGAAATTGATACGAAGCAATTAGATCCATCTCATCAGGCATGCTAAAAAATACTAAACCATTGGACCAAAATCTTCCATATCTACAGATAGGCTATGCACCTTGGAATTTAACCAAAGTTTAGAATTGGATAAAATAAGATTTATCTTTGTTTCAACTCCAAATAATGTTGATTCCTTGAGATGATATTTTTAAGAGGAAAAGGGCTAGAAAAGAGTTAGGGTTAGAAAGAGATTAAAAAGTGGATGAAATATAGTGTAATAGCATTGGATCTTACTAAATAACATGTTAACCAAACCATATTATATGATAATAGATCAACCATTATTAGATTCAATCATAGATTTATTCAATTTAAAACATTTGTTTTAATCATTCTAGGGACTTAAACAATTAGCAATCCAATAGTAATCCAAAAAGCAAAATTCACTTTAATAGAATAAACAAAATGTTAAGTGTAATAGAAATGACTTAAAATAAAGACCGCATACATAAAAACTACAATTGAACAAAAATGGAGGCTAAAAAACTATCACTTCATTAATAGATAACAAAATTACATAGCAATATGAGAAGGACTATAGAGCCAACTCTTGTATTGAGGTCTCTTGGCTTATTTATAAGCTACATTTTGAATTTAAAATGGAAATTTTACATCTGTAAGAATATTAAAAAAACAACCTAGCAAGAAACTAGAATGTTGACATGGCTACTCTAGACTTCATACTACATTTGAATTTGAATTTATGTTGAACCTGATCTATCAATCTACAACTGTCTTCTGCAAGTGTCTATGTTGTTGCAACTAATTTTCTAGAACTATCACTTTTGTGCCTTAGTGTCATCAACTAGGGATAGTTGTAAGGAACCATGGTAGTTATAGGTCTAAGAGAGACATTTCATGGCTGCCTACTTTGGAACTAGGCTTGTAATTTTATTTGTAGAGCTCTTTAGGATGAAATCATGATTTTGTTCTGATGACATCACCTCTTGGATGTGTTTTGGCTTTATTCACTTTGTCTTGTATATGGAATTTTTTTTGTATGATACTAGGCTTCAAATTGAAGGTGTTGACATCATTTTATTGATCAACCTAGATTTGTACATCCTTCTTGCTTTGAATATCTACATATTGGTTTTGTGCACTTTAATATTCCTTACACAATTCTAGTTTTTATTTTTAGAATGCTTATGTCATCGCCAAGGGTTGCCCAGTTTTGTTCATCGTGACTTTGTGCATTTGGTCTTAGTCATTTGACTTATATGATTTTGGGCCCTTTTTCTCTTTGAATGGCATCATCAATTCAAGTGGCCTGATTTTGTGCATTCTGGATTCGGTCACTCCTTTCCTTTGCATGATCCTAGGCTTCAATTTGAGCTTGCTGATATCACCTTTGATGTGAGCTTTGTTTTGATTATTGTGGCTTTATGCACTTGACTTTATGTATTTTCAAGTAGAAGAAATATTACACTGATGTTACTACTGATGTAATCTTGGCTTTGAGTATCTTGATTTTGTGAAAGTCTCTAGCCTTCAACATACTTTGTCAAATTTTTATAGAAAAATGACATCTTTTTTTTTCTATGCAAATAAGGTCATGAAATTGACCTATAATCTCTAAATGGCCTAGCTATTCCTATACTTATTTTTTTCGTAATACTAATATTGTTATAGAATACGAGGCTTTAATTATAGGCCTCTTCATTACCCAATGTATGAATATTAAACACATCAAAGTCAGGTGATTCTCAAATTATGATTTGTTAGATAGTCAATGAGTATGTTGTCAAATATTCCCATTGGATTCCCTACCACCAAGTGCTTATGAATTTAATCAAGGATTTTGAGTTTATTTCCATTAGGCATTTACCATGGGGGTAGAATGCTAAGGATAAATCCCTGGTCACTTTGACTAGTAACTTCATACCACATGAAAACATTTCTAAAAATGATTTTATGGTAAAGGTTCATGATAAATTTTTTATTTCTACCACTAATGGCCTAGTGGATGTGTATGCAATAGAGGTCAATATTACTGATTTCTAAATATCTATTGATGATCCTTTGCATGGAAATATTTTATTCTTTCTCAATTATGAATCCTATCCATCTATGACTAATGCTAAGTATTAGGATTGCATTTGTAAGAGGGTATTCAAATATGATGTTCTTAATGGAGATATATACTAATATAATCCTAATGGTTTTCTATTATAATACCTTATAGAAGCTAGGGTACCCAAATATCTCTTTGATTTTCATAGTGGTGACTATGGAGGATAGTTTAGTGGTCATTCCACAACACATAAATTGTAAAGAATGGATTTTTGGCCACTGATGGAAGTCAATGCAAATAATTATGTCAAATCTTGTGATATGTGTCAATTCCATAAATATGAAATTCTTACCTTTGCCTAAGTTCTTCATCTAGTTGAGTCACCTTGGCCTTTTTCCACTTAGGATGTTGAACTTATTAGACCTATTTCTCCTATTCTTTACTGGGCATAATTTACTATCACAATCATAAAATATTTTACAAAATGGGTAGAAGATATACCACTAACAAATTAGATAGCTCTCACCATATATAATTTTTTTTAATCAAATTGTATGCAAGTTTGGTGTCCTATCTATTCCTATTTCAGATAATGGTTCTCTCAAAAATTAAGAAATGTAAGAATTGACTTCTCAATTAGGGATTCAACATCACTTTTATATGCCTTACTATCCATGAGGTAATGATCAATCTAATTATAGTAATAAAATATTGGTAAATATTTTGAATAAGATAGTTAAAAAATGAAAGAAATATTGGCACTTAAAATTATATCCTACATTGTGGGCATATTACACTAGTATTTGGAAGTCTATAGGGGTATCCATTTTTCTTTATTCTATCTTTCTAAATTTGTCTTGTTGCTTGAAATTGAATTACCTTTTTTATGTGTGTCTTTAAAAACATGTTGAGTCATGATGAGTAACATCAAGAGTATCGAGAGGCTTGTATTTCCAAACTACTCTTGATAAGAGGTATCTACATGCTCTTCATCATAATATAGCCTATAAGAGTTGTGTTGCTAAGCAATATAATAAGAAAATTTTTCACCTTGATTTCAAAGTTGGGGATATTGTCTTCACAATTGATAATATGCATAAGAAGTGAGAGGATAAATTTATATATAAATGAGTTGGTCCATATAGTATCAAAGAGTTGTTTAGGTTTGGGATAATGAAATCACAAACAATGGATGGAGTTGAGCTAGGTGACCCATCAATTCCATGTATGTGTTAGGGTAAAATTATTACATTATTAAATATATAAATAAGCATTGGTTGTAATAATTGCATTGTTTACAATAATATCCTTGTGAGTATCAATATTCTCATTTATAACTTAAAGGTATGTAATAAATAGGATTTAATTACCATTAATAAATTGATTTAATCTACTATCAATGGTATAAAATATTGGGTTATCCAAGTATGCTCTTAATCTATGACATTACACTAATCTGGTTTATTAGAAAGGAAACCTTGCTTAGGTTTCCTATGCATTAGATATGAGGTATGATAAAGAGAGTATGTGAGATATAAAAGAAGGAACAATCATCATAATCCAATAACATACCCTTATAGATATGATCTATGATTCAAATATGATTTGAGATATTTTTCAAAGGCCTATGAACAAGAGATGATTCAAAGGAGGAGGCCTATGAGGGTACCAACACGGTGAGAATTATTCATGTGACCCACATCTAACCTTATTATGATCAATGTACTCAGAGATTGACCAAATATGATTAGAAAGGTGGTCAACTCAAGATGGCTCATCAAAGGTCATATTGAATAGTTTTACGCCTTTCATCATAGACCTTCCTTTCATATTGTCAACCATAGTACCCATAGTAGCACTAGGTTTTTAACCTATCATTGAGATGCAATGAGCTATTTGCAATGATGTCAAGCAATGACCTATAATATCAAACATAATGAGTTCCAAATATTTTTTACTCAATGTGGAGGTGTGCCATAGTTGGAGCCCTACGAGTCAACATAAATCATTTGATAGGGTGCTTATAGAGATAATAACATATCAAGGGAAAATAAACTATTTTACAATAGTTATGGGAGAATTTTTAGTCCTATCATCTCCACCTATTTGAGCCCTTAGGAATAGCATATGCTATTTCATAGCCACACCTTGTAATTATCCTCTATGTGAGGTTCCAATCCTAATCGAACAACTCCTAAAATGGATCCCAACTAATCATAACCACATTTTCTCACTATTAAACTAAATTAATTGATGAAAAACATACACATGGACATATAATACAAACAATAAATATGTGAATGAAGTAAGAAAAACATCTAGGAAGACAAAAAACCAACCCACTAGTGACACATGGATATGTAGACCACACAAGTGGTAGGGATCATTTTTTGTGTGGTGCCATCATAGACAAGGTAGAGTCATACTACTAATGCATAGATGGAGGTATGGCTAAATATGGGGCACTTACAATAGAGTAAATATCACACAATTATTTTCAAGATCCAATGAGTGGGTTTGTCAACACGTTGGCTTAAGCATTGTGATTGGAGGTCACAGGTTCAACTCTCATCAACACCATTCCTTTTTGCAAAGCAATATAAAAAAAAAACAAGGCAAATTTATTTTTAAATTATCAAATATCCTTTCCATACTTGAAAAGTGGGTCTACCAAGATGGCTAGCATGTGGAGGTAAAGCTTCCTAGGTGCAATACCAAGGTTTGAATTTCCTCTCCAACATTTTAAAAAAGTATTTTTTTTAAATTAGTCCAATGTTTTTTTATTAAGTGGGGTTTATATGAATCCAAAAAAAATTACAAAATTTATTATATTTCATAGCAAATACACAATATTATATAGGCATTATACACTTCCAAATTACAACCTATAAATGATCTCCCAAATTGTAAAAAAAAATTGATTTAGAAGATCTCATCTTAATAGGATAACAAGATAAAAAAAATAGTTACCTTTTTATATTTTGTAGATGTTCTAAACTAATGTGTGTTATTCTTTATGGTCATTTTTACATAAGATATCATTCCTATACTAAGATATGCTCATTCCTCACAATTCCTCCCAAAAATAGAAGCATTGGACTTCAATACTTTTCAAATAAAATCTTGGAGCCCTAAAACCTCTAGCGAGGTGTGCTATCAAAAATATCTTGAGCAACATCACAAGTGGACGAATTGCATGAAATTCACTACATGAGATACAATCCATAAAGGAAAATTTGACTATAGGAGCACCCAAATTCCTATTATTGAAGGAATCAAAATAAAAATGTCATGGTCATGAAAAGAAAGAGACAAAGACAACTCCAAAGCTAGAGTACTTGGATGATTCCCATGATTGAAAAAATAAACTAAAATCATGATGGAATCAAACAGGAGAGCCATAATTGTGAACTTAAAGTATGTTTCCAAATAAGTATCAATCACGAAAAAAGTAGGGAAAAGGAACAAGAATGTAGTAAGCTACAATTGCTAAGAAAATATTAAGGGTGTACCAAAAGGATACACAATTGGGAAGATGAAGGTTTAGCATAGTTTTTATTCAATGGAGAAGTTATTTATGTTGAGCAAGGTGCAAAAACAGTATTGTCATTGTTGTCAACACAGACAGATAGATCAATTGATGATGCAGTGGACAGGAGTTCGGGAGGTCGATCAGAGCATGTACAGTGAATTTCCAAGAAGACAGAAGTGGCCCGATTCAAAGGATCAAAGAAAAAGACAAGTAAGAAAATTGTCGCGATATCGCGACATGTTTTCTGTCACGATTTCGCGACATATCGAAGGAGAGAGAAAATGCTGGCAAAAATGTCGCGATATCGCGACATATTGGACGAGAGAGAAAGTGCAAGGAAAACTGTCGTGATTTCGTGACATGTTGGACGAGAGAGAAAGCGCAAGAAAAACTGTCGTGATTTCGTGACATGTTGGACGAAAGAGAAAGCGCAAGGAAAACTGTCATGATTTCGCGACATGTTGGAAGAGAGAGAAAGTGCAAGGAAAACTGTCATGATTTCGTGACATGTTCGATGAGAGAGAAAGCGCAAGAAAAACTATCACGATTTCGCGACATGTTCGATGAGAAGGCACATGCAAGAAAACTGTCATGATTTCGCGACATGTTGGCAGAGAAAATTCAAGGAGAAAACTATCATGATTTCACGACATGTTGGAAGGCAGAGAAGAAGCAGGGAAAAACTATCACAATTTTGTGACATGTTGAGAGAAAAAGCCAAGTGGAAAAACTGTCACGATTTCGTGACATGTTTGAAGGAGAAGCGTAGACAAAGAAAACTGTCACGATTTCGTGACATGTTTGGAGAGAAGGCGCAAGCAAAGAAAAGTGTCACGATTTCGTGACAATTTGCAAGAGAGGCAGTACGGACGAAAATGTGTCATGATTTCATGACATGTTTGAGAGAAAGAGCTTGCAAGGAAAAGTGTCGCGATTTCGCGACAATTTGCAAGAGGAAGCGCTAAGGAGAAAAAGTGTCACGATTTCACGACATATTGCAGGAGAGAGAAGGCAAGATAAAAAGTGTCACGATTTCGTGACATATTGCAAGAGGAAGAGCTCGAGAGAAAAAGTGTCACGATATCGCGACATGTCGCATGTTTTCGTGACCCCGAAGAGAAGAGAAGAGCTAAGGAGAAAAGATGTCATGATTTCGTGACAACAGCAGAGAGGAAGACTTCGAAGGATGAAGTGTCACGATTTCGCGACAGAAGCAAAACGAAAGAGCATGGAAGAAGCGTCACGATTTCACAAGTCATTCAAGGAGGAAGAGCTCAAAAGGCGAAAGTGTCACGATTTCGTGACATGTTCCATTTTCACGGGTGAAAGGTAGAGAAAAGCACAAGGTAGCGAAAGTGTCACGATTTCGTGACATGTTCCGTTTTCGCTGGTGCATGCAAAGAAGAGTGTACGGCAGCGAAAAGTGTCACGATTTCATGACATGTCATGTTTTCGCTGGTGCATGCAAAGAAGAGTGTACGGAAGCAAAAAGTGTCACGATTTCATGACATGTCATGTTTTCGCTGGTGCAAGCAAAGAAGAGTGCAAGGAAGCGAAAGTGTCACGATTTCATGACATGTCTCTGTTTTCATGAGAGAGAAGAGTAAGAAGCGAAAAGTGTCACGATTTCATGACATGTCATATTTTCATGGGTGCAAGCCAAGTAGAGTGTAAGGAGGCAAAAAGTGTCATGATTTCGTGACATGTGTTTTTTCGCGCATGAGCGAGAAGAAGACAAAAAGTGCAGGCGTCAATTTTTAGAGTCGTAAGAGAATAAAAAGTAAATGAGTAAATAAATAAATGAAGAGAAAAGAGTATAAAAGATAAAGTAGAAAGAATATAAGGTAGTCAAAATATAAGAGAGAGAGAAAAGAATGTTTTCATTTCACGAAGTTAGGGTTAGGGTTGAGCTCTACACGAGGCATGAAGAAAAGAAAAATAGAGTGAAAAAAGAGAGAGTGTAAGAGAGAATAGCAGAGCTATAAGTATATGCAGTTCTTGTTAAAAGGAATTAGACCAGTGAGGGTCTTGTAGAAGAGAAGGCATTTTTATGTCATTAAATCTGTTCAGAACTGAAGTCCAAGTTGGTGCTTGGCATTAGGGGGTTGGTGCTCCTTTCTGTTGGTGTAGATAAATTGTTTGTAAAGTTGGTGCTTTGCAAAGGCTGGATTTGGATGGGAGTCCAAGCAGTCTAATTTTTGAGGAGTAGCCAAATCTGGTGAACCTCGTTAAATCGTGTGTTGTGGAATGCTCTCTTGTTTATTTGCTTTATCTATTTTTAAGTTCTCTTTGCTTAAGTTTTAAAGAGTTGTAGATCTGAATTTAAATAGCTACACTGATTCACCCCCCCTCTCAGTGTCATTGTGAGAATATCAATTGGTATCAGAGCAAGGTTCCTGAACAAGCTCAATCAGCTAAGGTGATCTTGGAAGAAACACAATGGCCGGTGGTGAAGGATTTTCATCCAACAAAGCTCCTTTGTTCGATGGAACTAATTACTCTTTCTGGAGACTCGGGATGCAGACTTATCTGTGTGCTTTGGGATATGACATTTGGGAGTCAGTAGACAGTGGATACACAATATCCTCTACTCCTCCAACAGATGCTGCTGAGAAGAAAAAGTTTGAGAATAACTCTAAAGCAAAGAATGCTATAATGTGTGGGTTAGTAGACAGTGAACTGATAAGGATCATGAGCTATAAAATGGCAAAAGACATGTGGGACAAACTGCAGAGCATTCATGAAGGAGACGACAAGATCAAGGAAGCCAAGCTACAAACGCATCGAGCTCAGTTCGAAGCATTAAAAATGAATGACGATGAGAACATAGAGGCCTATATGCTGAGAGTCAATGGAATCATTAATGCGATTAGAGGACTCGACGAGGAAATGGAAGATGCGGTCATCGTGAAAAAGGTACTAAGAACTCTTCACAAAAGATTTGATTCTAAAGTTTTTGCTATAGAAGAAGCTAAAGATCTAAATACTTTTAGCATGGATGAAATGCATGGTTCTTTAACTGCATATGAAATGAGAATAGGACAAACTAAGCCCTCAGACAGAGAAGCTGCTTTTAAAGCACACAAAAATATAAAAGCTAAACAAGAATCGAGGAAGAAGAGTCTTCAGATGAAATAGAAGCAAACTTTGTTAGGAAACTAATAAAGGGAAAAGGAAAGTACAGAGGAAAGTTACCGTTTAAGTGCTTCAACTATGGAGGCATCGGGCACTTTGCAGCTAAATGTCCAATGAATGAGAAAAACAAAAATGATGAAGGGTCACACCAAGAAAGAAGTGACTGGAAGAAGAAACCACATTTTAGAAAAAGCAACTTCAAGAAGAAAAGTTTCATATCCAAGAATGTCAGCTCTTCTGAAGACTGCTCCGGTGAGGATTCTGAAGAAGAAGCAGGTGAAGCTCTGTTCATGGCATTTGAAGAAAGAAAAACAGAGGAAAAATAGGAATGTAATGAAAAACCTGAGGATGAGGCTGAAGTATATCTGGAAGGTGAGTTAGTTGCTGCACTTAAAGAGTTGAGCACATAAAGGAAAAAGAATAAAAAGGTTTCAAGAAAGCTTGAGGATGCCAATGAAATAATAAACAACTTGAAAGTATAGACAGACAAATTTAAGAAAATGTCTAAAGTTCTCAAAGTACAATTAACCATAAAAATAGATGAGTGCAACAAGCTAGAAGAAGACATTGTTAGGTTAAGGATGCAGCTAGAGGAGATGAATCAGAAATTGAGTTGTTATCATAAGTTTGAAGAAAGTTATGTAAAGCTGGATAAAATTTTAAATAACCAAAGGCCTTTTGGCATCAAATTTGGTTTGGGCTTCGATGAAGGAGAATCATCAAAGGGATCAAAGGCCATAAATGTAGAACCCATAAAGAAAGAAGATAAGATCAGGGTTGATCAAGAAAAAACAAATCATGCCAAAGAAAGCAATAATGCCAGACTCAAGAGGAGTATTGACAAAGATGGATTCACAAAAGTCACACATCCAAGAAGGAGAAGATTCATGGCTCCTACTTCAAAATGGCAAAGACCTTCACCCAGGTTTAATCATTCCTTTTCTGGTTATTGTTTTAAATGCAATGCTTATGGTCATAAGATTTCAGATTGCAGTTATAATGTAGCACAAAGGAATTTCACCAGTAGAAATGTCTTTTCTCCATTGATGGATTATGCAGTAGAATGTTATAACTGTCATAATTTTGGACACATTGCAAGAAACTGTAGAAGCACTTTTGCAGCAAATAAATATCAGGGTAGAAAATCTCAACCAAATGGATTGAAACAAAACAAAAAATTTCTTGAAAAATAGGCACAAGCTAATGAAAGGGGAAAGGCAAAACAAGTAGCCAAAACTGCTATCAAACCAGAATGGAAAGAAAAGGAGAAACTCCAAAAAACTCAGGAAGAAAAGGAATCTTTGATTGTTCAGACTGCTTTTAAAGCACAGAACAAATCTGCACCATGGATACTTGATAGTGGATGCTCCAGTCACATGACAGGTGACAAGCAAAAATTTGAGAAGTTACAGAATTACGAAGGTGGTTCTGTGAAATTTGGAAATAATGATGGAGCAAAGATAGTTGGCAAAGGATCAGTCAAGATCAGTGATGGAAAGATCAATTCAAAAGAAGTCTTGTTTGTGATTGGTCTGAAGCATAACTTGCTCAGCGTAAGTCAAATCTGTGACAGAGGTCATGAAGTAATTTTTAAGAAGTAGGGTTGTGAAGTGAGAAAAGCTAACAGTGGGAAGTTGATTGCTACTGGATCAAGGACTTCTAGAAACCTGTATACTCTCTCAGAGACTTCAGAAGGAGCATGCTTGATTGGACAGGAAGATGAAAATTGGCTGTGGCACAAGAGGCTCGGTCATATCAGCTTTGACAATTTGGTAAAAATAAGCTCAAAAAGGGCAGTAAGAGATATACCCTCCATTGGCAAACCACTAAATAGTATTTGTGCTTCATGCCAAAAGGGGAAGCAAACTAGAGCCACATTTAAATCAAAGGAGTACTTTACCAGCAAACCTTTAGAACTAATACATACTGATTTATGTGGACCCATGAGAACACAAAGTATAAATGGTGACAAATACTTTATGCTGTGCATAGATGACTATTCCAGAATGACCTGGATATTCTTTTTGAAGCAGAAATCTGAAGCTTTTGAAATGTTCAAGACTTTCAAAAACCAAGTTGAGAATGAAACAGGAAAGAGGATCAAATGCTTAAGATCAGATAGAGGAGGAGAGTTCATCTCAGAGGAGTTTGCAGAATACTATCAAAAATATGGGATCAGAAGACAGTTTTCAGCAGCAAGGACACCTCAGCAGAATGGTGTTGTAGAAAGAAAGAACAGAACTATGCAGGAAATGGCACGAACGATGTTGACTGAGAGCAAAATTGTAGATAGATTTTGGAAAGAGGCAGTCCATACTGCAGTTTATATCCAAAACAGGTGCATGTTGAGGACGCATGAAAGCAAAACCCCTTATGAGCTATGGTTCGGCAAGAAGGCAACAACAAAATACTTCAAAGTCTTTGGCGGCAAGTGTTACATCAAAAGAACTGAAGATAATCTTGGTAAGTTTGAAGATAGAGCTGATGAAGGTATTTTTGTTGGCTATTCATCAAAAAGCAAAGCTTACAAATGCTACAACAAAAGGCTAAAGAAAATTGTAGACAAGTGTCGATGTTAAATTTGATGAAGATAGGAAACAAGTAGTCAGCTGTGAAGAAAACTACCCTATTTATGAAGAAGTTATTGAAGGAGATGAAGAAAAGGAAACAGAAGAGAATCAAAAAATTGACCCAAATGATTTAAGTATTGATTCAGAAGTAGAAGAAAACAATAAATTCAAAATAGGAAGCTGGCAGAAAAATCATCCCAGAGAGCAAATTATTGGGGACCCCATGGTTGGTGTTAAGACAAGAAGAAGAGTAGTAAGTAACTACTCCCTATTATCCAACATTGAGCCCAAAAATATTGCTGAAGCAAGCACAGATGAAAGTTGGATGAAGGCAATAAACGAAGAACTAGATCAGATTGAGAAAAAAAAAACCTGGGAGTTAGTACCAAGGCCTGCAAATAAAAACATAATCGGTACTAAATGGATTTTTTAGAAACAAATTGAATGAAGACGGACAGGTTGTAAGGAATAAAGCAAGATTGGTCTGTAAAGGCTATGCTCAAGTTGAAGGTATTGATTTTGAGGAAACTTTTGCACCAGTGGCTAGACTCGAGGCAATCAGAATGTTTTTGGCTTTAGCAGTCCACAGGAATTTCAAAGTTTATCAGATGGATGTGAAATCAGCATTTCTGAATGGAAATCTTGAAGAAGAAGTTTATATTGAGCAGCCAGATGGTTTTCAACTCGGTGATAATCCCAACTTTGTTTGCAAGTTGAAGAAAGCTTTGTATGGCTTGAAACAGGCACCCAGAGCATGGTATGCAAGACTAGACAACTATCTCACTGAACAAGGGTTCAAGAAAGGTATGGTGGATAGTAACTTGTATGTCAAAATAGACAATGGCCAACTTATTGTCCTTGTTGTTTATGTTGATGATATAATTTTTGGCAGTAGCAATGATGAGTCATGTAGAGACATAGCAAATAAAATGCAGAAAGAATTTGAAATGTCTATGATTGGTGAACTTTCATATTTCCTCGGACTGCAAGTTAACCAAAATGAAAAGGGCATTTTTATTTCTCAAGTTAAATATGTGAAAGAAATGCTGAAAAAGTTCACAATGGAGGATTGTAAACCTGTTAGCACTCCCATGACAACAGGTTGCAAGTTGAGCAAGGATGACAAATCTCCAGATGTAGATCAAACCATGTACAGATCTATGATTGGAAGCCTGCTGTATTTGACGACTACCAGACCAGATATCTTACAGGCAGTATGCATGGTAGCAAGATTTCAGGCTAGTCCCAAAGAGACTCATGTGACAGCTGTGAAGAGGATCTTTAGGTACCTCAAGGGTACTATGGAGTATGGGTTATGGTACCCAAAAGGTAAGGACTTCACTCTTATTGCATATTCTGATGCAGATTGGGCAGGATGTATAGATGACAGAAAGAGTACCAGTGGAGGTGCATTCTATCTTGGAGACAGGTTGGTAGCATGGCACAACAAGAAACAAGAATCAGTCTCTCTATCCACAGCAGAGGCAGAATACATTGCAGCAACAACATGTTGTACACAGATTTTATGGATGAGACAAACCCTGAAAGATCTTGGTATTAACTTCAAAGAGCCAATTTCAGTTAAATGTGATAATACCAGTGCTATTAACATCTCAAAGAATCCGGTTATGCATTCTCGCACCAAACATATTGCAATCCGGTATCACTTTTTGAAGGATAAAGTTGCAGAAGGTGAGGTTAAATTGGATTTTGTTCCAACTACAGAGCAAGTAGCGGATATCTTCACTAAACCGTTGCCCAAGGAAGTTTTTGAATACCTTCGCGAGTAAGTTGGGAGTGGTCACACTACCCAAGAACCGACTAGCTTTCGGGAACACATTCTCGGGGGGAGCATTTATATATTTGATTATCAACCCTTTGATATATATTTGTTTGCTCATGTTTGTAATTTTTGCTAACTGTAATATTGTGTGCCTGAGAATGTTGTGCATGGACTCAGGGGGAGTCTGCAGCAGCCCTTTGGTATTATTGTCAAAGGGGGAGAAGAATTACAGGAAATTGCACATGTGTTGCCAACAATTCCAAAGGGGGAGATTGTTGAGCAAGGTGCAGAAACAATATTGTCATTGTTGTCAACACAGACAGATAGATCAATTGATGATGCAGTGGATAGGAGTTCAGAGGTCAGTCAGAGCATGTACAATGAATTTCCAAGAAGACAGAAGTGGCCCAGATTCAAAAGATCAAAGAAAAAGACAAGTAAGAAAACGTCACGATATCGTGACATGTTTTTATCACGATTCGCACATATGAGGAGAGAGAAAAAAAATGTCACGATATCACGACATGTAGAAAGAGAAGAAAACTATCACGATTTCATGACATGTTTAAAGAAAGAAGAAAACGTCACGATTTCACGACATGTTTAAAGAAGAAGAAAACGTCACGATTTCGTGACATGTTAAAGAAGAAGAAAGTCAGATTGACATGTAAGAAGAAGAAAGGAAAAAATCACATTTCTACATGTTGAGAATGCAAGAAAACGAACAAAAGAGAAAAAGTGTCACGATTTCGTGACATGTTGAGAAGAGTCGAAAAAGTGTCAGGATTGGACATGCAAGAGGAAGGAAGGAGAAAAAGTGTCACGATTTCGTGACATGTGCGAAGAGGAAGAGTGAGAGAAAAGTGTCACGATATCGTGACATGTTTCACTTTTCTGACCAAGAGAAGAGAAGAGCTAAGGAGAAAAGATGTCACGATTTTAAAACATAATACATTCTTAAGAGAAGGAGAAGGAAGAAAGTGTCACGATTTCGTGACATGTTCCATTTTACGGGCGAAGGAGAGAAAAGCACAAGGAGAGAAAGTGTCACGATTTCGTGACATGTTACATTTTTGGTGCAAGCAAAGAAGAGTAAGAAGCGAAAAGTGTCACGATTTCGTGACATGTCATATTTTCATGGTGCATGCCAAGAAGAGTGTAGGAAAAAAAGTGTCACGATTTCGTGACATGTCATGTTTTCGCTAGTGCAAGCGAGAAGAGTGCAAGGAAGCAAAAGTGTCATGATTTCGTGACATGTTCCATTTTTGCAGGCAAGGAGAAGAGCAAGGAAGCAAAAAGTGTCACGATTTCGTGACATGTCATGTTTTCATAGGTGCAAGCCAAGTAGAGTGTACGAAGGCAAAAAGTGTCACGATATCATGACATGTGTTTTCGCATACAGGCCGAGAAGAAGACAAAAAGCTATCGAGCGTTTTTCAGCTATAAGAGAAGAAAAGGATAAAAGAGTAAAAAAGTAATATAAAAGAAAAGATAAATATAAAAAAAATTAAGCGCTAAAAAGGAAATAAGAGATGACCAAAAGAATGTTTTCATGTACAATAAGTTAGGGTTAGGGTTGAGCTCTACACGAGGCATGAGTGTTAAAGAAAAAAAAAAAAAAAGATAAGTGAAAAAAAAAAAAGAGAGTGTATAAGAGAGAATAGAGAGTGTAAGTATATGTAGTTCTTGTTAAAAGGAATTAGACCAGTGAGGGTCTTGTAGAAGAGAAGGCATTTTTATGTCATTAAATCTGTTTAGAACTGAAGTCCAAGTTGGTGCTTGGCATTAGGGGGTTGGTGCTCCTTTCTGTTGGTGTAGATAAATTGTTTGTAAAGTTGGTGCTTTGCAAAGGCTAGATTTGGATGGGAGTCCAAGCAGTCTAATTTTTGAGGAGTAGCCAAATCTGGTGAACCTCGTTAAATCATGTGTTGTGGAATGCTCTCTTGTTTAATTGCTTTATCTATTTTTAAGTTCTCTCTGCTTAAGTTTTAAAGAGTTGTAGATCTGAATTTAAATAGCTACACTGATTCACCCCCCCTCTCAGTGTCATTGTGAGAATATCAATTGGTATTAGAGCAAGGTTCCTGAACAAGCTCAATCAGCTAAGGTGATCTTGGAAGAAACATAATGGCCGATGGTGAAGGATTTTCATCCAACAAAGCTCCTTTGTTCGATGGAACTAATTACTCTTTCTGGAGACTCAGGATGCAGACATATCTATGTGCTTTGGGATATGACATTTGGGAGTCAGTAGACAGTGGATACACAATACCCTCTACTCCTCCAACAGATGCTGCTGAGAAGAAAAAGTTTGAGAATAACTCTAAAGCAAAGAATGCTATAATGTGTGGGTTAGTAGATAGTGAACTGATAAGGATCATGAGCTGTAAAATGGCAAAAGACATGTGGGACAAACTGTAGAGCATTCATGAAGGAGACGACAAGATCAAGGAAGCCAAGCTACAAACGCATCGAGCTCAGTTCGAAGCATTAAAAATGAATGACGATGAGAACATAGAGGCCTATATGCTGAGAGTCAATGGAATCATTAATGCGATTAGAGGACTCGACGAGGAAATGGAAGATGCGGTCATCGTGAAAAAGGTACTAAGAACTCTTCACAAAAGATTTGATTCTAAAGTTTCTGCTATAGAAGAAGCTAAAGATCTAAATACTTTTAGCATGGATGAAATGCATGGTTCTTTAACTGCATATGAAATGAGAATAGGACAAACTAAGCCCTCAGAGAGAGAAGCTACTTTTAAAGCACACAAAAATATAAAAGCTAAACAAGAATCTGAAGAAGAAGAGTCTTCAGATGAAACAGAAGCAAACTTTGTTAGGAAACTAATAAAGGGAAAAGGAAAGTACAGAGGAAAGTTACCGTTTAAGTGCTTCAACTATGGAGGCGTCGGGCACTTTGCAGCTAAATGTCCAATGAATGAGAAAAACAAAAATGATGAAGGGTCACACCAAGAAAGAAGTGACTGGAAGAAGAAACCACATTTTAGAAAAAGCAACTTCAAGAAGAAAAGTTTCATATCCAAGAATGTCAGCTCTTCTAAAGACTGCTCCGGTGAGGATTCTGAAGAAGAAGCAGGTGAAGCTCTGTTCATGGCATTTGAAGAAAGAATAATAGAGGAAAAATAGGAATGTAATGAAAAACCTGAGGATGAGGCTGAAGTATATCTGGAAGGTGAGTTAGTTGCTGCACTTAAAGAGCTGAGCACAGAAAGGAAAAAGAATAAAAAGGTTTCAAGAAAGCTTGAGGATGCCAATGAAATAATAAATAGCTTGAAAGTACAGACAGACGAATTTAAGAAAATGTCTAAAGTTCTCGAAGTACAATTAACCATAAAAATAGATGAGTGCAACAAGCTAGAAGAAGACATTGTTAGGTTAAGGATGCAGCTAGAGGAGATGAATCGGAAATTGAGTTGTTATCATAAGTTTGAAGAAAGTTCTGTAAAGTTGGATAAAATTTTAAATAACCAAAGGCCTTTCGGCATCAAATTTGGTTTGGGCTTCGATGAAGGAGAATCATCAAAGGGTTCAAAGGCCATAAATGTAGAACCCATAAAGAAAGAAGATAAGATCAGGGTTGATCAAGAAAAAACAAATCATGCCAAAGAAAGCAATAATGCCAGACTCAAGAGGAGTACTGACAAAGATGGATTCACAAAAGTCACACATCCAAGAAGGAGAAGATTCATGGCTCCTACTTCAAAATGGCAAAGACCTTCACCCAGGTTTAATCATTCCTTTTCTGGTTATTGTTTTAAATGCAATGCTTATGGTCATAAGATTTCAGATTGCAATTATAATGTAGCACAAAGGAATTTCACCAATAGAAATGTCTTTTCTCCATTGATGGATTATGCAGTAGAATGTTATAACTGTCATAATTTTGGACACATTGCAAGAAACTGTAGAAGCACTTTTGCAAGAAAATAAATATCAGGGTAGAAAATCTCAACCAAATGGATTGAAACAAAACAAAAAATTTCTTGAAAAATAGGCACAAGCTAATGAAAGGGGAAAGGCAAAACAAGTAGCCAAAACTGCTATCAAACCAGAATGGAAAGAAAAGGAGAAACTCCAGGAAGAAAAGGAATCTTTGATTGTTCAGACTGCTTTTAAAGCATAGAACAAATCTGCACCATGGATACTTGATAGTGGATGCTCCAGTCACATGACAGGTGACAAGCAAAAATTTGAGAAGTTACAGAATTACGAAGGTGGTTCTATGAAATTTGGAAATAATGATGGAGCAAAGATAGTTGGCAAAGGATCAGTCAAGATCAGTGATGGAAAGATCAATTCAAAAGAAGTCTTGTTTGTGATTGGTCTGAAGCATAACTTGCTCAGCGTAAGTCAAATCTGTGACAGAGGTCATGAAGTAATTTTTAAGAAGCAGGGTTGTGAAGTGAGAAAAGCTAATAGTGGGAAGTTGATTGCTATTGGATCAAGGACTTCTAGAAACCTGTATACTCTCTCAGAGACTTTAGAAGGAGCATGCTTGATTGGATAGGAAGATGAAAATTGGTTGTGGCACAAGAGGCTCGGTCATATCAGCTTTGACAATTTGGTAAAAATAAGCTCAAAAAGGGCGGTAAGAGATATACCCTCCATTGGCAAACCACTAAATAGTATTTGTGCTTCATGCCAAAAGGGGAAGCAAACTAGAGCCACATTTAAATCAAAGGAGTACTTTACTAGCAAACCTTTAGAACTAATACATACTGATTTATGTGGACCCATGAGAACACAAAGTATAAATGGTGACAAATACTTTATGCTGTGCATAGATGACTATTCCAGAATGACCTGGATATTCTTTTTGAAGCAGAAATCTGAAGCTTTTGAAATGTTCAAGACTTTCAAAAACCAAGTTGAGAATGAAACAAGAAAGAGGATCAAATGCTTAAGATCAGATAGAGGAGGAGAGTTCATCTCAGAGGAGTTTGCAGAATACTGTCAAAAATATGGGATCAGAAGACAGTTTTCAGCAGCAAGGACACCTCAGCAGAATGGTGTTGTAGAAAGAAAGAACAGAACTGTGCAGGAAATGGCATGGACGATGTTGACTGAGAGCAAAATTGCAGATAGATTTTGGAAAGAGGCAGTCCATACTGCAGTTTATATCCAAAACAGGTGCATGTTGAGGACACATGAAAGCAAAACCCCTTATGAGCTATGGTTCGGCAAGAAGGCAACAACAAAATACTTCAAAGTCTTTGGCAGCAAGTGTTACATCAAAAGAACTGAAGATAATCTTGGTAAGTTTGAAGATAGAGCTGATGAAGGTATTTTTGTTGGCTATTCATCAAAAAGCAAAGCTTACAAATGCTACAACAAAAGGCTAAAGAAAATTGTAGACAGGATGCCGATGTTAAATTTGATGAAGATAGGAAACAAGCGATCAACTTGTGAAGAAAACTACCCTATTTATGAAGAAGTTATTGAAGGAGATGAAGAAAAGGAATCAGAAGAGAATCAAAAAATTGACCCAGATGATTTAAGTATTGATTCAGAAGTAGAAGAAAACAATAAATTCAAAATAGGAAGCTGGCAGAAAAATCATCCCAGAGAGCAAATTATTGGGGACCCCATAGTTGGTGTTAAGACAAGAAGAAGAGTAGTAAGTAACTACTCCCTATTATCCAGCATTGAGCCCAAAAATATTGCTAAAGCAAGCACAGATGAAAGTTGGATGAAGGCAATAAACGAAGAACTAGATCAGATTGAGAAAAACAAAACCTGGGAGTTAGTACCAAGGCCTGCAAATAAAAACATAATCGGTACTAAATGGATTTTTCGAAACAAATTGAATGAAGACGGACAGGTTGTAAGGAATAAAGCAAGATTGGTCTGTAAAGGCTATGCTCAAGTTGAAGGTATTGATTTTGAGGAAACTTTTGCACCAGTGGCTAGACTCGAGGCAATCAGAATGTTTCTGGCTTTAGCAGTCCACAGGAATTTCAAAGTTTATCAGATGGACGTGAAATCAGCATTTCTGAATGGAAATCTTGAAGAAGAAGTTTATATTGAGCAGCCAGATGGTTTTCAACTTGGTGATAATCCCAACTTTGTTTGCAAGTTGAAGAAAGCTTTGTATGGCTTGAAACAGGCACCTAGAGCATGGTATGCAAGACTAGACAACTATCTCACTGAACAAGGGTTCAAGAAAGGTATGGTGGATAGTAACTTGTATGTCAAAATAGACAATGGCCAACTTATTGTCCTTGTTGTTTATGTAGATGATATAATTTTTGGCAGAAGCAATGATGAGTCATGTAGAGACATAGCAAATAAAATGCAGAAAGAATTTGAAATGTCTATGATTGGTGAACTTTCATATTTCCTCGGACTGCAAGTTAACCAAAGTGAAAAGGGCATTTTTATTTCTCAAGTTAAATATGTGAAAGAAATGCTGAAAAAGTTCACAATGGAGGATTGTAAACCTGTTAGCACTCCCATGACAACAAGTTGCAAGTTGAGCAAGGATGACAAATCTCCAGATGTAGATCAAACCATGTACAGATCTATGATTGGAAGCCTGTTGTATTTGACGACTACCAGACCAGATATCTTACGAGGCAGTATGCATGGTAGCAAGATTTCAGGCTAGTCCCAAAGAGACTCATGTGACAGACTGTGAAGAGGATCTTTAGGTACCTCAAGGGTACTATGGAGTATGGGTTATGGTACCCAAAAGGTAAGGACTTCACTCTTATTGCATATTTTGATGCAGATTGGGCAAGATGTATAGATGACAGAAAGAGTACCAGTGGAGGTGCATTCTATCTTGGAGACAGGTTGGTAGCATGGCACAACAAGAAACAAGAATCAGTCTCTCTATCCACAGCAGAGGCAGAATACATTGCAGCAACAACATGTTGTACATAGATTTTATGGATGAGACAAACCCTGAAAGATCTTGGTATTAACTTCAAAGAGCCAATTTTAGTTAAATGTGATAATACCAGTGCTATTAACATCTCAAAGAATCCGGTTATGCATTCTCGCACCAAACATATTGCAATCCGGTATCACTTTTTGAAGGATAAAGTTGCAGAAGGTGAGGTTAAATTGGATTTTGTTCCAACTACAGAGCAAGTAGCGGATATCTTCACTAAACCGTTGCCCAAGGAAGTTTTTGAATACCTTCGCAGTAAGTTGGGAGTGGTCACACTACCCAAGAACTGACTAGCTATCGGGAACACATTCTCAGGGGGAGCATTTATATATTTGATTATCAGCCCTTTGGTATATATTTGTTTGCTCATGTTTGTAATTTTTGCTAACTGTAATATTGTGTGCCTAAGAATGTTGTGCATGGACTCAGGGGGAGTCTGCAGCAGCCCTTTGGTATTATTGTCAAAGGGGGAGAAGAATTACAGGAAATTGCACATGTGTTGCCAACAATTCCAAAGGGGGAGATTGTTGAGCAAGGTGCAGAAACAATATTGTCATTGTTGTCAACACAGACAGATAGATCAATTGATGATGCAGTGGACAGGAGTTCAGAGGTCAGTCAGAGCATGTACAATGAATTTCCAAGAAGACAAAAGTGGCCCAGATTCAAAAGATCAAAGAAAAAGACAAGTAAGAAAACTGTCGCGATATCGCGACATGTTTTCGTACGATTTTGCGACATATCGGAGGAGAGAGAAAATGATCACGATTGACATAAAAAAAAAAACTATCGATGATTTCGATGACATTAGGAGAAGAAGAAGAAAACTGTCATGATTTCGTGACATGTTAGAGAGAGAAAGCACAAGAAAACTGTCACGATTTCGTGACATGTTGAGAGAAAAAGAAAATCACGATTCTGACAGAGAAAGAAAAAATCACATTCAGACAGTGAAGAAAAAGCAGATTTGACATGTTGAAAAAAAAAAAATCACGATTTCACGACATGTGAGAAGAAGAAAGAGAAAAAGAAAAAAGTGTCACGATTTCGTGACCTGAGAAAGAGAAGAAATGTCAGGAAGAAAGGAAAAAGTGATTTTGACATATGAGAGAAGGAAGTAAAAGTGTCATGATTTCATGACATATTGCAAGAGGAAGAGCTCGAGAGAAAAAGTGTCACGATATCGTGACATGTCACATTTTCATGACCCGAAGAGAAGAGAAGAGCTAAGGAGAAAAAATGTCACGATTTCATGACAAAAGAGAGGAAGACTGAATGTCACGATTTCATGACAAACAAAAAGAGCTAGGAGAAAGTGTCACGATTTCTGACATGTTCCATTTTAAAGAGGAAGGAAGGCAGAAAGTGTCACGATTTCATGACATGTTTCATTTTTGTAGGCGAAGGAGAAAAGACAAGGCAGCAAAAGTGTCATGATTTCGTGACATGTTTCATTTTATGGTGCAGGAAAGAAGGAGAGAGAAAGTGTCACGATTTCATGACATGTCATGTTTTTGTGGTGCATGCAGAGAAGAGTGCAAGGAGCAAAAAGTGTCACGATTTCGTGACATGTCATGTTTTCGTTAGTGCAAGCAGAGAGAGTGCAAGGAAGCAAAAGTGTCATGATTTCATGACATGTTACATTTTCATGGTGCATGGCAAAGAAGAGTGCAAGGAAGGAAAAGTGTCATGATTTCGTGACATGTCATGTTTTTGCAGTGCAAGCCAAGTAGAGTGTACGAAGGCAAAAAGTGTCACGATATCGTGACATGTTGTGTTTTCGTGCATGCAGGCCGAGAAGAAGACAAAAAGGTTGTCAGAGCGATGGATCTATTTTTAGAGCTGTAAGAGAATTGAAAAGAGTGCCACCGTAAAAGAGTAAATGTGTTAGTTCGTAAGAAATAGAAATATCATAAAAGATAAATTAAAAGAGTAAATTGTCGGATTATCATAAATGCAATTGAAAAAGTGCCAGCCGTAAAGATTAAAGTGCCGCTAAAGAGTAACATTAGGCTATGCAAAGTTTGTAAGAAGTAGCCGAAAGAATGTTTCATTAATAGTAAGTTAGGGTTAGGGTTGAGCTCTGCACGAGGCATGAAGTGTGTAAAAAGTGTTGTAGAGTGCTATGAAAAAGAATGTATATAAAGGCACGGTTGAGATAGAGTGAAAAAAATAGATATACAGAAGAGAGTGTTGTAAGAGAGAATAGCAGAGCTATAAGTATATGCAGTTCTTGCTAAAAGGAATTAGACCAGTGAGGGTCTTGTAGAAGAGAAGGCATTTTTATGTCATTAAATCTGTTCGGAACTTGAAGTCCAAGTTGGTGCTTGGCATTAGGGGGTTGGTGCTCCTTTTTGTTGGTGCCAGATAAATTGTTTGTAAAGTTGGTGCTTTGCAAAGGCTGGATTTGGATGGGAGTCCAAGCAGTCTAATTTTTGAGGAGTAGCCAAATCTGGTGAACCTCGTTAAATCGTGTGTTGTGGAATGCTCTCTTGTTTAATTGCTTTATCTATTTTTAAGTTCTCTCTGCTTAAGTTTTAAAGAGTTGTAGATCTGAATTTAAATAGCTACACTGATTCACCCCCCCTCTCAGTGTCATTGTGAGAATATCAATTGTAACTAAGTAGTAAGAGAACCATTAATTTAATCTATAGGTGCTTGGCCCATGCTATTCACCATGGCCATCGACTACTAGGTCAAGGTCAAAGAAAATGGTGAAAAATTATGTGAGGATGTCATCGAAGAGCTTGATGTCATCATCATGCCCATAGGTGACATGCTATGTGATGATGAGCATGGAGGTTCCTTTCTAAAAGTTTATAGGGACACATTGTTATCTAATAGTGATAGTAAGGTGAAAATTCACTACAATTCATTTTTTTGAGCATCCAAAGGGATGCAAGGCCCAAGGTAGAAGTAGGGGGTTTGTAGCCATTAATAACTTTCAATATCCATGTAAAATTCACCAAGAATATATCTTCAAAGGATGCAGACATATGTAGAAACCCTTATATTATGTGGGCATGACTTTCTATGAATCATCATACACAAGGCCCATAATAGTCTTGTTGAGCCCTTTCAATGATATTTGAGATAAAACCCTCAATGAATTATGGATGACAAGCCTTTTTAGTGATAACTAAAACCCCCCATAATTTATAGAGTTTCAACCCAAAGGAAAGTCATGGATGAGGCAACTGGACTGGCCCTCACCTACATTTGATTGGGCATGCAACCTATTGCACCTCATTTTTATCTCTCTACCACACTCTTAAGGTAACACCTAGTGGAGAGGGATGATTTAAGGGATATTTGAAGCTAGGGAAAGAAAATAAGGACTCATGGGAGCTTTGCATCAGGATATATCATGAGACATATACTTCACCACATTCAGTAAAAGAAGCACCAAGGTGAAACTTCTCTACACTGACCACTTATCCAACACAAGGGTTAGGCCAAGATGATAGTATAGTTGATATGGAAATATAATAGAAAGTAGTCCCATGGAATAAAGCATCATCATTTATAGTTTTCTCTATGTGGTACTCCAAATGCCTTTGCCTTAAAATAAGTTAAAAAAAAATCTAATCATACAGGCAAAAGTTGGTAAGTTGTGAGGGAAAATGGCACAAGCAAAGGATGATCACAAGTTTTTAGGATTATTTGGACAAATCAAAAGGTAAAAGTTTGATGATATTACATATTATGAATTATGAATGCTTTAAGTGCCAAAAGGAATGAAATTATTTTATTAGTGGATGCTGTACAAAAACATCTTAAAAGGAGGAAATGATTTTTTTGAGAGGGCAGCCAATTACTCTAAACAAATAAGAAATCTTTGGAACAAAAATGGGGGATATGAGTAATGATGCACAAATTCCTAAAAAAGGTAGTTGATCTAGAATGGTGTACCATTACTAAGAAAGGATAGGATAATCTATCAAAGATAATTCAACCTAATAATGCAAGGATAGGCAGGTGAAATATTAAAAATAAGAAGATAATACCTATAATAATGACAACTCTAGACTGACACAAGATATGACAAAGGATATTTGCATTTAATTTTTAAAATTCCCAAAAAGGGTAGTTGAGAGAGTTAAAATCACATGAAATTATAGAGAGATATATTCCCTATTGTAATCTATAAATAGAAATAGTCTAGACTAGAAAAGGGTTGGCAAGTTTACATTTACTTTCTTTTGCAAGCTTTTCTTTCATTTATTTCTATATAGAAGTCGGTTCTTGAGTGGCTTGTGGGAAAATTGAACCCCTTATTTTGGCACAATATTTGTATAAAATTACTTGTATATATATATGAAGGTCTACATAAATTTTTAGACTAGCCATTTGTGGTTCTCCACTGAACCGTTTCTATGTGTATTTATGTGTTTGTAGTTTTTACCTATTTTTTGGGTTTTGCTTATATGTGTGTGTGTGAGGCCTATGTCTATATTTGGACTAGACATCTATGGGTATCCTATGGACATATTTCCTTATGCACATGCATGTCAATAAAAATTATTTATGCTTAAATATGTCAAGGAGAGGAAGTAGTCATGTTGGCACATAGCTTTTAGGCCTATTATGCAAGGAGATATTAGTAGATCTTTTGGTGCATCAATACCCTTTTTTCTTCTATTGAGTTGTTTTATTTTTATCTCTTGTATCCATTTTCCCTTTGAGATTAAGTGTGCTTAAAATTTGACATCTTAACAAGGATTTAGCTTTGTAAAAATCTCTTAGAGGCCCTTGATTGAGTTAAATGCCATGCTCTCGATTATTGCCCTACTATGTCGTTCCTTGTGAGGCACAATTGTTTTCAGCAAGTCAATTGAAGATGAAAATAATTTAATGGAACACCCGATGGAATCCAATTGACACATCATTGGTCTTACAATCATGATAACAAGTTAGGCTAGACTTTATGAGGGTCTATGCCTATCCTTTCTCATTGAAGTACCTCTTTAAATAACCTATTGATTTTCTCTACAACAAAAAATAGAAGAAGCTACTGTTGGAGATATTATATTGAGGCTATGGTGAAGATCTTAGTCTACTTGATTTAAAGAAGCATAAATTACATTCATATGGTGACTCCAATCCAAACAAAGAACCCAAAAAAAACCAAACAAAGAACCTATGGTTGGGTTTTGTATCGTCAAAATTTGATGAGTTTCTACACCACCTAGAACCATTCCATGAAGAAGAAGATATATAGTCCATAATATGGTTGTTGCACCACCGTATTCTAGAATATTTCCCACTAGGAGTGGTAGAGGTATGTTGGTGCCACCAACACCACATGAAGTATGGGATGATATATCCCAATTTGATTTGAAGTATCTCACCTATTTGATCGAGGAGGATCTTACTACACCTATTAAGCATTTGAACCATGTGGTAAGCATATGCCTAATTCATAATATATCAAAGAAAAACATGGATCTAAGATTTTTGGCAACCTCTTTCAAGGGAAGATCCCAATAATTGTATCACACTGCTATCCAAATTGATAGCCAATTAAGACCATATCAACAATGATTTATTGAGATATTTTGAGATAAGGCAGATGGGGTATTACTCCTAAAATAATTTTCAAACATCAAGAGAGCTTCCATGGAGGTGATGAAAGATTTCAACCTCAAATTTCATAATTCTTGGCAAAGAATACCCAAGGAGATGTGCCCTACCTTAGGTATGGTACTCATATATTATTTGAAATATTTGGATTCTAAGATCTCATTGATGATTAAAGTTATATGTGGAAATTTCATATTAGAAGCTTATGTAATAGTCATTCAAGTTGAACATGATTTAATCTAGATTGGAAGGCTATCCCCTAGGCTCCCTATGACTTTATAAACCAATGCACAATCCCCTTATCAAACTAATCTAGTTTTTTATCTAATGACCTCTTAGTCAAACACAATCTCACACATAGTTATTATTACCCCCAAAACCATAACCCCACCCACTCTGAAGGACCCATAAAAGGATGCATTCCAAAAGTTTCTTACATTAATTACTAGTGAAATATTGGCTATGAGAAGGGAAAAAAAATACATAGAGGTACCCTTATCAAAATAATTGAAGATCTTATTTCCCATATGGTAACCAAGGCTATATATTCCCATCTAATGAGTATCTTAGACCTTATAATAGTTGAGAAAATAGTCAAGACCAAGGAGAAAATCATCAAATAGTCCTAGTGGTAACTCCTCTACAAAGATATCCCCCTAACCATGCTAGGGGAATAACCCTTATTTAGAAATTTTATGTAGAAGAGTCTACCTCCTAATATTGCTCCTTTTTAGATGTAAAATATAGTAAAAGAATGTATCACCTCCATGCTACTGCAATGGCTAAAATAATAATGTCCTAGGCATTCAATTAATATTTAAGAAATAGAAGCCAAATACCATAATAAAATATTTTTGTTTTCTGTATCTCAATGCCTAGTTATTCCTCCTAAGAATGAGCCTTGGTAACCTATGATGAAAAAGAGATCTATGCCATATTTGATAAAATGGGCAATATAATGGCCAAAATACCATAATTCCAATCAGACTATCAAATATGGTCTCATAAGTGAGAAACAGAGGAAAGGGATAAAGGCAACCCATTGAATCCTAGTAATTAACACAAGCTAGTCCAATGATAATGGCAGCCTCTAGCTAAAACATCTTATTAGCCAAGGGTACTTGTGCCTCCTGTTATCACTCAAAAAAGTGACCAAAGAGCTCTAGTTATCCAAGCCAAAAATTCTAGTAATGGCTTGGGATATACAATAGCAGTATTGCCAAAAGTCTCAATATATGTCAAGCAAAATATTGTAGCGGTCCTGAGGTAGTAGGCCTCATTATCATAGCCAATCAAAAGCACCCAATTGATCGAAGAAAGGCTAAGAAATAAATTTTTATGGATTAATAATAAGAAACCTCATTTATTTTATTCATCACTTCAATCACCCTATTTGCCATTATCAATTGACATAAACCTTGAAATTAAGACTTTTATAGGATCTCTTTTGAGTAGGTGCCAAAATAGGATGAATGCTTCTCCATACTACCTAGGTACCAATTATCATGATCTTTCGTGTAATTCAAGGTCTCATATATGGCTACATATATCAAGAGGACTAGATTTTTTCATGTATCAATGGGCATCCTAGAAGGGTAAGTATACTATAAGGTATGGTATATGGGATTGGTGGTATATTGAAAGGGGATCATTTTGGAGATATAAGAAACCCTCACTATGTCCACCCTAATTTTTTTTATCATAGATTCACAACCCCTAAAAGGTCCCAAATTTAGACCATGGAAGACAAAATGAGAACCATATTGATAGTGGAAAAACCATGGGATATTATCATAGGAAAAATAATATGACTTTAAGAATTGGATAAAGCAAAGATATATGATGATGCTAATGTAAGAGCATTGATTATCATTATATTTGCCATAGTTTATGTAATCCAACCATTTATTTATGAAGTATATACTAACATGCAAGCATGGGACATTCATACTACCATATACAAGGGGAAGAATCAGTCCACCATTCTTATCCTTCAATCACAACTCTACGCATTAAGAGTGGAACATGGAGAAAGTATAGAGATATTTATTTGTAGAGTCATAGAACTAAATTTCAGACTAAATGCCATAGATGAATAAGTGAAAGATAATATTTTGTACCAATTATACTTTAAGATTTACTAGATTTATTTAAAATGATTGTAAACTCCTTACAAGTATCTAATAGGATGGTTTTATTCAAAGAGTTGGTAAATTTTTTACAACAATAAGAAGTGACCAATAAATTGAGGGATAAGCTGTTAAACAATGCACTCATTAGTAATAAATATAGGAATAAGAAATCATCAAAGAATTCTTCACATAAAAGTCCTCTTCATCCTTATAAAAACAACCTCAAAAGTAAAATAAGTATTACCATATCTATAAAAGAGAAGTACATGATACCAAGCATTGTTGGTATAATTCTATCACTTAGGCTAATAAAGCTCATAAAATGTAATAGAAGAAGTAGCAATACAAGCCACATCCCAAATAGAATTAGTAGAAAGGGTATGCTATATTTGAAGAATTAGGATTCAATTATTAACAAGCACACAAAGGGATCATTACCAAGGATTATAAGCACATGATAGGGGACAAAGAGTGGTTTGATTCCTTGGAATCCAAATAAGGGAAAGTGGTGACAATTTTTAATAATGAAACCTATAAGGTTAAAGGATTAGGTGATATCTTGATTAATCTTCCAGATGGGCAATGCATAATTGAAAAGGTACTCTTTGTACGTGCCTTTGTTAGCTTTTGATGATAAATACTTAATGCAAAATAAACACAAGATCTAAAATAAATATGCTATATCAAATATAAGATAATGGCAATATTTTAAACATATAAAACTCATAAATAACTTCTGCAACAACTCATAAAGCTACCATTAACAAATGCTCATGAAAATAGTAATTTGATATAGAATCAAGATATCAAGTACACCATACTTCCACACACTCTCAGTCTACATTGTGTCACTACATTCAATAATTTATTCTCCATTTTGTGTCATACACAGATACATATATAATGGAATGTGACTCTTCATATGGAGTACTCTTGGCCTTCACTCTTCTTAAGACTCTTCACTTTCCTACTCTAAATACACATGTGCAATATTAAATAATAGACACTTGTACAAATCTATGTTCATCATATTTGCACACTTAACTACAAGACACTTGTGCATTTCTTGCACATTATTACATTACCTAAAGTAAATACTCACTCACTAATCTAAGACACTCTCCTAATCTAAAGATGTACCCAAGGTGGTACATTAGCATGTACCAAATAATGTAATATATTCCAACAGAGCTTGGCCAATAACTTGCTATCTATACCAAAAATATTAGAATAAAAAATGATGGTTCAATTTAGAGTAGATAATTACCAAAAAAAATGTTTTATTAAAAAAAATAATGCGCATGTAGCCATTGATTTCTATAAAAGTGGCTTATTTGTTCTAGATGTCCAATTTATCCCTTATGTCACACTATTAGTAGTCATGCAACCTCCATTTGGCATAGGAGATATGGACATTTTAGTTTAGGTTACTTACTTTAGCTAAGTAAACACCAAATGGGGATTGGTATTCCAAACATTTCACCCGCATTGCTAGTTTGCTCAAGTTGTTTAGCAAGGAAGCAACAATAAGTACCATTTGAATTGAGACCTTATGGAGCCAAAGGTCAATTGGATGTGGTACATATTGATTTGTGTAGACCCATGAAATACAAATTTGGTGGCAAAATATGCTTTTAGTTGTTTAATGGTGACTACTCCAAGAAGATGTAGGTGTTCTTGCAACTAAAATCTGATGACTTCTAGCATTTTCAAAGTTTCAAGCAATATGTGGAGAAATAAATTGGGTATTCCATCAAAGTCCTTTGCTCAAATCAAGGGAGGGAATATACATTTGATGAATTATAAATTTTTCTATTAGAAAATGGGATCAAACAATAGCTCACTATAACCTATACTCTATAAAAAAATGGTGTTGTTGAATGAAGAAACCATTCCATCATGGAAATGATTCACTGCATGCTCACAAGAGCCAATCTAGAGTAATAGTATTGGGTTGAAGTTGTCACCACTATAGTTTATACTTTAAATATAACACCCATAAAGACACTACAAAGAGTTACACCTAAAGAAGTCTGGTATAAAATAAAGCCTTCCATCAAACATATTAGAGTCTTTTGTAGCAAGGCATACATGCATATACCAAAGAAAAAGAGGACCAATCTAGATGTAACATCCGTGCCTTGTATATTTATTAGATATGATGATTAATATGAAGGGTATTTATTAATAGACCCAATCACCAAGAAATTGTATATAAATCAAGATGTAGTGTTTGATGAAGCATTGAACCCAAATTAAATACTGATGTACCTTAAGATGCTACATCGTATGCTATGAACCTAGAGTTTGATGAGTAAGTCAAAGAAGATATTCCAACTATTATTGATTAACTTGAAGCAATTGCTCCTCCATAATAATGAAAACTTCTAAATGGGTCACAAGTACCATCAAATATGCTAAGCTTGATGCATCTCTTGATCTCTTTTCCCCTAACCCTCGTACCCATAGTATGGCTCATCAGGAAGTAAATCTAGGATTGACGTATTTAGTGATGAAGAATTTAAAACTACCAATAGTAAATGATGCACTTAGCTCACCAAAGTAGAAGGCAATAATGGAAGTTGAGAATAAATCTATGATGATAAATAAATTTTTGAAGCTCATTGATTTACCTAAATGAAAGAAGCCCATAGCTTTCAAGTGGATCTTCATGATAAAATACAAGGTGGATGGATCACTTGACAAATATAATTAATGGCTCATTGCAAAGGGCTATGCACAAAATGAGGGAATTGATAATAAGAAAATGTTTGCATCTACAACAAAGATGAAAATTATTCATGTTCTCTATTCCATGGTAGTGTTAGCTTTTGATGCTAAAATACTTAATGAAATGCAACCACAAGGTATAAAAATGAGCATGCAATATTAAATATATGATAATGGCAATATAATAAGCATGTAAAACTCATAATAAACTTCTGTACTAACTCGTAAAACTACCATTAATGAAATCTTATGAAAATGGGATCTTCATACAAAATGTAGAAATATCAAATGCTCCATTCTTCATACATGCTCTACATTGTACATAACTTGAGCACTACTCTACTCTAATGCGCTCTTGCACTCTCCTTCTATTTACTCTGTACTACAAAGGTCAATATATAATAGAATATGACTCTTGAACTTCCATCTTCCTATGACTCACTATATTCCTATTCTATAGACTCATGTACACATGGACAATATTCACATTTACATCATCGCACATTCTAATAATACTTATGCATTTATTACAATGCATAAAGTAATACTCAAACCCTAATCTAAGACACTCTCCTAATCTAGAGATGTACCCAAGATTGGTACAATAGCATGTACAAAATAATGTATTATATTCCAACGCCCCCTTGTATTACATTATTTGGTTACTGAAAATTTTAGTCTTCAATATAAATCTTCATCCTGGTTCTATAATTTGAGCTCTTATTTTTTGCTTTCTTCATTGTGCTCTCTATTTGTATCTAGATCAATTCAAATTAGTATCTTCATCTTGTTCCTTTATTTTACTTTGATTTGTATTCAGCTTGAAAGTATTTTCTTTCATCTTCATATTTTATTTTCTATCATGCTTCCTCTTCCTTCTTCTTCTTCTTCTTTGTTTCTGCATTTTTACTAGTGATATATCTTCTTCATGGTGAGTTAGTATATCATCACAATAGTATTGGCTAGGATTCAATATTTCATTGCTAGTATGTTCATTTTGTTTCATGTTTTGAAAGAATTCAAAAATAATATATATATATATATATATATATATATGTATATATATATATATATATATATATATGTATATATACATATACATATATATATACATATATATATATACATATATATATATATATATGTATATATATACATATATATAGATACATATATATATATATATATATATAGATACTATATATATATATATATATATATATATATATATATATATATCATCAAACATTCTTCTAATGTAAATATAACTATGTTTTGAGTATTCCACCAAGCTTTAAAAAGTACTTCATGAAGATAACCAATTAATGTCATAAAATTTCCTTATTTTTCTTCCTTGAGAAACAAAGAGAATATTTATTTTTTACTAGTAGACAAATATTTGTATCCATCAAAAGTATCTATTAAGTTTTGTGAATAAAATTTCAATTCATGAAATATTTCTTCATTATTGAATGCATTCCTCACTATTTCATCCATGCTTATTTTAATTTAATCTTTGAATTGGAATTCCTTATATATCCCTAATATTATGTATTGAGAATAGTTTTGATATAATCTTTTAACTTTCAAAACATTGAGGTTGACTACCTTATGACTCCCTAGTCTAGAGATCAAATTCAATGAAATATTTTCAATTATAAAATTTGTAGGATACCTTGAAAATTCTAATGTTCAATCAATGATTTTGACAAGGGTTTAATTTTTCAAATCTCTAGGTAGAATTCCTTTTAACTCCCTAGTATTTTTAGTATAAGATCAAATTTGATAAGATCTTTTCAAATTTTCAAGTTTTGTAGAATACTTTGTATCTCCCAAGTGTTTTGAATATAATATGGTCTTGATAAAGTACTTAGCTTTTTTCCTTTTCCTTTGAGTTGAATCCCTTTTATCTCCCTAATGTTCAACTACTATTCTTCACCTTATTTCTCCCTATTTGTGAATAGAAAGCTAAATATAATTTTAATGCACTTTCATTTGATAGAAATATATATCTTCAAGACTTTAAAGTTGGATTCCTTATGTCTCATTAATTTGAGCAAGAGACTAATTCCAATGTGTTTTTCCAACTTTCTAGAAACTTTATGTTTTGCTTCCTTCAATTTTCAATAATATAGTTTCTAAATTTCAATAACATAAATTTGGTGTTTAATTCCTTATAACTCCCTAGTTGGAAATCTAGAAACAAATGTATTTGCAAATAAAATATTTCTATGTCAATGTAGAAATCTTTATTCCTCCAAGTTAAACTATTTGTGAAATATTTTTATGTAATTTGAATGAGGTAATTTCAAAACCTTTCTAAAAACTTATTTCTTCAAATATTTCTAAGGCATTCAATAATACTTCTAAGGTTGTAAATCAATACCTTATTTCTCCTTTTATTAAAAAACCTTGAGTATAATGAGTTAATTAAACTTGACTTCAATATTATGCCTTGTATCTCCTTAATATTTTGCAAATATTTTAGAATAGACTAAATATTTCTTACCTCCTTTAATATAGCGCTCCAAATCTTTGTCTTGCTTAATTTATTCTGCAACTGGCACTATCAAGATGCTCTTCTTCCACTATGACACCTTCTATCCACTCTGATGCTCAAACTCCAAGGCTTTGACTCTCCAAATTGCATATTTCTCTTCCTTTCATCGTAGTGCATATGAACTATTCTTTCATGCTTCAATCTCTCCACTTCACTATTCTCAGTGTTCACTATGTTCACTATAAAGTAACACTTTGACCTATGCCTTTATTGCATGTAGAAGGCACTACTTGTTAGGATTCCCCATCCTAACATATCCTTATTATTATTATTTTTTACTTAATTGTTTATTTAATAATTATTCATAAATGAAGCATCACGTCCTTCAATAATAACATTAGGATAGATATAAGTATAGGGTAGATATCTTTAGGAAGGACATCCAATAAAATAATATTATTTTATTACAAGCATTTGGAGGGATCCCCCTTAAAAGTGACCTATGATTCTTTTAAAAATAGTGATTCGTTCTGAAATTTTTATCATTTTCCATTAATCTAATTATTGAAATTAAATATAGAACCTGGGGTTCTATCATTTTAGTATTAGATCCTATTTTGATTCACTTGTGGGAACTTATATCTATGCTCAAAGTACATTAATTTTCACAAGAGAAATATTTTTCGTGCAACTGATTAATAGCAATATAACAAATTATGCCTATGTCACTCGCAAAATTATTCTCACTTGGGAGGTTTTAATTTGTCATTGACATCAACCTGCCTGTGTCATCCACAAATTTTTTTTCTCACCTGAGCAGTTTCAATTTTTTGTTGGTCTCAATGTAATGCAACGTTCACTTCTAGACAAGAAAAATAAGTGTTACAGACGTAAACAGTTGCACTAAAACATTTCTATCAAAATTATTTTGATGAATCAAAATGCAAGGAAAAAATTAAAATCTATATTCTAAATTTTACATTAACACTAACATCATGAACCGAAATCGAACACGTGGAAGTGAATGTGTGGAAATTAACTTTGCAGGTTTCGTCATGCAAGGTTCAAAATAAAATTTTTGGGAATAAAAATCCCACATTGGTCGTGTCATGATCAACATGGGATTTAAAAGCACTTTAATGCACCATAATGGTTGTGACCACCCTGTGGTGGTCACATAACCACCCAAAGCCTCTCGTGCATATATTGCCACATGCCTGCTCACCACCTATATTTGCGTGCTATCTCCCTATTCACTTGCTACTTTGTACCACCTATACCTCACGCCCACATGCCTACCCCCACCTATATCATGTGCTGCCATCCTATTCTCGTCTCGTTGTCGCGCTCTCCTGTCATTGTAGTTCAAATTTGAAAAATGTGGTGACTATTGAACCTTCTATTATTGGATCGTTGTATTTCAAATTTGAAAAACTTTATGACTAT
This sequence comes from Wollemia nobilis, assembly GCA_028583015.1. Taxonomy (NCBI): domain Eukaryota; kingdom Viridiplantae; phylum Streptophyta; class Pinopsida; order Araucariales; family Araucariaceae; genus Wollemia; species Wollemia nobilis. The sequence continues at coordinate 1,713,778 of JAQPPZ010001539.1, forward strand.
TGAACCTCCATGATTATTAAGGGTACACAACTAGTTGCTAAAAATATATATTTTTAGAAAATTAAATTTTTATATAACCAATTAAAATTTTGCAAAATTAAACTTTGCAATTTTTTTGCCACTATTTCAAACTTGAAATAAATTACGCAACCATTATCTTCAATAAAATTCCTAAAATGGCTTACGGAAGAAGATCGCAAGACCCTACTCCCAAGAAACTGGACCACGAAGTTCACCAAATCAAGGACCAATTTTCTCAAGTAAATTTCATTATGCTACTGGATTTAGAAGAAAAGATATCTGGGCTAAACTTAAAATTTAATGCAATGAGTCAAAATTTTAACACGATGAATCAAAATATGGCATTAGTTCTAGCTAATCAATCTCCAAGTTCACAAAGCTCAGGATCATCAGGAGGACTAATGCATTAGGTAAATATTGGGGACCCACAAACATTCATCCTTCCAATAACAACTAGATTGGATTTCCCCAAATTTGGAGGAGGTGATCCCACTTATCAGGAAGAAGAATACTTTTTTCTAAACCAAATCCCTAAGGCACAAAAGTTTGTATTGCATCCTTCCACCTCAAAAGTAATGATATCCAATGGTACCAGTGGTATGAAAAGACTAATGGAATTCCTACTTGGCTAGAATTTATGCAGAATCTATTGGTATAGTTTGGCCCTAGTAAATTCAAATATTTTAGAGGAGCCCTTACCAAGCTATTTCAAACCACTTCAATGCACGAATGCCAAGCTCAATTTGATAAATTAGCCAATTGCACAACAAGACTGGATGTCTTGTTTTTCCAAAGTTGTTTCATCGGTGGATTAAAAGAAGAAATTTGGATAGAAGTACACATGTTCAATCCCAATACCACAATGCAGACCATTGGATTGGCCAAATTAGTCAAAGATAAATTCAATGCTCAATATCAATTAGGAAAAACACCTATTGGGAAATCACAAATCACTTACACTGCCCCTAAATCTAACCGAACCTTACCAATTAAATGCCTCAACTTTGAGGAAATGAAGGAACGATGAGCAAAGAGCCTCTACGATCATTGTTATGAGAAATTTGGGCCAAATCATAAATTCACTACACAAAAGCTATATATTCTGGATGTAGTTGATCCTTGTAATTCAACAGAAGAATAAAATGAGATAGAAGTAGTACTGATGGATACACCCAAAGATAGCACTAAAGATACACTAGAAATTTCTTTCAACGCCCTCACTGGATTTTATTCTCCATAAACTATGAAATTTTGAGGGTACTTCAAATGAAAAGACCTCATTGTGCTCATTGATTAGAGAAGTACACATAATTTTATCAACCACATGTGGTAAAATAAGCTAATTTCTATATACAACCCTATAATAGTTTTGAGGTCATGATTGGTAATGGGGGAAGGATCACCTGTAAAGGGAAGTGCTAGAATATTAAGCTCACCATGGGTGATTACAACATGAAAAATGACATGTATGCACTTCCATTAGGAGGATGTGATATTGTCCTAGGGGTGCAATGGTTACGAACACTCGGGACAATCCAATGGGATTTTGAGGCATTATGGATGAAATTAACAATAAAAAAATTAGACATATAATATTAAAGGATTACAATTAGGCACCTCACAAATAGTGAGTTCTCACCGTATGGAAAAATTTATTCGCAAAGGAGGCAAAGGAATGGTTGCACAATTATTTTCTATTCAATCCACCGAGGAGGAAAAAAAGAGGTGCCAGAATTACAACAACTCCTAACACATAATTCTAGAGTATTTAACAAACCAAAAGGGTTGCCCCCCTATCGTAGTCATGATCATGCTATACAATTTCTTCCTGGTCATCAACCCCCAAATATTTTACCTTATCGATATCCTTACCTACAAAAAACTAAAATTAAAAAACTTGTGCAAGAATTATTGAAGGCAGGAGTTATTTGACCCAAAATTAGTCCTTATTCTTCTTCAATTTTATTGGTTTGTAATAAGGATAGATCATGGTTTCTATGCATAGATTTTTATGCTCTCAACAAACTCACAATCAAGGACAAATTTCCAATTCATGTTATTGATGAGTTGTTGGATGAGCTTCATGATGCTAAATACTTTTCAAAGTTGGATCTAAGATCAAAATATCATCAAATTAGAGTTAGAGAATATGATATTCCTAAAAATACATTTAGAACTCATGAAGAGCACTATGAATTTTTGGTCATGCCTTTTGGTCTTACCAATGCTCCTTCAACATTCCAAAGCTTAATGAACCAGGTATTTCACCCTTATATTCAAAAATTTATTTTGGTTTTCTTTGATGATATTTTTATTTATAGCAAGACTTGGGAGGATCACTTGGTTCACTTAGAACAAACCTTGAAAATATTTGGTGAAAACCAAATATATGCCAAATGATCAAAATGCTCTTTTGGGCGATAAGAGATTGAGTATCTGGGACATATCATTTCCAAATATGGGTTTAAGCTGGACCACCTTAAAATTGAAGATATGAAAAATTGGCCTATCCCAAAATCATTGAAAAGTTTGTATGGTTTTCTTGGATTAACAAGATATTATCATAAATTTGTTAAAGACTAGGGCAATATTGCAGCCCCATTAACAACTTTACTTAAAAATAATGCTTTTCTTTGGTCCTCCAAATATGACAATGCTTTTTCCAGATATAAGGATGCCATGTGTTCCACTCCTGTGTTGGCCATGCTAGATTTTTCCAAACCCTTTGTGATCGAAAGTGATGCTTTTGGATTAGGATTGGGTGCTATTCTCATGTAGGAAGGACAATGTTAGCTTTTACTAGTATGGTATTTTTTGGAAGGAACTTGGCCTGATCTACATATGAGAAAGAAATGTTGGGTATCATTCATGCCATCCAACATTGGTGACCATATCTCATTGGTCAACATTTCATTATCCGTACCGATCATCATAGTTTAAAATATTTCCTTGAGCAACGTATATCCACCCCTGAGCAACAAAAATGGGTCACTAAACTATTAGGGTATGATTATGAGATCATGTATCGTAAATGGAAGGACAATGTGGTCGTTGATGCCCTTTCCAAAAACATTGAAGATTTTCCCTAGTTACAAGCACTCTCATCACCTGTTCCCAAATGGATAGACTAGGTAACAAAGGAATGACTTAGTGATACTTTAACACAATCATTAATTCAGCAACTCCAACAAGATCCCACAAATAAGCCTCACTATACTTGGAGTAATGGTATGCTTAGGTTCAAAGGGTGTATTTTCCTATCTCCTACCTCCTCATATCGAACCAAAGTACTCCATGAGTTACATGCCACACGTGCAACATGACATTCTAGATTTTTAAAAACTTATAAAATGTTGGCTCTATATTTTTATTGGGTAGGAATAAAATGGGATATCAAAAAATTTGTTGTCGAATATGAGGTTTGCCAACAACAAAAGGAAGAGACCATGGGTACCCCTGGACTTCTTCAACCTCTCCTTATTTTTACCAAAACATGGAATAATATTTTGATGGAATTTATTGAAGGTATTCTCAAATCTTCAAGAAAAACTGTTATTCTAATAGTGGTGGATTGATTGTCTAAATATGCTCATTTTTGCTCCTTAGCACACCCTTACAAGGCTATTAACGTAGCCCAACTATTTCTTGATAATATTTTTAAACTCCATGGTATACCTTCCACCATCATCAGTGATCATGACCCCACCTTCACTATTCATTTTTGGAAGGAATTGTTCAAGCTCCAAGGCATTTAGCTCCGTGTGATTTTTGCTTATCATCCCCAAATTTATGGCCAAACGAAGATTGAAATAAATGTTTGGAAATTTACTTGAGTTTTTTTACTTCTTCTCAACCCATTCATTGGGTGAAATTACTTCCTTTGGCATAATGGTGGTATAATACTTCATACCATACTACCATCAAAATGACACCCTATGAAGCCTTATATGGCCAAGCACCACCAACAATCACATCTTATATTCCAGGGTGTACCAATGTGCTAGCAGTAGATTTTGAACTTTCTACTCAAGCCAATATTTTTATCTTCTCAAAGAAATTTTACTCACAACACAACATCACATAAAGCAGTAGGTGGATCAACATCAGATCGAACGCGAGTTTTAAGAAGACGATATGGTATTCCTTCGACTTCAACCTTACCACCAAACTTCTCTCAAACTCAAATGTCTACAAAAATTAGCCCCCAAATTCTATTGACCTTATAAAATTCTATAATGAATAGGACCCATTGCTTATAAAATAGAGTTTCCCGAGTATTCCAAAATTCATCCTATGTTTTATGTATCTTGCCTCAAGCCCAGTTGTTGGATCCCAGTTGTTGGATCACATGATACAACACAAAATCAGTTACCTGACTTCACTGAGCATGGATCACTCATGGTTGAACCTAAAGCCATATTGGATCACCACACCCATAAAATTCACCATTGCACCATCATCAAGCTTCTGATTTAGTGGCAAGGATTACCTCCCAAGGATGCTACTTGGGAAGAGCTTCATCAATTCCAACAACAATTTCCTCATTTTCAGCTTTGAGGACAAAGCTTATTTTAGGGAGGGTGTCATGTTAGGACTCCCCATCCTAACATGTCCTTATTATTTTTTTACTTAATTGTTTATTTAATAATTATTCATAAATGAAGCATCACATCCTTCAATAATAACCTTAATATAGATATAAGTATAGGGTAGATATCTTTAGGAAGTACATTGAAGAAAAGAATATTTTTTTATTACAAGCATTTGGAGGGAGCTCCCTTAAAAGTGGTCAATGATTATTTAAAAAATAGTGATTAATTCTACAATTTTTATCATTTTCCATTAATATAATTATTAAAATTAAATATAGAACTTGGGGTTCTATCATTACTTTACATGATTATTGGTGCTTCTATTTTATCAGGATACTTGGCATTCAAGTTGATGCTTCTTCTAGGGTGCCTGAATGCTCCTTAGAGGTTAGTGCTTCGTATCCAAGGTGAAAATTATTTTTTACACCTATAGCACTTGTCTATGAATGTTACAACTTACTACCTCCTTGGTAATGTTTGAATTATCATTGTGCTTGTTGTTTTTGTTCCCTTTGCAATGATGGTTTCACTTCCTTGGTGTTCAAACTATGATTTTACACTCCTCATGGTGATTGGTGCTCTGTGTCTATCATACCAAATGGAAAACAACAACATTACCTCTTCACCTTATATACCATATTATTGCTTGATTCTTCAATACATTTCATTTCAATGTAACACTCATTAATGAGCAATCTTCAACCAATTCTATTGCTCTTCCTTCTGTTTCGATATGTATACGTTATGCTGACTGCAAGTCAAGTATCTCACCTTATTTTTGATTTATGTAGCAAGAATTATATAAAATTATGCACATTATGATTCGCTATTTGATATTCATCTTTTAATGGCCTTGTATTGAGTTTGTGCAACCCCAATGGTGGTTCACTTAACTTGACCAAATCTCCTTCAATGTTGATTATCTTAACTATATTCTTGGCTAAATGGTGGTGGTGCTCTAGGTAACCTTATTTGGTTATGGTGGTGGATCCTCTATATTGGCTTGGTGGTTCTTCCACTTCGTTGGTGGTTGCTCAACTTGGTACTTATTGATTTATTTCTATTGGTGGTGCTCTTACCTCTTTGTTTGGTAGTTGGCTCACTTAGCACTTTCCTATGTAAATGGCACTATATTTGGGTGCTTAAATTCAATAGAGCTTCATGCTCATTTGCTATAATGTATTGCCAACTATTGTACATAGCCCTAGAGAGACACTAGCTATTGCTTACCCCCCTGTACTCTTAGTCCTTAAATAGTTACACTAGATTTACTTAAATAGTGGCTTTCTTATCCAATATGATGGCACCTCTTCTCTTTGCCAAGATTTGAAATTGGTGGTTTTATTCCATGGTAGGCTCTTCTTGTTGGATACTCTTCCATAATGTCTCCTCATATCTATGCTTTGTGGTTTCTTCTTTGGTGACTCCAAGCTTCTAATTTGTGCCAAAAATATATACCTTTAAAATAGAATAATACTTTTATTTTCTATTGTAAACTATTGACTTATTTACTTTCCAAGAGAGTAAAGATTTGATATTTTTTCTTACCTTATATTATTTCTAACTTCTTATTTCTTTGTTATAGTTTTTAATCCCTTGGGAATACTATATTATACAACTTTGAATATATAAATTTGAGACATTTTATTTTGCTACTTTAAAATATCAAATGTGGTGCTTCTAAAGACTTAATAAAATACTAATGTGCACCAATATTGCATACCTTTTGGTCTTCTTATGTGGATATATTTCTTGGTTATTTGATTCGCCTATTTGCTACCCTGAATTTGTAAAAATTTCTGCTTCAATCCTTATTACTTTGCTGCCTTAAAATTTTTAATTGTACAACTCTTCTTGATGTCTAAATCAGCTCAAAAACTTCTCCAATTCGTAGCTCTATGACTCTTCAATTTGTTGTCACATGACTCTTCAACTTCTGATGCAAAAATTAGTGATCTTTTACTTTGTAAATTAGCCTTCAAGCCTTTAATAATATTCTAAAAGTTTCTCAAATTGGTGGTCTCTTATACCTTCTTTCTGCTCCTTATATCTTGTTTAATTTTGACTTTAAACTTGGCCTATTTAGTTGGCCTCTTTCTCAAGAATATGAATGTCTTGAGATCTTCAAGAATCCTTTCTAAAATTTGGAAAAATTCTTTCCAAATCCTTCTTCCTTTTGGGCTTGTTGTTGGATGGTAACAATTATCCCAAATTTTTATTTTCAAGAGCTACTCCTTGCATTCCTTTACCTTGAGCTTTCTTCAAATATCCTCCAATGGTCGCTTCTTTAACTTTCTTCAATAGGGCTTCTCTAGCCTTCTTCTTATTTCTCCTTCAAAATTTTTTTGAGACCTCTTCTCTTGGATCTTCAAATTCTATAGCTTCTCAAATATTCAATAGGAATTTTCTTAGTCCTTCTCTATCTTCAATCTTCAATCTTGTATCTTCCAATTCTAGAAGTTCTTCAATGGGACCTTTTTTTGGGTTCTCCTATTTCTTGATATGTAGCCTTCAATCTTATATAGGGACCTCCTTCTTGGATATATTCAATATTTAGTGTCTATATTTCTACAAAAAGAACTAATCCATGCATGAGGAAAGCACATAGACTTTAAAGAAATCAAAGATAAAATTCTTCTCTATTCGTTGTAGGAAGATTCTCAACTTCTAAGAACTAATTTTCTGTAGCAAAAAACTTAGATAGTAGTAAGAAAATCCATTCAACTCTCTAGATCTCTATAAATCAATAAACATCGCTAGTTATTCTTTAATCTAGTGGAAAGAGATCTATAATGAGTCTTAGTCTTCACGAGTTTTCTGTAACCCTATAGAAAGACTAGCCAAAAAGCAATTCTAAATTTTTTGAAAATGAAATCTCCCTATCTTCTCTCAATCTATCTTGTGCTCTGATACCATTGATAGCTTTTAATGCTAAAATACTTAATGAAATGCAACCACAAGGTATAAAATGAGCATGCAATATTAAATATATGATAATGGTAATATACTAAGCATGTAAAACTCATAAGAAACTTTTGTTCTAATTCATAAAACTGCCATTAATGAAAGCTCACAAAAATGGGATCTTCATGCAAAATGTGGAAATCTCAAATGCTCTATTCTTCATATATTCTCTACATTGTATCTAACTTGATCACTACTCTACTCTAATGTGCTCTTGCACTATCCCTCTCTTTACTCTCCACTACAAAGGCCAATATATAATAGGATATTACTCTTGAACTTCCATCTTCCTATGACTCACTATAATCCTATTCTATAGACTCATGTACACATGGAAAACATACACATTTACATCATTGCACATTCTAATAATACTTGTGCATTTATTACATTGTATAAATTAAATACTCAAACCCTAATCTAAGACACTCTGCTAATCTAGAGATGTACCCAAGATGGTACATTAGCATGTACCAAATAATGTAATATATTCCAATAGGTAGCACAATTTGGTTGGAAGTTGCATCAAATGGATATCAAAAGTAACTTTCTAAATGGCTATATCTAAGAAAAAGTGTATATGAATCAAAATAAAGGATTTTTTATCAATATAAAAGAATAAAAAGTATACAAATTATCAAGTATTTGTATGGGTTGAAGTAGTCCCTTAGATCTTGATACATCAAAATCAATGAGCACCTATTATAACATAGTTTCAAAATAAGTCCTTCAAGTGAAAATCTCTATTTCAGGAAAGTTGGATTTGAAATAGTGATGCTTGTGTTATATGTAAATGATTTGATCATCAATGGTAGTTCAAATGAATTGATGGGCACTATAAAGAAAAAATAAAAACTATATTTATATGATAGATTTTGGACTTTTGTTGAAGTAGATCACACTCTAGAACTATAATTTGCATTCAAACTAGTGCTTAAATGGCATATATTTTATAGAAATTTATATTCTAGATTATAATTATGGCTAGGTTTATAAGATAATAAATAGATAATTCTAAAATAAAAACATAAATCTAATCTTCTAACTACCAACAAATAGCTATCAAATCTACGAGATCAACTTAACAACCAACATCTAGAAAACTCATGTGAGTTATAGACACCTAAAATACATCATTGTAAGGAGAATACCAAATAGGCCTCCTTTCTAACTCAAAAAATCGACCTTGGGAAGCCTTAGGGCTAATTTAGTGGTTTTCACCAACATTAGGTAGCTTTTCCTTTAAGGAGACTAACCGTATCGACCCAATATGGTCTTAGGGTTGTGATCATCTTGACCCGAGATGGTCTCTAATTGTCTCAACTTGAGATGATCATGCAAAAACAAAGATAAAAAGAAAATAAAACATATCTGGCAGTTAAAACTACCAATTAACACCACACATGATCTCATGTCGATATTGATAATCATGCATGAGGCAAATTTGAAATCACATGCAAACATTCAATTGCATGGAGTTTTTTAGGGATATGCATCTACTTTTTTAGGTAGAAAATCCCTCTACTTTTTCATGCAAAGTGCCCTAATCACATTTAGCCTCTAGCCAAGAGGTCTAGAAGTTGGTGCTCCCTTCTCAATTTTAATCTTCAAATATTCATTATCTCAAGAGCTGATGCAGGAGCATCCGGCGATAGCAAGGCAATCTTGCATCTAGGCAAAAGTTTTGTCACAAAATCGTCGCATCTAAGAGAAATTAAGGCAAGTTTTTTTTCCAAGGCAAAGGTTGCGGGGAGTCACGAAATTGCGACATGTCGCGATTTCACGACATGTCACGAAATCGTGACTCCAAAGTCATCGGCAAGGCAAAGGCTGGGGGGAGTCATGAAATTGCAACTCCAAAGGCTTTGAAGAAGGTGGGGGCAGAAATGGTCGCGATATTGCGACGTCGCGATATCACGACGATTTAAAAAAAAGAAAAAATCTAAGGCATAGGGCGCGGGGGTCACGATACCGCGACATGTTGCGATATCATGACATGTCGTGATATCGAGGCCAGTTGAGGCGTGAGGGTCGCGATACCATGACATGTCACGATATCACGGACAGTTGAAGGCTGCTGAGGAACAAGGGCATGGGGGGTCACGATACCGTGACATGTCACGATATCGCGACATGTCGCGATATCGCGGCCAGTTGAAGGCTGCTGAGGAACAAGGGCATGGGGGGTTGCGATACCGCGACATGTCACGATATCGCAACATGTCGCTATATCGCGACCAGTTGAAGGCTACCACGTGGATTAAAATATCATGGCCAAGAAGAAGACAGGCCGAAGTAGACACGGGGCTGCCACGTGTATTAAACAAAGATGAAGGACACGGGGCTACCACATGTATTAAACAAAGATGAAGGCCACGTATATTAAAATAGAGAGGACGGCCGCGTGTATTCAACAGGAATAATCATCTTAAAGAAATTTTCTGACAAGGCGACAGTTGCAGGCCATAGACAGTATGGGATGAGACAGTGGTGCAGAGGAACAGTCTGACCAAAACGGCATTTGCAGGGCAAGGGGGCATCTTTAATGTAAGCTTCCTTAGCGGATCGGGGCAGTTGGCCATTGATGGAGGGAAATTCGAAAACTTGCAGAAGAAGCGGACTTTCATTTTGAATTTCAGGAATTCGCGCTGGTGGGCATTAATTGCTAGAGGGTCGAGACCTCGATAAAAAAACTCATTTAATTGTTTTATGGATGAGGGGGGATGGGAAGGTCGGGGGATAGAGAGTGTACTGTGGGAAAAACACCAGACAATCTCTGGTTATTGTAAGCCTGTGGGCTGTTTTATCAGTGAATGTAAATGAATCAGACTTCTTTTCGAAAAAAAAAAAAAAACTTTGTGCATTTTGGGGTGTTTGACTCTCTCGTTCCCCGTCAAGAGCTCTTGCAAATATTTTATCAAATCTAGATTTTGAGTTTTTATGCAATGAAGTGCTACCCAACTCAATCCACTAGGCATCTCCAAGTGTCAAAACCATGCTACCAAACTACCAAATAGGAAAGTTTCAATTCATTACTCCATGTGATTTGTGCCCTTGTTCTAGAGATTGCTGAAACCTACTAGCTCACTCTCATGCTGTGAAAATACATCGACAACACCCCTAGAACATATTAGACACCACCCAAACCTGGTCACCAAGAAAATTAGTCCTGTGACAGTGATCATCTTGACCTGAGATAGTCCATAGACAAGGCCATATCAACTCGAGATAGTCTTAGCCAAAGACCTAATTTTTTTATGTGCTTTCCAATTTAGCATAGAAATTTTTTTTTATGATTTTTGCATTAGGTTATATCTCAGTTTATGCATATTCTTTCTTTCCAATTAAGCATTTATCATCTTTAATATGGGTTCAAATTCAATGGACCCTTCATATACTACTAATACGCTTCAATTTCTTTGTGTGCAGATAATAGGACTTAAGGATGGCAAAGAAGCTATAGACTCACATCATATGTGATGCAAGAATCATGAAAAACCTACTCCTTCATACCATGCTAGTAAGAAGATCTTGAAGATTGCACCAAGAGACATATTTCTAAGGAGAGGGGAAATTGTTTCCACTTGTATTGTAATCTCTGTACCAAACTTTTAGATCTCTCCTCGAGGGATGCTATTGTAACCCTCTTTGAAGGATAACATTAATACAATACAAATATTTTGTTTCATCTACTTTAGTACACCTATGTTCATTATTACTTTTATTATATTGGTACACAATTTCCTACTTTTATGAGCAATTTAGGCTCATGCATCACATAATAATAAAATAATCTAATAATAATCCTAATACTATTACATCAAATGTGTTCCTCGTAATTCCTCCTAACAATAGAAGCATTAGAATCCAATGCTTTCAAAAGGGAGAAAAATCAACTTAATGTGGAAGAATCTTGATGATCTAGAAAGTCATTGTGTTGAACACTCGAACATGATCCAATAAAAGATATAAATTAGGTACTGGTTTGATAGGAGGATTGATGATGTTAAGGATACCAAGAGGTATATTTTATACAAAACAACATTTGGTAAAATTTCTAATACCAACTTAATAATTAGGAAGTCATCTATGAGTACCCATGTCCTATTACTGTAGTTGTTGAGTATTATATAAAATTGAAACCTTAGGGGATGGAGAAGATGGAAAGTGCTTGATATAGGAAGATGCATGCATATGATATTATGGAATGGACTTGGTTGTTAAATAAACCAAATAAGTTCTATGAATATGAGGAATAAGAAGAGATGTAGGAGGTGAGGGAGTGGTATCCTCTTTATGAGTAGGAGGTGCAACTGTTGCTATGGTGTCTTGATAGTATGGCCTAATAAATATGAGATCAATTTGTGGTGTTTTTTATGCAATGGATGAGAAATATCTTATGTTAATTATGAAAAGTATAGGTATTGTGATAAGCATGATACTAATACTTCCTATCATATTGATTTATTTTATCAAGGAGTAAGCCACAATAGTTCATTAGAGTCACATCACATGTGACTCTATCCATAAAATGGGGGCCAAATGCAAAGGATATGATGTAAGTATGTGTAATTTGTGATAGGAAACCATGATCATTCCATCCAAGTGAGTATGGATAAGGATGCAATTCCAATGGTAGATCCAACTTATCAGCAACAAATATCATAATCAAATTTCTTTGTGAGCCATTGTCGATTATACAATCAATTGAGAAATTATGAGTGAGGTGAGATTACATGATAAAAAAATTGTCATGGTCACCTTTAGACAAATTATGGGATACCAAGGTAAAAATATTAATTTTATCTTTGACCTCATCATATTTCTTATCTTCTCCTATAATCTCAATGGGAAACTATTGTGGTTCCAAATCTTGAGATTTTATAAGTAGATCCATTTTTTTCCTAAAATATTCGAATTCTTCATGACCTCCCCTATTACAATAGATACAAAATTTTCTATGATCAAATGAAGGAGAAGGTTTTTGAGAAGAATAAGAATAAGAGGAAGAAAGAGAAGAATAATAATAAGAGGAAGAAATATAAGAAGAAGAAGAGAAATAAGAAAAAATATTCTTTGCCTTGGATGACTACTACTATGAGTTGAAAGTTGTAGAAAATGAAGATCGTGAATCCCTTTATGAACAATAAATCCTCTTCTGCAAGTTGTATATGATTGAAGGTAGCATCTAGTTGTAGTGAGAAGATGCACCAGAAATAATAATCAAATAATTATTGATTCAACATTAGCATAAGCTTAGGAAATAATAAGCTTATATAGATTACAAAGTAAATTGATTAGCTATAATCACGCCAACCAAATGGTTTAGAGAAACGTGATGCTAACCACTAACCTAGGTAGAGAAGTATAACTAAATAACTAATCTAAAATATTTGACCTAGGATATTTTAGGTATTACTCTAGGTTAACCAGTAGATATTTAGAACAATAAATATCTCATGGTATACAGTAAAAAGTAAATGTAATAATCTATGTAGTATAATGCAATATACTACCTATTTTACCCTAACATCCCCCCTTTATTACATTACTTTGATATACAAAGTTTACTTCAGAAAAACTCAAATTTGACATGTCCAAGTGCCTTTGTGAAGATGTCAACAACCTGTTCGTCGGTGGGAATGTGTTGGAGATTGATCTTGTGTTTAGGAACTTCATCACGAATGAAATGACAATCTGTGTCAATATGCTTTGTATATTCATGATGGAATGGATTCTTGACCAAGTTAAAAACACTCGAGTTGTTGCAAAACATGTGAATATGAAGTTTCTTTGGTAGGCCCATGGTAGCCAAGATGTGACTTAACCATATTGCTTCACACATAGCTCCACGTGCGGTGCAATACTCTTCCTCTATTGAATATAAAACAACCACCTGTTGGTTTTTACTATGCCATGAGACAGGATCATATCCAAGATGAAATACATATCCTGATGTTGATTTTCTGTCATCTATGGATCCAACGTAGTTAGAGTCAGTGTAACTCTATAAGAGGAATGAGTTATTCTTTTAATACTCTAGAACATATTCTACACTACCCTAAATGTAGTGAAGAACATGCTTAGCTACTTTCCAGTGAGAGACCTTTGGTTCCTGCATGAACCTAGAAAGATAGTTTACAACATAAGTAATGTATGGTCTAGTATTGGTCAGATAGATGAGGCTTCCAATCATCTGTCGATATAGCGTGCCATCTACCTGTGGTGAGTCATCATACCATGATAATTGCAGCCCTGATTCCATCGGTGTTGCTTTGGGCTTACAATTAGTCATACGATATTTTTCTACTAAAGTCTTGGCATACTTTTGTTGAGTCACCCTAAGATGATTCTTCTTATGTTCTATGTCAAGGCCAAGATAGTAGTGGAGAAGTCCAAGATATGTCATATCAAATAACTCTTTCAAGTCATCCTTCATGGCATTAATCAATTTCTCTAAATTATTGGTAATGATCAGATCATCTACATACAGTACAATAATCACTATTTCATAACCTATGTTATTGATATAGAGATTTGAATCAGATGGACTTCTCCTAAATCCATGATGTAGTAGGTGACTATCCATTTTGATATACCATGCTCTTGGGGCTTGTTTCAGACCGTATAATGATTTGACCAACTTGTAAACCCGTTGCTCATGGCCTTCCTCAAAAAATCCTGGAGGTTGAGTCATGTATACCTCTTCTTTTAAGTCACCATTTAGAAAGGCACTTTTTACATCCATCTGATGTAATTTCCATCTAAACTGTGCTGCCATAGCACAAAGAACTCGAATGGTGGTCATCCTTGCAGTGGGTGCAAAGGTTTCCTCATATCAAGGCCTTCCTTTTGAGCATAGCCCTTTTCCACAAGATGGGCCTTATTATTGTCTATGGTACCATATGCCTTATATTTGAATTTCTAAACCCATTTTCAGCCTATGGGCTTCTTTCCTTTAGGCAAATCGACCAACTTCCATGTTTTATTTTTAATAAGGGATTTATATTCAGCATCCATAACTACCTTCAACTGAGGCTTACTAGGTGCTTCATAAACTGTAGAAGGTTCATTTTCATCATATGAAGACATGTAAACTCTCTCCTCATAAATTTCCATATCATATCCACTTTCTAAATCTCTATCAATAGAAATCTCTTGAAAATCTGCACAAAGATCATCAATTGAAGTAGATGCTTCTACATTTCTTTGTCGAGACATGCTTCATGTCTTTGGATGATTAAGAGTGAGATTTTGTGGTGAAGTGTGTTTGGAATCTCTCATAGTACTTGTATACCATTTTGGATGTTTTTTCTATTGTGGAGGAGTCTGTGGTTGTTGCTCCTCATCTTCCAGGTATACTGATGTAGTGTTAGATGTGAAAGCTTCATCAAACACTACATCTATACTAACATGTATTTTCTTGGTGAATGGATCTATCAATTGATAGATTTTTGAGAATTCATCATATCCAAGAAAAACACACTGCAATGTCTTCTAATCTAACTTATTTCTTTTCTCCTTAGGTATATGCATAAAAGTCTTACACCCAAATACTCGTAGATGAGATATGGAGGGTTTCCTTCCACTCCATCCTTCCTGAGGAGTCATACCTTCTAGAGCCCATGTGGGTGCCTTGTTTAGAAGATATATTGCAGTTTTTATAGCTTTAGCCCAGTAACTGTACTCAATATTGGCTCCCTTAAGCATACATCAAACCATTTCCATAATGGAATGATTTATTCTCTCAAAAAATCCATTTGACTGAGGAGAATAGGTTGTTGTTAACTATCTTTTTATCCCATGTTTCTAAAAAAATGAGGAAAATTCTTTTGATGTGTATTCCCCCTTGATCTGAATGAAGGGTCTTTATGAAACATCCTGATTCTTTCTCAACAAGTTTCTTGAACTGCTGAAAATAGTCAAATGCTTCAAAATTCAACTGCAAGAAAAAGACCCACATTTTTCATGAGTGATCATCTACAAACAATTGAAAATACCTTTTTCCTCCAATACTGATAGACATAGTACCACACAAATCTATGTGAACTAACTCCAAAGGTACCTTAGCTCGGAAGGAGATAGGTTCAAAAGGTACTCTATGTTGCTTTCCTACCAAGCAATCTGAGCACACTAGAAAAGTAGATGAAAGAGTAGGCAGTCCTTTCACCATTTGATATTTACTGAGTTCAAGTAAATACCCTGAGCTTAGATGCCCAAATATCTTATGCCATAGAGAAGTGGCCTCTTTTTTGTTACTACCATTGAAGTATGTGGTTAGGTAATTGCATCTAAGGTGAACAAACCATGTTTGTAAGAACCCATTGCTATCAATTTTCATTTTTGAGTGATAAAGCAATGTTTCTTCCCTTGGTCCACTTTGAAGTTGACATTCATGTTATTGTCCAAGATTTGTGGAACTAAAAAAATATTATTTGCCAATACTGGTACATAAAGAACTTTTTAAATCTGACATTCTCCATCTATAAGGGAGATAGAAACACTTCCTTCTCCCTGGACTCGATAGGTCTTATCATCAACAATGGTCACTGGTCTACCTTCTCGTGCCTCAAATGTCTCAAACTAGGACTTATCGCCAGTCATATGCTTACTAGCACCTAAATATATGTACCACATAGTATCCTTATGAGGGGAATCTGTATGAGTCATGAGCACTTTGTGTGCTCGTTCATAATCCGAACTAGAATCTTTAGTGGCAATAATATGTCCCTTTTTGTGCTTGTTCTTGTTCTTTTGTTTGCCTTTTCCCTTCTTTTGTCCTTGTTCACTGGGCGGTTTGTTCTTAAACCAACATCTCTTGGTTCATGAGTGTCCTTATCACAAATTTTACAATACCGCTTCTTCTTCTGAGTCTCTTTGCATTTATCCTTATATTTGTTAGAAGAAGATACTTTCTGTTGATTCCACTTTTTCTTTCCACTTTGCTTGTTTGATAAAAATGCATTGTTGGATGCCTCATCTCTTTGGAGTTGATTAGCTTCTTTAGTTTGCAGAAAAATTAACAACTCTACAAAAGTCACTGTCATCCCAGAGACTTGTAGTGATGTGATCAAAATTCTATAGGAGTATGGAAGAGCCCTCAAAATAATTGAGGTTAAGACATTGTCTTCCACTTTTTATCCTAAGGCTTGTAGTTTTTTTTTATATCTGCCACTCTGCAGAGGAATAGCTCTACTGTCTCTCCAGATTTCATATGAAGAGTATGAAGTTTTGTTTGAAGGTTTAGAATTGTTGATTGATTCTTTCCTTCAAAGATGGTTTCTAAGGCATTCCATGCCTCCTTACCATTTTTAGATTCACTTATATGAGGCTGTATGTCATCAGTAATAGCTAGCAAGATCAATAAGGAAAGTCTTTTATCCTTTTTATCATATGCTATCTGATCTGCTCCTGGTGATGTGGGTCTAGAATTAGTGCCATCCACTATACCCCACATCTCCTCTATAGTTAAAATAGCTTTCATCTTAGTTTTCTAGGCAGAATAATTTTAACCTTTAAGCAGTTGGCTTTCATTGAGATATTTGTTTATCATTGCCATGGTGAAGGTTTAAAATTGATGTGACTAATATGACTTTATATTGTAATATATCCTCAAAAGAGTATATGGAAGACATTAATTTGCTCTTTAAGATATTTAATGGCACCTGCCTTAACACCCTTAAATAAGGATGAAAAGTTTGAGGAAATTAAGCCAAACAAAGAGAGCAAATTAAAGGGGAAGATTTTGGAAGACTTATGATTTTGCTCTCTAGGATATTTAATGGCACCTACCTTAACACCCTTCGAGAAGGATGTAAAGTTTGAGGAAATTAAGCCAAACAAAGAGAGTGAATCAAGGTGTTTGGATTTTTGACCTTTAATGGGGAGTAAAAATTGACTTGTTTAACTTGTGCAAGGTGTAGCATGATTTTAGTGAAGTTTGGGTTTATGAAATGCTCTTCAATGTTCTTATGATTTTTTAATTGCACACAAAAATATGATGTTTAGTGCAATAATAAAAAAAGAGAGCAACCCTATTTTTTATCACTATAGGTGTCGGATGCAACCGAAAATGCACCTAGTGTAGCCAATTTTAAGAAAAGGTGTCGAGTACAATCGAAAATGCACCTTATTACTCTGAAATATCCCCCCTTTCTCTTTACAATTTTGCAAAAAGAATAGAATCACAAATGTGTCTTCTATCCCCCTGTAATTTTTATAAAATTAGAAATCGAGCACTCCTTTCAAGACAAGTCGACACACGACCCGTGTTTGAAAGGCTTCCAAACCAGTCGACACACAACTTGGTTTATGTCTTCAACACTCGAAAAATAGGTTGAGCATTAGGATCAAAAATAGGTTCAAAAAATCTTCTCAAGGTTACAACTAAAATTTGCAATTTTATGTCTTATATCTCCTTTTGTGAAGGAGAAAACAAAAGTAAATATCTTGTTTTGTTGCAAAAAAAAATGACCTTTGTCCTTGCCCAATTTTTAAGTGTTTTGGTTTTGCAATAGAATTTGGAGTTCCTATGTCTCTTTTTCTCCAAAAAATGTGGGAGAAAACTATAGGATTTTTGAGGAGGTATTGCAATTTTTTTTTTGAAGAGCTTCTATGTTTTGCAACCAAATACTTGATCTCTTTATCTCTTTATCTCCAATTTTTGAAGAAAACTAAAGAAATTGTATGGCTTTAGTTTGAAAAAAAAAATTCTGGATCAAATCTTTAAGTTTAAATGCTGAAAAAATATATTTAATGATTAAAAATTTCATATAATAAATGTTTTTGGAAAAAATAATTTAAAAACTATTTAGAAATGATATAATTGACCAAAAACTACTAAATTATATTAAAAAAAATCAATTTTTTTTTTAAAGCAAATGTTAAACTTTGGATTATATTTTTCTAAAAAAAATTGTTCTATGCCCAAAGACGAACGCGTAGGTCGAACCCGTGACCTCGTGCGAGTGAAGGAGGGCACAAACCAATCGGGCCAACAAGCATTTTGGAAAGAGTTTTGGTAGTGGGGTTTATATCATGTGGGAACAATTTTTTTTGAATTTTTTTATTTTTTTATCCCACATTAAGGTGGAGAGAAGCAAATTTGCTGTTTAACTATGGGAGGGCTTACCTCCTTCTTTGATTGCCTGCGGGAAATCGAAGGATGCCACCTTTTGCCAATCGGCCGCCAGTCGGAGCCCGCCACATTGCCAGCTAGTGAGAGCTCACCACGTCGCCCGCTAGTCAGATCTAGTCGCCACATTAGCTCCCTTCCATGTCAACATGACCATGTCACCTCCGTGCCACGTTAGAGAATGCCATGTCACCTCAACATCGATGTTTGGGTCCTGCTAGGTGAATGCCACATGGAAGACAGATATTGAAGGTTGGTGTTTAGGTGGTGTGTAGATCAACTATGTGCATGATAGATGGTCATCGAAATTCAGTCACCGATGCTGAGTTCTGGTCATCGAAGATCAGAGGGTGCTCCTACCCTCTCATATCTCGATCACTGGTTGACTTGAGTGTGGGCATCGAAGCTGGATCTCTGATAATTGGTTGCAAGGTTGGTCTTGCGACCTACCTTAGGAAGCCAAAAGAATGCCATCAGTGGTTGATCACCAAAAATTGAGCTCTGGTTACCGCGTGTTCCTGGTCTCATAGTCCGCCTAATAGAGGTAGGGGAAGGACAACAGATCGAGCTATCAACACACATCAACTCCAAGCGATTCGATAGGGGGAGGACTACGGGTCTATAGGCAGGGTGGATAGAGCACCTCAAGATCCATGTAGGTGTGGGTAGGGCACCTTAGGATCCATGCAGGGATAGAGTGCGAACATGGTTTCCTCGAGATACATGCAGGTCTAGGTGGAATGAGCGAAGCTCGTATTAGCCACCCCAACGAAAGATACCAATGTAGTGAAAATATGCACCAGAAATAATAATCAAATAATTATTGATTCTACATTAGCATAAGCTTAGGAAATAATAAGCTTATATAGATTACAAAGTAAACTGATTAGCTATAATCACGCCAACCAAATGGTTGAGATAAAAGTGATGCTAACCACTAACCTAGGTAGAGAAGTATAACTAAAAAACAAACCTAAAATATCTGACCTAGGATATTTTAGGTATTACTCTAGGTTAACCAGTAGATATTTAGAACAATAAATATCTCATGGTACACAGTAAAAAGTAAATGTAATAATCTATGTAGTATAATGCAATATACTACCTATTTTACCTTGACACTAGTGTGGAAAGAGGAGTGTACTTAAAATTTATATATATGTGCTCTTGTAAGCCACTCTTGAACTTGATGATTAGCATAGGATCCACATCTACCACACCAAGTAGAATTTGTAACCTATTGAATTGGAAAATGTTGTCTTGCATAGACATGTTATCACTTTGTTGCAATAAAAACCATTTACTAATGATGTTCTACTCATAATGAAAAGGATAGAATATTTCCTTCAAGGCATTAATAATATCTTCCCAAGTGTGAAGTGGGTTTTGGCCCTCTTGAAGTTCCATCACCAAAATCTTTGCTAACCCAAAAAGCTTGAGTTTTGCCAAAACAACTCTCTCCTTATTAGGAATTTGGGTATAGGATAACCATGTCTCCATATCAAGTATCTAAATACTCAAGATGTCTTGATATATAGAGCCATCGTATGATTTAACATCATACTTAGCCTTGGATCAAAGTTCATTGTTATATTTTTTACATCACTTGGAACATTTTGAATAGTTATGTAATTTACCTTATCGTCCAAGGCACTAACTACATTGGCTAACTCAGTCATAGTTTTGGCTAAATTTGTGGTCACAGATGAATGAGAAAAAACTAGATGTAGTTAAGCAATCATACCTAAGTTGACCAAGAGGTTTATAATAAGGGATTGCAAATTTGTAAATTTGAACAATTATAATAGATTTTTCTAAGCTTGTACAAGTAGAGTGGGAATATCTTAAAACAATTTAAAAAAATGTATGTAATATCAATTATTTGAAATGATTACTTAAATTTGTTGAATATTTAATTTCTAAAGTATCAATTTAATTTAAAAAATAAAATTAATACTTTAATAAAATACTAGTTTCACATTGTGGCCCTAAATATCTTCTTCAACTCATGCATATAACAACAGTTGGATTACAAATGTCCAACAATCAAATTTTAGTGGTAATTTCTATTCAGTTTGCAATCATAGTAGAGCTAGTGGCTTCGTAAGTGATGTTGTGTTGAGTGATATCAAAAATTTTGTGGCAAATAGGGTTGGCATCCCAACTTCAACATAGCATGTAGTACATCCTCCAAGAGGAGATATTGGAGCATTGACAAAGCCATCTGTGACGATAAGAACATTGTTCATTTAATTGTGGGAATTTATGTTGTAAAATGAATCCAAGGTCCACATGAGACGTCAAAATACTTTAATAAAGTCTAGTAAACATGACTTAGCATTTGATAAAATGGGCTCAAGGTGTCACTAATAAAGGTGTAATCATGATTAAAACAACTTCTACTAGATTTGTTGATAGCAATATGAATATCAAATTAGTTTAAGCAGATGCTTTGGTGATATCAAACTCAATGAGTCTAGGATAACATTAGGTGAATTAACAACTAAATTTTGGAAGCATAGAGGTTTATATGGAGAGCCATTATATGGATATGACTTGGGACTCGATAGAGCGGTACTTAAACTAGAGCGATGAAACTAGAGAGGCATCCAAGGAGAGAGAGTAAGTTTATTTTATCGTGTTTGATGACTTGCACATATAGAGAAATAATAGGCCATGTAACCCATTGTGATGTGAGCATCAAATTGGACCATAGGCTAACCTAATCGCATAGTGAGAGATTATGTTGAAGAAAAACTTAGAAGAACTATCGAACATCATCGAAGGTATTACCAACCATCACATTCATGATCAACTATCAATGATTTAATGTTGCATTGAAGAAATTTGAAGTTTTGCAATAATTTAGTCTATACAAATTTTTCAATTGTACATTTGAGTTTTGGACATGCCAAGTTGAATATTCATGTAAAATGTTCTCTCTAGGTCTATGTGAGGTGGATATTGTTGTTGCATATTCCTCTCATTGCACAATAAACTAAGGAGAGTATGTAAGTTTATGATAAAGTAGTCTGATACGTTGAGATCAACGTACCATAAAGGTCCACCAATGACTAATGACCAACAAATGAGGAAGCTAGAATGAGCCAATCAACCTTTGTTTATAAATCATATATTGGAATTACCATGCATCTATAGTTTCATAGCATGCAACTATAAATGACAAGTAAATTCATTAAAATACCATTGGTGGTAGTGTTACTTTGGTGAGTAATGACACTTCCAAAAGCTACAGGTTGAGAACACATTGCCATCATGGTAAGGTCAAGAAGAATGTTGCAACTTAGCAACACTAGTCATCTATTTGAAAGAGATAAAAGAGATTTCACAATCCAAACCAAAAATATGATCAAAACTAATATGATACCATTGATATGAATCACACTCTAGAACTACAATTTGCATTCAAACTAGTGGTTAAATCACACATATTACATAACAAACTACCATATTGTAATGGTGGCTAATTTTGAAAGATAACAAATAAATAATTTTAAAATGAACACATTACTCTAAGTTTCTAACTACTAACCAATAGCTATCAAATTTAGAAGATCAACTTAACATCCTACATCTAGAAAACCAACATGAAAAATTGAGGCTTATATTACATAATAATAAAATAATCTAGTAATAATGCTAACACTAAAATAAATCTAATACTATTACATCAAATTTGTTTCTCATCATCTGCACTATTGTCTTATATTGGAGGTTTAACAGAGGAAAAGTCACACTGTCATCTCACAGACTAAATATAGAAAGTCATTACTAAAAAATATCAAATGATAGAATATAAGCCTAAGGCAACACTAATGGATCTAGGGTTAAAACTATCCTAATATGAAAAGTCTCCTTAGTTATCTGGCATTATTTATCATCAACTAATTGAGAGTCTCATATACCTGTTAGGTACCCAGGATAGAGTATAAGCCTAAGGCAACACTAATGGAGCTAGGGTTACAACTATCCTAATATAACAAGCCTCCTTAGTTATCTGGCATTATTTATCATCAACAATTTGGGAGTCTCATATACCTATTAGGTACCCAAGATAGATACTTAATAAATTAATATTGAGGGGGTTATTTTTATAGAGCTAGGGCACATTTTTTCAAAACATCATATTTTACAAGGGTTATATTTTTTCAATAGTCATTTTCAAAATATTTTTACACCATTATGTAGATATTTTCAAGTGCTATAAAAATGACTTTGCATTTGTTAAATTCTAGTAATTATTAAGAAATTTATGGTTGTTTGAAGTTGGGCTATTGAGGCTATTTTTTGGTTGTGCAATTTGTTTTTCAAAAGAAAAAAAGTTGTATTAGGAGTCTAGAAGCTATTTTTAGAATATTTTTGCACTGGCATGCAAATTATTTTGAGTACTATAAAAATGACTACTTACTTGTGAAATTTTCATAATTATTGAGAGATTTACAACTTTTTGAAGTTGAAATTTTTATGTTTTGGGGGATGCACAAAATATTCATGCAAGGGAAAATTTTCATAACTCTCAATCCAGGTAAGCAAATCAGTTGTCATTTGTTTTGTTTAAAAAAAACTACAAATTTAATTGTTTTAAGAAAGAAATAGATGAATTAGAAAATTTAAATTTTAAGAAATTTTGATTATTTAAAACCCTGGTTGCTTGCAAAAAAAAAAAGTGTTGAGGTCATGGAGTTACATAGATTCATTGGAACGGAAGATAGTGATGCAAGGGAATGGTTGATAAAGTGATAGAAACTACATCTGATGTTCATTTTGTTGTAGACTATTTTTTAAAATTAATGTAGGATCCTAAGGAAAATTATTGGAAAGCAACAAAGAGGGTATTGCATTAAGTCTATGGCAGAACAAAATATCACCTAGAATAGAAGAAGAATGAACGGTTCTTTTTACAAGGATACACAAACTCTGATTATGCCATATCACTAGATGATAGAAAATCAATGTCTAGATATGTGCTTCATATAGGATCTAGACTTGTATCATGATATAGCAAGAAATAGTAGGTGGTAGCATTATCATCCATAGAGGCAAAATATCACACTACACGAGGAGTTACATGTAAGATGATCTGTTTACATTGCGTTATATCAAATATAGGAGTGTAGAAGAAACATCTAACACTATTGGAATGCAAAAACTAAGGTGTTCAAAAATTGGTTAAGAAGCTAGTGTTTTGTGAATGAACAAAGCTCATTGAAGCTCAATGCCATGTCATTCAAGACAATGCTTAGGCTCATGAGATCCGGCTCTGATACATTTGCATTGATAAACAAGTTATGGGTATTTTAACAAAGATACTTGCACGTGTCAAGTTTGAATTGTTTTGCAACTTTCTTTTTATACCAAATAATTTAATAAGAGGGGACATTACGATAAAATTATTACATTATTAGATAGATATCAATAAGCATTGGTTATATCAATTGCATTGTTTGTAACAATATCCTTATGAGTATTGATATTCTCATTTATAATGCTAAGACATGTAATAAATAGGCTTCAATTCCCATAAATGAAAATGATTTACTTCACCATTAGTATATCAAATGGTTTTATAGATATCCCCTTCTAATATGTTTGTATAGTCTTTGTGTTTACTTGGTTTACTTATTGACTTTGGTGCATTATTTTTTGCTTTGACTTCTTTTACTATGGATGCCTCCTTCAAGTATTGACTCATATCATCCAACATTTTTATTGCTTGTTGCTAGTTGTGGCTTTTTGTTTTGTATTTTGAGCAATATTTTGCCTAACTGTGAATGCCCTGTTAGGCTTCAAAAATCCCAACTGATGCTACACCCCTAATTTTTCAAAATGGTCTAAACCGAGTGTCTAGGTGATTATAGGATATGATAGTCAATTTCAAAGATGAAAAGTCCTAGGTGGGTCATGATAATCCAAAAGGGCCTCCATAGTCATGGAAGATGTAGATCTTGATATTTTGTACTCAATTCATTCAAAAAGTATCCTTTACACATTCATTCCTATCATCTTCATTTAACCATAATTTTACCATTTTACCATTTCCACCTAAGTTTTCACTTCATAATTCCATTTATCATTCATCCACCTCCACCCATTCATATTTTATCCATATCATACATAGTCATTCCATTATCCATTATAATTCAAAGTATTCATAACTGTTGCCTCATTTTTATATCATGTTTTTGTTATTAAACATGTTGAAACTTATGACCATTAAAGTAAACCACCTTTAATTTTTTGATTCTGCCTAAGTCACCCAATGAATATAAAGCCCACAACCTTAAGTCATATTTTATAAGTCTAGCTCGTAAAAATGTTGTCATAATTCTACATTTTACCTAAGTCCTAGCAATGATCACCATCACGCATGAACCTGCCCTAACCTACTCAAGTTTTCTAAGCTATAAAATATGTCATCTATGTTGAAAGTTTCCCCCCTCTGAACCATTAAAGACCCCAAAGTTTTTAAATACCATAGTCATCGCACCTAATAAAATTCCAACGATCGTATTTCCTGACAAAGAGAAAGGTCACGACTATCATGGAGTAGTCCAATAGCTTTGTAAAATGTAGTCCAATAGCTTTGTTCATGGAGTGTCCATTTTCTCCATACTTATATTGTATTCATTTTTGTAATTTCTATTTATAGTATATTTCAATCATCTCGCATATTTACTTTCTTTCATATTATTTTGCATCTTGTGATTGCTATATTCC
This sequence comes from Wollemia nobilis, assembly GCA_028583015.1. Classification (NCBI taxonomy): domain Eukaryota; kingdom Viridiplantae; phylum Streptophyta; class Pinopsida; order Araucariales; family Araucariaceae; genus Wollemia; species Wollemia nobilis. The sequence continues at coordinate 1,739,227 of JAQPPZ010001539.1, forward strand.
ATTGCATACTACATAAAAAACTAATAGTGGTTTTTGATACATAGTAGATCTAGCCATAGTAGGTCAATAGGAAAACCACCATTATCATTTAGCCTGATTTTTTTCAACCTAACATGTTGTTGGACCAACCACTATCAAAAACTCTCAAAAGAGTCTAGGTGGTAGAATTAAGGAGAATAAACTAGTGAAGATCATTCGATATATATATATATATATATATATATATATATATATATATATATATAATTTTTTAACTATTGCCCAAAGTTTCTTTTGTTGTAAAAAAATAATTCTCAAATGATTAGGATAACTCCTACAGCAGAAATCTAGAAAACTTCAACTTTGTTGCCCAAAGTTTGGTGTGTCTTCATAGTGCAAAGATTAGTTTCTTGTGCAAGAAAATAATACTGTGAAAGAAGACTTCTGGAGAAGAGTCCATGTGAAGTTAGGATACTGGAGATCTCCATTGCTAGATTGAGAACTTTATAGAAGAAGAGAAGGCCATAGTAGCCTTGATCCAGAAGAAAAGGCCACAAAAGCCTTGATCTAGAAGAAAAGACCATATAAGCCTTGATCCAAAAGAAAAGGCCACAAAAGCCTTGTTCCAGAAGAAAAGGCCATAGAATCCTTGATCCAAAAAAATTCCAAAGAAGCCTTGATACTGAACAAAAAAACAACGTAAGGCTTCATACTGAATAAATAGCCACTGAAGCCTTGATATTGAAGAAAATGCCACAAAAGCCTTGATACTAAAAAATGCCACAAAAGCCTTGATATTGAAGAAGAATCTAGAAGAGAGTATCTAATTCAAATGTAGATTAAGATTTCAGTACTTATACTTTACCGCATGGAAAGGATATTTAGTGAGTTGGAAAACTTCCTACAAGAAAGTTAGGAAGAGTATCTTCTTTAGAATCAATCTAGCACCTGAAGCAAAATTGAAGGTGAAGAGATCAAGAGAAGATCTCATTGAAGAACTTCCATTCTTGGAAGAAGAATGACTAGAAGAGTCCTACTCAAATCCAAAAGTAGTAGAATTGGAGATCCATAATATCTCACCACCAACACTTTTAGGAGTAGAAGGTTGAAGAAAAGGTCTCAAGGAAGACCAAAATAAGCTACAATATCAAAGACCTTGGGGAGGTCTCAACAAGCATCCCATAAAAGGCTTGGAGAGCCTTACTGAAGAAATAATCAAATGATAACTCATTGGAAAAATTTCCTATAGAAGATAGTGAAATATTTGGGACAATTGTTGCCATCCAACAACACGCCCAAAAGAAGAAGAAGAATTTGGCAAGGAGTGCCAAGTATAAAAAGACCTCAAGATATTCAGAATCTTGAGAAGAAGATCCTGCTTGAAGTTAGAATTCGATAAGAAGACTTGAAGACAAGAGAAGCCTATAAAATCCAAGAGATTTGAATATTACCTCTCACAGTAAGAAGACACTATTTCAGAGATAAAGACTTCTCCAAATCTACATCAAAAGGAAGGATTAAATCATAAAAACCTAGACTCGTAAAAGAAAGTTCAAGACCACTTATTAGTGAAGAAGAAATTAAGTAGCAAGATCCTACTCAAAGTAGCAACTTGGTGATCTTAGACACCAAGATATACATCCTCTACAGAAGCTGCAAAAGAGCTACAAAAGAGCTGCAAAAGCTTCAAAATAGGTAAGCAACTATTGGTGCAAGTAGATTAATTAATTGGATTACTTATCAAGATTTAGTAAAGCACCTTAATTTGGATTAGAGTTGCAAAAGAGGAAAATTAAATTACAATATTCAAAAGTGCAAAAGCGACAAGTTCCTTTTAAGGTTCATTTACACATTAGATTTAGATTTGATTAGATTAAATAATTACAACTATATATCAACTACCAAATATCTACTTTGGAAATAAAAAGAAGAGTAGTTCCTACAACTTTGTTTGTAGTGAAATTGTAGAATAACTCTTGAAGATTCATTTTATATTATTCTTGATTAGTTGTTGTAAATTGATTAAGTAAACTTATAAGTTATTTTGAGAGTTGATTAGAGTGATAAGGTGTGATTTTTAGTGCATTAAAAGTGAAATATTAGTGGGTTCATTTGCACTACTATATTACTATCAAAATTCTTAGTGTTTATGTTCTTGAGAAAGGCATAAAATCATATTAGCATCAAGTGTCTAAAGACACCATTAGTGCACAAAAATCTACAACTTTTAGTGGCCAAAGGAAGCCACCAAAAATAGCTCAATCCTCCAAGTTTTGGAGAATAAAATAGCAACTAACTAAAGTCAGCAAAGGAAGCTTCAAAATTGAGACTTGGTGAGTCTCAAATTCAAAGCAATACAAGGGTTAGTTGCAAAGGAAAAGAGCAGAAAATTACAGAAAACAAGGAACTTATATCTACATCATTACAAGCTTGGATTAGTTATCAAAGTATCCAAGAAATAAGGTGAAGGTGTCTAATCAAAGAGACATTCAAAACCCTTACATTGCATTCAAAAATCTGCCACAAAACTAGAAAATCAGACCTGTAAAAAGGAGTGCAAGAAAGGGTGTAATAAAGACATCTTATTTACAAGTATTGTTACATTGTATTGCACTTCTCTAATTCGTTCTATGAAGGAAAGAGGGCATATTTGAAGGTGTCTCAAAGGCACAATATTTCCAAGGTAAAATAGCCAAAGGCAGTCAAACACTAGCATTCTTCCAAGCATAGCAAAAGAGCCACTCAATAAGACTCATATTCTTCATATCTTGGATGTCCTAACCTACAAAAGACAAGGCACAAATCAAGGGAGAAATAACATTACATTAAAAGCAACATAATATGTTCAAAAGGGAAAAATCAAGCAGCATATATGCAAAGGAAATCAAAGCAAGAAAATTGGAATCATACGTCCAATCAAGGAGCATTCAATACCATAATTGGATCATCAAGAAGTATCCACCAAAGCATTGTCATTTGAAATCCATTCAAGAGCCACCAAAGCTCCTCCAAATCTCCATCAAAGCTCCACCATAAGCATTGCTTGGTTGGAAACATATTAGCACCAATGAAGTACAACAAAGAAAAAGGTGGAAAAATACATTAAAAGTCTTGCAAGAAGGTGCTGATAAGGCAAGGGCATGCAAAAGTAAAGAAGGTGCCACTTGTCATCCTCCAAAAGAATCCTAAAATTCCCACAAAGGAACACTACAGTTTACACATGTGAAAGGAGATGTTACAATATTTTTTTGGCACCCAGATTCCATGTGGAAGAGGAGTTACTTTCGGCCAGAAGCGTTATAGTAAGGGGACTTACATACATTAAAGTAGAGAAGCCACTTGGAAAAAACACAAAGAGGAAATAAAAATGTTCCAAGCAAAGGTGACACTTGTAACAGGCATTAGAACAGAGTTGGTGATTCCACCAAGTGTCTAAAGCATCCTTGGAGCATTGAATGAAATTGCTATGATACTTGTCACTCATCAAAATATTGATCACCTATTAAAGATGCCTTGGACCAGGGAGAACATAGCATTTGGAAGTATTCATAAGCACCATAGAGAAGTGTAAGAACTATCGGTCAAATAGGTCAAGGGAAATATTAAATAAGGGCATTGAAACCAAGGAGCACATTGAAAAATTTCTCATTACTCACAACACCCAATAAGGATAGATTTCAGCCATACACATCCGATTTCATAAATCTACAAAGCTTTATTAAGGTAAAATTTCCCCACTAATTTGCTTTCACTAAAAATGGAGTTATAAGATTATATTCTAAGGTTGAAGTATTAAAGTAAATAAATCTTTATTTGAAAGCAAAAATTAGGGAAATTAAATATCAAAGTAGTCTAATATTTGTAAAACACAACCTAGGATAAATAAGGGATACTACTTGGAATTAATCCATTGATATTTGCAGATATTATTGTATTCTAATTTTCCAAATTTGGGAGTTATAAGGGTTACAACACCAAACTAAGTTATTGAAAATTAGAAATACTAAAATCAAATTCTAAGGGATATTAAAAAGAGGTTTATTAAAGATTTTCTAAAGTATGAATATTAGCAAAATATCTATCTCAAAATTTCACAAAAAAGGACAAGGAGAAATACAACATTAAACCTCTTCAATCTAGAAAAAAACATAGTTCAATAGGAGTGATAAGAAGAACTATAGGTTGATTTTGGGATTCTCAAAACTTTACAAAATCAATCCAAAGTTGAACTATATTTCACAAAAGCACTTCTAAATTTCCAAAAACATTAGGGTGACAATGAATTCTACAAAACTTGGTAATATTAGCATTTATAAAAAATTATCAAGTTCTAAATCCATTTGGGAGATATAAGGTTTCTACAAAACCTAAAATTCTATATACTAGGGAGACAAGGAAGTCCAAATCCAAAGCTTAATTAAGGTTCTGTAGAATTTTAAAAAGGATAAGAAAAATCATCATGACATCAAACAAACTCTTTCTTTTAGAATCTCAACTTCTTAAAGGTCCAAACTATTTCTCATGAAAAAACAAATTAAACACAATCATGGTATGTGATAAACTCTAGGATATAGTTATAGGATTAATAAAAATGCTCGAAATAGGTGATACGAATATTCTAAAGTTTGAAGAAAATGATTCAAAATCTCTAATGATAATAACATTTGCTATCAATGATGAAATACAACCTTATATTAGCTCAATAAAAACATCCACTGAAGCTTGGAAAAAGCTTAGAGAAAATATTCAAAGGAAAGAATAAAGCCACTATTCTTCATCTTCAAACACATTCCTTGAAAATGAGCAGTGGAGAAAGCATATAATTATTTCTAAGGAAGGTAGCAGATATTAAAAAGAAACTACCAACCCTTGGACAAGAACCTAAATATGAAATTCTTACTCAACTAACCATGAGAGCACTTCTAGAAAGCTATAAGCATTTGGTCACATATTTACAAGTCTTAAGTAAAGATACTTATTTTGACGACCTAGTCAATATACTTTAGGAATATGAAGAAGAAAATACTGTGAAAGATGAGATGACTAACACTGCATTGGCATCAAAATATAATCCACGGGGAAATATTACTTCATCAACAAGAGGATGGAAAATATGGTATAGTAATATATGCAAAAAAAAGTTTATAGTACCAACTATTGTAGATACAATCCAAAAAACTAGAACCAAGGAAATAAAATGAACAATGGGAATCAATTTCAACTATGACAATATCAAAGGAATCCTTGTCAAAAGAAAACTCAGTGACCAACCAATTATCCTAAACTGGAATATCAAAAGAGAAATCAGAAAGGACACCTGGTTCAGAGGATAGAAGAAATTGAAGAGCTGGAAGAACCTATAGAAGACTGTGAGGTGAAATATCTATCAGCAAATGTAACAAATTACAGAGACACTAACTATTTGCTTGAATAGGTTACAAAGAATTCAGATGAAGAGTACAAATTTCAAGATGAAGAAGAAGATCCATATTGAAGACTAAAGTATTCAATACCCAAATAATATAATACAGGAGGGTGTTAGAAATAGATTATATTACATCATTTGGGTCATGTATATGTACCTTCATAGGTACAAACTTAGGACATTATATTACTTTAGGGGGAAGTTATCTAGTTACTTCATGCAATGTAATAAATGCACAAGTGTCTATGTGCAAGTTGTATATGTGCAAGGTATCCTATGGAAAACTAGGTAGAGTGTTGGCCAAGGAACTTATCTTCCTATATAAAAATGGCCTCATTGTAACAAGCAGAATATAGAAACTCAAAGCATATTCTTAGGTAGTAGCATAGTGTTGTATAAATCACTATATATTTGTGATGAGTGCAATGCAATCCAGTAACTTTTTTCATGGAGTGTCCATTTCATGCATACCTACATTGTATTCATTTCCATCATTTCTATTTATAGCATGTTTTAGTCATTTCACAAATTTATTTTCTTTTATATTATTCTGCATCTTGTGATTGCTATCTACCATTGCATACTACATCAAAATATAACACATCCGATGCCCCTCTGCTTCACCCGATAACCTATATATCCATTGGTCATTGTGCATATCTATAATCAGCAATGGTTAAGTCATCCGAGCCACCTTTCTCATCCTCTATCCTAGGCGATAGCCCTTATTGCCTGTTTGATCATACAAAATATGTCAGGTATCTTAGATGATGTTTGACCTTTTTATTTTCCCAAGGTGGATGCCTTGTTCGATGAAATCTAATTGGTGGGAAGCTAAAATTAAACCATATTTATGTCTATGTCCTTAAGGGTCTCACATATGTAATCAATACCTCCCCCTTTTCAATATCATATATTAAATCATTTCACCAAAGTTTTTCATTGGGAATTGATTAGTTGACCCACCTACCCAATGATATCTCATTGGTCCAAAAAATTCTAATCAACCCATCAATGCTATTTGTCTTTGCTTAAGTCATTACTTGATTATTATTCCACTGACTATCATCCTCATTGAAATCCCATTGGCACGACCAGGAAAATAACTCATATCTTGATTGGTCAGGTCTGTCAATCACCACCATTCAATTGGTTAAAAGAATCAACATGTATAAGTTTGGGTGAGTCAAGCAATAATATCCCATTGGTCGACCACTTCATTCAATAGTTGTCCTACTATGCACCTCGGGTGGATGACTCACCCAAAGATACCTGATGGACCAAAAATTAAGTCATTTTGCCCAAGTCTTTTGTTGTTGACCCATAAATTAGTTGTTTTACCTGCTATAAATTCATTGGTCTACCTCTTCACCCACCAATGTCTCATTAGCCAAGCATGAATAATGTTTTTACCAATACCATCATTGAAGGTGTTGTCATTTGTAATGCTTGAAATAAAACCCCCTTGTTAGCTACCTTACCTGCTCACCTTCTTAACCACAACTATCTTCATTAACTTATGGTTTTGTCGATCACCATCAAGAAAGCTCCTTAGCCTTGTCATTTTTCCCTTTTGATGCATAAGCACTAGGTGTACATTCCACCCGATGAACTCGAGCCTATTGGATATCATCCGATCACCAACCACCAACTCCAAGGTCATATTTCATTGACTATTCTGCTCGTGCGTGTCTTCATCAGTGGTTATCGACTACCACTTAAGGGTAGATAAATAGGCATCATGGTGTTAAAGAAGAAATTTTTGTACAATAACAAGATAAATTTATCCAAGTGACCTAGCAGAAAGTAAATAAAAATAAGAAAGAAGGTGAATTAGTGACTGGACCTTCTTGATTCAACGTTGGCTAGTAATTGATCCGCTGATTTATAGCATAAAATTGTGATCTACAGAGTAGAAGATGATTAAAGAAAATGAAATCAAAGCCTCCTATGAATAGCATATGAGGAAACTTATTATTGGTCCATTCAATGCTGACATCACTTAGCGTTAGTCAAAGTAAAAAAAGGTGACCAATCATCACTACTCAGTAAGTAAATATTGCTAGCAAAAATTCATCGTGATCACTGAAAATAGAAGAGAGTCAGATCCTACATATGCTTCAGTGCATAAAGGCAATTTTTGTCCTTCAGTAAATTTATGCCATCAAACATTTTCAGCACAAGAGGACCAGTAAAAGGTAAACCTAAACACGAAAGCTATTGAAACCCGGAAGATGATCAAAGGGGAAATTATTGAATCACATGAATAAAATTTGCTACACAAGATGAGATCTCATGGAATGAACCAAGAAAAGTAGACCCATGGTGCAAGCAATATCAATAATATATTTAATGTTAGTTCAAGAAAGTCGCCATATCTATAGAACATGATGATATTATCGTCATATGATAAAATACATCTTGCTAACATGGCTCTATATGAAGGTGAGTGTCAAAATAAATATTGTAGTGATAAAGATGGGTTGAAGTGTGCAATAAGCAGAGCATTATCAATATAATAAGTTCCTATATATCATCATTAAAATATGCAAAGGGTACAACAGAAGAAAGCAGATGTCAAAGCCTCAGTAATATTTTTGCTTTAGAAAGATACAACCTCCTCGATGGAGTATAGTTACAGAGGGATCACTTCAATGGAATATAGTTAGGGAGGTACTTTGTTTTTTATGATTCCATTCATTAGTGTACCTCAAGATCTTGTTTTCCAATCCATTTTTCCTCTTTTTCCCAAAACCTTAGTGTTGCTTCCACCATCCCACCTATAAATATAATGTTCCCCTCCTCCTTATGGGCCTTCTCTCTTTATTGTTGTTACATTTTATCCTCAAAAGTTGCATCTCACCATATTGTCAGTAGTCTTCCACGTCCATTGTATTCAATCATTCCCACCACCATATAAAATGTTTCTCACTCTATTCCATTTTGTCTCATATTTTATTTTCTCTCTTCACCATCACGTTGGGTAGCCCTCTATTTCACCTTAAAAATATATTTGTGTCAAACCTAGTCTAAGCTCAGATAAATATAAAAAAGTTGACTAGGACAAATAGGAACAATATATATATATATATAATTAAAATATTTTCTTTTTGCATAATCAAATATATGGCCAAAGACAAAATCCAGATGATCACTTGCCCAAAATAATTTAGGAACTCCCTTCAAACCAAAAGCAACTAGAGCAAAAAAAAATGAAATGATAAAACATAAGTTTGAACAAATGGTAGTTTTACAAAGTTTTTGATAGCTTGTACCAAATAGTATTTGGCTGTAACACACCCAGGAAGATGAAGAGACATAGGATCGGGAAGAACACACATGGCTAAACCAAAACCAAGCATTTGTAACATATTGTGGGCAACCATGATACATAAGGTGCTAAAGCGACCAAGAGTCATCATCAAGTATCCATTAAAAGAATTTGCAAGGTATACTGAGTGTCCTATCTTTAGGTTGTTGTATTTCCCTATGTTAGTATTTCTCTATTCCATCCTTATTCTTCCCATTTGTGTAGGAATCCCTGAAGGTGTATCCAGCTAGTTGAGATCATTTCCAACGACTGGATCAGAGATTGGAGACTTGATTACTTCATGAGAATTGAGAGTTAACTTCCTCTATTACATTATTTGAATAGAGAGAACCATTGTATTGGGTTTCTTCAGGATCTTAGCACTCTATCGAACCTTTATTGTAATATTTTCTATGAAATTTAATACAAATATTGATCTCTTCCTTCTTGAAAATTTGTTATACAAATGTATGTGTTGTCTATTTACATGTTACATAATTTGAACATGTAAATAACGTCTTCTTTCACTGGTAAATTATTTATATTCATTGTGTAGTTTGAATGTATGTAAAAAAACCAGTTATCTCTTCCTATTTTAGTCTTTTTTATTATAATTTTAATTCTTGCTACATCCACTCAATAGAAAAAGGCATCAATTTGCATTCTTGAAATGCTATATTAGCTTGGTCACAATTCAAACCCATCTGATCTAGAAGAGCCAAAAGGATAGAATGCCCATGGTTAATTAGGCTCTTATTAGGGTGTCCAGACCTGACCTGATATTTCATGAATTTACTTTAAAATCCCCTTACAAGTCGAAGCAACAAGTCCACCAGAGCTTGCATATCTATTTGTGATTAGGAATTTTGGTAGCATGATAGCCATATTTTAAGGATATAAAAATTTCCACAACACATCCCTTAAAGCAATGATCTCTATCACCCTAGCTACTTGTTGGGATTTGAATAGATGATATATATTATACATGAATGAGATTACAATATATAGACATAAGCCTATATGAAAAATTTGACACTTGTCAATAGAAACTGAAGTGTCAAGATAGTAGGAATAGTGCACATTATATTATAACATTCCCCCTTAATGTGCACTATCTTAACTATAGAAAAAAGTACATTAAAATAAAATTTAACACCTAATAAATTATTATAAAACGCATGCAAATTTTAAAAACATGCACCCCATTTTTATCTTGGACGGACTCTTTTGAACAACGAATTTGCCACCACTGCCACTACCAAGTGGCATCTTGCAGGAGACTTCGGTAACCACTTACTGAATTGGCACCAAGAATTTTTTGACGAGGCCAAAAATAAAGGATCAAGGCCTCGGAATACTGCAACTCCACCCAAAGGGCTTGCTACTCGAACACACGCATTGCTCCAAAAAATGTGCCCTGTGAGCTCCACCCACGCTTGGCCTCAAAAATTAAAATAACATAGAATAGAATCCACAACTGAAGTCATCATTTCTTCACATAATAAAAATCAAAATAAACCCTCAAAAGATCGAACCATGGTTGATCAGATCCTAAAACAGTGGAACTCTCAGCTCCAGGCTTATTGGGCACCTAATCGAAATGTCAGCAGGGGCAGCCACGACCATTACACTACTGTCTTCTTCGTTGGTGGACTACATGATCACGAATTTCAAATATATCTGTGTATTTCATATTTTTCCAATTGTTACCCTGAAATTGAGAGCAAAGTGTCCCAGCGTAGTTTTCTATGGCATTAGGCATGCTATTTTGTCGAAGTGGTCCCAGTAATCACGAACGAGAATTGGTGGCTACACTTTGGAAGGAAAATTTTTGACTTCACCTTCTATGGCTATGGTTTTAGAAATCCTGCCATGAACCATAAATAACGGGTGCATCAACATAATAGAAAATCAAAACAAACTGGCCCATTTCATGGCTCACCGCGGCCACGCTCTTACTGTCAAGGAATTGATAGAAAATATGAGGATAATGCCAATGTTCACTTCCACTCCAGCAAGAATACCAAAAATTAATTCTTTAGAAAATCATCCCCTGTAGGTGCGGATCAGTCTTCTCAGATTTGCTTTAAAATGAAATCGATGGTGGGATTGGGAAGCTTCACTTCCACTTCCACATGGAATAGTCCAAACACAAGCAAAAGGTGGGTGCGAACCGATCTCAGCACAAAACATATTCTAAGATATTTTTCGTAGATAGTCACTCTGATCCACAATAGTGCTGTAAATATTTTCTTCAAACCGTCGAGCAATTATTCTGAGGACATGCATGTCATCAGGACTTACAGGTGCCATATGCCATTGGAAAGTCCCCATTATCTTATTGACAATATTCTACACCCATGATGCTCTAATTTACAGAGGAACATCATAGGGAAAGAGGATTGACCTCATTTTATTTCCTTGTAAGTTAATGAAGGTGTTGACAAGGGAGTAGGTACAGTCCAGAATTTGATCGACGTCCCCATCCATCGATTCAAAAACTAGTGACGACTAACGATTCATGTCCACTTGTGCTACTATGGTTCTTCATCACCAAAGAAATACTGCTCCACATCGTAAATTTTGACATCTGACCTTTCCTTGAGCGAGAAAAAAATACCATGCACCAGTCATGGCCAAGCTCGATCCAACGAAGGATTTAAAAAAAACATCGACAAATCTGAACACAATGGGGGAAAAATAATTTTATAAAAATACATTCTTGAACACTGGAATCAATGATTGAAACAATTCCAATCCTCAATGCCACAAATTCTCCATTTCTTCACCGATTTTTCACCAACAAAAGTTGTTTGAAACCTCACACGGAATGCTTCGTATCTGTTGGACAAGATTAGTTTTCCTCCCATTAGTAGAATATGTGACACTACGGAGTTCTGAACACCAACCTAGTGCATAAAAGCTGAGCATACAATTTTATCTGGTCATAGCCTCAAATATTGATCTGCCTAGAGAGAAATATAGATCGCAGCATGTTCTCATCAGGCATGTGGCTAAGTATTCTACTGGCAGCGTCAACAAATGGCCATATCCTTCTCGGATCTAGAGTGCATGTAAACCAAAAATCGAGGGGCTCAATGAAAACCACTCATGTTGCACTTGATGTGACCCACTGCAGTGCACAATATGCTACTTAGATTGAGCGGCTTCAATTTCCCTCTAGAAAAAATATCTCCACACTCAGGCGGTCAAATATAGCACTTTCATAAATAGAAACTTTGGACTGAACATGCATGAAAAATGCTGGAAAAAATAGCACCAAAAAACTAACCGTCATAAAAAATAGACTGGTGCAGTAGAAATACTCTCCTGAAAACAAAAAAATATTGGTAGTCCGTATCTCGTTTTTCATTTATTCGTGGAGAAATTACTTCTTCGGATAGATACACAAAAAAATTCTAAAACTCTTTGACATCCATTAATATTTCAAGCTTCTGGTTTCTGATCCATCTCATGGATGGAGAGCATACTCCCTAGCTTGAAGAAAAAAATGGGGGAAAAAAATGAGGGGGGGATTTCCATGAGGGAAATACCCCCTCAAGGGTTACACAGGCAGAGAAAGCCTACTTTGATACCAAATGTTGGGATTTGAATAGATGAGATATATTATACATGAATGAGATTACAATATATAGGCATAAGCCTATATGAAAAACATGACACTTGTCAAGATAAACTGACAAGTGTCAAGATAGCAGACATAGTGCACATTATATTCTAACACTACTTAGCTCTATTATTACTTGTATACATTCATTTATTATGTTTACTTGACTTTGTTGTCTATTGGTTGGTGTTTTTCATCCATTTTATTGGCATTTATTATTCCTAATCTTGTTTGCACCTAGTTTTCCTTTCTTTATCATGGTATCATGCTTGCTAGTAAAGGGCGTCATGATGTCTTCAAAGTATTCATTATGTTAGTATCCTACTTGAAGTTCCATAAAGCAAACCATATTAGTTAAACCAATGCCATATCCCATATTTTATGTGGTTGGAATACCAAGGCAACATTTATGTATATTTTCATATAGTAAAAAACAACACACAAAATTTTCAATCAATCAATACTGGTATCTCACTAAGGTGGAAAGCATTACTTATTGAACAACACACTTGACAATATACTATATTGGTAAACATCATCATAATAGGGGCATGGTGACTTTTATTTTCATGGGATATCCCTCCCATGGGGCATACTTTAATGTGTATCTAGTCCATATTTGATCACTTTTATCATCTTGGTGTATCATTGTGGTGGCTAGCATTCCTTGTTGAATAACACACTTGACCGAATACTATAGTGTAAAATCCTATTATAGTAGAAGCATGGTGACTTTCCATTCCATAGGATCCTTCCCTAGGGAAATTTGCAACATGTGTATTGCCCATGATTTCTTGTTCTTATCTCTCTTCTTCCCTTATATTGGTGACAATGCCTTATTAAGCAATGTGTTCATCATCAATAGAAGGGTATGAGTTGAATTTGGGGATATATATTTGTGTACCATTTATGGCATAGGTTGCATAACCAAGCCTCCCATAGTAGTGGATGGACATTATTTATTTCCATAGTTTCATTTATTCTTGTATTATAATTTATTTTAGGATTGTGTTCAAATACTTGTGTTTGTACATGGCATAGATTGGTTTCTATCTCTATACCTGTTGTACTAACAAATATATTTATTGGTACTTGTAACTTGTTAAATATTGTATGTAATCTACTTACTTTAGTGACATGTATGAGCAACACACCACCCCATGCATGGCATATCTTGGATGGAGGTTATCTTTGATGACCACATCACCAAACATTACCTCGACTAATTCAATTTTATGAATGTATGACTTTGCATGCTACTCAAATAATACATGAAAATCTTAATTTTTTATGTCACCATGTTCTACACAAATATTAAGTATATGTCAAGCAAAAATGGATGTACCATCAAATGCTACACAAATCATATGCATATACCACATGTTAAATAAAAAAAAATAACTGCAAGATATTCAATAAATGAAATAGTCATACACAAAAAATAATGGATGTTGCAATGGAAGAGAATATCATATATATATCAAAATGATTAGTACATGTGGGTATAATATGGTATAATAACACATTGAGTTTCATCATCCTAAGCTATTCGTGTCTCGAGTACATAGCCCCATCTATGATCATTCGTTAAAGCAATGATCTTTGTCATCTAGTTTTTTTGTTTCCTATTATCAATTTTGGCTTGTTGTGTTGTATTTAGGGTGGTCTCTTTTTGCTCAACTATGAATACCCCTTAAAGTGGTGGTCCTAGTTTCCCTAGCTACTATGGATCAATGTAGTTACTCACATAGATAAATCCTAGAACATCTTGTTGGACTACTAATTTTGCAAAAAACTTGTTATATAAGATGCAAGGAGGCCTTGCCAAACTTGATAATTCTATATATTATTGACGAATGTCCAAAGATAAAATTTTGAGCCTAAAAATTGGCTACACTCTAGAGTTTGGAATAAGAGTGGCTAGGGATTTACAAAGATAATGTCAATAACAATGCACAAAAGTCTCGACCAATCCACAACAAAGTGGCAAGAGGTTTTTATAGATGATGTTAGCCTAAGTCTTTAGAGGCCCCAAACACTAAGATTAAGCAAAGCATGCATGGCCAAAATCATGAATGGTCAAAATTATAAGTGGTCAAAGGTATGCATTGACAAAAAGTAAATGTTCTTGAGACATTTGAATAATGATGTCAGTAAAACCTCCAAAAAGTCCCGACTAGATCTTTGAAGCCTAGACAATAAACATAAACCTTTAATGGATAGTAACAAAGGATAAAAGGTCCTTGGGTAGGTATCTTTCAGTAGGGATCATATATGTTAGAATACAATACCACTTGAGAACTCCTCAACCATCTAGAGCAAAGCGATTGGACAAGAAAGTGATATCCAGTCTTCCAAAACTTGTAAGAGCATCAACCACCACCAAAAATCATAAACAAAGGCACCTAAAAATATAATAGCTAACATAACAACAAGTCATGGTGGGAAAAATTCAAGCTTTTTGAAGACATAGAGCTATTAGAATTATAATTAGCTAGACCAACCACCTAAATCAAGATAACTAGTCCAGAAGAGTGACAACTAGCCAAGACAAAGCAATAAAATGATAACTAGTTCTTCCAAGCATGTTGAATAAGCATGAGACCTATATTGGGCTAGGTTGTGCCTATTATTTTTGGGCGTATTGTAGGATATTGTAATCATTGAAGTAGTCTACTATAGTGAGCTATAAGTAGCATAGTTTTCCTTAGTATAAGGGTTGACAATTTGAGTGTTTACCTATTGTAAACTATGCAATTTTTCTCTACTACTTAATGAATCAATTGTTGTTTGACCTCTACTACTGATGTGTTGCAGAAGTCTTTACATGTATGTATGTTTTGTAGTCTCTAAGTATTTTTGTAAGAGCTTTATGAGTGGTCAATTTTATTATGCTTTAATTTCTATTTGGATTATCACTTTGGGCTATTGGAATGTTAGGTATGCATATCACTTAATCGTTGTATGTCTATTCATTTCTATAAAAAAATTATCAGTGGTCTATTATGTTAAGGTTTTTCTATTTTTTGGATTATCATTGTAGACTATTGTAATGGTGGAATGCATGATATGCATTATGTGATGCTTTTCTCAATAGTTGGTTTGTTAGTCCCTATATGTAGATAAGTTGCATAGTATTTTGCATAGGGTGCAAAAATATTGTTAGCCAAATGTTGAATGCCTTTTAATCTATATATCTCTTTCCCACTTCTCTTGAGAAATTCATTTCTATATTTAGTCTTTATAAATTTTATTTTTTGTTTGCACATATAAGGAATCAATATTCTCTAGAGGTTGTCTCAGAAGTAATTTTGACACATCCAATCTTGGTCATGGTATAGGGTATGAAATACACTAGTAGATGAATTATACACCAAGAGTTTTTGGCAAGCCTAGTAGGATGAATAATTCAATGGTCACCCTAATATCCTTGGAGGATCAAGACTTTGGTGAATATGTTGACCTCATAAGTAGACAAAAATCCGTTCACCTAGCAACTCCACTTTTAAATAATCTAAGATTGATGACTCCACTAAAAGAACAAGCTCTAGAATCACATGTTAACAAGATTGAAGGCCAAAAAGCTCAAATAAACTTAAATTATTGGTTTAGAATTCTCATAAAAGACCACATAAATCCCACTCTCAAGTGTAATATCCATCTATTCAAAGCCCTATCCCTTTGCAAACCTTTTATAGAGTCTCCTAATAGTCCCCTTCAAAAAACATGGTTGGACAAAGTTTCCTAGGATGAAACAACACTAGACCTCCTGATCTCATAAATCTCCATGAAATCCCTCAATCATCCCTTAAAGTTATTCTAACCTATTATAGGTCTGAGAAAAATTCCTATGAGCATTTTCAATATGTGCCCACTTTAGCCACCATTCATAACATTGAACATGAAGATATCATGATGAGATGGCTAGCCCTATCCTTTATATGAAAAGTGTTGACTTCGTATAGATCCCTTGATGAGAGCAGTATTAATTTATGGGATTAGCTAGCTAAACCATTCATCTTGGAGTTTAATGAGATAGGAGTCCCTTTTTCATTGTTCACTTAGTTCATCTCTATTTAGAGATATCCACAAGAAAGTATCACTAATTTCAACATTAAATTCATTAAGATATGGAAGTAGATCCCTGAAGATATCAAACCTTCTTAGCCTCAAGCTTACATTTATTATATCTGATACTTTGTCTTGGGCCTAGGCTTACAAATTTAGCTTTCCAATAAGATGATATTCCCACGAGTTATTCAATTTGCAATTGCTGCAAGAATACATTTTTCTTTGTTGGCAAGCTACCTCCTAAAGTCACTAGGGTTATGCATAGCGGCTATTTATCGCCAAATTGGCTAGAATTAGGATTTTCAAAATTTAGAATTGGTTAATATTTGGGACCCTTGATGAGGGCCCATTAGCCAAAAAATTACTGGGTGCAAATGTTTTTTGGGGGTCGATTCGCCTCAATTTTATAATAATTTGACCATTTTAGGTGTAAATTTCCAACATTGCCACTAATAATAGTGAACCTTCTGCATGCATTTGGACACTATTCACCTGTATTTCGAAACTGATTCGTCAAATTTTTATAAATACATTTTGGGGTCGACCCCTTATGCATAACCCTAAAAGTCACCATGCCATACTTTCTAGAGTTACTCTAGATAGATTAGAAAATACTAACTTTGACAACCTCATTTTCTCAAATTGATCTTATCCCAACACCTAAGTCTTTGCCTTAACCACCTACACCTACTTTACCTCTATTGCCTACTCTAGAATCTAAAGAGAACACAAATATATTATAGCTAGGAACAACATTGAAGAAACTCAACAATAAAGTCATTATGTTAGAGAGGTAAAATGTTAAAAAAAGATATGAAGTAAATAAGCATAGAAGGTTCCCCTACATCACAAAAGACCAAGGGGCTTATAGCAACAATATGACTAGAAGAACAAATGTTGCATATACTAAGCAAAAGGAAGGTCCATCAACTTCCTTCTCTTAGTAAACTTATTGGTGCTTGTACTACAATGATCACCACAATATAGAAACATGTATGTTTATCAAAATCAAGTCAAACCAAAAGGAAAAGAGTTTGGAGAAGGTATAAAATAGAATAGTGAACATATTTATGGAATCAGACAAGGTCATACTAGTTGAAAATACTACAAAAGGAAAGTGTATCCAAGTCTTGACAAGGTCCAAAAAGAAGATTTTGCATGTGGAACCATAAAAATTGGATCCTCTCAATGTACTGAATCAACTCCAAAAGGAGAAAACAAAGGAGCAATTAAGGCCAGAGCCAGCAAAGGTAAGCCAAGAAAACCCAAAGGAGTAAACCTCAAGAAAACTGAGGTATCCTTCAATTACAAAACAAAAAAGGATATAAGCAACTAAGCAATTTCAAAGTGATTGGATATAACATTGTTGAAGAACTGAATAAAACTCTTTGGGCAAGCATGTATGATGCTTTTCTAATTCCTAGTCAGATTGACTTGCTTGGAGCTACACTAAAAGGTGTTAATATAAAGAGATAAAACTTCCAAACTTAAACTTGGCTCAAGATTAATAGAGCCCAAGAATGAGTAAGAACTAACCACCTCCCTTTTATATGTCTTTGCACATGAAAGGGTTAATAGTGAACAACTGCATGGTTGACTCTAGATTAGCCACTACAATCATGTCAAAGAAAATATATGAGGCTATGGGAATGGAGTATATCCACTTGATCCATGGATTTCTACAATTAGATGACACTCTTGTATATACAATTTTGGTGGTTAAGTATATACCAATGGTTCTCCATAAGGTACCAAAGGTCATTGTCATTCAAGAGGTGGTTGTGGTTGATTTTACATCATACTTTGACTTGTGCCTTGGGGGTTTATTGCTAAAATAGGGAAATATTTATCCATGGATTGCTCCCATATGACTATTTTCCATATAGGAAGGAATACTAAAATTTATGTGGAAAAACCATGCCCATTCCATATTGAGAAAATAGAAGAGGAAAGTAACAACGTAATTGAGGATGTTTTGAACTACCTCAAGCAAGTCATCAAAGACCTGTAAATGGAGGATACATTCTCTCTTAAGGATTTCAATGTAGTGATGGAGATTGGGCTAGGAACTTATTATATTATTGGATCATATGACCATAAGATTCTAGTCATCATGACTGATGAGCTATAGAAAATAAAATTATGGAAGCTTTACTTTTATGGAGCTAAATACAAAAATAAAGCTAGAGCTAGAATAGTATTAAAAGAAGTGAAGAAATTCTCATATAGGCTGGCATGGAGCTACAATAATAATATCACTAAATATGAAGCTATATGTTTAGGTCTCTTAAAAAAAAAAAAAAATGGAATTAAGATGTTCTCCATTTTTGGTGATTTAGGATTTCTAGTAAATCAAGTGATACAGAAATGCAATAGTAGGCATAACTACCTCAAAGCCTACCGAAATAGAGTCTAGGATATATTGGAAGGTTTTGAAGCAATTAATATAAAAGCAATACCAAGGATTGGGAATATTATAACTAATGCATTGAATTCATGGGGGGAAATTTTAACCCTACTTTTGACAACTAGAAAAGATCAAAAGGGGTCAAATTGGCTTTTAGACCATTAATCCTAGATAGAGATAGCTTCTGACAGGTGTTTGATAATGATGGGTAGATTGCTAATTTTTTAACACAAGAAGCTATATATGTTAAGCATAAAAAGGAAATACTAGACCACATTTATGAAGAGGATATGATATAGTTAAAAAACAATCATGTTACGAAAGGGTTGATTACCTTAGAAATCCTCTTTGATAATAGTGATCAGATGACTAGACAAAAAATGAAGGTTGATGGGTAGAAATTAAAATAAGATGAGATTGAGCCTGGTAAAAGCATAAAAGTGGGTGTTAGGTATATAAAAAAGGAAATAAATGAGCTCATTGCATTACGTAGAGAATATGGTGATATAATAATATGGAGCTATGACGATATCAACATATACAACATGGACATAATCCAACATACAATATAATTACTTCCCAATGTCAAGTTGTTTAGGTGAAAACAAATACTTTTAAATCCAAAGATTAAATTTATGATGAAACAAGAGCTACTAAAACTACTTAATACAAAGATAATTTACCCAATCAAGCACTCCACATGGGTTTCCAACTTGGTCCTAGTATGAAAGAAAATGGAGATATCTAGATGTGTGTGGACTTCCAAAACCTGAACAAGGGTTCTCTAAAATATCATTATCCACTTATGCATATTGATCAAATACTATAAATAGTGGCAAAAACTGAAATATTCTCTCTACTAGATGGGTTTTCCAACTTCAATTAGTTTTGGGTAAGGGATGATGATCAATACAAGACTGCATTCACCACCAACTGGGGCACATTTTATTACCAAAGGATGCCTTTTGGCTTGTTCAATGTAGGAGCAACCTTTCATAGAGCCATGGATATCAACTTTAGAAAATCAATCAAAAAATTTATTCCTATATATTTAGATGATATTATAGTGTTTTCATATGATAAGGATCAGCATCTGGCATATGTAAGAATGGTTTTTCAAATATGCCAAGAATTTAGGATTTTATTGAACCCAAGAAGGTTAATATTTGTTGTACATGAGGGAAAGTTATTAGGATATGTTTTCTCAAAACAAGGGCTAGCCATTAGCCCAAATAGGGTTAAAGAAATCCTAGAATTATCAATCCCTCAAAATAAGAAGTCTTTGTAGTCCTTTTTTAGGTAAATTAATTATTTTTAGAAATTTATTTTAGTTTTTCCTCAAATAGTCAAGCCCATGACTGAGTGTTTGAAGAAGGAAGCATCATTCCTTTGGATACTAAAAGGAGTCCAAACATTCAAGATGATCAAGCAACCAATATCCCAAGTACCTATCCTAGTAAATTTAGACTATAAAAAATATTTATTACTACATGTTTATGGGATAGAATAATTCTTTATTGTTGTTCTAACATAGAAGGATGATAGTTAGGAATAACATTCGATCACCTTCATTTGTCAATCCCTACATGAATATCAAAAGAACTATAATTTCATAGAGATACAAGTGATTTCTCTAATGAAGTCCCTAAAAAATCTCAAGCACTACATCTCAAGAAGCAAAACTCTTGTCTATATGGTACATATAGATATTAATTTTTTTTTTCACAAGGGGAATTAGGTGATAAAAGAGTTGGATGGATCACATACGTACATAAGTATGATGTTGATGTCAATTCAAAAAATATGGTGAGAGGAAGTGCTTTGTGTCAACAACTAATTTGTTCAATACAAGTAGAGTAAAACTTATTCCTGAAAGATTACCCTAAAATGGATTTTAGAAAGGATGATTGGGTATCAGACCTGATTAAGTATTTATAGACAAGAAGGTATCCAAATAGCTTGAATGATTCTCAAATAACTAGATATAGGTTGTAGGCCCTAAGTTATGTTTTACTACAAGAAGGCTTGTATCACAAAAACGGTGATGATGTCCTTTGTTGCATTTGACAAAAAAAGTAGAAAATGGTATTGCAGAAATTCCATTTAGGTTTTTTAGGGTGTCACTATTCTCGCTAGACTACTACAATAAAAATGCTGAAAGCTAAGTACTATTAGCAAACCTTGTTTATAGATGTGTTTAAAGTAGCTAGGACCTATGAATATTTTTTGGGAATCCACCCTAATTATTTCATAGGTCCACTTTCCCATGATCAAATATAAATCACATAAAGACCACTCATAGAATAACACTATATTTCACAATAATAAATCACATTCATATATTCGTAAATCATCAACTATAAAAATTATATTTCCTTCTATTCCAATTCATGGGGCTTTATCAGCATTACATAACCTTACAATATGACTCTTCAATATTGTAACTATTTCTCTCCTCAAACATTAGGAAGATGCATCCTTTCACATTCCTCACCTATGGAAAAAATCTCATGACTCTTCACTTTACATCTTGCCACATATCATGTGTTTCTTAACTCACATATTTGACACCTAAAATCTATGAATCTTCACTCACTCACTTGACACTTTACACACTCACACTTGCACACTTCTCACTTGCACACCTTACACACTTTATTATGTAACACATGGACACTTCTCACACTATAACACATACATTAGATAAATATAAACACAGTCCCTAAATCTAATATATACAAGAGTACACTAAGGTACTTTAACATTTACCAAATAATATAACATCTCCAACCCCCCTCAATATTACATTATTTTGTGTGAAGACTTTTAGTCTTCAATCTTTCATTATGGTCTTCATCCTTTGACTCTGACTCTCATGTTGATTGAAGTTATAGCACTAATTTGTTATCCTATTTCTCACAATATTTATGAAAATTTATTTGTGTCCATAGAAGAATTATAACATGTCCATGATCCTATTCCAATATAAATTATTAATCCATCCATAATGTACTTCAATTTTCTTTTTGTGATATATTTTTAGTTTAGTCTTCTCACAAATTTTGCAATTCTAAAATTATGTTGATTTTAATTTGCACATTCCATCCATTTCTGTTATCGTATTTTTATCTACTCTTACTTCATCATATAAAATATTAGTGCATTTAGGACTTTCACAATCATCTTCAATTTTGTCTTCATGTTTAGTGTCTACAATACTTCCTATCAGGACTCTTATTTCATTTTATTCTTCAATTTCTAGCTCTTGAACTTCTTGAATTTATTGAACTATGATCTTCTTATTTTAGTCATTGTTGTTGCACATGTTGATATCAAGGTTGATATTTCCTAGATTGGTACCTTTGAAAATGTCTATTCATTTTATTTCTTTGATTCAAATAAATATATCTACAAAACTTGTAGTATGACATTCTATATTGCATATCTGACAATATCTTCTTCTCCACTTACGTTGAAATTGTGATGATGAAACAATATTATTTGATGTATTTTTCTTTGATGTGAAGGCATCATAGTCATTTCATCTCTTATTATATTTTCCATATCATATTCTTAAAGAATATTGACTAACTCATCAAAGGTTATAGTTTAATTTAGCACTTGAAGATAAGTGACTAAATTATTGAATATCTTTGGGAGGGATCTTAATGTTACTTGATTGAGAAAATTGTCTTCTATTTTTTCTACTAAATTTAGTAACTTAGTTTTTAATTTTGCAATCCTTCAAAGAAAAAACTCTATACTTTCTCCACTATTAATATTTAATGAATACAATTGTGACTACAAATGCAAGATAGTTGCATTTTTCTTATTTTCAAATATTTTGCATATTTTTTTCCAAGCAATTTTTAAAGTTTTTGCTTTACTTATATATGGTTGAATGACATATGTTATGCCAAATATAATTAGCAAAAGGGATTTTGCATCATCTTCCATGAATTTTTGTTTTCCTATTTCATCTTCTAGAATGTTCTTTTTTCCACTCACTATATCCCAAAGTTTTTCAACTATGAGAATTGATTTCATTTTATTTTTCCATAATGCAAAGTTTGGTCCTTTTAGAAATTGTGATTCAAAAAGGAAAATTTTACTATTTTTCATAATGGAACTTATTCAATAATTTCCTTCATCAATTCATTAAATTTAATTATTTTCTTTTATCTCCAAAATTAAAATTTTAATCTCCACTAATATCTCCCAAATTATCAAATTAAAATTCTTATAATTTCCTTCAATCAATATTGTACGATGCTAGAATGCATGCACCTTACTGTATTTGCATCATAATATCAAAGATAAAATAAGAGACATACAATGACAATGAATTAAGAAAAATATAAAGGGGTCCTTTTATTAATTCATGATGAAACTCAATTACATGTACGTCCCTCTTAGGGATACCAACTTTGATACAATGAATACAAATAATATAAAGCCCTAAAATGGGGGTGGTGTAATTCACAGGACTTCTAGATAGACAAAAATTGATTGAGGGCTTATTTGATGCCTCCTTCTCACTTTTTCGGAGGGAAGATATTTATATGTGGATTTTTACTTTGTAGATAATGTCACCTGGACACAAAGAAACCACAAAACACGTCAATAGCATATGCAACCTCTAATTATGAGGTTTAGTCCAAGAATTTGCATGAAATAACATGAAAGCATGAAAAGCATAAAGGTAAGCAAATATGTGTAAATAAATACTAATCAACCATACAAATGCATTGAAAATGATAAATCTACTCTAATATAAGATAATAAAGTAGGAATAAGTAGAAATCTAGGCTAGAACTGAAGAAATAATGCATCAAACTCTAACCATTGCTACCATCAACGGTTGAGGCCTGCAAGCCACTATCAAGAATAACGGCCACAAAATGTGACTTATGCCTCTTGAATCAAGGGTTGCAACACACAATTATTTAGTTGAATTAATGGTCAAGGGTTTCTTGCTTGTCCAGAGACTGATTGACGATTGAATTCATTGGGATTTGCGTTAGATTGATGTGAATTTGTGATGTGTGCTTCTCAATCCTTTGAAAGCTCCATTGTTGTTTGCATGCTTATCACTTCACAATTGGGTAACATTTTGACTCTCCTCAAGGGTTATCAATTCACTATCTAATTTAGTAGAGCTTCGCTACATAAAATGTTCTCTCTTTTGCATTCATGGGAGGGCCTATAAATAGGGTTCCCGAATTCCAATCTTGGCTCCATGGAGAAGCCACGTTCAAGAATTGCCAGTATATGGTAGTTGGGAGAAACATTCCAAAATATTCCTTGCCCAAAACCGTCTAAGATCAGTTGCATTTGGCCATTACAACTAATTTTGGATTGGCTCGAGAGGATGAGATAGTTTCAGAGCTAGCCATTGTCAACAAGAGCGACTAGGCTCATAGCCACTCTAATCATTAGTGGTTGGACTGGAAACTGCTCTGAGCATCAACGGTAGACCTGACATAGGACCAGATTACCCTAGATGAGTGGTTAAAACCACTGCTACCTCTTGGAAAGGTCCAAGATCATTCATATGGTCTGCAAAGATGCCCATATGAGTAGTCTCCTAAACATGATGTATTTTAGGTGTCTACAGATGGCCCTTTTTTGATGCATTATGGGAACACAATGCTAAACAAAAAAATAGACCACCTAAAGCCATATTCTAGGTTGTATGATGATCATTGATCTGATCAACATTAGATGCCCCAATCATGAAAAGGGTGTGCATCTCTGAATCATTGCTTCCAACTAGATGGAAGGCTTAATTTACATAAAACTTTGAAGTCCACTAGAATATTGGGTCGTATTACTTAGCATTAGAAAAGGACCAAAATCCTGATCATCAAAGGTTTAAATTAGCATATTTGCTTTTACCCCAAGCATTAGGATAAGCTTATGATAGTTGTTAGAAATGATTCATGAGATGAACATGATTAACTTGATTAAGTTATCAATTGCTGATTTTGATTTATGAATTTGTTATTATGACTACTCTCTCAAGTGACGAGTCGATGAGAAAAATAACTAGTGATGAAAGTGACGATTCGCTTGACCAAGATGATTGATTTGGTAATTTAAGTTGATTGCTTTGTCTTTATATGACAGGTCCTATTACAAGTGTGATTTTAACCAATAATAGTAATTGTACATCTCTATCTCGTGGAGCAGTCTATCTGTAATGTCCTTCTTAGGGAATCAAGATGATAGCAATTCCATTTAGCATGTGGTGAATCACTCAATGATATAATGAAATATTCATAGAGGAAATGAAATGAATGCCTCATTTCCGTGGGGCAGTCTGGCCACCATGGTCTTCTTCAGGATTTAAGTGAAGCATTTCAATTCGATGATGAATAATCTGGTTCAAATGACCTTATGGTAATTTTATCATCTTGTTGGATTACATGTAGCACAAGTCGTTACAACCACCAAGTGCATAGGGTAAATAATTGTGTATGATGTGCATTTGAAATTTTGATGTTATTTGATTTTTTTGTTATTTTGATAATTTTTGATGATTTTGGACTGATAGATATGCTTAATTGTCCATTCTAAATATTCTCATGGTGGGAAATTTAGTGCATTTATTGCTACATATTAACCGTTTTCAACATAGGTGGCCCATTTTAGTAATTTCGTAGTCGCTGTTAGCATAAGCAACCTACACTTTGCAGCTGCTATCGTCATTAGTGACCACGATAGAAATGAAAAATATAAAAGAAAAATTAGGGTATTCAATTTCATTATTTTCCAGTTGGCAATTACAATAGCGATCTCTAAGGAGAGAGAGTAATAAAGTGATCCAGAATGATACTGACATTACCCTAACATCGATGGCAGAGCATAGTGAAGAATCTACAAGCAGAGGAGTCGGAGCTTCATGGGTATCTCTGAAACCCTATTTTTTTCATTTAACTGGTAAAATAAACCTCATTAAGAAATTGGATAAATAAACCTCATTAAACCTGTTGGCAATGAACTGCACCCATAGCTAGGCTTAGAACTAGGCTAATTTAGGTGGGTTTGGGTTAGATTTTAATTTTTGTTAATTTTTTTGGGTTTTTGGGTGAGGGGCAAACACCGTTGGTGTGTCGCCTCACGACCGTTGTTGCTTAGGGTAGCCTCCAATTTGGAAAAGGGGGGCCAATGTAACTGAGGGTGGTTGGTTTAAACCCCAATGGTAAAAAATTTAACCGTTTATGGCTAGCCGTTGTCAGCATCAGTGGTTGTTGTGGCAACCACTATTAACTTAGGCAGTCGCTAAACCTTAGGAATTTTTTAAAATTTTTGCGTAGTTTTTTTTTTTATGGTGCAAGTGCATCTACTTATGTATTTTATTTACACATGTAGCTCTTAATAGCATGGGCTCGGGAGCCTAATTTTATCATGGAGCTATTACCACTCATAGACCAGGCAGACTGGGCATGGTTCAATGCCTGGGGCCTAATGTATGCTGTGAGATTATCGACTACGATGTCGGATTAGGCGTACATAACTACTTTAGCCCATAGATGGGACAATCGTACTAACACCTTTCATATCTCGACAGGCAAGATGACCATCACACTTGAGGACATCTACATGATCTTCAGGTTTCCTTTAAATGTATCGGTTATCGTATCCTCATCGACCAGTGCTAGGGTGATAGTATTTAATAGGGTGTTCAAATATTAGGCACGTGCAGCTTTAGTTGACATTCAACATGGAGGAGTGCTTGTCACCCACTGGTATCGAGTTAGAGTCTTCTCATAGCACCAGGTTATTTTGATGTATGTTATTTGTAACATGATTTTTCCAGATACATCCGGAGTGAGGTTCCCATGGAAATTCTTGGCGATGGTGCAGGACCTACTAGATAGTTCACAACCTATAATTATGGCTTGGTGCAGTGCACTGTTGGCACAACTCTATGATGATATATATAGGATCTAGCAATAGGACCGGGCTAGGATAGAATCTAGCTTGCTCTTACAGATCTAGGATTGGGAGTACATCAAGGTAGATCACCTGGTAGGATTACCATAAGATATTACTACTATAGCACTAAGGACATAGTGCTATGGGTCTAGATGGCTACGGGATGCAGAGGAGTGATGGACTCATCACTAGGCAGGGAACTTGTCTCACTATGTAGGCTCTCTAACTGGATTACAGGTGAGGAAAATTATATGGAGACCTCAATTGGATTGCCCTACTTGGTCAGAGGTAGATCAGTTCTTGGCTTAGATAAGGCATGATCAATGGGTTATCGGGTGCAAGGGAGGTTTTTGAGAGTTCTTTTACTTCTCCCGAGTTACTAGGCATTTTGGGATTCGATAGGATATCCCACTGGATCTAGTGCTATACAGTCAGGTTTAGGTAGAGAGAGATCTCCTCGTACCACATGTTACAACTCTTTCTAAGGAGGCAGATCCTCCTACCATCGATGCCAGTATAGTAGATGTTGGTACTACAAAGGCATACATTCAATGGTGGGTGATACAACTATGACATGGTGGTGGTAGCCTATGGCAAGATAGGGAAGAGGCAACAACTGAGGATCATGATGGATTGTGAGTGCGACCCAGGATAGAGGAGTGGGTCCATGCTGTAGAGAAGTAGGCAACACTAGATGAGGAGGAGGAAGTGGCTTTGGAGGAGCATGAGTCTTCTCTATGGGTAGATCTACATAGTCTAAAGGTTGAGTTGTAAATAACTCAATGAGAGATCCTAGAGTGGGATACCTATATTTCTATGGTATAGAGCCAACTGATAGTAGGGTAGGAGATATGGTGGGGGTTCAAGGAGGAGAAGAC
Source organism: Wollemia nobilis (assembly GCA_028583015.1). Classification (NCBI taxonomy): domain Eukaryota; kingdom Viridiplantae; phylum Streptophyta; class Pinopsida; order Araucariales; family Araucariaceae; genus Wollemia; species Wollemia nobilis. The sequence continues at coordinate 1,766,866 of JAQPPZ010001539.1, forward strand.
CTATCTACAAACTTGACTTGATTCAGCGCTGCTTAGGATAGAGTAGTTCACTGACGAGTGAGATTTGATGTAGGCTACTATAGGTGCTTTGACTGGTGAGTTGGATGCTATACGAATATAACTAGGGGTTGCTCCTATGGGATAGGTTGCACCAATTGCTCTAGCTATTTAGGTGCCAGTAGGGTTGGATACAGGTGTAGAGCTCAGGCAACTGTAGTCCATACTAGCAGATGATGCAAGGTGGTAGGCATCTGATGTAGCGCACATCACTCTTCTAGAGGCTGAGGTCAGGTTACATGGTGGCGTTATGCTAGTATGATCTACAACAGTAGGAACTTAGTGGACTGGGAGAAGTGAGTTTGGGCAGTCATTAGTGTGGCCTAGTCAAAGGACTGCTACCCAATCTGAGAGATCAGAAGGAGTGAGCTCTAGATATTGTCATAGAGAAAAAATTGAGGGTGGGGGCGAGCCAAGGGGTGTAGGTCCAACTTGATATGTCTTGATGACATGTACCATTTTTTAGTGTAAGGTTTGAAGACCTACATAGTTTTAGCCTATGGGTATTTTTGTACCTCGATGTACTTTGACATTCTACACATATATATGACATTATATTTATTTCTCATTATGTGTATTATGTGTTTGGTTTTATGTTCATATGATGCAATATGGATGCAATGCTTACATTGATTTGATTATTGTTATATGATGTGATGTATTTATGACATGCACTAGCTAGATGATGTATGTATGATTAGATGTTGTGATCTAGATGTGTAGATAGACTACTATGATGTATGCATATATGGATGAAATGTGGGATGTTAAATGCTTGTTTAGTTTTAATTTAATTGTATGCATATAATTTATGCTATTATGATATGGTAAATGCAATGTATGTAATGCATTATTTACATGATGATGATCTAATATAAATGAACCTGTATGCTTTAATCACTTAAAACATATGGAACGAATCTAATGTGTGCTTAACAATCTAATGGATGACACCACAGAATGTATAAAATCATGAATTAAAATGGTAACTCTTAGCATAAGAATTAATAATTTAAGCATCCAATATGGTATGAGATGATGTGAGATGCATGTATTTTATTTATGAGCTTTCATAGATTAAAAGATATACACAAAATAGTCAATGACTATCTAAACATCATTGTTGATATCCATTTGGTATCTATGCTATTTTATGAACACCCCTTAATAAAAAAAACCTCCTAAGGAAAAATTGTAAGTGATTGATGAGATGATTTATTGCTATAAGGTATTTTTAAGGTTTTCCATGGACTCAAACACCCTAGTTGATTAATCAAAAGTTGTATAATGACCATACAAGACTCCTGATAAACAAAAGTTTTTGGTATGAAGACCAAGCTATTCATTATCCTTGTGTGTGCAAATAAATCTATTATATGAGACATAAGAATATATCATTGCTAGGAAGGATTAATTCAGTCCATTGTTGTAATAATGATATCTAAATGTTCATCATGATCCTAATTTTAAACGCAGTTGGACTAGACTACTAGGTAATACATGCCACCTAAAGCTAGCTCATTTGTGAATTTCTTAGAACTACCCCAATGCTAGGTGGGATTCATTCAGCCCATTGTTGTATTGGGGATAACTCAATGGCTTTGATTAGTGAACATTCTAGGTATTCGAGCTCTTAACCCCTTTATTTTCTTCACATTTATTGGGATACATGCTCATGCTTAATGATGAAAATCACTGTTTATTTTGCATTTTTTTTTTGTTTTTTTTAGCAATGGATTTTTCTTTGATTTTGGGTTTTTTTTTTTTTATTTTGTATGAAAGCAAGGGATTTCTTTGGGTAGGGGGGAGCTTGTCCTTTTGTCAATGTTCAACACTCTAGACCATGCACATCACAAAATGAGCAAGTAAAAACCTTTCGCTTAAGGTGACTAGAACCACTTTGTAGTGTTCATCTTTCCTTGTCTAGGCTTGGATTTTTAATGTTTAATTAGTGATGGGATTTTGATATATGCTAGGTGCTATAAAAAATAGACCTCATATTCGAAAGTGAATATAGCTTTCTATAAAATATAAGAAGATCACTAGGTATGGTTGAATGACCGAAAAACCCTAGTATATTCCTTATAGCAATAGGAAGGGGTTGTGTTGAGAAACACAATTACTCATAAGGGTGATGGATGAAGATGACGTATAGATGTATGATTAAGATACAAACGTGGTGTTTTTTGTAAGATTGAAAACATAACCTATCCTAATGCAAGTACAATGGATGACAATGCTTAATGCAATGCAAGTAAATGAATGCATATGATGCAATACAAAATGTAAATGTTTTTGTTTTTGATGTTTTCAATTATTTTTGAAATTTTATAATTTTATAATTTTTTTTTGAATTTTTGTGAATTTTTCAAATGTTTTTTAAATTTTGTGAAATTTTCAATGGTTTTTGCAATTTTTTGATTTTTTCAATGTTTTTTGAAATTTTGTGAATTATTTGAATGTTTTTTAATTTTCTCTTGTTTCTATGTATAAAACACCTTCAGATGAAGAATATTGAGAGGCTCAGGCTCTTCAACCCCTTACAACGATGCTAGATGATATGTTCTAGATATAATCTTCTCTAAGATGATGTATGGACCTAACCCATTGGCCATAAATTTATCTCGCAAGTGCGGTGATAGGTTTGAGTTTTGTTAGTTCTTTTTCAGCACACAATCCCCAACCTTAAAGTCCCTTAGGTGGAATTTATTGTTATAAGATCATTTTAGGCTTTCCTTATAAACGTGGAGATGTTCAAGGACATTCATGTGACCTTCATAAAGAAGCATTAATTGGTTGAGGTGAGCTTATCGCGTGGTGTCATCATCGATGAACTCTTTCAATGTGACACGCAGGGTTGGAATTTCCAACTCCAAGGGCATAATGGCCTCAACATCATGTACCAATAAAAATAGTTTTGCCCTAGTGGGCATCCATACGCTAGTTATGTAAGATCATAATATAAGGGGAAACTACAGGTGCCAATCCTTATGTTTCTCTTGAACCATATTTTTCAAGATGACTACGAATGTCTTGTTTGAGGCTTCATTCGCTTTTGGATAATATGGTGTTGCAAACTTGTGTTGAATGTTATATTTAGACGTTAAAGCCCTGTTGGTCCGAAATCTGCCACAGGAAAGGATTTTTACAAGTGCGCCCTAGACCCGGCCAACATTGAAAGGCTGGAAGCAAGAAATGGCTCCCAGACCAATCTCCAGAGTGGGCTGGTTCCCTTTACTAATCTAAATTTCTGTTTGAAGATAAGGGTTGCTGGAAAGAAATTAAAAGTTGCAGAAAGAAATGGAAATATGGCCGCAGGCCGGAGTTATGGGATCGGAAGAACAACAGCAGAAAACTTAAAGTGCAGCAACAACAAGCAACAAAAGATAATGACTCAACTCTCACACAACTGTATGCAGAAAATCTCTCCAAGATTACACTCCAGGAATCATATCCTTACAAGCAAGATTCAAATCCAATATGCAGAATTTGAATGTAACAAAACTTAAGGAATATAAATTCTATTAGAAATGCAAAAGGAACAGAAAAGACAATCACCCAAACAACTGCTTGAAAAATCTGAAGCCAATACTTTATTCTCGCAAATGCACTTCCAGCTTTTAGCAAAACTTCCAACCCTTTGCAATGAAGTTTACATTGGTTTTTATAGAGGGCCGTCCTCTTTGCAGCATTTAATGTTTGCCACCGACCTTCTTGAGATCTACAATTATGCCACCGAAAATAAGCACATGATCCCCTTAATCGCAGCCTTGAAGCACCATAAAATTGAATGCAATTAGACGTCAGCGGTCACCTTCATTAAATTTGCCTTTGAACATGTGCATGAAACCGTTGAAACAACCCACGAACAACAGCCTCGAACAAATAAAACCTTCAATTTTGGTGGCCTGGACGCTTCTTCAACCTTGACCGCATGGGAAATCCGCAAAACATTTAATTCGGGCTAGCATTTAATCATCGGAAACCCAAAAAAAACTTCTCGGCCGTTCATACTGTGTTTTGGCGGGAAACTACGCAGGTCGCGAAAACGAGACGGGTCACGAAAATGCGACACTTTTTTGATACCGTACACTTTGACTGTTCAAACCCGTGAAAATCCTCCCCTGTCGCGATATCGCTGCATAATCGGCTTCATCTTTTCTATCGCTAGCTCATTCCGCGAAAATGGCACATCGGGCGATCTCTCAACACCTTTTGTCTCTTTTGGTCCTCCCTTCGCTATGTCCCGTGAAAACGGAACATGTAGCGATATCGCTACATGTTTCAAGCACTTTGTACGGTCTTGCCGATGGGTCGCGAAAAATGCGACACTTTTTGCTTCTTAAATGCCTTTGACTTTCCTTGTCGCCACTTCGCTGCATACTTGAATACTTAGTCATTTTTCGATCAATGCGTCATGAAATCAATATTATCACCATGTCTCTTGCTCTTCTCATTCCCTGTCGTAGAATCGCTGCAAATTTATCTCGCTTGGCCCTCTTGTCAAAAGTGCACGAGTCGCCGCAACTTTTATGTCTTTGCTCTTCAGACCAAAATGGCCGCGATTCTGAGACAAGTAGCGATTTCGCTACATATGTCTCCTTCCGTACCAACTGCCACCCTTTTGTCGTGAAAATGCGACGTCTTTTGCTTTACGGGACCTTCTTCCAAAAGATGCAGCGAATCGCTGCAACTTCTACTTTAGACTCCCGTAGCGACCAACCCCCGCGATTTTGGAACGTTGCAGCGCATCGCTGCAACTTTTTGCCTTGTGTACTTTTTCCAAAACGTGCAGCGCATCGCTGTAGTTTTAGCACTTAAGCCTTTTGCAACTAAGCCTTCCGCGCCTTTGAAACGTGCAAGCGCATCGCTGCAACCTCCACCTCGAACTCCCTTTGCAACCAACATGCAGCGAATCGCTGCAACTTCTTGCCTCGAGCCTTTCTTTGCAATCATCGAACCGCAAAAATGGAACATTGCAGCGCATCGCTGCACTTTTCGACACTTGGACTTTGAAGTCACCCGACCCGCGATTTTGGAACATGTCAGCGAATCGCTGTAATTTCTGGACTTAGTCTTTTTTGCTCCTTTATTCTTCAAAACCACATCAAAGCCAAAATCAAAGTTAGATTTGCAACAATTAACACATTAGTACTTCAATCAAAATCAATGTGGCAAAAATGCCAACATTCTTGGCGGCTCGCAGGGTATACAGCTCGCCGTATGCAAGAATCCAGGTCCGAAGACATTGGGCACAGAGTCATATTGAAACAGAATCGGGGACTGCTGCAATCATCTTCTACCGAAAAGCCGGAACTGGAAGAACCTGCATATAACTGGTTATGAAACGACAAATGGAAGGCAAAAATGGAGTGAGCTCCTGCGATTGCGCAAGCGGTGAATGCAATGGATGATGATAACAATGGGTTGATGTAATGACAAAGCGATGTGGAAGATATAACAATAGAATGTTGTCATATTACCAATTGTAATGAAGATGGAAGGAAAGTGATGGAATGGAAATGGAACTAGGAAAGTCGTGAAATGAAATGAACTAAACTGTAACATAAATGCGCAAAAGACAGAATTGAGAGGAAAAGGATAGGAAGGAACGGGAACAATGAGAATGGGGAGAAGAAACAACAGCCGTGGCTCTCTTTTTTTTTATTTCTGTAGAAGAAAAAGAAGGAAGAAGAAGATGAAGAAAGGAAAGAGGAAACAGGGAAGGGAAAAGAAGAATTTTCTGAAAGCCACCAACTGCTGGGAAAGGGAAAAAAAACACAGAAAGACAAAAGGCACCTATGGCTCGCAAGCAACAAGAACCAAGGTGACAAAAATGAAAAGTAACACATGTATATATATATATATATATTTTTTTTTTTTTTTTTTTTTTTTATTCTTCTATATACAAACTCATACTGAACTGATAATTCAAGAAGTGTAGGCTTTCAGATGAAAGCCATTGACTGAAATTGGAAGTGGACTGCCATCCAGGTCTTCTAAATAGAATGAATTTGTTGTACCTGTGTTGGTGATACGGAAGGGACCCTCCCATAAAGCATCAAATTTCTTGTGATTCCCAGTTTTAGCTTTATTCTCATTCCATTTCAACACCAAATCTCCTGTTTTGAGTGGACGATCTGCGTGAATGTTTACAAAACCACTTCGAAATACCTTGTGTGTGTTTAAAAAATTGATCATATGCTTCGTAACGCTGCTCCTCCAAATGCAATAACCGAGCTATCCGCAAATCCAAGGAACTCGGGTCCTGCCTCATTGTCCTGAAAATTCTCGTAATTGCCGCAAAACAGGCAACTCAAGATGAACAGCAACTTTGCTTCTTTCCCATAGACTAGGGCATAGGGTGAGGTTTTGATAGATTTCTTAACTGAAATTCTATCTGCGCATAAAGCTTGATTCAGTAACAGGTGCCATGATATCTTGTTCTCTCCTAGAGACCTCTTCAAAATTCGGAGCAAATTTTTATTTGTGGAATCCGCCAATCCATTTCCTCGTGGATAATAATTGGAAGATGTTTTTAGGAAAATGCCATACTTATTAGCAAACTCACCTAGTTCAGCTCCAATGAATGGGGTCCCATTATCGTAATGATGGCATCGGGAATACCAAAGCGAGTAATCAAACCTTCAATAAAAGATATCACCACAGCTTGGTTGGCCACCTTTGTAGGAATAGCTTCGACCACCTGGTGAAATAGTCTCGTAGCCGTCAAAATATATCTATGACCAGCCGAGGAATTAGGATCAATGATTCCAATGAAATCCAACCCCCACTCGCCGAAAGGGTGCTTCAACCCGAACTGGATGCAAAGGCAGTGCTGCATTTCTTACCCTTCCTGTGTATCTCTGACATTTGTCACAGGCTTGTGCAATCTTGAAAGCGTCTGAGAACAGGGTTGGCCAATAATAACCAGCTCGGATTATCTTCAAAGCCATCGGCCTTCCTGCAAAGTGTCCTGATAAACCAGAATGAAATTCTTCCAGGAGCCTAGCCTTGTCTGCTTCTTTAACACATCTCAGAAGAACACCATCAAGATTCTTAAAAAACAATCCTTCTGGCAACAAAACATACCGTAGAGCTTGCAGCCGAAATCTCCTCCTCTGAGAAGCATTCAACTGTGAAGGACATCTACCAGTTGTGAAATAATCAATGAGGTCTTCTGTCCAGTCCTTTTCTAGAATTAAGAAATTCATTAAATTGTCATTACTAACAAGATTTTCTTCATGATCTTCACCTACACCCGTATGCCGCCATCTTTGCCAAATGCCGGCACGGAGCCTTACCACGCACTAGCTTAGTAGGGTGAATTTCTACATCAAATTCTTGGATCTTAGTGACCCAACCAAAGCACGTTTTTCACCCAACTCTCCTTGAAGAATGAAATTTCTTACATCCGGATGTATCACATAAACAATGGTTCTCGCTCTCGAGATATAAAATGTTTAAACTTCTTAAGGGATTTCATAACAAAGATATACCTATTTTTCAATAAAATTGTACTTTGCTTCATGAGGTAGAATGACCTGACTAAGAAAGGCAATGGGCCTTTCATTCCCATCATCTCCCTTCTGTGTAAGCACCGCGGCATAACTGTCATCTTCCCCAACTGCATATAAAATGAAATCCTTGGAGTAATCAGGATTAATCATAACAGGAGCCTGTGCTATTCTTTCCTTGATTTCTCGGAATGCTTCTTTTCTTCGAGCTGTCCATTGAAAATCTGCATCCTTTTTTAACAACTCGACCATAGGTTTTACAACCTCGGGCAAAATCAGAAATAAACTTTCTCGATGAAATTGATCTGTCCAAAGAAAGACTGAAGTTCCTTCTTGTTTGCAGGGAGTAACAATTTCTTCAATGCTTCAACTCGGGCTGGATCAATTGCTAATCCATCTTCTGAAATCACATGGCCCAGAAGCTTACCTTCTTTCACTGCAAACACAGACTTTTTCGGATTAATGGAAATTCCAAACTCTGCACTTTTCAAAAATCTGCCTCAGATGAGAGCAGTGATCTTCCCGTCTGTGTGAAAATACTGTCATGTCATCAAGATATATGACAATGATCTTGTTCAACAAATCCTTGAATGCAATGTCCATGGCTCTTTGGAAGGTAGCTCCAACATTTGACAGTCCAAAAGGCATTCGCTGATAAGCAAAAGTGCCCCACTTTGTTGTGAATGCTGTCTTATATTGATCTTCATCTTTCACCCAAATCTGGTTGTATCCAGAAAATCCATCCAACAAAGAAAAACGCTGAGCTCCAGCCACAACATGCAGTATTTGATCTATACGCGGCAAAGGATAATGATCTTTTAATGATGCACGGTTTAAATTTCTGAAATCAACGCACAATCGAATATCTCCATTCTTCTTCCGAACTGGGACAAGATTGGCAACCCAGGTTGAGTGCTTAACTGGATAAATGATTTTAGCTTGCAACATCTTTACAAGCTCAGCCCTCATCAACATCTCAATCTTTGGATTAACAGGTCTCTGTTTTTGCCGAAAAGGTCTGACTCCTTCCTCCAATTCAATTGTATGCTGCACAATCTGTTTGTTGTAACCTTTCAAATCTTCATAGCTCCAAGCTACAATGTCAAAAAACTCCTCACACAGCTGCCTGATTTTTTGCAGTTCTTCTGGGGTAGAGTCAGTTCCAACCTTGATAGCTTTGTTAGGCTCTAACTCTAATTCCATGTACTCTTTTTTGTCAATCTCGATCCGATGTTTTGTGGACCGATCATGCTGGTCGAACAAGCTCTCCAGAGTTATGAGACCCTTCGGAATGTGGTTGTTCCTTAATTGAATGAGCCCTTCAGCTCCTTCATCCTCCAAAGTTCTTCCTTCGACAGTAGCAGCTTCATGGATCAAGAAATTAACAATCTGCTCATCATTTTCAAAGACCTGCCAGAAAGTTTCTTTGTCTGGCACACTGGGCCTGTATACCATTCTAACTGTCTTGGGTTTGTTCACAACTTGTTCAACAGGGGAAAAATTAGCTCCAAGAGATGCTAACAGGTCCGCATGTTTATTCATCTCTCGGGAAACAGACTTGAATATTAAGAGCAAGTAAAAAACTCAAACAAATCCCAAACCTGATTTCGATATGCTTTAAGGTAATGCCGCTTTGAAATGCATCTATTTGTAATCTGATTTACAACAAGCTCGGAATCACCAAAAATCTTGAGCTGTTCAATTCCTAACTTCCTTGCTTTCTTCAAACCCAAACACAATGCTTCATATTCAGAAGCATTATTAGTACAACTCCATGTAAGACGATATGAATAAGTTCTCTGTATACCGGAAGGTGAAATTAACACAATACCTGCCCTCGCTCCGTTCTTGCATCGAGCTCCATCGAAATATAGCCGCCATAATTGATCCGTAACATCATTCTGATCAGCTTGGTTAGACAATTCTTGCTTTGTGTCACTCTCAGGTTTTCGAATGGCATAACAACCGATTTTTGTCTCCAACATGGCATTGAAGTTAAGCATAGAAAAATGGTCATCCAACTGAAGATTATTTAAAACTTCACTCATTAAAACAGAATCTTCAGACTCTTCAGTAAGCATGTGGACAGATCGCATGTCTTTTTCTCGCATCTTCCAACTTCTCGATGTGAAAAGGGGAAGGCTTTTCATTTTGAATCCCGAGACGTCTACCCTTGAAAGGAATTTCTAGGTGTGAATAATCTAATGCCAGATAACCCCCTAGCTTTGCAGTAAATTCCCTGGATAAACACATACTAAAGTAGGGCTCTAAATCTACCACAACAATTTCTTGAATAACAATAATTTGTGGCATTGTATGCAGGACAATGGGTACATCTTTGATTACACCTACTATTTTTACAGGCGTACCATCCAATTGCAGAACTCCAGGACTACTCCGTGTATATTCCATTCCCATTGCCTCACAAACTCCCTTGGGCATTACAGTCGTGGCAGCTCCAGAATCGATCATGCAATTATGCACAATCCAACCCTCTATTTGCAATGACAAATAAAATGGAGGTGGTCTATTTTTCCCAGTAGCAGAGGTGGGTAAGGTTTGAGCATACACTGTCTGGGTAGGACCTTTTTCATTATCTTTGACAGATTTTAATGATTCCTGTAATAAGTCTACCTGACCGGGTAACTGCAAAGCATCATAGAGGCTTACCTTAGCTGGGGTCTTCTTAAGCTCTTCAACAATATTGTATGAAACTGCAGTAAGGTCTTTCTTCTCAGCAGGTTGTTCAAATCTGGTACGATACTGCTGTGTAGCTTCCACCCTTAGCCTCTTTGTCAGTGATGGATACTTCAACTTTTCACGAGCTTGCTCCTCTGCTTCTGATCTTACTGGTGCAGCTGCAGCCTTTTCTTGAACTCTGTAGGGAGCAGGATCTTTTGGTAAAATAGGTGCATCAGACTTTGGAACTGGCACAGGAGCCTTCACTGGCTTCTTCACCTCAGCAGGTACTTTCAAAGGCGCTAAATCAGCAGGATCAACAGTTACAGGCTTCTTTCCAGTTCTTGTCAGAACTGAAACTTGATCTTCCACTGCAGTCATCAAACTATGACCAGCTTCTGAGATCATGTTAACTTGTCCGCCTGAAGAGCTAGCAGCCAATGTCTGCACATAATTTAGATGGACCATACAAGTGTCCTCTCCATGAGGGTCATTGCAGGTTGAGCACCAATACATTCTCGTCTCGCAAGAGCTCGGATCTTCATTTACTAAAGCAGTTAAGCCTTTTTCATGTGCTTTACTTGTGGAGGCAGCTTGATCTCTAGTGATTGGCAGGAGGTTGAAATCTCCTTGGCTGGAAATCTCTCTCAGCCTGCTTCCTCTCAATGAGTGTGATCTTGTTTCCCATGGCTCTAATTGCCGAATTTGCAGACTTCACCTCCTGCAATAATGCAGTATATGGATCAGGGTTCACAGGTGTAGGAGGTGCTGGCAAGGGCAAAGGAGCTGGTGGTGCCGGGCAAAGCCGGAAATGAAGTGGAAATGTGAGATGGCTGAGTGCCGGGTGCAGGAAGCGGTAAAGGAGCTAAAGTGGGCAACCGAGGAGCTGGAACAGGTGCAATCTGAGGTGCTTTAGAGCTCCATGGTGTAGGATACATAGATGGCATGGGCTGTGGTTGTGAACCAAAGCATATAAATACCGAGGCAAATCAGGAATTATAGGCATAGTTACCTTTGGTGGAAGTCTCCCTACAACAACCAAATCAGCTTCTGCTTTGATGGCTTGCTCAAACAACTCTGGAAATGTTGTCACATTGGACTGCCGAACAGCCCAGCCGATATCTGAGTTGAATGCTCTAAGATAGTACAGTGCAGCCAATTCATCAGCAGGCCGAATACCTTCAGGAATTCTGTGCCAGGTTCTGGTAAATCGGACGTTGAAATCAGCTATTTCCTCCTGTGGATGCCTCTGTATTACAATAAACTGATTCAACAATGAGAAGGGGTCAGCCTGTTCATGAAAATTTTTGACCAGCAGATCACCGAATTGATCCCACGATGTTATAGTGCCTCGGTGGCAGCGTTCAGTACCAAAACAACAATTTGCCTCTCAAAGAGCATACCAACAACTTCACCATTACATCTTCATCAGTAATATCATGGATGGTCGCTAGAGAAGCCACATCATTTATGTGTTCATAAGTTTTCTTACCCGTACCGTCATAAGTGGGCAAAGCTTTCAGTGCAACCTGAGGGATTGGATTCTGAGCCTGCAAGTTCAAGGCTCCCGAACTGTTCCATGCCAAGAACTTCCTGGGTGGAGGTGGAGGATATTGTGCCATTGGAACTAGTGGATATGGTTGGGAAAATGAAACACTAGCAACAACACCAGGGTTTTGTGTAGCAGAAGATGGAAGGGATGAGGAAACTAACCTAGAATGCTCACCACTTCTTGAACTGTCAAGTTCGAAAAATTCGACAAGATCGCCAAATTTCTTGGACTGTGATCTCGTGATCATGAATAATTTTTGAATTCAGCAGAGTCACCAAATGCTCTAATTTTACAAGGATAAAGGCGAACATTAGACCTTCGATACTATGGGATCTTTTAGAGACAGAAGAAATCTGTCCCACCGGGCGTGCCAAAAACTGTTGGTCCGAAATCTGCCACAGGAAAGGATTTTTACAAGTGCGCCCTAGACCCGGCCAACATTGAAAGGCTGGAAGCAAGAAATGGCTCCCAGACCAATCTCCAGAGTGGGCTGGTTCCCTTTACTAATCTAAATTTCTGTTTGAAGATAAGGGTTGCTGGAAAGAAATTAAAAGTTGCAGAAAGAAATGGAAATATGGCCGCAGGCCGGAGTTATGGGATCGGAAGAACAACAGCAGAAAACTTAAAGTGCAACAACAACAAGCAACAAAAGATAATGACTCAACTCTCACACAACTGTATGCAGAAAATCTCTCCAAGATTACACTCCAGGAATCATATCCTTACAAGCAAGATTCAAATCCAATATGCAGAATTTGAATGTAACAAGACTTAAGGAATATAAATTCTATTAGAAATGCAAAAGGAAAAGAAAAAGACAATCACCCAAACAACTCGCTTGAAAAATCTGAAGCCAATACTTTATTCTCGCAAATGCACTTCCAGCTTTTAGCAAAACTTCCAACAACTTGCAATGAAGTTTACATTGGTTTTTATAGAGGGCCGTCCTCTTTGCAAAGCATTTAATGTTTGCCACCGACCTTCTTGAGATCTACAATTATGCCACCGAAAATAAGCACATGATCCCCTTAATCGCAGCCTTGAAGCACCATAAAATTGAATGCAATTAGACGTCAACGGTCACCTTCATTAAATTTGCCTTTGAACATGTGCATGAAACCGTTGAAACAACCCACGAACAACAGCCTCGAACAAATAAAACCTTCAATTTTGGTGGCCTGGACGCTTCTTCAACCTTGACCGCATGGGAAATCCGCAAAACATTTAATTCGGGCTAGCATTTAATCATCGAAACCCAAAAAAACTTCTCGGCCGTTCATACTGTGTTTTGGCGGGAAACTGCGCAGGTCGCGAAAACGAGACGGGTCGTGAAAATGCGACACTTTTTTGATACCGTACACTTTGACTGTTCAAACCCGTGAAAATCCTCCCTGTCGCGATATCGCTGCATAATCGGCTTCATCTTTTCTATCGCTAGCTCATTCCGCGAAAATGGCACATCGGGCGATCTCTCAACACCTTTTGTCTCTTTTGGTCCTCCCTTCGCTATGTCCCGCGAAAACGGAACATGTAGCGATATCGCTACATGTTTCAAGCACTTTGTACGGTCTTGCCGATGGGTCGCGAAAATGCGACACTTTTTGCTTCTTAAATGCCTTTGACTTTCCTTGTCGCCACTTCGCTGCATACTTGAATACTTAGTCATTTTTCGATCAATGCGTCATGAAATCAATATTATCACCATGTCTCTTGCTCTTCTCATTCCCCCTCGCAAAACCCCCCAAAATTTTTTCCCCCTCGCCCCTCTTCAAAAAAAAACACACACCCCCCCCATTTTTTTTTTTTCGCACCAAAATGGCCGCGATTCTGAGACAAGTAGCGATTTCGCTACATATGTCTCCTTCCGTACCAACTGCCACCCTTTTGTCGCGAAAATGCGACGTCTTTTGCTTTACGGGACCTTCTTCCAAAAGATGCAGCGAATCGCTGCAACTTCTACTTTAGACTCCCGTAGCGACCAACCCCCGTGATTTTGGAACGTTGCAGCGCATCGCTGCAACTTTTCGCCTTGTGTACTTTTTCCAAAACGTGCAGCGCATCGCTGCAGTTTTAGCACTTAAGCCTTTTTGCAACTAAGCCTTCCGCGCCTTTGAAACGTGCAGCGCATCGCTGCAACCTCCACCTCGAACTCCCTTTGCAACCAACATGCAGCGAATCGCTGCAACTTCTTGCCTCGAGCCTTTCTTTGCAATCATCGAACCGCGAAAATGGAACATTGCAGCGCATCGCTGCACTTTTCGACACTTGGACTTTGAAGTCACCCGACCCGCGATTTTGGAACATGTCAGCGAATCGTTGCAATTTCTGGACTTAGTCTTTTTTGCTCCTTTATTCTTCAAAATCGCATCAAAGCCAAAATCAAAGTTAGATTTGCAACAATTAACACATTAGTACTTCAATCAAAATCAATGTGGCAAAAATGCCAACAAGCCCACACATATTTGCTCTTAAATGAAGTACCATTATCCGAAATTATCTTGGATGGGATCCCAAAACAATAGATGATATTATGAAGAATAAAATCCATAATTCATGCTATTATTGTTGATGTTAAGGGAACCACTTACACCCACTTGGTAAAATACTTAGTGACCATTAATATAAACGCATGTCAATCCAAATACAAGGGAGAGATATTACCAATTAGATTGAAACCCCACTGAGAAAATGGTCAAGCCACTTGAATGGGCTGTAAGGCCTACGATGGTAGGTGTATCAAATTAACATGATGCTGACACTTAATGCACTTCTTGAAATATGCAAAACAATAATTATCCATGGTGGGCCAATAATAACCCATCCAAAGGATGTGCTTGACGATAGCTATGCCATTGAAATGGCCACTGCATGTACTATTGTGAGCTTGTGAAATTGCCCAAGTTGATTCTTGGGGCTCAAGGCAATGAAGAAGGACTCCATAATAGCTTCAACGAACAATATATCTCATAGAAAGACATACCTAATAAATTTTTATCTAAATGCTCATTTCACGACATGCAACAATCCTTGCAGGATTATTCCAAGTTTAAGAAAATCTTGTAATTGTCTTAACCATTCCTAATAAGCTACACCTTGATAGACAAGATGAATTGTTCCCCCTATGATTCGATGTGCATGAATGCAGACTGGGAAACAACCTTGTGGTGAATGGTAGTACCATTCCTCATAGGACCCTACGAGATCAAAGACCCCCAAGATGCCTTTTTTAGAAAGTATTTGGATCTATAGAACCACTCATGGTTTGGTTCTATATGAATCATGTTGACTGATTCTTGATTGTCAAAATCCTCACTCTACATCATGGCTTGCAAAAGCACATTCATACGAATGGTAGTAAAGTCAACAGATGGATTCTGAGGGATTAAATATCCCAAAGATGCCATGGTGTCTGCAAATATATTTGATGTACGAGGGATTACCTCGATGTCATACCACTCTAGCTAGGCTAGATAAGTGTCAACAAGATCCTTATAAGCTTTCAGGATAGGACACATGCACTGATATATTCCCTTGACTTGGTTAACAATGAGAAGGGAGTCACCAAATATGTTTATATTTTTAATCTTCATGGTGATTGTTGTTTGGAGACCCAAGATTAGGGCCTCGTATTCAACATTGTTATTGGTGCAAGGAAAGTCAAGTTTAAATGACAAGGGCATTGGAGCACCTTGTAGTGTGAAAAACACAATTCCTGCACCACCCCCTTGCTCACACTTCAAACCATCAAAGAATAAAGTCTTGTCAGCTTTGTTATCTGGTTCTTCGGATTTGGGTGACTTCAAAAATACAAATATTGCATCATCGAGAAGTTCTATGACGAGAGGTCTACTATCTTGAAGAGGTGCCTCTACCAGTTGATCAACTATGACCTATCCCTTGATGGAATTTTGGCTAATGAATTCCAAGTCAAATTTTCTCAGTAGCATGATCCACTTTGCAGTACGTGTATTATGATATGTCTTGCTCATCATATACTACAAAGGATTTTGTTTTGATATCACATATATCATATGACTCAACATGTAGTGGCACAACTTCTTAGTCATAAAAACCACTGCTAAGCACATATTTTCTACGTATGCGTACCCTAGCTCATAACTCACCAAGGTGTGGCTGATATAATATATCGCTTGCTCTTTATCTTGCACATTATTTTGGGCTAACATGGTTCCTAGTGCAAAGTTAGTAGTCGATATATAAAGCAAGAATGGCACATATGGCCTTGGTGGATCTAGTACTAGTGGTGTCACCAGATATTGCTTGATCTCAACAAAGGCTTGTTGATATTCTTCATCCCAATGGAATGGGACCCCCTTGTGTAGCAATCGATTCATGGGTCGACATTTATTCGATAATTATGTGATGAATCACTTTATGGATGCTACTTTGCCCTATAGGCTTCTCAACTCTTTGATGTTAGTGGGTGGGGCCATTTCTAGGATAGCCTTTACCTTTGTTGGATCAACTTCGATCCCTCGTTTAGAAACAATGAATCCCAAGATTTTTCTTGAAGTTACGCCAAATACACACTTCTTGGGATTCAACCTGATATTATGCTCTATCAGGCGATCGAAGACTTTTCTCAAGACCTCAGCATGCTCTTCATGCAACAATGACTTGGCCAGTAAGTCATCGATGTAATCCTCTAGGATCTTGTGCATGTAGTCATGGAAGATATATGTCATGGCTTGCTGATATGTGGCACCAATATTTTTAAGACCAAATGGCATTACCTTGTAGCATAAGGTCCCCCATGGCGTTGTGAACACATTTTTGTGCTGGTCTTCGGGTTTAATCTAAATCTAATTATAACCAAAAAAACCATCCATTAGGGAGAGCATCTCATGACCCATAGTTGCATCTACAAGAGCATCTATATTGGGCAATGAGAATGAATCCTTTGGTGTTGCCTTATTGAGGTCTCTAAAATCCATGCAAATACAGATTCTTCCATCAGGTTTTCCTATAGGTACCATGTTTGATACCCATTATGGATAGTCGATGGGAATAATAAAGACTACATCCAATAGATTTTGAAGCTCATTCTTTACCATCAAGGTAATAGTAGGATGCATCTTCCTGAGTTTTTGCTTGACCGATTTCTTTGCAGGATCTAGCGAAAGGTTGTGAACAACCAATTTCAGATCTAAACCCAACATATCCTTGTAGGTCCAAGCAAAGAGATCAGGTCTCTCTTTCAATAGAGGTATGAGGGTGGCCCATTCCTCAGGAGATAAGATTTCTCTGAATTTAACTTTCTTTGGATCAGATGGATCATTGCTGATGTCCACTTCAAAAGTTTCCTCTATTGACATGTGTGACCCCTCCTCAAGCTGGTGAGGTGTAGGGATCAGATGGATATCATCTACTAGATTTAAAGGTTTGACTGAATCAAGATCAAAACCAACATGATAAACATCATGTGCACAACCTGGTGCAAAGTGAAATGGTTGTAACATTTCTTCATTGGGGAAGAAATCTTCAGGCTCCAAGGGTGAATCAACGTGATCCCAATCAATAGCATCTAGATTAAGACACAATGGTTTGGAAGGATCGGCTAGGTTGTGGAGTGGAGTGGTCAACTCAATGGAGATCATGTTGATGGATGGGATGGAATCTCCAAGACCACGTGGGTGCAACTCTACATTGTTGATGTGACTTCCATACCCAAGATGTGGCTCTGGGGTATGGGGATCTTAGGATCTGATCTATGAATAGATAGGAAGATGGGATCACTTGGTTGTAGGAGCTGTCTAAATGTAGGAGGATCGGGGAAAACTATATGATAGATTTCATCTACATTGGTTGGTCTTCCCTTGAGGCGAGGGCTAGGATATACTCTGTGATACATCTCATCTATGTCAAATGGTTCATTGTGATGATGTAAGTGTCGAGGCCCAAGGTAGGCCATTTTGGTCTCATCCTCATAATCACTATCATCTATGAAGTGTCTATTATCCATATCCACTGGCTCCATGAGGTGACGTGAATGTCGAGGCCCAAGGTAGGCCAATTCAGTCTCATCCTCAGACTCACTATGATCTATGATGTACTCATTCTCTTCTCATTCATAACCATAGCCTGGTTCATCCTCCCACAGGATAATTCTTGATGGGCTTGCCTCGAGAGAGAAATTTGGATGATACACAGTGGGTGGTTCTATAGTGACCATGGTCACCAACCTGTCATCCATGTAGCTTATGTTTAGGTGATAAGGATTCCATTCAATGTCTTCCCTGAACCCTAAGCTCAGTCTATCCAAAGATGCTACTAATAAATCATCATAGCTTCGGATATGATATCCTAGGCCAGACCTATCAGTAGGTAACTGATATCGTGGTTCAACTGGGTTTCATCACCCTTGCTCATATAGACCTAAACCATAGTCATGCCAATGGTTGCATTCAAAGTATCTAAGAGCAAACTCAGGGTTGGATAGATAATGAATGTTCATTGTGAACGACTCATCGTCATCCTCTTCAATATCTAAGGCATCATGGGCTTGATCCAAACTAGCATAAATGAAATTAGTCTAGTTGGGTGGCATCCCCAATGGTACCACTATTCCTATGGGTAGGTTTGGGACTCTTGGTCATCCCATGTCTTGTGTAGACTCAATTATTGGAGTGAAAGTGACATTTTGCACAAGATATTCACCTAGTCCTGTGTTGGCTAAGTGAACAGTCACCTACGGTGTAGATGATGCTGATGATGATGTAGGTGAGGCAGGTTGAGGCACCTCCTCGACTATATCTTGAGGATATTCCTCCTCCATAGGAGTTGGAATTTCTACTATTGCTATGGTTGGGATTACCCTAGGTTCTTCCTCCACCATGGGAGCTTTCAAATTCTAAGAGTCTATTGGTTTAGACGTTGTTGATTTCTTAGAAGCACCAGTAGTTTTGGAAGTAGGAGGTGGCACCGACGTGGATGGATCACCTTGCACTGATCTTAACTTACTTCCTAGCTGCGTGGTAGGGGATGAAGACCTAATGTACAGGTGAGTAGATAGAAGGATGAAATCCCCTAGTAGGTCAACCTGATGCACATATTTGAATGGTTCTTCATTCGATGGTACCATGTGCACTTGTCCCTCATGCACATATTTAACACATTGATGTAGGATCGAGGGAATGCACTGCATGTCCCTTATCCAGGGATTCCCTAGGAGGATATTATATTGCATGGCCCCTTCTAACACATGACACATCATAGGGATGGTCTTATGCCCCACCTGAATAGGTAGGACTATTGTACCCACTATGGAGCACAATGCATCATTGAATGCTCTCAATGTGTAAGAAGAAGGGACTATGTTGGACCTAGGGATCTTTAGGTGCCCTATAGCTTTGGTTGTTATTATGTTAATCGATGAGCCTGTGTCGATTAGAACCCACTTGAAGGGTGTGTGATTGATACACGTGATGATGTGTAGAGGTAGGTTTGCTATGGTAGTTGGGACTACCTTTATTTCATGATTATAAAAATGAATCATGGGCTCTTGGCACTATTGTACTTGCCCCACAAAGTTTGTAAATGCTTCAGGGTTCTGGGGTTGGAGCTCAATAGATTTTAAGATTTCCATTAAGGTCTCCTTGTGCTTGGGAGATTGTTGAATGAGCTCGTATATCGATAACTTAGCCAAAGTTATTTGAAGACTTTGAGTAAGTCTATTCTAGATCATTATCATAGGTCATGATGGTGGACCTAGAAGATTATTCTACACTGGCCTCTATTGAGGTGTAGTTAGGATACATATGGGAGCCACTGGAGGCTCTGGTTGGTTGTATCATCGGTTTCTTGTAACCACATTGACCATTCCAATGAATCCCTGAGTGGGAGGTTTGACTTGGACCTGATTAACTTGAGCACCCTGATTTCTAGGGGCTTCATGATTTGGCAATGGGTTTTTAAATATGCCCATGTTCCTATTATCGGGAGCTAGTGGATTGTCAACTTGTAGCTCACCTTTTTCGATCATATTTTGTACAATATTTTTGAAATCGATGCACACTTCAATATCATGCCCTTGTATTCTATGGTATGGGAAATAATGATCATCTCTATATCCCTTGGGCTTAGGGTGGTTAGGATCAATAAGTTGTACCTCGGGTAATATGAGTACCCATGCCTCACTTAGTTGATTGAATATTGATACCAAAGATTCTGACAATGGTGTGTACTGGCAAGGCGACCGATGTTGCTTGTCTCGACCCTGGTTCTTGTTCTTTTGGTTGTAGTTAGTTAGGGGTGGTTGAGCTTGGTAATTCTATGGCTGTTGGCTATTCCTCCCTTTTGGTATATTTAATACAACCTGATTGACTGGTGTAGGCTTGGCCTGCTGCTATTGATTGTGGTTGTTGTGGTTGTTGTTCCAATATTTCTTGTTATGGAGCTTAAGATCTCCTTATTCTACTTTGATGTCCTCTATAAGCTTGGCTTGTGCCAAGGCTTCCTCGAATGTTGCATACTGTTGAAGCTGTAGAAGCAACAAGATATGCTTGGCACAACTCTTGGTGAACATCCGAGTGAGCTCTAAAGTGGGAATAAAAAATAGTAATTTTACCATTAACTTTTGCCACCTATTCCCATAGTCCTGGACCGGCTCGTCATCATACTGTTGGTCTTCTTCCTGATGCCAAATGAAAAGTGTTCAAGGAAGGCATTCATCAGTTGCTCAAATATGATGATGCTATGTTTGGGTATTTGGTTAAACCACTCTGTTGATGTGCTTGATAACATGATGATGAACGTTCTTAACATCAAGGCGTCATTGTGTTGGAGCTGGAAGCACGCATTCATGAAATTGGTAACATGCTCTTGTGCATATTTATCTCCCTTAAACTTATCTAATCGAGGCATCTCAAAATGCTTTGGATAGGCAAGACTTGGTATCGATGAGCACAAGGGTTGATTGTGTATCCTACTTAAGGTTGGCTTCTGCCCAACCGTATCTTACTTCTCGAGAGACTTGATTCTCTTGATAAGTACCTTGTAAGATTTTGAAGAGATGATCTCTTCCTCCCAAAGGTTCTTTTGGGGTGGTCGAGGAGGTAATCATTCTACATTGGACCGAGTTGGTCGGTTATAGTCCTCTTCCACGACCACGGATGATGGTTCAAGATAAGTCTATTCCTGGTCATCCATATCTATATCTTGTTCTTGTTCATGCTCCACATGTTCTTGTGCTATGCACCGTTGGTGTCTCAAAGCATGTTGTGAGGTGCGGTGATTGTCTACCTGTTTGGTGTGCCTCTCAGGTTGAGAAGCAGCACATCTATTGGAGTGGTAGTACTCACTGCCCATGTGTAGATTAGCTCGAGCCAACCTATCTACTTGTTCCTCATGCTCTGTTTGTTCTAGGGTATGTTGTTCCCTCAGGTGTTGTTCATATAGATGTTGGCACTATTTTCTTTGTGCCTGTGCCTCTTCTTGTTCAAGTTTATCTAGGCACTCTTGCTCTGTGTGCAATGCCTCCCTTTTTCTTGGAGTACTCTTTCTTGATATTGCGCATCTTCATACAACCTACGCACACAATCAGATTGAACCACCACTAAAGGTCTCTAACTTCGTATCTCCATGCGAGGAGTCACTATGGTAAGGTTCTTTGAAGGAGCCCCCACTATGCTTTTACCTCTATCTATAAAGGTAGCATTGTTAGTGTGCAATGACCTGTGTTCTATACCTCCATGATCGAAAGTAGTGTGAGTGTTATGGGGATGTTTTGAAGCTTCCCCCTACTCATGAGTGTGTCTCACTATTTTATGACTACGTGAACTCTCAAAAATGGAGTGCGCAGTAGCAGTGTTTTTCTGTATTGGCCTTAGGAGAACCTGATCCAGTTCATCAAGTTGTCTGGTTCTCCATGGCTGATCTCATGGAGTGCCATTTGCTCCAATAAGATTGGTGTCTATTATAATTCTACCACCCTCAATATGGTTAGGAGCTATGGTGGGTCTACGATTGGATGCAACCCTTGTGTTTTACCCCTCATTGGGCTGATCTTACCTATATCTATCCTATGAGGATTGGGGCCTTGAAGCTCCCTCCTATCTAACATGAGAGGAACTTGGATCTAGTTCTCTAGCTGGGGTTCCTTGAGAGTTACCCCCATGGGTTGAGTTATCCCCCTAAGGCTCGCTAAACTTCATCTAGCAGACATTTTGTGTGGGTGGCTCAACATCAGTGTTGTTGTGATTGTTATTGGGTGGAGCACTAGTTCCCACCTCGGTGTTGGACCGAGGGTGGTTGCTCCATGTGAAGACCATGACAATGTGAACTTATATCTTATGTAAATTTTAAGACACGCAAACAAAGTAGACAAATGTGTTTATCTCTTTTAAGGATTTGATGTGTGTCCTAAGAACTTGTTTTGTGTGTTTTTGATTTGTTGATTACAAAAGACCTCATATCTTATTATGTTTGCAAATTTGTTGATGATATACTTTTATAGTCTAATGAATTTCACCTATATGCTTGCACAAGACAAATATAGGAGTGAAGTACATATTCAACGAGATAGCATAGGTACTACCAACCCTCATCCAACATACTGTGCATAGTGATACACCCCTCCAAAGAGGAGTGCATGCTATTTTGCATGGATAGGACAGATCTTTGGATGGTCTTGGCCACGAAAAGGTTCTTATAGTATAATTTTAAATGAGCCAACGAAGTGGAGATGAAACCCACCATCGTTGGTCTCTATTAGTGGTTGGGTATGAAGTCCAACTCACTAATGTTTAAGTGTGACATGGTGTGTGGTGGTTCTTTTTAATTTTGCATGAAAATAAAATGCATCATAGAGCACTCAAATAATTTTTCTATATGCTTAAAAATAACATTTCCATTTCAGAGAATGCACATCTAAAAGCTAGATGATATTTAGAGAATACAAGACTAGTTATGAAAAATGGCCTCTAATTGGGCCTCAAGCATGCAAACCCTAACATACAATCTAGACCATTGGAGACTAGGGTGGATTACAATCAGAGACCGTTGTTCCTAGCAACGACTAGTAGAAAACCTAAGAGATCTTATAAATTTTTCTTTAAAATTTCTCTATGTTCTCTAATTAACATTCATCTACTACATTTCAAAAAATAAAAACACAGACAGAGAAGCAAAAATACAGAGAATTTCAACCAACCTGAAATCCAAGTCTGCTGATGATCTGGTTGTCTGCTATTTGCAAGTTTTTCTGTTGGTCGCTATCGCTCAGGGTGGCTCTGAATCTGGTTGCTATCTTCAAAATTGGCTAAGCTCTTCTAGCCATTGTCGATCAGAGTGGTTGCACATGTGTGAAAAAAACATGCAAAAGATCAAAAAACATAAATTTTAGGTGTTTCCACCGTGATCGCCATCTGTACGATGCTAGAATGCATGCACCTTACTGTATTTGCATCATAATATCAAAGATAAAACAAGAAAACATACAATGACAATGAATTAAGAAAAATGTAAAGGCTCCTTTTATTAATTCATGATGAAACTCAATTACATGTACATCCCTCTTAGGGATACCAAATTTTGATACAATGAATACAAATGATATGAAGCCCCAAAACGGGGGGTGGTGCAATTCACAGGCCTTCTAGATTGACACGAATTGATTGAGGGCTTATTGATGCCTCCTTCTCACTTGTTCTAAAGGAATATATTTAGATGTAGCTTTGTCCTTTGTAGATCCTATCACCTATGCACAAAGCAACCACAAAACATGTCAATAGCATATGCAACCTCTCATGATGAGGTTTAGTCCAAGAATTTGCATGAAATGACATGAAAGCATGAAAAGCATAAAGGTAAGCAAATATGTGTAAATAAATGCTAATCAACCATGCAAATGCATTGAAAATGATAAATCTACTCTAATCTAAGCTGATAAAGTAGGAATAAGCAAAAATCTAGGCTAGAACTGAAGAAATAATGCATCAAACCCTAGCCACTACTATCATTGATGGCTAAAGCCTACGAGCCACTATCAATGATAGTGGCCACGAACTTTAAATTCTACCTCTTGAATCAGGGGTTGCGACACACAATTATTTGGTTGAATTGATGGTCAAGGATCGCCTGCTTGTCCAGAGATAGATTGGTGGTTGAATTCATTGGGATTCACATTAGATTGATGTAAATTTTTGATGTGTGCTTCTCAGTCCTTTGAAAGCTCCATTGTTGTTTGCATGCTTGTCACTCCACAATTGGGTAGCATTTCGACTCTCCTCAAGGGTTATCAATTCACTATCCAATCCGGTAGAGCTTCACTGCATAAAATGTTATCTCTTTTGCATTCATGGGAAGGCCTATAAATAGGCTTCCCGAATTCCAATCTTGGCTTCATGGAGAAGCCAAGATCAAGAATTACCAACCTATGGCAGTTGGGAGGAACCTTCCAGAAGATTCCTCACCAAAATCGCCTAATATCAGTTGCATTTAGCTGTTACAACTAATTTTGGCTCAACTCAGGAGGTTGAGATAGTTTTAAATCTAGTCACTGTCAGCAGGAGTGGCTAGGCTCGTATCCACTTTAAGAATTAGTGGCTGGGCTAGCAACCACTTTGAGCTTCAGCGGTTGAGCCTGCATAGGACCATATTGCCCTAGATGAGTGGTTAGAACCACTGCTACCTCTTGGAAAGGTCCAAGATCATTCATATGGTTTGCAAAGGTGCCCATATGAGTAGTCTCCTAAACATGATATGTTTTAGGTGTCTACAAATATCAATATATCAACCTTAAAATTTCATTCAATCAATTCATAAATCATTCATTCATTAAATACATTTAATTCCTATATCTCCTAATTCAATTTTTTATCACAAATTCTTCTTTAAATGTCAATTTCACCCTTTAATAAATTCCAATTTCAATTCAAAATTTAAATGTTTTTGTTCCCTTAAGACTTGCTTCATAAATTCATTCTTCAATTTACCTTTTATCACCAAAGTTTAAAATTAAATTCCAAAATTGCTTTATAAACTTTATAAATCCAAATAAAATCAGGCACCAAAAAATGATCAAATGTGTCTTTAAAGAACATAGTAATTTAAAATCTTTACCTTTTTCTTATTGGAATTTAATAAATTATTTGGTTTATTACTAATGTACCATTGTGAGTACATATTTAGATTAGGATTATATTAGGAGTTAAAGTAATGTAATAAAAACACAAGTGTGAGAATGTGCAATGATGTAAATGTGCATGTAGTCCACATATACATGAGTCCTTAGAATAGAATAGTGAGGTGTCATAGAAAAAATTAGGCAAAGAGTTGCATCTCATTATAAATAGGCCTTCATAGAATAGAAGATAGAGAGGATTTTGGAGTGCATAGATTAGATTAGCAGTAGTCATAATGTAGAGAATTTTTGTAATAATGGAGAGGTAGTTACCTCCATTATATGCCATTGTATATTTTCATGAGCTTTCTTACATGAGCATTGTAAAATATTTTCTATCATATTTTCATGCATGTTAGAGTTTCATTATAATAGTTATAACATTGTATGCTCATTTCTTTACTTATGGCTACATTTCCTTTAAGTTTATATCTTCAAAAGCTAACAGTGGTATCAAAGCACTAGGTAGATCAATAGGAAATAGAGAGAGCCACAAGAGTGATTGAGAGGAGATTGCAAATCTCATTTTTATATTTTTGAAATTGTTCTTGGCTAGAATTTTTCCACAAAGTTGTAAAAAATTGTGAAGACTAGAACTCAACATTGCATCCATTAGATTGGCAATCCAACTAGTGAAGATCACTTTCTACAAATTTATAGAAATTTTTATTTTAATAATTTTTTGGAGAAAATTAACTCCTAGAAGTTGATAAACTTTCTACAACTAATAGAGAAGAATTTCACCTTCGTTGCCTAAAAGTATATGTACTTTACTCATGTAGGAATTAGTTATTTATTGTAAACACTTAGATATTGAAGATTTGGATACATGAGGAAAAGGCTCCATTGCAATATTTGTGGATTGAAGAATCCAAGTTGGAGATTGATCTAGTGGCCAAGGAAGCCACATTGTAGATTGTAAATCTAGGAAGGAGTTCCTAGAAATAAGGCCTCATTGAAGGTAGAGTAGACTCTAGGAAATAATCTTGGTGAATATTGTAGATAGAAGATCTTCATTGAAGACTAAAATATCACATTTAATAGGAGACCCATAGAAGGTCCTATTGAAAAACTTCCATAGTTGAAAGATTAAGCATTGAAGGACTAAAAAAAGTCCTATTGTAGATTTCAATAGCAAAACATTTAGGAGATCCTAGAAGGAGATATCACTACAAAACTTCCATAGTTGGAGACTGAAGAGATCAAGGAAGGTCTCATTGATGGTTTCTTAAGATACAAGATTGAATACCTTGGAGAGGTCTAAGGATGAACAAGGAGAAGTCTTGGAGAGCCTTATTGGAAGAGTTCCTAGAAGAACTCATTAGAGAAATTGGGACAATTATCACCATTCAAAAAAAATCCCAAGGTAGAAGGATTTGGAAAGAGGATTGTCAAATTTCAAGGTAGTTTGGATAATATCTCAATACTTTTATATTATTGAGAAGGATATCTAGTTTGAAGTCAGAATTCGGTAAGAAGAAGGAGATAGGAAAACCACAAAATCTGAGATATTTGGGAATTATCATTGAAGGGTTCTTAAGGATTATCTCAACTACGATTTGGAGGATTTTGCTACCAAATTTTGAGATTCAAGGACAACATTTCGGTGAAGGTTTTAATTGCTTTACAATCTAAAAATTTTCAGATTTGAGGATAAGAAAAAGGCAACAATTCGAGCAGCGTTAGTAGCTACTAAAGTTAATATTTTAGAGGTGTATCTAGAAGGATCATTTGGGCCACCAAGTCATAGTTTTGGGCATAAAATTAGTGGACTGTTAAAGTTGCATAAAGGTGAGCAATAAATATATTTTTTGATAGCCTATAAGAGCTATAGTATCATATTTAGAAGGGTAGCATTTAGGTGAATTAAATCACTATCACCATAATCATCCATAGGAGTATAAAGATATGCAACAAAAGTGCAAAAATTTCATGAGTTGAGCTTTTATTTTTGGTTTCTTTTTTAAGTTTATTCAGCACTAGCTTCAAGGTTTAAAGGTTGCATAAATGGTTTTTAAATTTGAAGTCTTAAAGGTAGTGCATAAGTTATAATATTCAAGGTTCAACATACACAAGAGAATATAAGTTAGATATATTTTGAGGTAAATAAAAATAAGAACATTCTATTTATTGTTCTATTTAGCAAAAGAAGAATCTATTGGAAATATTGTATTAGTAAGTGTAAAAGTAACCAAGCAGGAGGAGTATTGCCTAAGGTTTGAAGGCAACATTGGCTCTAGTTTCATCTTAATATTTTGAGAAACTAAGAGATACATTTTAAAAGAATGGGGGGCAAACATCTACATCATCCTATCTACGTTTGCATTGCATAGTATTGGAGCCATTCAAAAGAGCTCTAAATAGTGAAGTATCTCCAAGGAAAGGGAGATAATGTTAGTAGAATTAACCTATGTCAAGTCATCTAAGCATTAGCAGATATTATTTTCAAGGAAAGGATAGCAAGAAATGTGAAATAACCAAGTATAAGGTACAAATATAGCAAGGACATCAAGGTTGAATACATATAGCATCATAGTATCCTTTTGAGAAGGCAAACAAAGGCACATTCGATAGCTTTTGGTGAAGGTATCACAATTCAAAATCAATAGTGAGCAATGAAAGCAATGGGTGGTTCTTTCCATGTAAGAGAAGTGAGAGTGAGATTTCTTCTTCATCACCATTGAGAGTGATATTTATTCTTACTCAAGCAACTTGCACCAAAGTAAGTATTGCATTCGGTTAAAAGGCATACAATATGGAAGCCATTATAGTTGGTAAAGCAAACTCAGGGAGTTGCACCAACTAGACAGGAAGAAGATACATCAAAGCAACAACAAATATCCTTCAAATTTTATCTCAGATTCAAGGAGATACCCATAATTGAAGCCATCACGTACACCTGGTTGAAATTCTTGTAGAAGCGTTGGATGATAACCATATTTTATAGAGAAGCGTTGAGAGAATAAAACATCATTTCTCTTCAAGTGAAGTGATTGGAGAATATAGATTGTTGAAACACTGGAATGGAATCAAAAGCCTGTAGAGACTGAATGTTAAGTGAGCTAGGCAAAAGACTTTATATAGCCCAAGGGAATTAGGGAAAAGTGGTGAAGGTATTACACCACATAGAAGAAGGCATATCATGCACCACATAGATAGTTACCACTACATTGAAGGTATCTCAAGCATGCATCATTAGAAGTATTCTTGGATGAAGCATCATTATTATAACACCCTTGTCAAAAGAATTAGGCCAGAGGAATTGAAGGTAACATATAAATCATTCAGTGTCACTTATTATCTGATGTTGGGAAGGTGTAGTATAAGTGATTGAAAGGAGTTAGGAAAACCAAGTGCCACTTGGCACCATATTTCCTACACCGTGTTATAATCCTATAGAAAGCACACTTCAAAAGGAAGTGCCAAAGCAGTGCTCAAATAGAACGCCAATTCAAATATGAAAGAGCAAAACTAAAGCAGCATTAACGAGTTAATAATTCATAAAGATTGAGGAGTGATAAAGCACTCTAAGTACGTCTATTGAAGAATAAGAGCACAATAAGAACCATCGATGTTGAAATGTAAGCTTGCTAGTATATTTGAAGTGTACAAATAGACACTAAAGACATCAAAGAGGAGTACGCTCATTGACTAAAGAAGAGAACAAAGAACCGCAAAGTGAACGTTGGAAAAGGAAAACAATTCAATGACAAAGAAAGAGAATTTTTTTTAATGTAGCATCTCAAAGTTGACAAGGAGTCAACTATCATCAATTTGCAGGAGTTCAAGTTGATTACAGAGAACTTGCAAGTCGAGTTAAGCATTGGAAGGTAAGAGTTATATTGCAAGTCAATTAAGGTTGAAATCAATTAAACTATATACTCTAGGGACATTGAATATTAGGAGTAATAAGGTGTAAAAAGAGACCCTAGAAATCAGATTGATTTCTTTGAGAAGGAAGTAGTAGATAGAAATACTTAATCACTATTATTGCTTCCATTATTTGTAAACTTTAATTCAAGGAGTTATAAGGATAGTGAAACTTAATTTGTAAATATATAATCTTTCTAATACTTAACTTGGGAGATATAAGGAATCCTACATCAAAATAATATCAAAGAATTTTAGAAATTTATCATAGCATTGGTTCAAAGTTAAATTTTTTTCTTACATCAAATACTATTTGGAAAAGTTAACTTACTAGTCCCATACTTAAAGAAAAGAGACATAGACAATCCAACTAAATACCTAAAATATATTGAAGGTTTATCCTTTGAAATTGAATTTCTAAAGCTTTCTACACATAGTTGGTCACAAGTGATAGAAATTGAATACTATTCTAAATTTTGTTATCTCACCACTAGGGAGACAAAAGGATTTCAACTCAAAGAAAAACTAGAAAGCTAAATATACTATCAAGTTCTTTAATTACTCAACCCTATACAAGATAAAAATATACTTTTACAAACTTGGAGAAGTTTTTCCAAAAGTGAGATTCTACAAATTAAAGAAGATAATTTAATTATTCTACTAGGGAGTTATAAGGTAGACTACTTCAAAGGTTCCATCAAAAATATACTCAAAAACATAAAAAAATAATCAACAAGAACTTATTTGTATACTCCAAACACTAGTGAAATTTAAGAAACTCACTATTAGAACAACCATGGATGAAATTGTGAAGAATGAATTCAATAGTGAGGAACAATTACAAGAGTTGGAGTTCTATTATCAAAATCTAGTCGATAAATTTGAAGGATACCAATACTTATCCACTAATAAAAGGGATAGATTCTCAATGTTCCTTAAGGAAGCAAACGAAGGAAATTTCATAGCATTAATTGGTTATCTACATGAAGTACTCTTCAGGAGCATGGTAGAATACTCAAAAAATAGTTATACTTACTTCAGAAGAAATTTTGATGATATATCTATCATTGATTATTTTTGAATTCTTTCAAAACAAGAATCAAAGTAACAATTTTAGTCAATATTATTGTGATGATATACTAATACAACATGAAGAATATATATCATTGACAAATTTACAGAAATAGAAAATAAGATGAAGAAGGAAAAATAAGCATAACAAGAAAAGTAAGATGAGAGAAAGTTATCTAAAATTAAATACAGATCATAGTGAATCAAAGACACAATAAGAATAAACACATCTTGATACAATCAACTGGAACATTGAAGAAAGGAAGAAAGAAGAACTCGAACCTCAAAATGAAATCAATATTGAATATAAATATGAGATCCTTGTTGAAATCTAAAGTCTTCAGAAACATAGATAATGTAATACAAGGGGTGTTGGAATATATTACATTATTTGGTATATTACTAATGTGCCATCATGGGTACATATTTAGGTTAGGATTATATTAGGAGTTAAGTACTTTATTAAAGCAATGTAATAAATGCACAAGTGTGAGAATGTGCAATGATATAAATGTGCATGTATTACACATGTACATGAGTCCTTAGAATAGAATAGTGAGGTGTCATACGAATATTGAAGGCCAAGAGTTGCATATCATTATAGATAGATCTTCATAGAATAGAATATAGAGAGGATTTTGGAGTAAATAGAGTAGATTAATAGTAGTCATAATGTAGATTATTTTTGTAATAATGGAGAGGTAGTTACCTCCATTATATATCATTGTATATTTGAATGAGATTTCTTATATGAGCATTTATTGAGTATTGTAACAAGTTTTCTATCATATTTTCATGCATATTAGAGTTCCATTATCATAGTTATAACATTGCGTGCTTATTTATTTATTTGTGGCTACATTTTCTTTAATTTTATAGCTTCAAAAACTAATATTTCTTTTGCCATGTCTACCATGCCATGCATTAGTTTAAAATTAGGGCACTGGTTAACATTATACACTTTTAAATTTGGATATAAACATTAAAATGTTGACTATTTCAAATCTTCCAAATTCAGCTCCTTTTTGAACCTGATTTCTCAAGCTCTATGCATTCTTTAGGTTCCCCATTTTAGACACTTTGTTCTTAGAACTTTGTTCTTAGATTCATATACTCCTTTATCATAGGTGCTTGGCTCTAGAATCTTCATTCATATATTTTCATAACTTAGGATTTTAGCTTTAGGATCTTCAATTCTATAGGTTCTTTGCTCTAGACTCTCATCTCATAGTTAAAACTCGTCACCTTGACAATTCTATGTCTCCTCACAACTTCTATCATTTATTTCTCCATGTTCTCTCAAGTTTAGATTTGAGCTTTCAACTTCTCAAAGGCTATCAATTGTACTTATCCCCAATTGAACTTAGACTTGTCTCCCCATTTTGTCATCTAGTCATGCAATGTGCAAAAACCCCAAAACAAATATATGAAAGAAATTGGAAAGACCCATAATTCTACGAAGCTCCATGACAGTCTTTGGATTTGGCCAATTTTGGATAACCTAAATTTTTTTAGGGTCAATATGAACACATTCCTCATTAATAATGTACCCAATGCTCAAAACTTACCTCATTCCAAATATGTATTTATATAGGTTTGCATACAGTTTGTGCTTTTGAAGAGTTTGGAGCACTTCCTACACATGTTGCAAGTGTTGTTTCCATATCTTGCTATAAATGAGAATGTCATCCAAATGCACAACTAGAAATAAGTTGGTGAAGTGTCATATAATGTTATCCATCATCATCATAAAAGTTATGGATGCATTAGTCAAGCCAAAAGGCATAAAAACCATTCAAAAAAATATTATTTTGACTTGAATATCATTTTCCACACATTCATGAACACAATCGAAATTTGATGGTACCCAGATTTGGGATCAAACTTGGTGAAGAGCTTTACACCATGTAGCTAATCCTATAAATCATCAATCAAGGTAATGGATACTAATTTTTCATGGTGATATTTTTTAGAGATCGATAGTCAATGCATAGTCTCCACGTGCCATCTTTCTTTGGTGCCAAGACAATTGGACTACTGCAAGAAGACAAAATCAGTCTAATATTTCCTTTTTTTTTAATCAATTATTGAATCTATCTCTTGATCTCAAAATTTTAAAAAACTTATCTAGAATAAACAAGGGGTGTTAGGTAAAGGATAACCAGTAATCAAGTCAATATAATTTTTTACCTCACAATGGAGTGGAACTTTGATGGGTGTCTTGAATATATCATCATATTCTACAATGACCTGATATAATTACAACTATTATTGTGAGTACTTTGTATTCATGGTAGTAGAAACCATCTTCTTGGTCAATTGAGGCTTGATCATCAAGATACCAAACTGCTTTGTTTTACGATCATCCTTTTGCATTGCTTGTCACTGATGAGGGAAACATAGTTGGAAGGAGTTATCTCTAGTATTTTATATTATCAGTACCCAAGAGTAATTATGAATTTGTGAGGTATTGAATTATACATGCCATATATCTATCACATGTATGACTAGCCAAGAAGCACATCAAAAATATTTAGTGGAACTACATCACATAAAAATTCATCTCTTAACGGTTTGATGGCATAAGAGAGAAGACACCATTGAGTGACACAAATATATCTTCCTTGATTTAGCCATACAATATTATATGGTTGTGGGTGATGTTTCATAGACATATTTAAATTCTTCATAATATTAGCAAAAGTTAAATTATATTGAATTCTATTGTTAACAATGAAATGTAGGGGCTTCCTTGTTACCCAAAATTATAAGTGAAATAATTGCTCCCCCTCAAGAAAATCCTTTGCTTTGATTTGTATAGTAGAGGTAGCAATAGTACCATGTGGTTCAAACTTAACAATCGACTTACCCTCATCCTCTGCTAGGGGATGTGTTGGCATTGTGGATGTAGAGGGCTATGCTTCAGCAAATAGAGATTAAATTTCCTAGCACTCTTCTTTGGAATGTTAGTTGCTCTTATGGTA
Organism: Wollemia nobilis; assembly: GCA_028583015.1. Taxonomy (NCBI): domain Eukaryota; kingdom Viridiplantae; phylum Streptophyta; class Pinopsida; order Araucariales; family Araucariaceae; genus Wollemia; species Wollemia nobilis. Next base: position 1,799,737 of record JAQPPZ010001539.1, read on the forward strand.
GTCACAATATTTTCTATTTTGGTTCTTTTGGGGCTTCTTATTTTATGGCTCTTTCTTTTACTTCTAATTTTGATGGTGATGTTGAATTTCTTTGTTTGGATGCTTTTGAAATTCACCTTTACCTTTCTTGGGATTACCCTTGGTAGTTTGGTTCTTGTCATTTGAGCCACCTCCTTTATTATTTTTGCAATTGTTCTTCTATTCAATCTTGATGGAAAATTGCTTTGCTTCACCCAATGCCTTGAATTTGAATAAATCCATATCCTCCGTTATGTAACAATGTAGATTTCTAAGGTACTTGATAATTTGGTGCATCTCGATGTCTTGGATGCCAAGTTTCATAGACGAAGAATGAAAAGCATTGGTGTAGTCTTGAATGGACTATTATTTTCTTGACATAATTATTGTCATTGCAAGTGCAAATATTCATAAGTGCCTATTGGGTAATATTTGTTCTTGACTGCTTCCACAAACTTATCTCAGGTAAGGTATTTTGAATCTTCTTGACTCTTGTTATACGCTTCGTACAAATTTTGGGCTAGCATTGAAGCTTTTAGTAGGGCAAATGTGACCTCTTTATTAGATAAATAATTGACAAAGAAATATGCAGATAGTTGGTCTAGCCAATTCTCCACTACTTTCACACTATTTTTTTCTTCAAAGATAGGAATATCAAATTTTACCTCAACTTTGAATGGTATTGAGGTACTGAATGGTTGTGTTGCTTTTTTGGAATATGACATTCATTGAAAAATTTGGGCACATTGATCTAGCATCTAATTCTTTTATCATTCAAGGGTTTCATCTACCAATTGCTTTCTATCTCAGTGTTGTTTTCCATATAATATTTTTTGAAATGGTTGGGTAGATAATCAAAGGGGTCATAAATCTAGAACCTAAGATTCTAAAATCCTAACCTTATTTTTTGGATTATACACCTGCAAACAAACTATTACCACTTTGATCCATTGGTCCAAAGATAGTGAATTCTTAAAGTGAAAAAATCAAAAACAAGGGAGGAAAATTGTCGACCAGATATTTAATTTTATTAATTTGAAATAATTACATAGAGGTTAATATCTAAGAAGAGATGTATGCCAATTAAAACAATAAAATAAGAAAGATCATTTCTCAATGAAACTCTATTGAGTAATAATAATCTACATGAAGATATCATTCTCCACTATAATTATTACAATTACTACAATTGCTTTGTTGATTCTTCTTGGAATAAACCCATACATTTATTTATATTTTATAGGAGAAGAAGAAGAGTCATGGTCATTCCTTGATTATATTAGTAAAAATTATAACAATTCACCTACTGCCATGTGGGATGCTAATGGTTCAGATTATACTAGGTGGGATGCAAGATGTGGAAGGCCTACTATAGCTAGCAAGCATTTTAAGGCCCCGATTTCCACTACTCCATCCCTCCAAGTTGTTGAGCTATGCAACCCATTTCGATCCCTTCTAAGATACCTAAGTTGATCTAATCCCATCCAAGGTATTTGTTTGACTCCATGGGGTTTGTCTAACTCCATGGCATTTTTTAACTCTAGGGTGTCCTCTCCAAGTCTAAGGTGAGTCCAAGAAATTTTGAGACTTTCAAGGATTTTTTGGGTGTTTGAGCTTATTTTATGCAATCCATTCTCTAGATCATTTTATATCATTTTTTATAATAAAAATCATAAGGGGAAGTTTATGTGTTAATGTATTTGTGAGAGATATTGAAAAAGGGTGATATGGCAATGGAGATGGTGGATTTTAAATGAAGGATGAGGTGAAAGCATAGATGAACTAAAGTTTAAGTAAAGAGGATGGAGAAATCAAAGTGGAGTTGGAGGAAGGATATTTGCATAGAACATAAGAAAAAGGAAGGGAAGATGACATGAAGTGGGGTGGTTGCATGGCAAGTAGGAGGATAATTTATAGAATTACTATTATTGGTTGGATTTGTTGCCATTTAATTGATATTAGAGATATTCTATTCTAGTAGGTTGTTATTTATTTTACATGGTGACTTTATAAGAGAGAAATTATATTGCATTGTAAGAGATGGAAGATTGTACACCATAACATTGAATAAAAATTCCTAGTTCTCTAGCTCTTCTTGTCTTGTGGATTGAGTAAAATTATTACAGATTAAGTAAGGGCATGGATATATCCTTTAAATATAGCAAGGAAGGGTTACCTTTTATACATAAGGATGATAGATCCATAGCCTCATTGGAGTCAATTTAGAATGATGCTAAAATAGATGTTTATTTTAATTTTTTAATTTTATTGCTTGATAGATAAGCTAATTAGTCTAACTCTTGATTTCCTTAGTGGATGGTTGTTTATTGCACATGATTAAGTTTGTACATCCTTGGGTTGATAATTTTATGATGGTCATGTGATCAACCAATTAAATTACCTCCAAAATAGAGATCAAACTTGATAGGATGTGTCTCTCGTGCTAAAAGAAAAACTTTGTGCTTTGCTACATTGGTGGAACCAAAATTTGATCCTAAAAAAGTAATGGTTGGTACACGAATCATTAAATAGAATTTGATGAATATTTTTTATATGATTATACTAACCTTAGGTTTTGAGAGAAAGGAATTTTATTTGTGTGGTGACTATAGGTGTCAAAGGCTACACCTAGTGGAGTATCCTGGTCATATTTAGACATGTGGTTCTTTTCTATATTGTGTGATAAAAGTATGTGATGTAAATTATATTTTAAATTATAAAGTTCTAGGAGTATTATAAATTAATCAAGTGTATGTGTTGATCAATGTATTATGTTAAGTCCCATGGATGTGTTCTCTTAAGTAACATTCTTGATTTTATATATTTTATTTTCTAATTATAAAAATCATGAGATAAGGCAGTTAATGTGTGAATGTACTTGTAAGATATATTAGAAAGGGATGATGTGGCAATGGAGATGGTGGAGTTGAAATGAATTATTAGGTATACGAAAATATGAACTAAAATTTAAGTAAAGACAATGGATAAATCAAGGTGGAGGTCGAAGAAATATATTTGCATAGAAGATAATAAAAGGAGAGGGGATATGGCTTGAAGTGGGGTGGTTGCATGGCAAGTAGGAGGAGAATTTGTAGAAGCTCTATCATTGGTTGGATTTGTTTCCAACTAATTTATATTAGAGATTTTCTATTCTAGTAAGTTGTTATTTATTTTATATGGTATATCTATAAGGAGAAGGCATATTGCATTGTAAGGGTTGAAGGTTCTCTATATCTTACTGTCTTGTGGATTGAGTAAAAGTATTATAGGTTAAATAAGGGTATGAAGACATATTTTAAATATAGTAATGAAGGATCAACTTGTCTACATAAGGAGGATAGATCCATAGCATCATTGGAGTAGACATAGAATGACACTAACATAGATTTTAATTTAATTTAATTTTTATTTTCTTGTATTATAGATAAGATAGTCTAACTCTTGATATTCTTGGTGGATGTTTGTATATTACATATGCTTTGGTCAACTTTAGACATCCTTGGATTGATAATTTATGATGATCACATGATAGACTAGTTAAAGTGCTTCCAAAATAGAGATCAGACTTGACTAGATGTTCAATGCCTTTACAATAACATTACAAACCTATTAATAGGCCAAGATGAGAGCTCTTTCCCTCTAAAATACTGTGCAAAAGGTTTGTGTATTATTCTCTATTTTGTAGCCAAAATCCTTCTACAACTATAGTTGGAATATTTGAGGTCTCTAGATATAGGATCATTAATGTTAGAGGTTTTCAAGCCCTTGGATGGTAAGTTGCTACTTCCATATCTTAATGTTGTAGCTCTATTGTGGTTTACCATTAAGTTCTTGCTAAGTTTTTCTCTGGAATATCTCATTTTCTAACATAGTAGGCATGACCTCACTAAGTGGCATAGGATAGCAAGGTAGGCTTATCTATATGATGGACAATTTCTACAACTACTACATAGATGATTCTAACAAGCTTCAGGTCTCTACATCTAGTGTCATCAATTTTGGAGGCTTTTGGGGCCTTGAATGACTAGTTGTTGTTGCCATCTCTCAGTTGTGGCTTTAGGGTGGTTGCACCATTAAGTTCTTACCAGGTTCTTCTCTAGAATATCCCATTTGTTGATATCATGGGTATGGCCTTCTTGATTGGCATAGGCTGGTAGGGTAGGCTTACATGTGTGGTAGGCGACTACTGCAACTACCATGCAGATGATTCTAACATGCTAGGCCACAAAATTTAACTTCGATAGCCAATGGTGGATACTCTCTTAAATACCTTTCAGATTGTCTTCTCATAATTTACAAAGGGTCACCATGTACCCCTGTCTTAGATAGGTTTTTATTCATCCAATGGCAAGCCTTATCATAATGTATCTTAGCACTTTTCTTTCTCATATTTTATTTATTATCACATTTTTGGACCAAGCTACAGTGGGGCCCTTTTTAAGATGGAAATTCGATGGCCTACGAGCCTTGATGCCCTCAAGGTACTAGATTTATGTAGAAAATGAGCATCAACCATTATTTTCAGATCTAATGACCAACATGACTCAAAATAAATTTGTCTTTCTTTTGTATTGTGGAGCTGGCGCCCACCCTTCCAGTTAAATATAGGCTACATATTTTGACTTCTCTCTTCAACTTGTCCTACTTTTGATCGGGATTTTGAGTGAAGTAGGGCTATAGGGAAAAATCCCTACAACAACTACTAGAAGAAAATGAAAGACAAAATAGGTGAATAAACATCATAATTAAGATAATGAAAGAGCACAGAGAACAAGATACCACGACCAACTTAACAAGGAATTTTTTTTTTTATAAACTTCATTGGAGTGGGAAAATTCATCAAGTATGTAGACTTGAAAAAGTAAGGGAAGACATGAGAGTTAAATCAATCCAAGTCATAATATTTAATGTAGAAGATAAACTACAAGTTCTTTAAAATAAAGGTAAATATATAAAGGATTGAGGGTAAAGAGGCATGGCTAAAAAATGGGAAAGCATGCATTATGTATGGAACACACCAAAATAATTACAAAATTGGGGCTCATAGGAACTCTTAACATTGGTGAATTGAAATTGTCATGGATATCCATGTAGAAGAGGTCCCTATTTAGGGACCATAGCTAAAGGAAATGATATAATTGTACTAATAGAAACATATGAATATGATGGATGAAAGATTCTATATTGAAAAGGATACAAAACATATCAGAATCAAATGAAGCAACAAAAATGGAAAAGGACACGGAGGAGTCACAATACTAATAAAAGAGACTTGGGATAGACTCAAATAGATTGAGAAAGAAGACCCAAATAAATAGTATATATGGTTTATAATCATAGATAATGACAAATTGATTAGCATTGTAGCTTGTTATTTTGATTCATAACAATCAACATTTTATAAGAAACATGGCTTAGATCATGAGGATCTATACATGGCATTGGAAAAATATATAATGAAATATAAAAAGGTTGAAGAGGTGGTTTTAGTGAGTGAATTTCATTCTAGGAAAACAAATAAAATATTAAACTTTTTAAAGATCAACAAAGTCATAGATGATAATATGCTATGGAAGAAATTGGCATACCAACCAACTACAGAGCATTTGCACATAGAATTTATGAGCAAGTGGTAGCAAAAATAAAAAATTTAGGACTATTTGAGTGTTTTGAGAGTGATATTGGGGTGAAATAAGATTGTTCATTGTCAGCTACTTTATTTGGCCTTCATATTCATAAATTAGAGGAATGGATAGAAAGTATGAGAGGAGATGGAATACGATTAGCTAATTATATGGTGAAACTTTCCTCTATGTTGATGATCTCATCTTGATTGACAAGACACTTAAATTTTAAAAGAATATCTAAAAGCTTTAGAGCATTTTTGTAAAGAAGTTGGGATGTAGGTAAACACTAGAAAGACTAAAATTATGGTATTCTCTACTCAAAGAGAGCAAAAGCAACCATATATTTTATTTGAAGGAAATCCTTTAGAGGAAGTAACAAAATACAAATACATTGGTTAGTTTTTCAAAGTAAACTCAATTGGGGAATATGTGGGATGAAACAAATGCAAGAAGGATAGAGGACACTCTACTCATTACTAAAAAGGAGCAAAAAAAAATAGAGTTGTAAGATTGGAAAACTAATAGCGTCCTTTTAGGGTGATTAGTTATTTTAGTGATGCTATATGGGTGTGATGTGCAGGCTTGTAATACATCAAATTTTAAATGGAGATAAATAGAATGAATATAAAAGTGACTGATTACAAAGAATTTTAGAATTAAAGTATCAGTCCTATATGAAATTTTACTTGTTGAAATAATGAATTTTTCATTAGAATTATAAGCTATGGTAAGGCTATTGGAGTACGTAAAGAAAATAGAAATAATAGAAGATAGCAAGTTGCCAAAGCAGGTAATCAAAGAAACACTAAATAAAATAAAAGACACATGGATGAAACAAAACAACAAATGGATGGGAAATAGAACATTAAATTTCATAAGATACTAAACTCCAACAAATAAATTAATAGTATGTGAGGAAAGCATTCAGACTTGTCATGTGGACTAAAAATTTAGAAAGAAGAAAATAGTTATACATCAACGAGTTCAACCCAAACAATGAACACAACCAAAAGAAATGCATAATTGCAAAGATCAAATGGAAGTTACAAATACTTATAACCTAGCTAAGATCCAGTTTACACCATCTCAGATGAAAAACTAGAGATGGACAATATCTCAAGAGGCATGGTCAAAATGATATGTCTTTTGCACAACAAGAGTAGTGGAAACTAAAAAAAAAAATGTTATGGAATGTGAAGCCTCCAAAAACATCAAGATTACATATGAGGACACTTTAAAAATAAACTCACTAATAAATTTTTTTGAAGAATTGATAATTAAGAAATAAAGGAAAACTTCTCATCAAAATCAATAATAGGAGAAAGACACTCAAAAAGATGATAAGAGGATATTAAGCTTTTTGAAATTTCTGAAAATAAATTTTCTTGGATATTATTAAGCTTTGGAAATCTAAATAGGAGGACCAACATTTGAATCCAAAAGGGAATAGGGTTACACCATCTTGTATTAAAGCTCTTGGACCCATAGACTGTTTGGTATCATGGACATAATTAAAATAATTTTATTTCTTATTATTTAAATGAAAATATTCTTAAATGTAAAATAAATATGGCACTCATTCTTCATAGAGGATGTTATTCACCCAATATATGTTTATCTAATCAAACTTGAGATATTGAAGAACTGTATACAACTCTATCTCCAAATGGATTCAAATCTTGAACCTTCGATTTGGAGTTTGAAAGTCTCACCATTAGGTCCACTCAAGTTGTACACCATTTTATGATCGCTATGTTTTATAGGTGGGACTTGTTTCAATCCCATATAAACAATTACAAAAAAAATAATATTATAATACCAAAAAAATCTTTATGTTGATTTTGACTCTAGAAATTACTCATGTTTTCTATCAAGCTAATTATATTAAATATTTTTATTTAGACTATTTAATTTTTAATGGTATTGGTATGTGTATTTTCAATTAAAAAATTAGAAATTAATTTATGTATTTTTTATTGCATAGGAGAATTGGTAACTACCCAAAACTTAATTTATTTTATTTTAGAAATTTTATATCAAAATCCCTTCTGTGCATTGCAATTATTTAATATGTTTTAATTGATAGGAAATTAAATTTTTTATTGAAATTTTTAAATTTAACTTTATATTTTTAATTAAATAATAAATTTAAGCGCTTCAAACAATTCATCATTTGAAAAGAAATCATCTAGACGATCATTTCTTAGGAACACACTTCTTAAAATCTTCTCTAGCCTCCAAAACATCAAGACTCAAAGGATAAATGGAAAAAATATTACAAATGATGAGTTCTACAAAATTTTGTGGGATATACTGTGGGTAATGACTATACTAAGATGATTCAGGAAGTGTTTGAGAAAGGCTCCTTTTCTGGTATGCTTAATCAAGGTCTGATTAAGCTTATCCCGAAGGCTAACAGGAAAGATACTATGGGGGGATGGAGACCTATCACTCTTTTAAATGTTTCCTATAATATTGTGGCTAAGGCGTTAGCTCTTCGCTTCAAAGATGTTGCTGCTAGGATTGTAAGACGGGAGTAAACATGTTTTATCAAGGACAGGTTCGTTCTTGATACAGTCCTGACTTCTTGGGAGACTTTGGAATGGGCAAAGGAAAGTGGGCAAAAAGCAATTATGCTTAAGATTGACTTTGACAAAGCCTATGATTGGGTGGATTGATCATTTATTTTTAGTATGATGGAATGAATTGGCTTCAACAAATGGGTAGTGGATAAAATCAAGGTCTTATTCACCCGTGCCTCTGCTCAAGTTGTAGTTAATGGTAAGCTCACTAATCAAATAAGTCTTTTCAAGTCCATTAGACAAGGGTGCCCTCTTGTTCCCCTTTTGTTTGTTATCACTGCTGATGCTCTGGGTTATATGTTGGAATCGAAGAGAGGTGCGGGTTTAATCAAAGGGATTGATACTCCTGGAGGTCATGTTATGAATAATCATTTTGTGGATTATTCTCTTATTTCTTTTCAGTTGGATGCCTTGTCACTGCAAAATGTCAAAGGTTGCTTGGAGAAGTTTTGCAAAGCCTCTGGAGCCATCATTAGTGAAGAAAAATCAGACTATTGGTTGATTGGCAGTGACACTCTTCCAGATAATTTCTCTCCTGGTTGGCGGCGGGTGAAGGATGGCAAAATTTTTAGATACCTTGGAATCCCGTTTGGCAAGGCTCTTTATTTGAAGGGCATGTGGGATTGGTGTCTTGAGAGATTTGCAAAGAAAATATAGTTCTGGAAAAATAAGCTCATATACTTTACTGGTAGAATAATTATTGTTGAAAAAATATTACAAGCTTGTCATCTTTATTATTCTTCGTGTTGGTTGCCCAATGCTTCTCAGTTTGGAAGATTGGAAAGACTTATTAGAGGCTTTATTTGGTCTAATTGTGATGGCTCCAAGAGAATGCCCTCTATCTCTTGGAACTATTACATTATTCCTAAGGAGGAAGGTGGTCTAGGTCTTTTGGACATTCAGATGCAAGGTAAGGTGTTGGCAGCCAAGTGGGTAGTCAAAGCATTGGAAGGTGCTGATCCTTGGCAAAAACTCTTGAGATATAGAATTCAGAATTGTCTTCATGTTGATGGTGTTAAGGGGGATTTTCATATTGAGGATATTGTGGGTAATCCTATTCAATTTAAAATACGGGTTTGTATCCTTATTAAGGGGATCTGGGAAGCATGGAAGACGGTCGGCTCTACGATTTATTAGGCCTATATGGAAGAGCGTAGAGGTTGGTGCTTCCATATAGGTCTATTTGGATATGGAAATACAATGGGGTGTATGCCTCGAACCTCCCTCATCTTAGATGCAAGAGGTTGGTTAAGAGGGGAATTAAGAAATGGGCAGATCTGTGGGATTTAGGAGCCACTGATTGGATTAAATGAGAGGATATTTGCAATAAGTTTAAGTTGAAAGCTTTTGACAGGGATGCTATTGTTCAGATTCATTCTCTTCTTCCCTTTGAACAACGGTATAAGTTAAATGGTGTTTTTCTTGTCCCTATTTGGCATGATTGGAGGTGGAACTTTCAGGGAAGCATCATTTCTTACAAATCCACTAAGATTTACAAAAATCTATTGCCTAAGAATTCTTTGCATATTATGTTAAATAGACGTTGGGACATTGTCTGTCTAGAGAAGAAGTGGAAGAAGAGGCTAAAGTAGATTTGGAAATTATGATTATCTGCTTAGCTCAAGGTTTTTATTTGATTGCTTATTTTCCAAGGTATCCATTGGAAGGCAAGGTTGGCAAGGTGGATGAATATCTCAGACCTCTGTAGTAGTTGTGGCAGAAAAGAAATTGTTAAATTATATCTATTGGGATTGTATTGTAGCAAGGAATGTTTGGAAAATATTGAAGTGGACCTATTATCCTATCCTAGGTGATAGGTGGAGTTGGAAATTGGTTGTTTTGGGAGATGCCTTTGGCTGCCCTCAACATCTTAGGGGATGTGGACTATTATTAGAGCAACGACTTTGTATGCTATTTGGATGGTGACATGCAATTTAGTTTTTTGAGATGAAGCTATTCCTGTTTCTGGGATTGTGTCGAATGTTGTTATTGATATTCAGTTCCAATGTAGAGCCTTTAAGAGGCTTATAATCAAAGATCTCAAATACTGCTCTACTGAGAACAAGTCAGATGGTTGGATGTCCTTGAGCAGATTTTTGTAATCTACTGCGATGTCTTGTATTTTTATTTTCCTGTATTAATATAAGCAATATTTTTTCAAAAAAAAAATTAAATAATAAATTTAAAAAAATTATGAATAATATTTAATACATGTAGATAAAATTAATATAAAAAAAACCTTTTAATTTAGGTTTATATACATTAGGAGAAAGATCAAGTACTAAGTTGAGTTGGATACCAATGTATATACTTGTATAAATAATAATAATAAAAAATTAAAATTAAGATTTTTTAAAAAATACAAATAATTTTTAATATAAAAGATAAAAAATGTATTAAAAAGATAAATTTTAAGTTAAAATAATTTTCTTGCTACTTTTGGCCAATCCTAGGATTCTAATATCTTACTAGGCCATAAATTTCTTAGTGCCATCCAAAAAAAACTCCTATTCTGATTATAATTTTCATTAATACTATTCCAATCTGTACCATAGTTTCAAAGGCTATCTCAAATTGAGACTAAGAATACTACAAACAACAAGGTGTTGTCATACCAAAGGTTAATCATTATAAACATCTACCCTAATCCTACACATTTCATTTGTCCAAATCACTATTGACTAATAATAAAACTTGTTTGTTCACCTCCATCCAATCTATTGTATTCTTGTTTTGATCAGATTTCAACTGATATCTAAGAGGATGCTTATTTCCCTTTAATATGAACAAAATAGTCTTTAATTTAGGTTTATATACACAGGAGAAAGGTTGAGTATTAAGTTAAGTATCAATGGCTATAATTGTAAATATATTGTTTTATTAAGAAGATTGGGATTGAAATGATCCACCTATATTGCATCATCGTCATAAAGTGGTATTTTAACAAGTTGGCTATTTAAGCATGTATTTATTGGCAAACCTGGGCCTCCTCCTTAGTTGAGCTAAAATCATTGGATTAAAAGTTAACAAAATAAAAAAAATTGAACCAATTGAACTAATATCATTGAATTAAATTTTGAGTTAAAAATACACATTTTTAAAAGGAGTACCAATTGCCTCGTACTAAGGTTTAAACTTAAAGACTTAAATCTCTTAAATGAAAATCCAAAAACATACCGTTACTATATCCCTATTCTTCACTAAACAAAATATAAAATGTTAAACATTTTAAACATTAATTGTACGCGATTCTGTTTTGAATGGAGTGGGGGTTGAAAATTAATTGGTGCAACATGTCTTCTGGTTTGAACGGATTGCCTGCCTTTCTAAATTACACTTAACTATATAACTTAACTTTTCTGAACTTAACAATATGACTTAAAACGGCTTGCGGCCGCCGACGCCCTTCTACAATATTAGCTAGTCTTTCCAGTGGATGGTCTTGTAACTGCTCTGCAATATTAGCTACTGGTTTACAATGGATTGTCGTGGTTACAATTGGATTTCTTCTCTTCCACCCCTTTCTCAATGGGATGTTTCTCAGCAATCATGTAGCATAGGGGATGCCTTCATATACCCCGCTCTATGCGACCAAAAGGATGGATCATCTGGCCGAGGTGTCTTCGTCGGAGGAGGTCTCGTACACCTTATTGTACAACGAGAAGATGTTCTTAAAGGATGAGCATTTCCCTGAATACCAGGGAATGATTGCACGTTTCAGGGTGAAAAAGTTGAAGCTGAACTCACCTTTACTCTTCAAGTATTTCCATGCCTTTATTTCTCTTATGCTTTCCTTCTTTGAGAAGGATGGCTTTAATAGAGAACACAATTACCTACCTTCTTTAGAAAACTTGATTCTAAGTGATGTGGATTCTGCTCTCACAGAAAACCCCAGTTATCCTCTCGTATTTGACTCGCTTTTGCTTTATATTTGTTGTTTCGGCAGGCCACCTACAGTGATGGACAATAAAATATTTACACAATTAACATCAACAGATGTTCTTTTAGCAATAGGCCCTCAGTTGGAAAAACTTTTATCTCAACTTTTTGCAATTCTCGTGTAATATCTCTTTTCCATTTGTTGTTGTCAGTACTCCCATGTTTAGGAAGATTGGCATCCAATGCCCTGCATTCCACCCCATAGAAAGACATTTAGAGATTCCGAAGAAACTGCGCTCCACAATGTTATCTCAACAGTTGAACTGCACAATTCAACTTAAGCATCACGTGGATACTAAAGACAACTTTATATAAGCCGAGGTGCATGTCGATAATCTTATATGTGATGTTCTTCAATTCAAGATACTTCCAAAGCATTATAAAGAGCATTGCATACCGACAGAGCAATAATTTCCATCTAGGATAGTTAATAAAGAGCATTCATATTTAATATTTTTTAATGGATATTACCTTCATAAACTTTAACTTTAAGTTAGTTGTCTAAAGACATAGAATTGAGGCATCTAGCTTTTATAAATCTTAAGAATGTTGTCTAAAGACATAGAATTGAGGCATCCAAACTTTATAAATCCTAAGACTGTTAAGAGGGCATGGCATAGACTGAGACATCCAACCTCTATAAACCTTAAATTAATTGGGTAAAACTGAGGCATAGGGATTGAACTGAAGCTTTCTACCTTAGAAATTTTAAGTCGGTTGGATAAAGTGCGGATATGGGCATCAAACTCAAATATTTAAAGGGGTATTAACTTAAAGGGGTATTAACAAACGCTTGACTGCTGAACAAATATAAACCCTAACCACTACACCATTTTTTTTTTATTATTATTCACACTACTCATAAATTAACAACTAGACTAATAATAACTATCTAATGCAAATTCAAGATGGCTCTGTTTTAGAGCTGCCATGGAACCATAATTTTCATGTATCATATACCTACCACAAAACTGAAGACAAAATAGTTGCAGCAATAAGCCTTTTGTCCTCTCTGTAGCATAACCATCTTATGATTGATTGTAAAGACAAAGCTGTTAGCAGCTAGCTTTAGGATTATCTAAGAGATATTTTAAGACAAAAAAAACCTGAATGGGTTGGATATCCCAGCCTTGCTACTAATACTGTGTAATTGCCCTTCTAAAATTTGATTCTGGCAGTAAACTGGGAGCTGTGAGGAAGGACAGACCATTCAAAACTCCCAGTGAGTCAAAAAGCGGCCTTTTTATCTTGGCTTCCCCATCAAAAGAAATAAAAAATTGCATACAGAGGGTAGTCATTCACTCTGCTATCATCATCACAAAATGAATTTTTTTGCAAGAGACATTAAATAAATGCATCTTCCAAGGATATAGAGACTCTGTTTTATCAACTTGGTCTAGATGGTGTCACCGATATTGTCATTGGTGACAGGCATTTCAGAGTCGTCTACAAGATTCAGGTTTTTGAGGGTCTTCACTCACCCTATTAAAACTCTCATTTTTCTGAAATCCTTCACGGAACCTAAAGCAACAATGGGAATCTTGGCATATTTGTCTAACTAGAAAAGTTTTCAAAAGCAAGTTTGAACCAAATAGAAAAGGCATAAAGTTCTAAATAAACAAACAAAGGCAGGGAGTAGCTGATTAGAAAACTGTAACATTCATTTCAATTTCAGCAATCCATTTACACAATAACCTGCCATCCATTCCATCCCAAACATAGACAGAAATCAAATCAAAGAGCAAAAGTATAGAAATAAAAGGAAAGATAGAAGAATTCCTTTAGAGACTCCATTTAGTTTATAGACATTATACAGAAATCTCGTACCCTTGGTGTTAGCTTCTAAAGCTACCATGTTCCTCGGGATGGATCATTGCATTAGCTATAAGCCTAGAGCTATGGAATACAAAGTATCTATCTCTAATCGACACCCAATTTTGCTAAATGGTTAGTAACCCTATTGTCCTCACCAATGGACCATGGCTAAGAATCCAAATCCAAAAGATTGATGTTCATAGCCAGCCATATACAACCAAGTTATATTCAGGATTTTTTTTGAGATCATGAGAAATAGCAAGCTTAATGAAAGGCAACAAATTTATAGTATTTGGTTGTTAAGCGGTAAATTTATAGTCTTTATAATAAATTTTTCTAGGTAACACTATCTTATGCTATTGATCTAGGATCACCTTGTAAAACCATGTTAAACATATACAAATTTCTTCTTTAATATATAAGGGTTTATCGTGACAAAAGTGAGGACGTACTCAACCCACCCACATTGTGAGACCTTTACAACACTCTTTTAAAGGGCTGGTCTTAATGAATTATGCTATTCTCAATTCTACTCTCTCTATTAACCTCTTATAAGTACTTGTCAGGTCTCGTAAGTATATTTTTTTTTTCCTAAACACTATATTTTCTTTCTAATTATTAATTCTTATATATATATCTTTTCTTTCTAATTATTAATTCTTATATATATCTTTTCTTTCTAATTATTAATTTTTATATATATCTTTTCTTTCTAATTATTAATTCTTATATATATCTTTTATAAGTACTTGTCTTGTATTTTTTTTTCCTAAATACTATTTTTTCTTTCTAATTATTAATTCCTATATATCAATGTCACACCATTTTTCTTTTTCTTTCTAATTATTAATTTCAATTTATTAATGGTGGTCCTAAATTGTGAGTAGTAACATTTAGCATAAACTTAGAAGTCTCTGAATTTCATTTAGGCAAGAAATCATTGAATCCAATGTACTTGTAGTTCAAATCAGGAATTTTAAAAATAAAAAATCCCAAACCATCCTGGTTAATGAAATTATGAGACAATGCAAGGGCATGTGGTTTACCATTTATTTATATTTGCATTTTGAGGGTCCATGTAGCATCTCTTTGCTAAATTTGTTCTAGAATCTTCTGCCAATATTTATTTAAGCAATATTTATTTAAAAGTGAATAGAATATGGTTTGGATCTATTGTAAAATTTGTAATAATACATCCATAACATACTCATACATTAATCTGTAGTCTTGGATTCTATCATCTTGAATTTTGAGTGTTATTTAAAACAAGGAGGTGACAAAAGCAAAGACTGATTAGAGTTTTTAATTATTATTCTAAAATTTAGGAAAATTTGTACTATTATCAATTTCAAACCTCTTCCTCTATTTGCCTTAGCTTTGATAAATTCTACTACTTTATTTCCTTTTATTGATAAATAAAGCTTTATAATATCTTGAAATTCATTCATAATTAAAATTGAAGAGGGAAAATATAGGCATCTTTCCACAAGTCATCAGAGTTTCATCCATCCATATTTCATCTAGTCCAAGGTGTAACAAAGTATACTACTAATTTTATGATAATCTATTGACTTGGATAATCCATTCACCAACTCTCTAAGTGAAGATTATTTTACCTCCTCAATGCAAGTGCATTTACTTTGAAACACACTATTCCATAATCTCTCCCTTTCCCTGTAAACCTACCAGTAAATTTTGGCATCACAAGTTGCTTTTCATGAGGCTTTTGTTTCAAAGGTTACCTTATATTCATCCATTAGTTATGGACACATTTTCCACTGCTAAAGAGGAATTTTTTTTGGTCTACTATGCCATCAGATGAGGAAATATGAATTGAATAATGATGGCTTGGATTTTGAAAGGAATCTTAAAAATAAGAAAAGCCTTGGAATCATGCAAAAAGTTAAAACCTAGGAAAAGGAAACATGAAATATTCCCTATAAATCCATCGAATGAGAAGCAATAAGGAGAACCTTGAAATAACTAAGCAAAAAAAAACAAATAGCAAGATATATAAAAACAACTAGTGAAAAAAAATAAGAATACATAAAAGCAAGGCAAAAAGAGTTGATATATCTTACAAAGCATAGCCTAAGATAATTATGGAAAGAGCTACAACAAAGCAAAAGGCACAATTTTTTTTTTTACAAGTGAACTATGATTGCAGTATCCTAAGCAATTATATGAGAAAAACCAAGAAAAAAATACTCCTATAATTAACACAACTAAGGAACATTTTTATTTGAAAGATGTGAAGGATGTTATTAAGAAAATAACAATAGGTAAAGCTCAAGATATAAACATTTTCCATGTTGAGTATCAAAGTGTGGGGTTGACATCTTAGCATCACACATCTAAAATACTTTTAATGGCATTGTTAAAGGAGGGTTTCCATTGAAATGGATAACCAACATAGTCAAACCATTGCATAAAAATTAAGATACCAATAACCATTCAAATTATAGTACCATCATGATTAATCCTCCTTTTGTAAATTTTTTTGGTAGCATAGTAGAAAGCAAAATCAGTCAATGGGTAAAAATCAAGGAAAGAGGGTAATAGGATTAGCAATGTTAGAGCAAACAAGATTTAGAATAAAGTACTCAATAATAGATCATTGCATGAATTTGAAGCATCTAATAGAGAGGATATGGAATGGAAAAAGAAAATTTTATTATTGTTTGATGGACTTTAAAAAGGCTTTTGACAAAGTACCTAGAGATAAATTATAGGAAAGAATGGAAGAAATTGGCATACCAACCAAATACAAAGAAGTTTTACATAGACTTTATGAGAAGGTGGTAGCAAAAATAAAAAACTTAGGACTATTACAGTATTTTGGGAGTGATATTAGGGTGAATAGGGTTGTCCATTATCACTTGCTTTTTTAAGATTTTATACTAAATAATTGGAGGAATGTGTAGAAAGGATGGGATGAGATGGAATACAATTGACTAGTTATGTAATGAAACTTTACTCTATGTTGATGATCTCATCTTGATTGGTAAGGCACTTGGAAGTTTAAAATAACATATAAAGTCTTTTGAGTTTTTTTTTTATATAAAGAATATGGGATGCAAGTAAACACTAGCAATATTAAAATTATGGTCTTCTCTACTTGGAGAGAGCAAAAGCAACCATATACTTGATTTGAAGGAAGTCCTTTAGAGGTAGTAACAAAATATAAATACCTTGTGTTAGATTTTTAAAGCAATTTCAACTAGGAAATATGTAGGATGAAACAAATAGAAGTAGTATGGAGGGAACTCTATTAATTGCTAAATAGGGGCAACAAAATAAAACTAGGAGATTAAAAAACCTTTAGGGTCCTTTTTAGATTATTAGTTATTATAGTGGTGCTATATGGGTGTGAGGTGTGGGCTAAAAACACTTCATATTTAAATGGAGATAAATAGAAATAATTTAAGAGTGATTGATTACAAATAATTTCATAATAAAAAAATCACTACTATATGAGATTTTACTTGTTGAAATGTGGACTTTACTACTAGATGTAGAAGTTATGGTAAGACTATTGGGATACCTCAGGAAAATAAACAATGGAAGATAGCAGGCTAAAAAAGTAGGTGATCAAAGAAATACCAAATAGAAGAAAAGACACATGGATGAAACAAAACAACAAATGGATAGAAAAATGGAATATTAGATTTCATGAGGTCTTAAACTCCAACAAAGAATTTAATAATATGTGAGGGAAAAATTCATACTTGTCATGTGGACTTAAAATTTGGGAAGGAGAAAATGCTTATAGCCCAACTAAGATCCAATTCACACCATCTCAGATACAATACTAGAGATGGACAATATCTCTAGAGGCATGGTTAGAATGATGTGTCTTTTGCACAACAAGAGTAATAGAAACTAGAAAATATTTTGTCATGGAATATGAAGACTACAAAGGCATATAGATTGCATATGAGGAAACTTTAAAAGTAAACTCACTAATGGAACTTTTTGAATAATTGAGAATAAAAAAAAAAAAGGAAAACTTATCATCAAGATCAATAATAGAAAAAACACATTAAAATATATGATAAGAGGATATTGAGTTTTTTTGACTTTGTTGAACAATTTTTCTTAGATGTTAAACTTTGAAACTCTAAATAAGAGGTCTAAGGTTTGAATCCAAAAGGGAGTAGGGTTTAATTTGTACCCCATATTGTATTAAAGCTCTTGATCTCATAGACTATTTTGGTCTCATGGATGTAATTAAAATTATTTCATTTAATTTCTTATATATTTAAATTAAAAAAAAAAAATTAAAATGTGAAACAAATACTCCACCTATTCCTCATAGAGGAAGTTATTTACCCAATATATATTTATCTAATAAAACTTTGGATATTAAAGTATAGTGTATAATATAGGGCAGTCATTCAGTGTACTTCATCACCATCATAAACTTAAAAATTTGAAAGAGGCAATAAATGTCTTCGTCAATAAATTCATCTTCTAGGGGTATAAAGAATTTGATTTTTCAACTTGGTCTAGATGGTGCCACCAATTTTGTTCTCTACAAGGTTAAGATTTTTGAGGGTCTTCACTCACCTATTAAATCCTTTGTCTTTTTAAAATCCTCCACAAAACCTATTGCAAAAATGGAAGTCTTAGCATATTTGTCTATATTCCAAGCAACCAGAAGAGTTTTCAAAAGAAACTTTGAAGCAAGTAAACACTTATATTTTCCTCTCTTATTACTAATCCAATTTATCCATGATAGTCCTAAATTGTGAATTTGATTGATAGAATTTGACCTAAACTTAGATGTCCTTGATTTCATTTAGGCAATAAATCCTTGAGTCTAATGCGCTTGTAGTTCAAATCAAGAAAATAAAAAGTAAAAAATCCATAACCATCGTCATTAATGAAATTATAAGACAATGCAAGGGCATGTGATTAATTGGTTTTTCATCTTTGCATTTTGAAGATCCTTGTAGCATTTATTTTCTAAAGTTGTTCTCCTAGAATCCTCTAATTAGCCATAAACTATTTGAATGTCTTAACCTTTGTCAATCCTTATTTAAGCCAATTTTATTTAAAAGGAAATAGAAGGTGGTTTGGATATGTTGTAAATATTCATAATAATACTCTATGGCCTTGGATTCTATCATCTTAATTTTTTAATGCTTATAGTGTTGTGTAAAACAAGGAGATGATGAAAGCAAAGAATGAAAGGAGTTTTTAATTATTATTTTAAAATTTAGGAAAATTTATATTCTTATCAATTATAAACCTCTTCCTCTATTTGCCTTAGCTTGGACAAAGTCTGCTACTTTTTTTTCCTTTGATTGGTTAAGAAAGCTTTATAAGACCTCAAAATTCATTTATAATAAAAATTGGAGAAGCAAAAATGTAGGTATCTTCCCACAAGTCACCAAAATTTCATCCATTCTTATCCCATATAAGCTAAGATGTAACAAAGTCTACTACTAATTTGATGACAATCTATTGACTTGGATGATCCATTCACCATCTCCCTAAGTGAAGATTAGTTTATCTCCTTAATGCAAGCACATTTACTTTGAAACAAAATGTTCCATAAGCTTTTTTTCCCTGCAAACCTACCAACAAAGTTTGGCATCAAGAGTTGTTTTTCATTAGGCTTCCATTTCAAAGGTTCCCTTATATTCATCCATTAGGTATGAACATATTTTTCCACTATTAAAGAGTGGATTGTTTTGTTGGTTTATTGTGCCATCATATAAGGAAATATGAGTTGAATAATGGTGGCCTAGATTTTGAAAATAATATATACATCTATGTAGGCTTTGAATAAATTTCAAGGTCTCATAGAGCTAATTCATAATGAATTATCCATCATGTATTTTCTTTAACTCTCCTATATTTTACCAGTAAAAAGTGGAAGACCCACACAAAGAACTTTGGTTGAACCTTAGGATATTATATAAACTTGATAGTTAAATGCATGTGGAAAGCCCCATTGAATATCTCTCTCTAATTAGGTTGATTGTTGGGTTTATTATGGAAACATGTTTAAAACAATTTAATTACAAATGTTAAGAGAAAAAGTAAAGTAATGTTAAAAAACATGACTTATAATATTTATTTTACATTTTAATACATACAAACCAAAGAAATATATATTGTTTTGATGCATTGTAAAGTTAGTATAGTCTTTTAAACAATATCATCTATAATATAATTGTTATGAAATGTTATTGTTGATTTATTTTTAGACATATTAAATACAAGTTCCAATATCCCACGATCTTAAAAAAACTCAAATATTAGAGCATAAATTATATAAAGACTTATTCATAGAATAATATCAATATCAATGAACATAACATTCATGAATAATAACAATATAACAAAATGAACAAACTCATTATATTATTGATGAATCAAATATACAACATCTCTGTGATTTTTTCTTTAATATTTCTTAGATAAAATACATGGAGCTTTATCTTCATGATATAACATTCGAAGGTAACTCTTAAATACTTGACTATTTCTATCCTCACACATCCAAGAGATGCATCCTTTCATATTCCACACATAAGACAAAGCTCTCATGTCCCTTCACTTTATGTATTGCTACTTGTATACATGACTCCTCAGTTTCTATACACTTGCAAACTTTATTATATGATACTTACAAACTCTTACATTCTACACACTTGCACACTTCACTATATGATACATGCACACATCCTACACATAGACATTTAATTTAAGGGAAATATAAGTCACACCTAATCTAATGATTCACACACTATACTAATATTTACAATGGTACCATGGGGTTACATTAGCATGAACCAAATAATGTAATATTCTCCAACACCTCCTTGTATTACATTATTTTGTTATTAAATAATTTAGTCTTCAATATTCATATTTCCATGAGTTTGCAAAAGATAAGGTAGCTAAGGTGTCGGTCGTTGCCGAAAATGCACCCTTATAATTTCCCCCCTTCTTGTTGCAAAACATGTTGTAATTAATTTCTGAAAGAAGTATGACTAAGGTGTCGGTCCTTGCCGAAAATGCACCCTTATAAGTCTTCTTCCCTTTTTACAAAAAAATGTGAAGAAAAGAAAGTATATCCCCCATTAATTGCAAAAGATGTGCAACTTAAGAAGCTTTGAGAAGGATGTTACAAATATTGCCTCCTAGGAAATTTTACACCAGAAAATTCCCTCCTTTTGTTTTAAGGACTTCAAACAATGAGAATTTGCTATTTATGAAGCCTAAAAAGAGGTACAATCACCCCTTTATTACAAGTACTTCAAACAAAAACTTATGCTATTTATGAAGCCTAAAAGAGGAGAGAGAGGAAATGGTGCTTTTCCCAAGGTGACAAATGTGTTTTCCCTCTATAATACTGTTTGAGTCATGAGCACTCTGTGTCCTCTCTTTGAACCAGATTCAGAATCAGAATGAGACACTTCACTAGAAACATGGCTTTTGTGATGTGCCTTTGCCATTTTAGTTTTGCTTGTTTTGAAACCAACACTGAATGGTGTCATGGTTGTCATTTTACAATTTGTGCAAAACTATGTTGTCTAGGCAATTTTATCAAAAAGTTCACCAAACCATCCTTCCTTATTGCAAGTAATTCAAGCATGGTTGCTATTATGAAGTCTAAAAGAAAAGGTATAGTTTTGATGACTTCTACTTTTATGGTTGCCTTTACAATTTTTCTTTTCCTCTTGTCAAAAATCTGTGTTTTGAAGGAATAAAGGAATTATCCCCCTTAGTGCAAAAGAATTGTCACTTTCAAGGTTCCTTTATTTTAAAAATCTTGTTCTTTCTTTCACTCTCAAGATATATTTAATGGCACCTGCCTGAAAACTCTCTTGAAGAGAGATAATCAGTTGGAGGAAATTAAGCCAAACAAATAAGATATGAAAGATAATTCACTCAAAAAGATATTTAATGAAACCTGCCTGAAAATCCTCTTGAAGAGGGATAATAAGTTTGAGGAAATTAAGCCAAAAAAATAGAGTGAATTAGGGGTTTTTGTTTGTAGGATTGGCTTTAAATATGTGCAATGGTTAACACAAATTTGTTAGTGAAATTTTTGGGTATTGAGAGTTCTTGATTCTATGAATTATAATTGCAAAAGAAATAATGCAATAATCAAACAATAATACCTACAAAATTCTTATCACCTAGGTGTCGGATGCAACCGAAAATGCACCTAATTTGCCAATGAAGATGTCGAGTAAAATCGAAAATGCACCTTTTAATTTTTGCAACAAAATATGAATGTGTGTTGTGCAAAAAAATTGATATATTTTTGTCTCCTCCTTGTCTTACAATTTTGCAAAAAATAGAATCACAAATGTGTCTTCTATCCCCCCTTAATTTTTACAA
Source organism: Wollemia nobilis (assembly GCA_028583015.1). NCBI lineage: Eukaryota > Viridiplantae > Streptophyta > Pinopsida > Araucariales > Araucariaceae > Wollemia > Wollemia nobilis. The sequence continues at coordinate 1,822,082 of JAQPPZ010001539.1, forward strand.
AATGAAGAAATCGAGCATTCCTTTCAAGACAAGTTGACACACGACCCGCGTTTGAAAGGCTTCTAGACCAGTCGACACACGACTTGGTTTATGTCTTCAACATTTGAAAAATAGGTTGAGCATTAGGATCAAAAGAGGTTCAAAATTTTTCCCAAGGTTACAACAAAAAAATTGCAATTTTATGTCTTATATCCCCTTTTTGAAGGAGAAAACAAAAGAAAATGTTTGGTTTTGTTGCAAAAAAAATGACATTTGTCCTTGCCCAATTTTTAAATATTTTGGTTTTGCAATAGAATATGGAGTTCCTATGTCTCTTTATCTCCAAAAAAAATGTTGAAGAAAACTATAGGACTTTGAGGAGGTATTGCAAAAAAAATGTTGAAGAAATTCTTTGTTTTGAAAAAAAAAATACTTGATCTTTTTGTCTCTTTATCTCCAAGTTTTGAAGAAAACTAAAGAAATTGTATGGCTTTATTTTGTAAAATATTGTCTGGAGATAGCAAATGTCTAAGTTTTAATACTAAAAAAAGATATTTAATGATAAACAAATTTATATAATAAAGGTTTTTGGAAAAAATATCATCTAAAAACATGTAAAAATGATTTAATTTAGCCAAAATACACTAAATTATATAAAAAATAATAATTTTTTTTTAAAGCAAAAAATTAACCTTAGACATTATGAAAAATTGCACCTTTGATTCTTTGTCGCTCGCAAAGAAAAAAAATGGCGCTGGGCTTCGATCGCAAGACCTAGTGCTGCCAAGGCATTGGTCTTGGCCACTGCAGTCTTGGGGAAGCTTTGAAAGTCGTCCCGTAGTCGTGGTAATTAAAGCCTAAGAGCCTTTTGAATAGGCTCTATGGGATTTACCCCGCAGGCATCCGATGTTGGATTCTTTAGGCCTTTATAGGCCTAAGCGTGTTCAATTAAACGGATGATTGGCTTAGGTCAATCACTACACTCCTTTGTCGTTGATGTTCTGCCACACTGCTCCGTTTGTCCAACCATATTTTGCCACGTGTCATTCAATCCATGAAAAAACAAAATTTTCTATGCCACCGTGTAACCCAGCTGTCTTGCCCCTTTAGCGTCCATCGCCATGTGTCACCATGTGGTTGGCTCTCTCTCCAAGCATTAGCAGTCCGCCCTCGCCATGTGTCACGTCGATGTGGGTGCCACCTATCTTGCTTAGTAGGTTTAGGGGTCAAGTATCTAAGGTCTAGGTGGTCATGAGGTGGCACTGTACCACGTGTATAATTTTGGGTCATCGATGGTGGTCTATCTGCTGAGAGGGTTCTCCTACCCTCCTGGATCACCTAGTTGACGACAGCCACGTGGGAGTGTGAGGGTGCTCCTACACTCCACACAATCCTGTTGGTTGGTCTATGGGGGTGCAAGCCCGATTGGCCAATATTGGCCACGAGAATGCAGTCTTGGTAGGTCTGTGGCCTGTCAAGTCATGGATCCTTGTGATCGGGTTGGCGTCGATCACAACCGATCGCAGCCGATCAGTCTATGTGTGATTGATCATTTTTGATCGACTAGATCCATCTCAGATGAGGGGCCTGGCTGGTCAGTTTGACCTGGCCAGTATTGCTCCTCGGATGGGCACAGATCATGCCATATTTGCTCACCTACCGAGGTGGGGTTTGGTGGCCAAATGTTGTCACCTGCTCTCCCTCCGGGCGGGCAAAAAAATATGGCTTTGATGCCAATGTGACAAATAGGAGCACAAATTGATAACCAAAATATTATGATTTTAACATTGACATGAATTTAGAAAATGTCATAGCTAATATAGGTTACAAAATAGGAATAATAACAACTACTCCTGCATCTACGCTAACTAACACGCCATAGAAGGTAGAGTGTTAGGTTTAGGATTCTTAACCTAGGATATTTAGTAACTTACCATTAGATATTTGGAACAATAAATATCTACATGGTAGAAAGTAGAAAAGTAAATACCAATGGTAAAAAGTAACAAACTATTTTTTACCATGTGGTAAATAAAATCTACCTAATGTAGGAAATGGGGTAAATATCCCAAATGATGAAATATTACTCTAATAGAAATAATTTCCATATCCATTCCTTTCTTGAACCTTGTATTGTGAAGTTCTATTTTCATAATCATTATGACCATGACTTCCGAATTGTGTGGCTCTAAAACCAAAACCATGTTGCTCATTATCTTTGCACTGAGAATCTCGATGACCAATCCTGTTGCATAAGAAGCAATATCCCTGAAAACCATACCTTCTTCCTTTGAAGTTTCTTCTAGCAAAATCAAACTTCTTTGATCCATGGATCCTGCAATGTATAGCCCTGTGTCCAAATTTATTACAAGAAAAATAATGTCCTTGAAAAGCCCTTTGTTCATGCCTTGATTCCTCATAACTTTCTTGACCATTATCCTTATGATCATTTTCAACTTATGCATTGCATCCTTGAACCTTCTTTGTAGTATCTAAATCCTCTTCCTTAGTTTCTTCCTTGCTTTCCTCTTCAAGAATTTATTTTCCTTTTGAACTTGATTCACCTATCTCAAAACAAGATCCAAACTGAATATTAGGAGCCATAGGAACTTTGGAACTTTCTTCATAAAACTTAGGTGCTTCCTTGCTTTCATTTGTTAGAACTTCCTTTCCTTTTGAGTGTGATTCACCAAACTTGAAATATGAGACCTTTGGTGATTTGGGACTTTCAACTTCTTTCTCTTCATTTGTGTTAAATAGCAAATTGGCACACATCTCTATAGCCTCTGAAATGCAAGTATCCATTTCTAGTTCTTATTTTTCTTTGGGAACCGGTTCTTCCTTATAGATTTCTTAAACAAAGCCTCTTGATAAAAATATAGGTCCCTGTGTGCTTAGTTTTGATTTCCCTTCTTCGTAACCAAGATCTGTATTTATAAATGGATCTCATTGAAAATCCAAAAAAATATCCAGAGTTTTTGAATTCCTTTGAAATCGGGCTAACTCATTTTTGTAGGTCCCCAAATATTTCTGATCTTCTTCTTCTAACTGATTACATCTTTATTTCTTCTCCTTCAATTGCTTAGAAATAGTGATGCCAAGCTCTTTTGTTTCTTGAAGCTCTTTTTCCAAATCTTGAATGTGTTTATTAAGCATCATTTTGACCTTTTCATTTTCATGAACCTTATTTTCAAGCCTTTTGATTTTCCTTTCCAATATCCTAATTTTATTCTCTTGTTTTGTGGATTCCTCTTCTTCATCATCACTGCTACTGGAATTATCACTAGAACTGCAGCTAGAACTATTACTAGAACTGCTACTTTCTTTTTCAAAAAATAAACTTTCCTTGTTGCAATTGTTGTAGTATGTGCAATCATCATCTGTATGCCCAAAATATCTGCATATGAAGCATTTTAGTATTCTTAGACCCTTCTTGTACCTATTTTCTTTCTCAATGGCTATGTCAAGCTCTTCATGTCTTTCTTCGATAGATATATCCTCTTCTTTAACTTCAATATGTAGGAATAGGTGTTCTTGCCTTTATTCACTTATTCCAAAGAATGTACATTATTTTTCATTTGACTGGTCTTTATTGCTGTGAACTGAACCATCACTTGCTTCTTCAATTTAGAAATTTTTCTTTGTCTTACAAAAAAATTTCTTCTTCTCATACCTTTTTTTCTTGTATCTATCATATTTGTCATGCTTATGATTTCCATCTTCTTTTCTTTTGTGACCCTGCTTTTCATCATCACTATTTTCTTCATGTGGACACCTGTGTGCATAGTGACCAAAATCACCACACTTGTAGCAATTGAATTTCTTCATATCCCTGTTATTTATTAAGTATTTTTCCTTTTGATGAAGTTAGCTTCCTCATCATTATCTGAATATTTATCTATATTTGGATATTTTCCTTTGTTTTTATCTGAAGCCTTGAATGCAATATATTTAATTGGAACCTGATTCTTACTCACCCCCATCTCATAAGCTGTGAGAGTTCCTTGTAGTTCTTCCATTGTTAGCTTGTTGATATCCATTGTTTCTTCTATTGCTAAAACCTTTGCATCATACTTCATGGAAAGTGATCTCAAAACCTTTTGAGTCACTTCTGATTATTTCATCTCAAATCCTAGGCTTCTCGTGGTGTTAGTAATCTCATGAACTCAAAGTAAAAACTTTGCAATATATGTAGAATCTTCCTTCTTCAATTACTCAAATATTTTTCTATGAGTTTTTAGTTTTGCCTACTTTACCTTGGAATATCCTTCATAAGTATTTTGTAACTTGGTCTACATTTCATTAGCTAAATTACATACCATGACCTTTTCAAAATATGCTTCACGTAGCCCACTCAAAATACAATTCATTGCCCTTGCATTGATCTCAACCAATTTCCTAATAGTCTTATCTGCCTCGAGATCACCTTCAATATTATACTCTTTTTCAACCATTTTCCATACCTCATATCCTTGTGATATCAAGTAGTTCTTCATTATCATGCTCCCGAAAGCATAATTGTTATCGTCAAAAAATGGATCCTTATTTGTAGATAATCCATTCTGTGAAGCCATGTGTTCTTATAGAATCTACCCTCAAGCTGTTAGCATTTATGAAGGAAACCGCTTTGATACCAATTAAAGAACATAATCTTATACTGAGAGGGGGGGTGAACAATATAGCACCCTCTTTTTAATTTCTTTTCAAAACAATATCAATTAGTGTCCTTAATTGCAATAACCAAATATAGTAGTGTGCATTAATGATAAAGATAACAATAGTAAACAAGTACACAAATCACCACACACAATTGAGACATAAGATTTAATATGGTTCCCCCAATGTGGGGTACTCCACAAGATAATATCCTTATAATATTTCACATAGAAATAAGGATCATTATCCCAATACAAATTATTACTTTGATCTTCTCAAATCTAGGCAGTACATCAATCTGCTCAGGTAGGCAATCCACTGATTTGCTTTAGCAAGCTCACCAAGAACTTGCCCAAATCTGCTCTAGCAACCAAGAACTTTCCCAAAATTTGTTCTAGCAAGCTCACCAAGAACTTTCCCAAAATATGTTCTAGCAAGCTCACCAAGAACTTTCTCAAAACTGCTTCAACAAGCTCACCAAGAACTTGCCCAAAATCTTCTCAACAAGCTCACCAAGAACTTGCTCAAAATCTGCTAAATAAGCTCACCAAGAACTTGCTCAAATCTGCTCAACAATCTCACTAAGAACTTGCTCAAAATATGCTTAACAAGCTCACTAAGAACTTTCTCAAATATACTCAACAAGCTCACTAAGAACTTGCTCAAAATATGCTCAACAAGCTCACCAAGAACTTGCTCAAATCTGCTCAACAAGCTCACTAAGAACTTGCTCAAAATATGCTCAACAAGCTCACCAAGAACTTGCTAAAATCTGCTCAGCAAGCTCACTAAGAACTTGCTAAAAATCTGCTCAACAAGCTCACCAAGAACTTGCTAAAATCTGCTCAACAAGCTCACTAAGAACTTGCTCAAAATTTTCTCAACAAGCTCACCAAGAACTTGCTCAAATATGCTCAACAAGCTCACTAAGAACTTGCTCAAAATCTGCTCAACAAGCTCACTAAGAACTTGCTCAAAATCTACTCAACAAGATCACAAATAACTTACTCAAATCTTCTCAACAAGCTCACTAAGAACTTGCTCAAAATTTGCTCAACAAGCTCACAAAGAACTTGCTCAAAATCTGCTCAACAAGCTCACTAAGAACTTGCTCAAAATTTTCTCAACAAGCTCACAAAAAACTTGCTCAAATGTTGTTCCAAATCTATCCCAAAATTCTTCTCAAAGTCTCAATCAATCATCCATAAAAACTGCCACAAATCTGTCCATAAATTTATCCCAAAAGACTTCTCAAAGGCTCAACCAATCATTCCCAAGTAGCACTCAAATATCATCCACAAATCTATGAAGGCAAGGCTCAATGATGAATTCAACAATGAATGACAATGCACTCTACAATGGATGACAACAATGATCCACAATGATCTCAACTCAAATCAATATCAACTCAACTCAAGTATTATAGAAGCATAAAGAGAATTGTTAGAGACTCAATATGTTCTAATCTCAAATCTCGATCTTAACTCAAATCAAAATTATAGAATTGTTTGTTTCATGGAACTTGAATAATCACCTCACACAATCACTTGACTAGGCTCAGTCAACTCAACTCAACCAATCACCACAAGGGACAACTCTTTCTCACAAAACCCTAGTCCATGCATGTATCAACCAACTCAAATGTTTCCAACAATGCTCAACCACAAATCTCACATAACAATGATACTCATGTTATTTTCTAACTCAATTTCTTTTGTATAACCAATGGGCTTCAACAACTATGCTTATAAAACAAGGTTTAAACACAACTCTCAAACCAAAAAATCTTGAAGCATTCAACCAACTACTTTTGAAAAGGAAACCACTATCAATCCTTTTCTCTCGAATGATATTTCAAAAATCAACCACCATAAACGAAGTCAATGAAGAATATTGCTCATACCTTTTGATGATTTATTGGATGTCCACTAAATCTACCACACTCAACATTATTTTTCAACTTTTGACAAGGGTTAGAGATCATGATTAATATCACAACAATAAGATACAACATGTCCCCTCATGAAATAATTAATCACCCTTGAAAAAGAACAAAACAACCTTCACTTTTGAAACCCTTTATAAAAATAGAAATATCTCTTTACATACACCTTATTTCTCACACTAAGCAAGTTAATCAAATAGCCCTTGAAATAAGCTTTCCAACGATATATAATATGATATACTTTCAAAAAGAGAAACACTAGAAATCTTTCTTTTTTCTAAACATGCATCACAACCCTTATTCCTCCTAGGGCAACTTTAGAAAAATAAAATATATTAAAAAAATTATTAAATTTCCTCTGTCCTTAACGGGATTCGATCATGTGATGTCTCCTTGCTCAACGCTTTAACCACAACCAGCCTGTCATTGGACCACATGCCCTCACGTGTCCAAAGGGACACGAACAAAAACTTATATCATAAACTTCTGCACCCTTTGAAAAACTTAGTAGCGCTTCGAGCGCTTCAACAAAGCAAATAACCACGGTGGGACTCAATTGAAGTACCTCCTACATAACACACAGTGCATGAACCGTTAGGCCAAAGATGCCTATGCATCTTATTAAACCCCGTGAATGATTTTTCAATAGACCAAAGTCACACTTCTCTCTCTTTTTGCAATTCGTTCCCCAATCGAAGGCATTCGAAAAATAAGCGCTGGAGGTCATAAAGTCTAAGATTTTGTTGGCATATATATATGCATTTCCTATTTATTTAGACGTCGGCACTATAAATTAATATAGCCTTTCCTCCTTTCTTTAGTCGGCTCTAAAATTAATATATTTAATTTTAAAATTAAAATTTAAATTTTAAATAATTTAAAATTTAAACTAAATATTTAAAAATAAATATCTCCATCACCGGTGAACGTTTTTTGATCAAATGAAAATCCAATATGGGTTTTAAGAAAAACCCATTTCAAATCTACCATCCATGGTTTTAAATAAAACCTTTTATTTTATCTGCTTGATTTTCACAAAAACCCTGTATATATCCATGCTCTCCAAAATATCATAAATGCTTATTTATGAAATTCTTTGGCCACCAAAACTCAATGTGATCCATGTGACATCAATGATCCATGTGACATCAATGACAACATAAAATAACTCAAATTACCAACAAATCCCTCTCTCAGACCTAGCTCCTAGTCACCAAATGACCAACCATTTAATCTACACTAGTCAAAGGTCAACAACAAGATCTAATTTTGATTACTTATCAAATCGAACTCTACTCCATTATTACAAGGAATTAAGCCATTCCTTCACTCAAATCATTAGTACAAATTGTGGGTGCACAAGAACCCCATAATTCTTATGCTCCACACCATGAGTTGATCCCTTTAACTCACATTTCAAGAACAATGAGGGAATCCCCATAAATTCCCTTGGGTGAACTCCATGTTCATCCTCCTAAAGATAACCTCTATCTTTTAATCCACACTCAAGGAACATCTTTCCTCCAAGAGTCTAATGTATTCTTCCATCCAAAGAAAAATATGCATAACAACTCCAAATTATCCAAATAGAACAATTTGAAAACCACATCATTTGATTGAAATAATTTAAAGATAAATTAACTTTTAATTGTATTATATCCTAAAATAAATTCAAAGGAAAGAGAATTGATTCTATAAATTTATTTATAAGGATTCAAAATTATAAGCAAGTAATACATAAATAACCATTCATTTCCAATGCATAATAAAATTCCTTCAAAAACAAAAGCAAATAAGGTGGTATAATCCAACCTTGAACTCCAAATGCTCATTCCATTCAATCTTCCAAGCTCTACACTTTGGCTAAGTCCTTCTAGCCTCCTTCTAGCCTTCTCCTCATGCTAGCCTCCTAGTGTCTTGCTCCTCATGCTTATCCAAGAATCCCTCTCATACTCCCAAGGTTGCCTTCCCTAAATGCCTCTACCAGAATACAAACTTTCCCTAAAACTCATTGCTCTCACAAAGATTTCTGGTTTTTGATCCACAAAAGTGGAGAGCATACTCCCTAAGCAATGGAGAAAAAATAAGGAAAATCCCCCTTCAAATCATTGCTCTCACATGCTAGCTTCCAAGTCCTCCCCATGCTTTCCTTAGCCTAGTCTTCTCCTTGTGTTTTCTTTTTCCAACTAAGCCCTTCTATGCTTATTTATAGGCCTTCTTGAAAGATGCCTTTATTAAACTATTAATTTCTCCCTTTATGAGTCATAAAGATGAGTTAATATTAAATGATAGAAAGATCCTCCATTATGGCCCCCTTTTACTCTCCTCCCTTAATTTGGAGAAGGTTACCATCAAAAGGGTTTATACCTCCTATTTTAATAATGCTTTAATTAAGATTCCCATTCTTCACTCTTGGTTTGAAAATGGGTCTATTTTGAAAAGCATTATTTAATTCCTAAGGAAATATGTCCAAATCCATTAGTCATTCTCTAATTTTGGTTCCTTTGCTAAATTTAAAAGGACTACTATTGAAATAGTAAGATGCCTTAATTTAATCAATATTATATGATCATTAGCAAAGATACCAATCATCCTCTCTTAATTTGGAGGATGTCCAAATCCATTAGCCATTCCCCAATTTTAGGCTATTTGCTAAATATAAAAGGACTACTATTGAAATAGTAAGATGCCTTAATTTAATCAATATTAAATTCCCATTAGCAAAGATGCCAATCCTCCTCCCTTCATTTGGAGGAGGGGTCAATTTGGTAAACTATTATTTTATTCCAAGGGGAAGATGCTCTTTCTCCTCCCTTGGTTTGGAAGAGGTCTTTATCACCCAATTCCAACTCAATTTCCTATTTTACAAAAATAGGTTAAATAATCAAATCACCAAATTAAAGCTTAATTAATCTAAGATTAATTCCACATTAATCTATCTTAGATTAAACAAGATAAATTCATTTAACACTAAAATGAATTTTAATTAAAGCTAATAATTAATATTAAATCATCTAATTAAATCTAATCATAATTAATTAATTAAACTTGTAATTAATATTAAATCATAATTAAGACCATTATGGATCTTCATCCATATTTTTCTTCTTTCTCATCCTTAGTGGTGACTCCCTCATCCACTCTATTTGAAGGATTCATATTCCTACAACCATGCAAACTATCAACAATACCATATTCTTAAATAAACCAATCATACATTACAAATAATCAACTTAATGTCATTTAATCTATCTTCAAAACAACATAACAATTCATAAGTCCATCATATAAAAAAGCTTGCCAAGGGAGGGTCATGACATACTACCCCCCTTAAAATAAACACAATCCTCTATGTTTGCCTGCAATACAAAGCATATATGAACATAGGTTTTCATAACCTCATTTTTCCACAAGTGGCACATTGTTCAACATTGTTTTGTTTTATTTTCATAGAGATGATATAAAATCATATTTCCATAATAGTTTAGACACAACAAGTCTAAATGCAACTAGGTTTATCAAAATCTCTCACAAAGGAGTTCCAACCTATGACTTGATACCCCTTATCATGAGTTAACCTCATAGAAAATTGATGCCATCAAAAACAAAAAAATATAATTTCATAAATCTCACTTCAAGATATCCATAAACTTATATACTTGTGGTGCAGCGGTAAATGCCCTGGGTGCTGGTAGAGGCCGACCCAGGTTCCATTCCCCTTGTCTCCATCTTACAGATAAATGGTATAGTTAGGAATGTCCTATGTGCTGGTAGAGGCCGACAAGGCTCCATTCCTCCTATGCCCAAACTATTGAAAGTGGCACCTCGAAAGGGGTGTTTTCCACTATAAATTAGTTTTTATCTGCTTGTTGTGGTGTAGTGGTAAATACCCTAGGTGCTGGTAGAGGCCGACCTAGGTTCCATTCCCCTTGTCTCCATCCTACAGATATATGGTATAGTTAGGAATGTCCTATGTGTTGGTAGAGGCCTAAAAGGATCCATTCCTCCTATGCCCAACTTGTTGAAAGTGGCACCCCTAAGGGGTGTTTTCCACTATAAATTATTTTTAGCTACTAATATCAAAGCAAGAATTTGGAGGTTGTGGGAGGGACATTTTTCGCAGGACTGCCCAAACTATCAAACTCGTTTCGGCCATATCTCACTCATCCGGACTCGTATTGAGCTAAAATTTTGAGGGTAGATGCCTGAAAAACCCTAGAACATCTCCACCAATTTTCATATCATTTGGAGCAACATAGATCCTAGCGCATCCCTATGTGTGAACGAGATATTTGGCAAGCGGCTATGTGAGGGTTTCATCTGGGTTGAGTGCAAGAAGCTCCAGAGGTTGGTTTTTAGGGCCTTCGGGCCCTAGCGGCCAATATTTTTGTGGTTTATGCTCAATATTTTAGCAAGAAATGTTGTAGGGGATCCAATATGGGTTAGAAATTTGTCTTTCAACAGATCATACTGTGAACTTGAGTGACAATGGCTTCCAATTTGTTGCACAAAAGAAAAGTGAAAACCATACCTTTCCACGGTGTCTAGGGCAAGGATTAAAGAGATCACAAAACAAGTTTCAAGTAGTTGATCAAAAAATGGCTCATATCTCAAGTGAATCTAGTGCTAAGGTGCACCCACAAAATAATTCTACTGTGAAAACCCCTATCAAGGGTAAGAATTTTGAAGACTCAGCCCCAAAAATGAATTTTAGGGATGCCCTCCATGGTGGACAGACCTCACCCAATGCTAATATCAATCTTAGGGCTTCCCATAAACCTCTAAGAATGCCTAAGATTGATCCCAGGAAAACGGAGTCGGGATGTCTTAAAGCAACCGATGGAACTCCTATTGTTAAGCTTGATATGGGTAACATTCAGACCGGCATTGAAGATTTGGAAAAAAGAGGACTAATTTTTCGGTTCGTGGGTTTTCGTTCGAGTCTATCTCGCTTTCAAAGTCTCGGGTCGTAAAAAGTCGGAAAACTAAAGGTGAGTTACAAATCTCTATTTATCCAAATGGTTATTTTCTTGTTTTATTTGCTAATAATGAAGATAGAGAGAAAACTTTTCAAGGGGGTCCTTGGTTTTTTGGAAGGGCAGGGCTTTTCATGAAGCCCCGGCATACTAAATTTAAAGCCGAAGAAGAGATGCCTTCTATAGCTCCCGTGTGGGTTAGACTCTTTGGCCTCCCTATTGAATTTTGGAATCCTACTATTTTTTCTTCAATTGGAAACTCTTTAGGAACTTTTATGATGACTCGCTGATTGTACTCAAAATTTTGAACATATTATTTATGCTCGGATTTGTGTTTTAATGGATTTTGACAAACCCCTACCTAAAAAGATCACATTACAAATTGGGGAAGACACTTGGGAGCAAGTAGTGGACTATGAGAACATTCCTTTTCGTTGTAGAATTTGCCATGAATATGGTCATTTGGCCAGTGCTTGCCCAAATAAAATTCCTGATCAAAAGAAAGAAGATATAAACTCAATAGGTTTCCAAATACCTAAGAAGAAGAACACTCAGAAAAAACTAGTTATGAAGGATCAATCAAAGTCATCTGCTAATATGTTTGAAATCCTTTCCACAAATGATGTCCCAAGTGAGGAAGAGGAAATAATGGAAACTGAAATCTTAGAAACACAATTTAAATATGAAGGGAAGAACTCAGAGACAAACCAACAAATCAAAGGTTTTCAACAGAAAAAAAGGGAGAAAATTTACACAAGAAAAACAATCTTTCAAATGTCAAAACTTCAAATAATGCAGGTCCCAATATAGACTCCGTTGAACCATCTAGTAAAATTTTGGCTGTGTACGAGCATTCTTCAAGGTTAGAAGCCATCTTAGATTCAATTGGAATAAGTCAAGAAACAGGAAAAAAAAATTGAAGATGGATTCTAATAAAAAATAGGTCGCAAGACCAATCAATATCATATGGTAAAAGAAGGTGAAAAGCTTGTAGAGGAAGGTAAGATTAATGCCCTTCCCAACTTTTTTAGCCCTGGTATTAATGAAGATCATCACTTGGAATATTAGAGGACTCAAAGGGAGTCTTTCAAAACAAAATGAAATTAGAAGAATGATTCAGATAAATCATCCACATCTTGTTTTCCTTCAAGAAACAAAGATGTCAATGGAGGATATGGACTCAATTGCCAGTAAAATTTGGCCAGCTGGAAAAGTGGTTTCCCTTAGTTCCCAAGGGACTTCTGGTGGCATTGCTTGTCTTTGGGACCCAAAAGAGGTAGTTATTCACCATATGGTTGGCAGTTGGGGTTTGTTGGCTATAGCTATTCAAAGTAGACATTCCAACCAAATTATGCTCTACATTACTATTTATGCTCCGACTTCTTTGGAGGAAAAAAGAAGACAATGGAAGGATATTACTCATATTATCTCTCATTTTCCTGAAGCTTGGATCTTGATCGGAGGAGATTTCAATACCATCCTCTCTCTGGATGAGAAAAGGGGGGGAAATAGAAATTTGGACAAAAGCACTCTCATGAGCGAATATATTCAACCTCCATCTTGTGGATATCCAACTGAGATAATGGCCTTATGACTTGGTCTAATAGAAGGCAAGGCTTAGCTTGTATAATGGAGAGATTGGATAGGTTTTTTGCTCTCTAAAAATTTCTTAATCCATGGTCACATTCCTAAAGTGAAGACTCTTAATAATGTTGGTTCGGATCATTGGCTAGTCATGGTGGAAATGTGGAAAACCAATGTGAGTTTCTCTCCTTTTCATTTTCAATTAATGTGGCTTAGAGACATTTCCTTCAGACCTCGTGTGCAACAATGGTGGAAGGAAGGTAAACCTAGGCATGGGACTAAGATGTTCTGTTTTGCCAAAATACTGCAATACATTAAATCCAAAATCAAGACTTGGAACTGGAAAGAGTTTGGGGATGTTCATAAAAAAAACATGAAGTTATTGCTCATCTTGAAAATTTGAATAAGAAAATCCGTTTAGATGGCCTCACAGAGAAGAGAAGTGCAGATGAAATTAAACTCACAACTCAGTTAGAGGAATGGGAAAAAAGAGAAGAAATCTTATGGAAGCAAAAATCTAGAATTCAATGGCTCAAAGAAGGAGATCGAAACACAAATTTCTTCCACAAATATCTTCTAGCTCGAAGATCTCACAACTTTATTTCTTCCTTAAAATCAGATTCTGGAGATGTTGTTTATACTTGGGATGGCATGAACTCTATTGTTGTTGATTACTTTTCCAATATTTTTGTCGCTACTCCTCTTGACTCAACTTCACAACAAAATGTTCTTCAAGCAATCCCTTCTCTTATCACTTCGAGGAGAACTCTATTTTGACTGCTCCTGTTACTATCAATGAGCTTCAACAAGTAGTTTTTAAAATGCAAAAAGGGAAAACCCCAGGTCCCGATGGTTTTCCCATTGAGTTCTACCAAGAGTTCTGGGATATCCTTCATGTTGATTTATTAGAGGTGGTGGAAGAAGCCAGGAAAGCCAAAGAAATTTTGAAGGTTATCAATAAAACTTATATTACTCTTGTTCCAAAAGCTCAAGAGGTTGATCATATCTCAGCTTTTAGACCTATTGCTTTATGTAATGTTCTTCTCAAAATCATTACTAAAATCATGGCAGAAAGGTTGAAGCCTCTTTTGCATAAGATTATTTCCCCAGAGCAAGGGGGTTATGTGGAAGGACGTCAAATAGTAGATGAGATAGTTCTTGCTCAGGAAGCCATCCATTCCATGGATATGCAAAAATCTCCTTCCATGTTCATTCGGTTAGACTTATCCAAAGCTTATGACAGAGTGGATTGGCACTTCCTTATCAAAGTTTTGAGGCAATTTGGTTTCTCTAAGGATGAGGATTGGATGGATTGGATTATGGGATGTATCTCTTTAGTTTCCTACTTAGTTCTTATCAATGGCAGGCCTTCTCAGTCATTCCCAGCTTCCAGAGGTATTAGGCAAGGTGACCCGCTATCCCCTTATTTATTCATCATTCTTGCTTGAATGCTTGGGTAGGACTATAACCAAAAAGAGGGAAAAAAAAAACCCTTGAGGGAGTTACCATTGCTCATGGAGCTAGACCTATCTCTCATCTTCAATTTGTGGATGACTCTACTCTTTTAGGTAAAGCTATAGTTAAGGAAGCTTCTAATATTAAGCAAATCATTAGTTGTTTTTCTAAGGCTATCGGGCGATTGATCAATGAAGACAAATCTAAAGTTATTTTCTTTCACTACTCTGCTAGACAAGAATCCATGGTCTTGGATAAATTAAGATATAAGAAGACCTCCCTTCCAATCACTTATTTAGGTATTCCCATAAATATTCAAAGGCAAAAAAATAAATATTGGAATTGGTTGTTGGACAAAGTCAAGAAGAAAATTGGAAAGTGGACCAACAAGTGGCTTTCTTCTGGGGGTAGAATCACCTTGGTAAAATCAGTCCTTCAAGCTATTCCTATTTATGTTTCTTCCATTTTGAATATCCCAAAGGTTGTTCTTCGAGAATTGGATCAAATCAGTCATCGTTTCCTTTGGAGTGGTACTAAGGAGAAAAGAAAATGGGCCTTGGTGAAATGGGATACTTTATGTCTTCCTAAGAGTGAAGGGGGGTTAGGATTCCGGTCTTCTATTAATAACAACAAAGCTTTAGCTGCTAAATTATATTGGAGGATGTTGCATAACCCCAATGCTCTTTGGGCCAATAATCTTCGTGCTAAATATGCTGAGAACAAAAGTCCTGAAGACCTTGTTCGCTATCAACTTCCTACCAAAGGTTCTCCCATTTTAGCAGTTCTTAAGACTGGTGAGGATTTGATAAAGAAAAATTTATTTTGGATCATTCATAATGGTCAACAAGTAAATTTTTGGACAGATTCTTGGGATGGTCACAAGCCTTTGATAACTCAGTTTCCCGATTGGAGGCCTTGGATGGAGGAGCTTCACCGAGCTAACTGGATAAAGGTGGCTAATTACTCGTCGGTACCATACTGGTAATTCAAAGGTTGGTAGATATTGGATCCCTATTGAGGACTCGGCCTATTCAAATCCCGGAAAGGCAAAGACAAGATATCCAAGGCATCCTTCATATGAGATCCCTCTCTTGGTCCCATGAAAAATATTGTTTTGGATGGAACAACACTACTAAGGGTGAGTATTCAGTTGCTCAAGGTTATTTGACCTTATGCCATAATAATCCCAACCATTCTTCTGACATCTTTTCTCGATTGTGGGCTCAAAATATCTGGCCTAAGGTGAGGTTCTTTAATTGGCTTTTATTGCATCGTAGGGTGCTTACTGGTGAGCAACTTATGAAGCGTGGTTTTCATGGCCCTTTTAGATGTGAAATGTGTGAAGAGAATGTAGAAAATCTCAACCATATTTTTATTGAGTGTACTTTAGCCTCTGAGCTATGGAGGAGAATGGCCACTTTACTTGGCTTACAAGTGGTCCAATTTTTTTACTTTTGAACAGCTTTGGAGGGATTGGCCTAATCAAGAGGGTGTTGATCATTTTATTAGGCAATTAGTTTGGATGGGTTCTACCATTCTTCTTTGGAATATTTGGAATGAAAGGAACAACCAAATTTTTAATCAAGATAGGAAGGATATTCACTATATTTGGCAAAATACCATAGCCAACTTAGTTGAATCAGTCCATCAACTCCTTAATCACCCCCAAAACTCCCACCAAAGATGGGATCAAGTGATGCAAAGATTGAAGATTAAATCTTCTAAGGGCAACCAACTTAAAGGGAATGTGAGTATTAGTAAGATGGATAGGACAAGAAATTGGCAACCTCCTCCTAAGGATTTTGGAAAAGTCAATACTGATGGAGCCTCTAGAGGGAACCCCGAAAAAGCCAGTGTGGGAGGAATTGGTAGACTTTCGGATGGCTCCCTGGTTTTTACTTTTGCTGAGAATTTGGGTATTCTTTCCAATAACCTTGCTGAGGGGTATGGTATCCTCGGAGGCCTTCAGGAGGCTACTAAGGTTGGATGGGAAAAGGTGTTAGTTGAGTCTGACTCTCAACTTATGATTAATCTCTTGAAGACTCCTTCTAAGAATCATAAGGTGGATTGGAGAATAAAAAGAATTATTGAGAAGATTCAATTAATCCAGGATGGGATTTTTGAAAGTTGATTACAATCATGTGGTCGGAGATCAAAACAAGAGTGTTGATGCTTTAGCTAATTGGGCTTTGGACAAAGGTGATCTTACTTGTTATGGCCACCCTCCTAGATGGTGGGCTTCTCAAATTAGGGAAGCTCTTCTTTCTATCATTTCTTTGGATGGCTCCAGTTCTGAAGGTACCTAGTTTCTTCTTGTTTTTTTTTTTTTTGCTTCTCTTTGGTTCATTCATTTTTTTTAGTTCCCTAGCTCATTCTATTCTTTTTTTTGTTTCCTCTGTTGATTCTTGCCTTAATAGTCTTCTCGGTCTAGATAGGTCATTGTTATGTTCAATTTTTTTTCTTTTTTTTTTTTGTTTTTTTTGTTTAGTTTTTTAAGGTGGGTGGGTTCTTTTGTTTTGTTTTGTTTTTGTGTTCTTTGTGTTGTTTTTTGTTGTTCTTGTGTTTTTGTTGTTTTTTGTTTAGTTTTTTGTTATTGTTCTTGTGTTTTTTTCGTTCTTGTTCTTGGGTTTCTCTTTGTTTGTGTTAATTCGTGTTTTTATGTGTGAGTGTTTTCTATGTTTTTTGTTTTTGTTTATTGTCTGTTGTTGGTTGTTTTTTATTTTTATTTTTTTTTTATTTTTTTATTTTTAGGTTTTGGTTGTGTTTATTTTTCATGTTTTTTTTTGGGTTATGTCTTTGTAGTGTTATGTTGTTTTTGTCTTGTTTGTGTTTTGTTATGTGGTTCTTGTGTTTTTCTATGTGGTTCGTGTTGTGGTTTCTTTTATCTTATTGTGCGTGTTTGGTTGTGCTTTTGTTTTTGACACACTCAAGGAGCATGTTTTTTATTTTATTTTATTATTTTTTTGTTGTCTTATTTATTTACTTATTTTTAAATTGGTTTTGTGTGTTTGTTTGCTCCTTGAGTATGTCAAAGGTGGTAGGCCAGGTCCGAGTCCTGGGCATTTTTGGCGAAATGGATACCCCTGCCTCCTTGGGTCTTACCCGAAAGTGGCATCCCTTTTGGGATGTTTTCCCACAAATAAAAAAAATATATATATCCATAAACTGTGATGGTGAGACTTTCTATCTCTCAATTGGGATTCCTCAAACTATCCCATGAAGGTCTAATTTTAGCTTCATCCTAACTAGCCAACCATGAATTCTAAAAAATCATTTTCTTAAATATTTTATATATGTTTACATGAAACCTAATTAAATATTCCTATTATTCTTAACTAATAAAATTTAATCAAAATAAAATAACTTTACTTAATAATTTGTAAAAGTTCTTAAAAAAAAATTTACTTAAAGTTCTTACTCAAGTTCTTTATTCAAATTTTCTTTAGTTTAAACTTAATAGATTATAAAACTTATTCACCATAAGTTTCTAAAGTAGTATTTATATACACGGTACAATTGGTTAGGGATAAAAATACACATAAAATAAGTTTTAATATATAATAAAACTTATATTTTATAAGGTTGTATAGTTTTATTTATAAATAAAACAGAAATAATTTGCTTACATCTAATTTAAATTTTTTTAATAAAATTTTTAAAACATACTAATTTCACTAACATAAATATATAATTAAAAATAAAATATATAATAATATTTTGATTAAAAAAAATTTGATTCAATCAAACCTTATATTTAATTTTAACCTTTTTATTTATTTTTTTCCCTTGAATATCTTTTATCTTTAGTTTTAAAATGTAACACTCTGAAACGAAGGTAATCCTAGAAAATATGAACTTATTATTAATAAATATAAGCTAAAGTTGTCTTAACTTAAATTCGATGCAGTGGAGAAGGAAGAGAGACACCTCATTCGTTGATTGTCTTTAAAAGTTAATGGTTGGGTAGGCTCTCCAAACATCCGTACGTTGAACAGTTCGCGCATAATTACAAGGCAGCACATCACAAATCACGAGAGAGACTTAATAGGCGGAAAGAGTTGTGAAAACAGGGAAAGTGCTATTCACAAACTCTGCATTTACGCGTTTGATTTGGGGTCCACGGAAGAATAAGAAGCGTATTGCCGTGTTTGATGTTCTGCTATCCACATCTTTCGCCACTGCTGCGAAATTGCAGGTTGGAAAACTGTAGCTGCACCACCTACAGGAAATGACGAAGAAAAAGAGAGAAAAATGCAAAAACCACATCACATCTACTAAGTAGAAGTAGCCGGGAAGGTAGTGGACTCGCTTTCCCTTAGAAAACTTTGGTTTTTTTTAATTATTTGATCTTCACACCCCAGACTCGTCATACAACCACCACGGAAACTTCTGAGTTATTGACTGACTAACGGTGAATGTGTTCCAAGGAGGGAAGGTTACGAACGGGTTTTGGATGCTTTCATTCTAAATTCTGACTTGAATTTTGCTGTTTCAATACTCTGGAAGTTTTAAGTTTGAACTTGGAGTGCAGTCTACCGTCTACCGGAGTGGAGAGGTTTGGAAATGTAAGACGCATTACACAGTTTACACTTTTGGTCGTTTTCGAAAGGTGATTTTGTAAGAGTTTGGTACTCTCCTCTAATAACTAAAAACTAAATTAACATATTTATATTATAATTAAATATAAAACTATTTTAGATATATAAAATATATATAGCTATAAACGTTGAGAGTTATCAATCTGGAGGCCCCTATTTTAATAAAATATTAATATTGTTTACTGTGTGGCTGACCTTCTTGGCTGCCATTGTAGGGCGTCTATAGGTGTAATTAATAATTTTTTTTTTTATTATATTATCAATATAAAGAAACATAATTAAAAATTTATTTATTTTTTAGTAGGGTCATTTAAACTTTGTAGGTTGGTTTTAAATGTAACTACTTCAAAAAGAAAAATTGAATATATTTATTGGATTTTTTTTTTTTATTAATGGTGAAAAATAAGGTTTTGAAAGGTTTCAAAACTTTTTACATTAGAGGCGACAAAGAAAGATAAGGTTAATTAAGCATAGGCCAGTCTTCAAGGTTAAAAAAAACATAAATTAAACCAAAATAAACATCCAAAAGCAAAGATCAACCCACCACCAAGCAGGGCATAAAGGAGAATTTGTATTCAACTTTATTTTAGAGATACCAACAATCCTACTCTATTTTACATAAGATTGGAAGGATAGTAAATACATCAAGATGTAGATAACAAAAACTCTAAACTCAAAGAGCAAGGGTGAAGGCAAAACACCAAGCATATTCCTTGAGAATGGTAACCACTAGGGAGCAAAAGGGTCAGCCCCCCAAAAAAACCCTAAAGAGAGGATCACTACAACACAAATGATATCTCATCCAAGCATAAAGACAATAAAAAAGCCTACTGGATAGGTAGGCCCAATACTTCTAAAGCAAAAAATATCATTAACCGCAAAAGGAAATTGTCTTCCCAAATTTTGATTTGGCCACTATCCACCCCCAAATTGGCCATAACATTAGTAGCCTGGTTACCTTCTCTATAAATATGCTCAGTTTTAACTTCTAACATACCTTCCAGAATCTTTGAGGTGTCCTTAATAATATTCAGGATGAAACAATTATCAGTCTTTCCAACCTACAAATTTTGAATAATGTTCAAGGAGTCACTTTGAATGAGAAGTCTTTTAAAGCCCCTCTCAAAAACTTGATGAACATTCGAGAAAAGTGTGTAAGCTTTAGCTAGGTGGTTGGTTTGAATACCATAATCTTCAACGTAAGCCCGAATGACCTCACCATTATCATTCGTGACAACACATTTTCCACCAACCCTCCCGAGGTTATCTTTGGTAGCCCCATCAAAGTTTAGAACGACCCACCCTTTAGCTGGTTTGTGTCATCTAATAATCTATCTTTTTTGAATAGGGGATATAGAAGCAGAATTCCCTAGATTCAAATTCCTACTAACAACACCCCTTTTTCCATAGCTTCTCCCTACCATTTTCAACATCAAAGACAACCAGGTTATTCTCAATAGTAGTTTTAATCCTTATAAAGACAAATGATTCATCCCTATAAATATCTTTGAAAATTCTTTTGTTTTTCTCCTACTAGATACCCCATAAAAAATGAGGAAGAACTAGATCCTACACCTTAGTGAGGTTGTGACTGATGAAAGAGGATTTCCACTGAGTGAAAAGTTTCTCGAAAGTTTGAAGAAACGTTCATTTGATAGAAAAAGAATCCAATAAAACATTGATCATCTTATTTGAGAAATCACAATGAACGTTTATTGGACACCTTTTAACTTTATTTGGCTAATTTTTTTCAAAATATAAAATGTGTATAAATTTTTAATATAGATGTATTAAAGAGGAATATATAATGTTTGCATGTTCACCAAACTTTAAATTTAGAGGCTAAAGAACCCTTCATAAGCCTTAAAACCTATAAAATAAGGTAAATGTAAATTTTGCTTGTCATACAAAAATTTACAATAAAATTTACCGTGCAACAGTAAAATACAACATTAACTAAGTGGAAGGCTAATTTGTTTTTGCAAAGTATAAGGCTAAATTTTGTTCTGTGGTTTATCCTTCATTAAAGATTTACGAACGTTCATTCTCAATCCAAATCTTATTAATTATATTATTGGTTTTCACACAATGAAAGCTTTGTTGACATTTCCACTAAACATCCAACAAAGTTTCCATGAATTATGACATTTCCACCTAAACATCCAACAAAGTTTCCATGAATTATATACAAGACTCCATCTTATCTTAATTATGACTAATGATGCTTTTTTTTCACTCAAATGTATGATACGTAAATGTGTGGTTGTTTGTCTCAAAAAAGCTTGAAATGCTTGTCTTTCCTTTCCATTAATTTATTATTCCTTGTACTTGATTTTGGTCATAATTGATGATGACTTTTTAACTCAAATGCATGGTATGTAAATAAATTAATTCGTTGTAAATTAATTTAATTCTTATCTGTCTCGTAATTAAATGAATACTATAAAATAAAGGATGTGAGCTCGATAAGTAGATTATTTTCTTAGAAAAATGATTGTGATTATCATTTCTATGAGGTAAACATAAAATTCTTTGTTTTGAAAATTAAAAAATAGGCAACAGCATTACCTTTTTAGTATGTTTTATGATAATAATTTAATTTTTTAAGACCTTCTATAAGGTCAAGCTTGTGCAATGAAAAATGTATGGATAAATTTGTATGTATTCTTGTTTATCACAAGAGTTATTTTATAATTATAGACTTTGAATAATCTTCAAGTTGCATATTTTATATAGGATTTTTCTTCCCTTGTTTATTTTTGATGCTTTTATATATATTTTTATTAATTTCTTATACAATGATGTTAATCCTTCCATACCAAAATATGCTTTCATCTTTATTAGCATACAAATGTTATAAAAACCTACAATAATTTATTATTTAATATTTAAATTTTATTATTTATTTATATTTAAGTATTAATTAAATTATTATTTTTAATTAAAAGATATATTGATTTTTTTATTTTTTATATTAAAATATCTAACTGTTTATAACTCTTTAAATTTTATATTGACCTTAAAATTTGATCTTGGTTAACCATCATACAAGCCTTACCTTATAGTGGTCACATGGCCTAATCATTGTACCTTTAGTTGGCAT
This sequence comes from Wollemia nobilis, assembly GCA_028583015.1. Classification (NCBI taxonomy): domain Eukaryota; kingdom Viridiplantae; phylum Streptophyta; class Pinopsida; order Araucariales; family Araucariaceae; genus Wollemia; species Wollemia nobilis. The sequence goes on from JAQPPZ010001539.1 coordinate 1,844,378, forward strand.
AATATATTTATAATCAATCATTTTAAATGATCCTAACTAGTGGCATGAGTTGATAGTATACTTTGAGCTTGGTTTTTATTTTTCTTTTGTTGTTAAATTAGGGTTTTGAAAAGGTTTCTCTTACTTTTTTACATCAACTTTGTCACATCAGGCTATATAGCCTATTTGGTGATGTCTTAATTTGAACCTTGGTGCGGGCTACGTCACTCGTCACTCGTATGTCTCAACCATTGAACCATGGTCCCATTGGAAATAGTTTACTTTGAATTGATTGTATACTTTTATTTGTAATAAATTTATCATAAAACGAGATCTTTTTTTCTTTAGTTTTTTTTTTTTTTTTGAGAAATGTTCTTTTTCCTTTCTAGAGTACAATGTATTTAAATTAAGGTTAAATTTTATTATTGGAAATAGTTTACTTTGAATTGATTGTATACTTTTATTTGTAATAAATTTATCATAAAACGAGATCTTTTTTTCTTTAGTTTTTTTTTTTTTTTTTTGAGAAATGTTCTTTTTCCTTTCTAGAGTACAATGTATTTAAATTAAGGTTAAATTTTATTAGCAAAGTGATGAAGGTAAAATACAAAGCGTTCTATTAGAGATATTATTTATCAAATATATTTTTATCTAATCAAGTTTTACTTATTGTACACAATTCTATTTTCATTAGATTTAAAAATTTTATATCTTTTGTTCAAAGTTCATTTTGTTTAAATTTTCAAAGTCTTATCCTAAGGGCCATTTAAATTGTATTAAAGTAATTTTTAACGTCTATCAAATTGAAATCTTAAATATCCTTTTAGAATTCTAAAATCTCCACCATTAAACCCACTCACTTTTAAACACACATTATAAAAAATTCCTAACCACCTAAGACATTATTTTTGTTGTAGATACATTTATTTAAAAATTAGAATTATAAGTACAAATAATCAAGTAAATATATGCTTTATGTCAAAGGGAATTTTGGTGAAACCATGCTGCAACAAGAGATCATCAATATTTATGTATCAGGCTCAGGATCCTACTTCAATCCATGCAATGACTTGATTAATCTATAGGTATTTTGATGTTTCCCATTGACAACAAAACCTTCACATTGTGTTATGTACACTTCTTCTTTGAGATCACTATTAAGGAATACACTCTTGATATAAATATGCTATATTTTCCAACTAAATTGTGCTACTAATGCACATATTACATGAATGGTTTTAATCTTTGTTGTAGGGGTAAATGCCTCCTCATAATCTATTCCTTCATTTTGTGCATTGCCCTTTTCAATAAGGCATGCTTTATACTTTTCAATTAAACCATTTGCCTTGTATTTGATTTTGAAGACTTATTTGCAACCTATGGATTTTTTTCCTTTTGGTAGATCAACAAGCTCCCATGTTTTGTTATTCATCATATATTCATACTTTGCATCCATAGTTGCCTTCCACTATGGAAAACTAAGTGCTCCTTCACTAATTTTGGTTCTAAATTCTCCATCATTGAAGTCATTAAGCCCATATTTACTTCTTGACATGTACTACTATGAGTACATGGTCATGTGGAAGTGATGTTAGGAGTTGCATCAAGTTTAGCATCTTTGATAGTACTAGTGAGCCATTTTGGAGTCTTGTTCATAAACAACTTCAAAAAATATCTTGTTCATAAACAACTTCAAAAAATTCAAAAACTTCTTCATGAACTTCCTCATATAATTCCATATCATTATGTATGCTCACAATTAGAGATGTAGCATATTCAAACTCCTCAAAATTCTTGGTATTTGACTTAGTTTCAAAATTTTCATCAAACACCACATTTCTACTTATATGTAATCTCTAGATGACTGGATCCATCAATCAATAAGATTTTGACTCATCATCATATCCAAGAAATATGCATGGTAGGGTATTCATATACAACTTGATTCTCTATTGTTTTGATACATGCATGTATGCCTTTCTTTCAAAGACTTCAATATGTACAATCAAAAGCTTCCTCCTAGACCAAACTTCTTCAGGTGTAACTCCTTGTAGTGACTTTATGGACACTCTAATTATAAAATACATGGTAGTGGAAATAACTTCATCCCAATATTGTTGCTCCATATTTGCTCCTATGAGCATTTCGTGAACCATGCCCATGATTGAATGGTTTCTCCTTTTGGAAATCCCATTATATTATGGAGTGTATACCATAGTGAGATATCACTTTATCCCATTTTGATTGAGAAACTTTGAAAATTCATTGGATTTATAGTCCCATTTATTTGACTGAAGATCTTGAATAAAATGCTCATTTTTTGTTTCCACATGCTTCTTGAAGCATGGCATCAAACTTTAGTTGCAAGAAATACATCCATATATTTTGTGAGTAGTCATTCATAAATAATTGAAAGTACTTATGTCCACAAAAACTAGATGGCTTGGGTTAGCATAGATTAGTATGAATCACATCAAACTATCCTTTGGCTTTATGAGTGCTCAACTCAAAAGATACTTGGTGTTGCTTCCTTGTTAAACAACTTAAGCATACTGTAAATATTGATGAAAGACTAGGAATACCTAACACCATTTGATACTCAACTGGAGAAAATATCCCAAACTTAGATGACCATATCTCCTATGCCATAGGGAGGTAGCATCTGTCATGACTACTGATAATGTGATATTAGGATATATTATGACATCGAATGCAAACAAACCATTTTTGTAGGAACTTGTTGTCATAATCTTGCTATGTCTCTTGATGAAATATTTCTTATTAGTATCAAAACCTTAGAATTTTACCACCATGTTTTGATCCATAACTCATGGTATTGACAACAAATTGTTTGCTAGTCTAGGTACACACAATACCTTTTCCATTGTGCAACTACCTCTAAGAAGATTTATAGAAACACCTTCGAGTATTGTGACTTGATATGTTTTAATATCAATAATGGTTATTGGCTTCCTATTTGCCTTAGCTTGTAGTAAATTTAAACCATGCTTTATCCCTAGTCATGTGCTTATAGGCACTTGAATCAATATACCAAACTTTATCTTCTAAATATAGCAAGGAAGGACCACCTTGTCTACATAAGGAGGATAAATCTATACCCTCATTGGAGTAGACATAGAATGAAACTAACATGGATGTTAATTTTATTTTTTTCATTTTCTTGCTACATATATACACTAGTTAGTCTAACTCTTTATTTTTTTAGTGGATGTTTGTATATTGCATATGCTTTGGTCATCTTTGTACATCCTTGGATTGACAACTTATGCTGATCACATGATAAACTAGTTAAAGTACTTTTAAAATAGAGATCAATCTTGACTAGATGTGCTCCTTGTGCTAGAAGAAATACATTTTGTGTTTTCCTAACTTGGTGGAACCAAATTTTGATCTAAGCAATTGACGGTTGGTATCGAATCATTAAATAAAATTTGATGAATATTTGTTATATGATTATGCTAACATTAGTTTTTGATAGGAATGAATTTTTTTTTGAGTTGTAATTGTAGGTGTTAAATGCCACACTTGGAAGATTATCCTAGCCATGTTTGGACACATGGTTTTTGTTTATATTTTGTGATAAAAAATATATGATGTAAATTATGTTTTCAATTATGAAATTATAAGAGTATTATATATTAATTAGGTATATGTGTTGATCCATGTATTGTGTGAAGTGCCATGGATGTGGAATTGTACGTAATATTCTTGAGTTTATATTATATTTTTAATTATAAAAACCATGAGAAGGGAAATATTATGTGTGAATATATTTGTGGGAGGTATTGGAAAGGGGTGATGCGAAAATTGATATGGTGGAGTTGGAATGAAGGATGAGGTAAATAAAAGATGAACTAAAGATGAAGTAAATAGGGTGCATAAATCAAGGTGGAGGTAGAGGAAGGATATTTGCATAGAAGATAAGAAAAGGGGAGGGAAGATGACATGAAGTGAGGTGGTTGCATGGAAAGTAGGAGAAGAATTTGTAGAAGCACTATGATTGGTTGGATTTATTGTAAACTAATTGATATTATAAATATTTTGTTCTAATAGATTGTTATTTATTTTAAATGGTGTTGTTATAAAAGAGACATAAACATATTATATTGTAAGGGGCTGAAAGTTGTACACCATAACATTGAATAAAAACTTTAATTATCTACCCTTCTTATCTTGTGGATTGAATAAAAGTATTATAGGTTAAATAAGGGTATAGAGATATCTTTTAAATACAGTAGGAAAGGGCTGTCTTTTCTACATAAAAAGAATAGATCCATATTCTCATTGAAGTATACATAAAATGACATTAACATAAATATATTTTATTTTATGGCTTTGTGGATAAGGTAGTTAGTTTAACTCTTAATTTCCTTGATGGATAGTTGTATATTACATATACTTTGTTCATGATTAAACATCCTTAGATTAATATAATGATTACATTATAAACCAAACCAGTAACTATAAATAATTTTACAATCATTAAAAAGACAAGCCTAGATAAATAGAATCTGTAATCTCAAAAGTTTTGTTGGCTGGCACCAATTAGAATCCATTGAATTTACCGATTCAAAAATATAGTTTTTTTTATGGTAGCCCAAAAGTTTTGGGCAAGCATAAACATCAACCGAAAATTTGGCTTTAATGTCCTAAAAATCCGCTTCTTTTAACCAAAATCCATGAAACCAGTTTCATTTAGAATATTGTTTTCAACCAAAGTCCATTACAATACAAGATTCACAGGCCAAAGCTGTCCTGAAAGAACTTTAAAGATATCACATGTCATAGTAGTGAACCGTTATTCTATAACTGAAGTTCAACCTCCTCACAAAATTCATGCCTCCTTAATGTGTTATACACATTTGGCCAGTATGTTAGCCAAATCGTACCTTCAATTTTCATCTTCAACGTTTTCCCTTCCATATTTTTGTCCATCGTCCATGCGAGGGCTTGCCCATATTTATCAGCGGAAAATGTGACTCCTCCTTTATCATTAAATGGACTGTAGGACTTTCTATACCTATCCTTATACCACATATTGGAGCCGAAGAATCCATACTTCTGAGGCTTTGAAGATGTAACTTCTAGCCCACTGAGAGGATCATTCAATATCCATTTAAATGATCCATTTATACCTTCCACGGACTGATGAAATTTCCAGTAGTCCAAAGTATGGGGAATGTCACAAAGAATATTTTCATGGGGAATGTCACAAAAAATATTCTCATTAGCATACTCATTTTGAGTAGCGATTAACTCAAGATGGACCAAGGTAATGAGATTTATGTCATAAAACATTATTGAAGAGAGAAGAAGTTGCTCTTTATCTTGATCACCCCAATCTAATCCATTTTAGAAAGTGAATTCTTCATAATTTATAATTTGTTCATCATTGATGTTTGTGGGTAAAGGTTGGTTTTTATTAGGGATATAACCAATTTCACATAATTCGTACTAGGCTTCTACTTCTAAAGGAGCCTATACCCCTTCCTTAATATCCCATACTAGTGAGAATTTGTTTAGGTGGAAAATAATCTTTAGATGAATAAAATGTGGCAAATTGCCTTTCAATGGAGAATGGATAACTACCACTAATTCTTTCTTTGCAAGATGTACCTTCATAAGTGAATATACATAAAGAAATATGTAATATTTCATCTTTCTTATGAGGTAATCCTAAAGATCTAGGCAAAGGTGGTAATTTGGCAAGGTCTACTAAATATTAATTATAAATTTGATTAGTTTTTGTGTTTGTATTTGTGAGATTACTTGTTTGAGATTTATCATTAATAGTTAAGGTTTTAAATACCTCTGTGACTTGTGAAGAGGTATATGAGGGGTTAGAAGAAGATGGAAGTTCATTTACAGAGATAGAGGGATAAAAATTAATTTTGGCTAGGTCTAATTCAACCATTGTATAATATTTAAAAGGTTGAGGATAGCTAGGAACATGAACAAGTTTATTATGATATTCATATATATGATATTGATGAAGAGTTCAAAGGAGACCTTCATAGAATGGATCCAAGGACATCTAAGAAGAAGATTGTAATATGTTTGACAAGGTATGACATAAAAGAGAGTATCGAGGATTTGTGGTCCTACTTTGAGGGGTAAGTTATGGTCCCACTAGCTTCTTGAGCTCCATTATTGAATACTCTTATGATAATGTCAGATTTCTCAAGGTCTTGTTCCCCCAAATCAAATCATTTAGTAAATTTAAGGCTACAAACACTTAAGGTAGAACCATTATCTACCAAAATTTTCTTGATGAATTTATCTCCTGTATAGCTTGTAATACAAAGGGGGGTTCCATGCATGGTTGGTGGAGGAATACCATCTTAATAGAATGTTATGGTAGCATGATTTACTCCAAGGGACCCAAAAAAAATAGCAAGATTATTAGTTAGAAGATATTGAGGTACTATTTGTTCACTGAAGAGTTTGATTAAGGCTTCTCTATAAATAGAAGAAGTTTAAAGTTCTATCACATCATGACTATAGTACCATATTGTTTCAACAAACTATATAATGTTATTACAATATTGTTTCAACAAACCATATAATAATGTCACAACTAGTAATTATGTATATATTGTTTAGTAAGATTTGAACTTGAATCTTGATCTTAAGAATCTATGTGTATAACCATTTGAACTCATACCCTTATATATTTCACATTGCTATAGACACTACTCATAATTATGCATAATTTGTTTGGTAAGATTTGAACCTAGGTTTCCATCTTAAAAATCTATGTTTCATATCACTTGAACATATATATATATTCATATTGCATCATCATCCCATAGTAGCATTACAACAACTTAACTTATATAGATGTGTTATTTTGCAAGATTTAAACCTAAGTCTCCTCTTTAAAAGTTGAAAATTTTAACTAGTTGAATTAATTGTATTTGATTAAAATATTAAAATTTACCCATAAAATTTGAACCTTAACTTATGGTATAAAACTCTTCACTCCCAACTATTTGCTCTAAATTCCATGGACCATTGCTATAAATTCATAAAATTATTTAAACAATTATATTAAAAAATTACATTATTACATATAAAAACTTCAACAAGAAAATAAATAATATTAATCTAGAGGTCAATCAAGTATTTGTATGAGCCACCTTACCTTGTTATTTATATAATTTTTGGGATTTAGTCTCAAATCTTAAAATACCTAAACTATCTCAACACACCTCATCAAAAAAAAATAATTAAAAAACATTAAAAAGTGTTATTTATACACATACGTGTGGAACATCATTCTATTTATATTCATTTAAATTGTTCACTTTATGTTCATAAAAAATTAGTAAATAAATTTAATATTTTAAAATTATTTAAAAATAATTTAAATTTAATTTGGTAGTATATTTTATTATTCAGAAAAAAACATATTATATGTTGAAAAATTCATTTCAGTTTGAAATGTTGAAATAAATGATTTGAAATCTAAGTGATGGGCATGGGCCAGGCAATAGGTCAAGTAAATCCAACGTCCAAAACGAAGGGGAGTAGTTGCCTTTTGTCGGCAAAGATCATTTGAGGACCCATTTAATTAAAAGCATATGCATGTTGGTAGGCTGTCATTTGTCTTTCGTGTGCGCTCCATAGAGAGTCCACAATACAGGTATTAGCTATCTCTTATCCACACGACACGGACGATAAAGAGGTAGATATAGAGAGTCCACAGTCCACACGACACAGACGATAAACTGGTAGGTATATCTATCTCTCATCCACACGAGAGTCCACAGTCCACACGACACGGACGATAGAGAGGTATGTATAGCTATCTTTCATATCTCATCTCACTTTCAATGTGTGTTTTTTCTTTGTTCAATACGGCTCACTGTTATTATTATTTTTTTCATAGTGGTATTGATTGCCGGAATCTGGCACGTGTTACAGTATTCGCTACACAATATTCAGCCTAGTCCGCTCTATAATTATCGTATTCTAATTATTTTAAATTTTTTACTTCACTGAAATAATTTTCACTTCAATAAAAATCCAAATTTAAAATTTAAACTTCTACAACTTTTATTATTTATTATTTTCTTTTCTTTTATTATATTCCATTCAAATTCAAAAAATGTTGTGTTCTTCACAACATATAAGTCTTAAATGTATTCAAAGTTTACTGGTGGCCTTTAATACTGGCAAGGCAAGGGTGGAAATAGCAAGTATATGTACGACTAATTTTGTGCAGATGCTTCAACTTTCATGTAAACTCTTCCATATATTTTCGCTTTGACAAGTTCAGGCTACATTGGGTTCGACCTTGAAATGAGAGATGGAGGAAGTTTTAAATGTATAAAATATAGTTTGTTTATAAAATTATAAAATTGATTAGTTAATAATGTTTCCAGTTTAAAATAATTTTTTATATATTTATATATATTTTAAATATTAAACATAAAATTTATTTAATTATTAAAATGAAGTTTAAATAATAGATTTTTATGATTTTGTTTTAATTTTAAAAATATTAGACAATTTAAAAAATTTAAATATATATGTATTATATGTTATAAAAAAAAGTTGTACATACTTTATTATTTAATTCATGGTACTACTAATATAAAGTTAGATTTTATCCAGTGGTTCAATCTCCATGATGGATGTGTATAAGAAAGTATTACTCCAATGATGATGATGATGATGATGATGATGATGATGATGATGATGATGATGATGATTTTGTAAGGTTCAATCTCAATGATGATGATGAAGGATTTTGTAAGGTTCAATCCCAATGATGGATGTGTATAAGAAGTATTACTCCAATAATGATGATGATAGATTTTGTAAGGTTTTTAGTATACCAACATTCTTGCATGAATAATTGGTGAACACCATTATTATATCCTAAACAAAACATGACTCTACAACAACTTAACTACAATTTTTTTCCACCTATATAATATCTTTTGGTATATGCACATTTTAAGATAAAAATACTAATTCAATAATTAGAAAAAAAAGGTTTAAAAACACCCTAAAAATGTTAATTCAAACTTTAAAAAACTACATTAAAAACTTCAAAATCCACATGTTCTCATTGTTAGAAAATTTTATAATAACATAAATAATATCTAGTTAGAGTATATATAAATTGAATCATCTTAAAGGCATGCCTTAGAGCACCAATTGAACATTTAAATATGATGTAAAATACACCAATACAAAGATATCCTCTCTTCAATATAAATATTGACAAGCTTATAGTTTTTTTTTTTTAAAAGGGGTAAATATTTACTACGTGGTCATGATATAACCATTACAGAGCTATACCGCAACATGTGAAGGAAGAGATTTGAACCTGGGCCTCTTGATTTCAATTGAAGAGTTTTAACTACCACTTGCTCTCCAACTCCTCTACATGAGCAAATTTTTATAAATTTTATTATTAAATAATTAAATTATATATGAATTAATTTTTTTTAACCTGGGGCCTCTCCTCCTCTACATGAGCCAATTATTTTGGTATTAATAACCAAGACTCTATTGATTTTTTTGGTTTTAAATAATTTATTTGTGGCTTTTATTTTATTTATTTTTATTGGTGGTGGCCACAAGGGGTAAACAGAGTGTGACCACGAGGGAACCATTACATAACATATCCGCAACATGTGAGGCGAGAGATTTGAACCTGTGCCTCTCAGCAACTAGAGAGGTTTAACTACCCACTTGCACTCCAACTCCTCAACATGGGCGGATACCCTATCAAAATACCATAATTGTTGTTAGATCATTTAAACCATACCCAAATTACTTATTTATCAATGGTATTTTTCATTTCCTTTTAATCAAATATGCTCATCATCCTTGAAGTGCTATGTTTTTGCATTCATCTTCTTGACATCATTTTTATTAAGAATTAAATTTTACTCGATCCTGTGCCTTTTAAAATTTAATTTTTTCCAAGACGAAGATAACATTGTGATTGGCTAAATTATCACTCTCTAATATCCTTCACTATAGATATGATTACATTTCCAAGAGATTACCTCCAATCATATTTTATGAACATCAACAATAATATTATTTTTTATCCAATCCCCATATTTTTTTTTATTTTTTATTTTATTGATAGCATTAATAATAAATTGTTAATACTCCTCAATTGAAATATATTTTCATCATTTTTCAATTAGACTTTTAGCACTTGCAAGAAGTGACCTAGCCTCTAAGTAGTTTTTTGTTGAAGTTACGTATGATTTAGAGTAAGTGAGGAGAATTTTGCCTTCATTATTTGAAAAACACTACATCCAACTACCTTTTCTATATTTTATTTGTAAGCACTATCAAAATTGATTTTGATAAATTTGATTCTTGGACATTTCAATTTTACTATAGATCAAAGTAAATCTTTGGTTTTAATTCCATTGTCACATATTACCCTTCCATATATATTCAAATCCTATAACTAAGTTGCTAGAATCTCTTTTCCTACACTTCAGACTTCTCATGATGAGCACCATATCTCTAAACATTCTATAAGAGAGGCAATAATATAGTTCTAAAGTTAGGCATGATTTTGAGATTTATTTTTAAAAATTCTATTATTCCTTTCAAACCATAAATTCTAATAAATAATGGTAGAAGTAATCCTCCATATAATACATAATGATTTAGCTTTGAAATAATTAATTCAACATTTCATTAACTCTTTCAATGTTGATGGAGCTACCAAATATCTCAACACAAAAGAACAGAAAAACTAAACCTTGTATACCTTAAAGATACCCGCTTCCACCCTCTTCAACAATTCCTCCTTTCCAAGCCCTACAATCTTCCTCCACCATGAAACTCTAACTTGCACATTCTATCATCCATTGGAACGACTAATGAAGTTAAAATTTTATTTATACTGTCATAAACCTTATCCCTACACAAAAACAAGAATCCTTGAAACGCAATTGATTTTATAAACGTTCTCTCCAAATCCATGTCAAAAATGACATTCTTTAACCTCAATATCTGGATACAAGAGGAATCGAAAAACTAGACCCTGTAGTTTACTTTAAAAATACCTGTTTCCACTCTCTTCAATGCTTCATCCATCCAAGGTCCTACAATCTTCCTCTACCACCAAATCCTAACTTGCATAGTCTACCGGCTATTTGAACAACCAAATCTGTGAAATAATTTATTTTTTTAATTACGAATTTTTTCTGTCCTAGCCCAAAAACAAAAATTCTTAAAATGCAACGGATTTTACAAACATTTCAAAATCTTGATATTTGTTTTTTCCCGCATCTCGCATTCTCTTAAAAATCATATAAAAAATAACATAATTTAACCTCAATATCCTAATATAAAAAACCATAAGACTAAACCTTATAATTTACCTTGAAAATGCTCTTCTATTTTCTTCAATGCTTTCCTCTTTTAAGGCCTTAGAGTCTTCCTCCACTGTGAAACCTTAAACCTTGTCCAGTATGGAGGATAACCAACGTATATAGTTGTCTCTTAAGTTTTTATAATCATGCCTTCACACCGGTAACTAAGAAAGGCCCAATGAATTAACACCCGAGGGGCACACTGCTAACGGGTAGAGGTTTTCTTTTCTTCATTGATTGTGGGTATTATCCAAGTGGATGCATTGATCGCCCCGTCATCTTCGGTAGGGCATTGATCTCTTTGAATGAATAAAATATTTTAATTATGTATGGGACTTTTAAATATGGAAGCACGGATATTCAAATCATATGATCGTTAATATCCTTGACAAGGTTGTTCTTTTTCCTATTAATTTGGATTAGCAACTCTCCAACTTTTTTTATTTTATTGTCTTCAAATAACTGTGTCATATACCATTTTCCAAGTATTTCTTTGTATTTATCCCGGATGCCCAAATAACTCGGGCATTCATAGAGTACATATCCTTTCTTCCCATTGTTCCTTGGGCGTTGTCCATCTCCCTGTTTCACATCTAAGCCTATGAGAGCCAGTCCTTATTTGTGGAATGAGGATTTTTTCCTTCCACTTAATTTCAATGCCTATATATACTTTTTCCTTGTGATTTTGCAATATAATATTGTCTTTTCTTGCTTGCAGTTTTCCACATTCCACTTCTAAACTTTTCATTCACATAGTTTTTTTATGGCTTTATTGAAATTTGGACATTCATTTATGTTGATTTCCCAACACTTCATCCATTTCTGATTTTGTTTCATCCATGTGTTCTTTTATCTATGTAGCTCTTCATCCTTAACTATCCTAAGCCATATGTTGTTTTTCATGTTTTCTGTTTTTTTGCAAGTAGCATAACAACTTGGTCATACCAATTGCCCTTAAAGGGAACATTTCAGTTTCAGTTAGAATAATTTCATAAGGGACTGTGGTCTTAATTCTAAGAAAATTTGTAATTAAACGTTTTTTAATCCTTTCTATTTGCCTCCATTTTGTATTTGTCATGCCATTGGCCCACCCCTCGCAACCATACAACACAATCGGTGTGACAAGTAGACCAAATAATACCTTGGTGGTCTTCCAGTCCCACAACTCGTTATTCCTACATCGATTTTGAAGTGCATATAGCGCTCTCCAACCACTTAGAGTTCTTTTCATCCTACATGTATTCCAATTGAGTTTGTCATGAAAGTCCATGCCTAGGTATTTGTATTATATCACTACCTCAAGAGGTTCTCCTGCAAACTGAAATTCGAGATGTTGCTTCTTCTTTTTTGCTAAAAAATCGTGATTTTTGTTTTGCTCGTGTGCCCCTGCATCCACCTTCCTTACAAAAGAGTTCTAGACCCCAAAGATAATCTTCTAGATCTTTAAGTATTTCGGCCACAAGAATTACATCATCTACATACATGAAAAGTTTTACCACATATTTAGCTAAGTGCACACCCTCTTCCCCAAATTTGTTTATCCATACAACCCAAATAATCTTCCATACTAGCAATGCCATTTCTTATCAATTTATGGTCCGTCATGTCCCACATTCATTGCAAGATTTTGCTGTTTATTACATATTTATATCGATTGATATACAAATTCCTTTCTCACAAAAAAAACACGCGTCATTAAAGCGCGTAGCATTTTGTGACGGCTGCTTTGAATAAAAAACACTACAACTGGTAGTGCTTAGCATTGGATTTCTTCGTCCACCCCTTTCTCAATGGAAATCGAATGTAGTAGTGCCTACAATTGGATTTCTTCTCTTCCACCCAATTCTGAATCGAATGCCTTACTGCCATCATCATTTGCCTTATTTCCAAAGGTGGAACTTAATGTAAACCGAGACCCAATAAACCGAAGATACCCACATGCCACAGTCGATCTTAATTTCACGCTTGGAGCTAAATCTAAACGTTTCACGCTTGGACATTTCATCGATGAACAGCCGAAGGTGATCGCATCTTTACTCTTCCAGGATTTACATGATTTTATTTCTCTTATGCTTTCCAGTTTTGAGAAGAATGGCTTTGACAGAGAATACAATGACCGACCAGTAGGGTTGATTATAAGTGAAGTGGATTCTGAGGTCACAGAATAACCCAGTTATCCTCTCGTATTTGACTCGCTTTTGCTTTGTATTTGTTGTCTCGTCAAGCCAGAGTATAGTAAGCCATTTGCCAATAGAATGTATAGACAATTAACATCAACAGATGTTCTTTTAGCAATAGGCCCTCGGTTGGAAACACTTTATCTCCACTTTTTACAACTCATATTGTTACCTTGGTCTAATTTGGATGTTGTCAATGTTGTCAGTACTTCCAAGTTTTGGAATATTGGCATCCAAGGCCCTGCATCCCCATGCCCACTGGAGGTTCCAGAGAAACTCCTCCCCACTATGTTATCTCAACAGTTAAACTGCACAATTTAACTTGCGCATCGCGTAGATATTAAAAACAACTTAATAGAAGTCCAGGTCCGTAATCTTATATGTGATGTTCAACCATTCAAAATACTTCCAAAGCATCAGCAAGAGCATTGCCTATGGACAGAGCGATACTTTCCATCTAAGATAGTTATATCTGTTGTTCCTCAATGTCAAAGCAATGAGATGATCCTCTCCTTAGGTCACTCCACAGACAATCCAGCTGTGCAAATTTCTACTGGACAGAGTTTGGAATTGTCATTCCAAACGCCGAAAGAGGTGGGTATCAAGCAATCTTCTACAACATCATCCACCCAAAATCTGACTTACTGGAAATCTCTGCAGACTGCAGAAGGCGCAAATGGATCATTTGAATGGATTTTGTATGATCCTCTATCTGGTGTGGAGGTCATATCTTCAAAGCCTCGGAAAAAGAGCTTCTTCCAGGCCGAACAGAACACCTGGTACAAGGACAGGTACAAGAAGGCTTGCAGTCCTTTCAATCATAAAGTTGGAGTCGTGTTTGCGGCTGATAAATATGGTCGAACCCTGACCTGGACCATGAACAGAAAAATAGAAGAAGGGGAATCGCTAAAGCTAAAAGTTGAAGGAAGCATCTGGCTGACATATTGGCCCAATCTTTATAATACATCTTTCTATGATACAGTAAAGCATGACTTCTCTAAGGAGGTTGAACTGCACTTGAAGTCGTAGTATGTTTTATCTTTCTAGTCTGCAAATGTTCGCAGCAGCTTTGGTTTGTGAATGTTGTATTCTAATCAATTTTTGGCTATCCTATATGAAATAGATCTATGAATATTTATTTCGAGGACATTAATGTTAGAGTCTGAGGAGAGTTGGTTAGTTTAGAAGTCTGATTTTTTTCGTCTGCAAAATAATTGTAATTACTATGTACGATTAAATAAATAAATTGGGCTTCTGCTGGTGCCTTAGAATTTAGAATACACATACAAAACCTCATTTTCTCTGTAACAGACATCTACCCAAACCCACTTCTAATTTTTGCCACTCGACAACGAACAGAAAACTTCAGACTAATTACACAGAAAGAACAAAAGTAAATAAATAAAAAGTCCGTTGAATACCGTCCTACATACAGTCGAACGTATAACCTTGTGAATATGGGATCCCTTAATAAAAGTCCAAACCCGGTATTATGAAGGTATCCAAATTTAATACTATTCACAATACTCATGAATTAACAACTGCACTAATAATATCTACCTAATGCAAATTCAAATGGCTCTGTTTTATAGCTACCATGGAACCATAATCTTCATGTATCATATACCTACCACAAAACTGAAGACAAAATAGTTGCAGCAATAAGCCTTTTGTCCTCTCTGTAGCATAACCATCTTATGATTTATAATAAAGCCAAAGCTGTTAGCAGCTAGCTGTAGGGTTGTATAAGAGATATTTTTAGACAGAGAAAACAATAATGGGAGTTGGATATTCAGCCTTGCTACTAATACTGTGGAATTACCCCTCTAAAATATGATTCTGGCACTAAACTGGGAGCTCAGTGAAGAAAGACAGAGCATTCAAAACTCCCAGTTGGTCAAAAAGCGAACTCTTTATCTTGGCTTCCTCGTCAGGAGACATCAGAAATTGCATAAGTAGGGTCAATTATTCACTCTGCTTCTTTATCGTCACAAAATGAAAAATCTGTAGGATCCAACAAATTTCTTCGTTGATAAATTCATCTTCCAGGGGTATAGAGACTCTTGACTCTTCAACTTGGTCTAGATGGTGCCACTGATATTGTGATTGGCGACTGGCAGTCCTGTCCTCTGCAAGATTCAGGTTTTTGACGGCCTTCACTAGCCCTATTTAATTCCTCATCTTTCTGAAATCCTCTACAGAACCTGCAGCGGCAATGGGAATCTTGCATATTTGTCTATATTCCAAGCAACCGAAGAGTTTTCAAAAGCAAGTTTGAATCAAATAAAAAAAAGGCATCAAGTTCTAAATAAACAAACAAAAGCAGGAAGTAGCTCACTAGAAAACTGTAATATTCATTTCAATTTCAGCAACCCATTTACACAATAACCTGCCATGCATTTCATCGTAAACATAGGTAGAAATCAAATCAAAGAGCAAAAGCATAGAAATATAGACAAGGATCGAAGAATTCCTTGCACACTCCCCTTAGTTTATAGAACTTGTACAGAAACCCAGGTGTTGTAGGTGAGTTAGGAGAGGAGAGGGCAATCCTCCAAGGGAGGTTCCAGGTTCGAATCTCCACCCTACCAAAAAGCTGAATTGGGTACCCAAAATCCAATTGATAATGTTGGTGCGGGCAGGGCTGGGTGCAACCCCCGGGTGACTTTGACGGTGTAGAACCCCCTGTTCGTGGTCTCTTAGACCAAGGCAGCCCCGCAAGGGGTTTTCGCTTAAAAAAAAACTTGCAGTCCCCTTAGTTCCTTGCACAGTCCCCTTAGTTTATAGACATTAGTTCCTTGCACAGTCCCCTTAGTTTATAGACATTATACAGAAATCTTGATTCCTTGTACACTCCGCTTAGTTTATAGACATTATACAGAAATCTCGAGGATGATAATAGAAATTGTGTAGAAACCTTAAGAGAGTACCTTTGGTGTTAGCTTCTAAAGCTAAAATGTTCTTTAGGATAGATCATTGCATCACCTATAAGCCTAAAGCTATGGAGTTAAGAGGATCCATCTCTAGTCCTTAGCGTGACATTCAATTTTGTTAAATAGTTAGTAATACTATCGTCCTCACAAATAGACCATGGTTACCCAGATCCAAAAGATTAATATTCATATCAGGCATATACAACTAAGTTACAGTGAAGATTTTTCGAGACCATGAGAAATAGCAAACTTAATGATGGGCAACAAATTTTAGTATTTCTTGGGTAACTGGTAGTGAATCTATATTGTTTGTAATAAATCATTCTAGGTAACACCCTATTGATCTAGGATTGCCTTTCCTAGCAATGTCAAAGTTACATTTGCTATATGTGGGCTTACCATGTGATAAAAGCAAGGATTTATTCATACCATCCACTTTGTGAGGGGCATCGTTTAGCTTAACTTTTTATTGAAGGAGCAATTTCTTTTCTAGGCCTTGAAAATACTTGTTTTAGAGTACAGGTCCTAATGGATTCTGCTATTCTTTATTCTACCCTATTACCCTCTCATAAGTACTTGTCTGTCCTATAAGCATTTCTTTGTCCTTGAACACTTTTCATTTTCTCTCTAACTACTAATTCCAATTTATCAACGTCAGTCTTAAATTGTGAATATGATTGATAACAGTTTCCTTAAACTTAGAATTCCCAATTTAATTTAAGAAAGAAATCCTGGAGTCCAATGCATTTGTAGTTCAAATTAAGGAAATAAAAAATTAAATTTCTAAACCATCCTCATTAACGAAATTATGGGATAATTCAAGGGTATGTGGTTTGTTGTTTCTTCATCTTTGCATTTGGAGGACCTATGGAGCATCTCTTTGCTAAAGTTGTTCTCCTAAAATCCTTTAATAAGCAACAAACTATTAGATTTAAGAGAATTTTTTAAAAAAGGGAATAGAAGGTGGTTTAGATATATTGTTAAATCTATAATATTGTATCCATAACATATTCATAATAGTATTCTATGGTCTTGGATTCTATCATCTTAACTTTTTAGTGCCTTGTAAAACAAGGAGGCGATGGAAGCAAAGATCGATTGAAGTTTTTAATTATTATCTTAAAATTTAGAAAAAAATTTATTATTATCAATATCAAACATCTTCCTATATTTGCCTTAGCCTGGATAGAGTATGCTACTTTATTTTCTTTGATTGGTGAAGGAAGCTTTATGAGATCTCAAAATTCATCCATAATAAAAATTGGAGAAGGGAAAATCCAAGCATCTTCCCACAAGTCACCATAGTTTCATCCATTCATATCTCATATAAGCCAAGGTGTAACAAAGTCTACTGTAAATTTGATGATAATCTATTGACTTGGATAATACATTCAACAACTCTCTCTAAGTGAAGATTATTTTATCTTCTTAATGCAAGCGTATTTACTTTGAAATGCATTGTTTCATAACCTCTTCCTTTTCCAGCAAACCTACCCACAAAGTTTGGCATCAAGAGTTGTTTTTCATAAGGCTTCCAATTCAAAGGTTACCTTATATTCATCCATTAGTTATGAAAACATTTTTTCTCTGCTAAAGAGTGGAATTTTTTGTTGACCTACTATGCCATCACATGAGGAAATGTGAATTGAGTAATGGTGATCTAAATTTTGGAAGGAATCTTTTAATTATACATCTATGTAGGCTACAAATGAATTTCAAGGTCTCATAGAGCTAACTCATAGTAAAATTATCCACCATGTATTTGCCATAACTTTGCCATATCTTTATTGATAAAAATGGGAAGACCTAGACAAATAAATTTGGTTGAAGCTTAGGATTTGTAAGAAATCCTAGTATCCAAATGCATGTAAAAATCCCCAATAGATAGTTTTTAATTATAAAATAATAATGAACTAAATATAGTAGGTTTCAAAACACACACACACACATATATATTAGTACATTGCAAATCTTATTAACATGTAAATCAACCACTATTTAGGTTCCAACTTATGATATTGCAAATGCATATTCCATATTACGAGTTTTGGGATTGTTACACCAAACCCTGACCAAACCAAAGAGAATAAGTCCTCCCAAAGAGGATTGTTACACCAAACCCTTATACAAGCCTAAACTAGTCTATCTAGTCTTATATTCCATTTTTTCTCTTACAAAAATATTCAATACATATAGAAATATTCATATACATTCTTATAACAAAAACCCACAACTAATATTCCTTTTATTTTGGCAACATCAAAAATACCAAAACTCTAATACATTTTGTTGTATCAAATCTTTAGTTTATTTTGGTGCATAAAAACTACAACATACTATGGAACAATAACAAGATCCTCTACAATAAAATCCTATAGAAAAACCCAAGAGGGACTAGATTGGATGAACTCTATAACAAAATACCATAACAAAACCTAGGTGGGACCAAATTGGATGAGCTTTGTAATAAAATCCCATAGCATAACCTAGTAGGGTCCATATTGTATGAGCTTTGCAACAAAATCCCATAACAAAATCCAAGAGGGACTAGACCGAAAACGCTCTACAATAAAATCCCATAGCAAAACCCAAAAGAGACTAGATCAACCAAGCTTTGTAATAAAATTTTATAACAAAACCTAGGAGGGTCTAGTAGATTAGATGAGCTCTATAGCATAGGGGTGTAGTATTACCAGAGGGGAAGGTGATTTAGAAGGTCTAGAAATGATTGCCAAAGTCTCAAACCCAACTTGTCCAAATTGTACAGCTTGTACGGTTTGCTTTGTGCACTATGCCAATTTTCCAAACAACTTGTACGATTACAAAATTGTACAGTTGTACGATCCAAATCATACAACGTTGCACCTTGTATGATTTGGTACTTAGTCAATTCACTGGAATAGGTTTTGCAAGTCAAATTGATCAGTTTTGTAATCAATTTCTCCAAACTAGCAATTATTCCTTATTTGGTAGGTTTCATCTTACAACTTTATTATCAAATCGGGTAAACAATCAGTTTGTACGATTTGGTACAACACTTGTACGGTTTGTACGAACCCTTGCTATAAATTTCACTCAAAATTTATCAGCCTACACAACCATTCCTCTCAAGACAAGTTTTGAAAGGTTTCTTTATGACAATTACTTACCTTCCTTCCAACATGCAAACCCTAATTCACTGGCAATGAATTACAATCATCAAGAGCAATTCCAAAAATCATACAACTACCTGGAAACATAAATGTACAGTCATAATTAATCATGTAATCAATTCATATCCTCTCACTAGGTTTGTAGGATGATCAGAATCATTCATAATGTAATTCTATTAACTTAACCTAACAAGTTATGCACCCAAACATTGATTACACAACCTGCAACAACTAAAATATACAATAGAATTCACAAGGGTATGGAAACAAAGAGAAATGCTACAATATTCATATTATTAGTACTCCTATACAATATATTCATCGCCATTGATCACACAATACACTCAACAACCATGAATAGCATCAATGAACAATATGCAACTCTACCATGAACAATCAATACTCATGAATGAACAAACCACCTAAAAAATTGAATGGAGGGCTATATAATGCAGGCCTAAACCATTCCAAAATGGTTTCTAAGACATCACATTACTTACAACTACCATCCCGAATTAACTCAAAAGACTTCATTACAAGGTTTTCCTAAGTCTAATTTGATTTTTATCAAATTCTTCCCAAATGCACATTTCTCCTAATTTCATTGACATTTCACATTGTACATTTGCAAACCTTGTACGTTTCACACCTACTTGTACGTATTGATACTTGTACATTTTAATAAAAAGTGAGAAAAATTGAACAAAATTGTGCAAATCCAAAAATCATTTCTTCTTCTAGGAGGTGGATTTGTTGCCTACATCTGCCCTCCCCTTTAAATCAGTCGGTGTCCTCGTCGACTCAGTCTTCTTAGTCTTGGTCAAAATACCTTGGTGGTACTCATCAAGTTGCATACACAAAGGCTAATGCTCATCCTTCAATCGGGTTGTGTATTGATTGACATCCAGGGATTTCAACCCATACTCGTTGGATTTCTCTTCCATAGTAGTCAGAAGTGTAGCTAGCTCCTCATGCTTACATGCTCCCTTGCGTAATTTTTCTGTCAACAAGGCTTCTATTTTGGATGCTACGAATAACTCCTTGTTCTTCTCCATAATGACTTACAGGCTTTGATGCATGTCTGCTTTGTAAGCCACCATACACTCATCCTTCACATTAAGTCAAGCCTTATGATCTATGATGAGCTCATTGTAGTGCTTGGCATCCTTTGCTATATCCTCAATTTTATGGTTCTTCTCCTACAATTGTTCTTCTACTACCTTCAACCGATTTGCTTGGTTGGCCAATTGTTCATTTTGTGCTGCTAGCTAAGCTTCCAACTGCTTTGTGCGCTCATTCGCTTGTTGGATCACAAGTTGTTTGTCCTCCTCCTATGAGCGTAGCTTCTCCTCGTAAGCCTACTTGATGTTAGCCCACTATGTTTACACCTTTTCAACCATCTCCTTTCGAGTAGCTTCCACTTCTTCCAACTGTGCTTCCTTGGATTGATAAATCTGTTCAAGACCCAAGCCGAGCCACTCGATCTAGTATGTCAGGAAATTCAAATTTCTTAGGGTGAAGGCCAATTTTGACGGTACTCTTTGAAATTTTGTACCCACTATATTCAATGGACAAGTCTGATATGTTGCCTTATCAAAGTACACTCATGGAAATTCTCGGTAATTAGTCTTCACACCCATCGATAAATCATATCTTCCTACATTGTAGTTACCTCTCCTCCTGGTAACAACCATGGGTGCTATGCATGAATTTATGTTATTTTCCTGGTACAATCTTCATTGTACACCCACTCCATAATATTCTCTAATTCAGTAAAGGTTTGCTCCCTCAAATGTTTCAACTATCCAACGCCACCGATACAAAACTACAACCTGGTACTGGCAAAAATTTCATTAGCTTATCGAAAGAACTGCTCTGTTCATCAGTATTTTCTCCCTCATCCCCAAAATACCAAAGCAAGGTACTTCAACTAAAACTCTCGTACGAATCTCTCTAGTAATATCTTGTGATGAGGTCTATTCTTTCTCCTCTTACAGATTTGAACTTCTTCCAACTTCCTTGATCACACTGGCTACTTTATCCTATTGTAACAGAATGTGTGCTACTATCTTGTTTGTCTCTCATTTTAGTGATATGATCTCCTCAATATTGATGATCTCCTATAGAGACTACTACTCTATCATCAGTGCTTGGACTTCCTCTTGTGGATTAGGTAAGTTTTCTTATTTCATTTCTGCCAACCCTTCCTCCTATGGGTTTGATTGCACTCCCCTTAGGGTTGCAACTATCTGGTTAGGAGTAAACTCTTCCTGTGGTGGATGTGTACTTGCTTGCTCTTGTTGACTGTTACCACCTCTCATCATAATATTTATCTTCTTTGTTCCCTTGGGTTCCTCAAATGGAACTACCACCACTGCTTTTGCTTTTGGGGTTGGTGGTACCATTGCTTTTCCTACCAAATATCTGGATGAATCCAAAAAATTGAAATCAGAGGTCTGAAACATTGTTGGAGATCCCATCGCTCCTCCTACTTCTTCCAAACTAGGTATATTAAAATTTAGAAAATCCAATCCTTCCAAGTCAAAGTACCCTTCTTCTAGCACTGGCTCGGATTGCTCTTTCTTCATATACTTATTTTGTTTTTCCCATTGCCTGTGTTTGAATATTTACAGGACTAGATTGTCATTCTATTTTCTCCTCCTCTTGAAAAGAGGTTGGTTGCTTTTGTAGTTGTTGGTCTTGTGCCTGTTGTTCTAAGGAAGATTCCAACTATCTTCTTCTTTTCCTCCTAGGGTGAACATCTTCATCAAATGAAGTTTCAGTCTCTTCCTGCATCAGAGGTATTTGCTATTTTGTGCCCTTATTGGCCTTTGATTTCTTTGAGGTTACCTTCTGTAGAGGCATAAGTGTTGAAAAGGAGAAGTGTTGAAGGCATAAGAGGAAGGCATTAATCCTTCCTTCACATGGGCCTTCATAGCCCACGTGGCGAGTGCCCAAGCACCTAAGTGCTTAGGCAAGAGGAGACGGCAGATCGAGTCACGTCGAGTCCCATTTTGGTGGGGAATACAAGGTACGCAAGGTGTTTAATCTCCAAATTTTTTGAATGTTGGTTGGGCAAGTTGAAAATTAATTTTGCATGTTTATTATTGGTTCTAAGGTTGCAAGGGAGTTATAAGGTTTGGCAAAATTAAATTTTTAATATTTTTTGCTCAAAGGTTTTATGCATGGAGTGAAAAGTGTTTGGTTAATATTCTATAGTGGTGAATATTATTAAGTCTGGTCAATATTCTATAGTGGTGAATATTATTAATAGTGGTTGATATTCTATAGTGGTGAATATTATTAAAGTGGTTAATATCCTATGGTGGTGGATATTATTTTAAGAGTGGTTGATTTATTAGGGTGTTGGTTACTATTCTAAGATTGGAGTTGATAAGGTTTTTCCAAGTATTTTGCTATGTATTATTTGTTGAGTATAATTGAAAAAGGGAATAAATAAGGCATTGATTATATTTTGGTCCAAGGAACATCTTTAAGGAAATATTGAAATAATATTTTGTATTCTAACCTTCTTGAGTTTTACAAAGAAGTGTTTATGGTTGTGGCAGATTTGTAAGGTCTATTCCTTATCATCAAGAAAAAGGTATGAGCATATTCTTCCATAGTTAATATTGATTGGTTGGTTTTCTGAATAATAAGTTTAGAGTGAAAATGACTTGATTAGGGTTTCCTTATTAAGTATGTTTGAGTTAGTGATTCAAGGTTTTTTGGAATAAAGAGTTGTTATTGAAACCTTGTTTAATAAGCATTGTTGTTGAAAATATTGGTTGTGTGAGGAACTTGAACTAGGGAGTATCATTACTATGAGAGGATTGTTTTATAAGCATTGTTGTTGAAGTGAGTTGTTGAGCAAAGAAATTGAACTAGGGTTTGAAAAGAACATGAGTATCATTGCTATGTGAGATTTGTTGTTGAGCATTGTTGGAAAAATTTTGAGTTGATGTTTACATGCTTGGAATAGGGTTTGTGAGAAAGGGGTGTTTCATTGAGTGATTGGTTGAGTAGAGTTGTTTGAGCCTAGTCAAGTGGATGTGTGAAGTGATTGTTCAAGTTCCATAAAACAAACTATTCTATATTCTAATTTGAGTTGAGATTGAGCATTGAGTTGAAACATATTGGGTCTCTAAAAATTCTCTTTATGTTTATATGAGATTGGACAAGTTCTATGTGGACTTGTTAAGTAGATTTGAGACAAGTCTTTGAGAAGACTTGTGGACTGATTTTGTGTGAGCTTTTATGGAAGCTTACAATACATATTTGATTAAGTTCTAGAGAGGACTTATTGAGCAGATTGGATAAGTTCTGAGTGGACTTGTTGAGAAGATTAGAAAATTTCTAAGTGGACTTGTTGAGCATATTTTAGCAAGTTCTGTGTGAGCTTGTTGAGCAGATTTGAGCAAGTTCTAAGTAGACTTGTTGAGCAGATTTGAGCAAGTTTTGAGTGGACTTGTTGATCAGATTTGAGCAAGTTATGAGTGGACTTGTTGAGCATATTTGGGCAAGTTTTGAGTGGCCTTGTTGAGCATATTTAAGCAAGTTCTGAGTGGACTTGTTGAGCAGATTTGAAACAAGTCTTGAGTGGACTTGTTGAGTAGATTTGAGCAAGTTCTATGTGAGCTTGTTAAGCAGATTTGAGCAAGTTTTGAGTGGACTTGTTGAGCATATTTGAGCAAAATTTGAGTGGACTTATTGAGCAGATTTGAGTAAGTTCTAAGTGGACTTGTTGAGCATATTTGAGCAAGTTTTGTGTGGACTTGTTGAGCAGATTGAGCAAGTTTTGAGTGGACTTGTTGAACAGATTTGAGCATGTTCTGAGTGGACTTGTTGAGCAGATTTGAACAAGTTCTATGTGGACTTATGGAGCAAATTTTGGTGAATATTTGAGGATATGTTTATGCCAGACCAGAGATAGAGATTGAGTAGATTTATGCTAGACTGAAGTACTAAGTTTAGTGCAGATTTGAGACAGAGCTTTGGAGGTGACAGAGCAAAGAGGACAATAGTCTCTAGTGGATAGATATCCATCAACCAAGGTAGTGAGGACAGGTCTTCTGAGTGGGGATAAGAGTATTCAATGGAGATAGATCCACAAGCGAGTGTAGTGGAGGTAGTAGTCTTATAGAGGTTCACCATCCATAGTAGAGGAGGAGTTCTCCTGTGGATAGAGATCCATGAAACTAATTTAGGGGATTGGTATCTCCATTGGAAAGAGGTCCATAAACATTTTAATAGGTAAAGGATTCCCAAGATATTTATTGAGAAAATTTTAATGAAATATTTTCTCTATGGAGTAGCCCACATTGGGTGAACCATGTAAATTATGGTGTCTCTATTGTGTGTGATGATTTATGCATTTATTTGGTTACTGTTGTTGATATTGCTATCTTTACATTGCATAATATTTATTGGAAATAAAAGTAAAAAGTGGTATTATACTGTTCACCCCCCTCTCAATATAAGCTTGTGTTCTTCAATTTTGATATATGTCAGGTGCTACCAAAACTAGACCTCATCTACAAAAGCAAAGTAAGATTTTTACAAACTCTGATAAGATCACTAGGTATGGTTGAATGACCAAAAAACCCTAGTATATTCTTTATAGCAACATGAGGGATTGTGTTGAAAAACACAATTACTCACAAGGGTGATGGATGATGATGATGCATAGATTCATGATTAAAATACAAACGTGGTATCGTTTGTAAGATTGAAAACACAACCTATCCTAATACAAGTGTGATAGATGGAAATGATTAAATGCAATGCAATTAATGAATGCATAATGCTAATGTTTTTGTATTTTGTGCTTTGCAATATTTTTGGATTTTATTGCTTTTTTATTTTTATGGATTTTGATGGTTTCCATGTTTTTTTGAATTATGTGTGGAACACCTTAATATGAAGGATGTTGAGAGTTTCAGGATCTTCAACACCTTCAAGATATGTTAGGTGATATGTTGTAGGTCCTATTTGCTCTGATATGATATATGGACCTAACCAATTGGCTACAAATTTATCTCATAAGTGCGGTGACAGGTTTAAGTTATGTTGATTTTATTTTAGTACAAGATCCCTAATTTTAAAGTATCTCAGATGGAATTCATTGTTGTAAGCTCATTTTATGCATTCCTGATAAACTCGAAGATGCTCAAGGGTATTCATGTGATGTTCATCAAGAAGTGTTAGTTGGTTGAGGTGACCTTGTCATGTAGTGTTGTCATCAATGAACTCTTTCAATGCGATGTGCAGGGTTGGAATTTCCAACTCCAAGGGCATAATGGCCTCAATGCCATATACTAGTGAAAATGGGGTTGCCATAGTGGGTATCCATATACTAGTCATGTAAGCCCATAATACAAGGGGCAGTTGTATATGTTACTCTTTGTGGTTATCTTGAACAGTATTTTTCAAGATCGCTACTACTATCTTTTTTGAAGCTTCAACTTGCCTATTTGCTTACAGATAGTATGGAGTTGCACAATTGTACTTGGACGTTAAAGGCCTTACAATTTTATTTTTGAACAATGTTACATTATTCAATATGATATTGGATGGTATCCCAAAATGACATATGATATTGTGAAGTACGAACTCCACAATACATGCTCTTGTTGTTGTTTTCAAAGGGATTGCCCCCACCCATTTTGTAAAATACTCAGTGGTTGTTATGATAAACGTATGTCGATCCAATAATTAGGAGAGATATTACCAATTAGATCTAGCCCCACTGATCAAATGATAAATCTACTTGAATGGGCTGTAAGGCCTACGATGGCAAGTGCGTAATATTAGCATGATGCTGACATTTAACGTATTTCTTGATATATGTGATGCAATTCTTATCCATAGTGGGCTAATAGTAATCCATTCGAAGGATGTGCTTTATGATGGCCATGTTGTTGAAATGACCACTATACATACCGTAATGAGTTTGTGAGATTTCCCAAGCTGATTCTTGGGGCTCAAGACAACGAAGGAGAATTCCATCATAGCTTTGACAGTACAAGATGTATCCTAGCAACACATACTTTGTCATTTTATATTTTAATGTGCGTTTCATGAAACACGATAATATCTATGAGATTAATCCATGTTTAAGGAAGTCGTGCAATTGTGAAATTCAATGTTGATAAGCTACAACCTTGAATGACAAGATGACCTGTTCCCTTTACGATTCAATATGCATGAATGCATATTGGGCTACATCCTTGTGGTGAATGGTGGTGACATTCCCTATAGGACCCTACAAGATCAAAGAACCCTAGGGTGCTTTCTTAAGAAAGTATCTAGATTTATAGAACCACTCATGGTTTGGTTCTACATCAATCATGTTGACTAATTCTTTATTGTCAAAAGCCTCTTGCTGCATCATGGATTGTGAAAGCATATTCACATGAATGGTACTAAAATTAGCCGAGGGATTCCGAGGGATCAAGGATCCCAAAGATACAATAGTATTTGTGAATCTTTTTGATGTGCGAGGAATTGCCTCGATGTCATACCATTCTAGCTGGGCTAGATAAGTGTCAACAAGATCCTTATAAGATTTTAGGATAGGACACCTGCATTGAAATAGTCCTTTAACCTGGTTAACAATGAGAAGAGAGTCACCAAAGATGTTTAACCTTTTGATATTCATGGTGATTGCTATTTGGAGACCCAAGATTAGGGCCTCGTATTCAAAATTATTATTGGTACAAGGAAATTCTAGTTTAAATGACAAGAAAATTGGAGCACCTTATTGTGTGAAAAAAGATAATTCCTGCACCACCCCCTTGCTCACACTTCAAACCATCAAAGAAAAAAGTCATGTAAGCTTTATTATTTGGTTCTTCAGGTTTGGGAGATTTCGATAATGCAAAGACTGCATCATCGTAAAGCTCTATGAGAAGAGGCTTACTATCTTCAAGAGGTGCCTCTGCCAACTGATCAACTATGACCTATCCCTTAATGGAATTTTGGTTGATGAATTCCAAGTTGAGTTCTATCAGTAACATGATCCACTTTGCAGTATGTGTATTATGATATATCTTGCTCATCATATACTACAAAGGATTTTTTTTGATATCACATACGTCGTATTACTTAGCATGTAGTGGTGAAACTTCTTAGTTGCAAAAACCACTACCAAACACAAATTTTCTACGTATGCGTATCCTAGCTCATAACTCACCAAGGTGCGACTAATATAATATATTGCTTGCTCTTTATCTTGCATGTTCTTTTGGGATAACATGGTTTCCAGTGCAAAGTTAGTAGCCAATATATAAAGCAAGAATGACACATTTGGCCTTAGTGGAGCCAATAAGGGTGATATTCTAGGTATTAATTGATTTTAGAAAAGGCATTTTGACAGTCCTCATCATAATTGAATGGGACTCCCTTGTGTAGCAGCTAATTCATGGGTTGACATTTTTTTGATAATTGTGTGATGAATCGCTTTATGGATGCTACTTTGCCTTGCAAGCTTCTTAGCTCTTTGATATTGGTGGGAGGACACATTTTTAGTATAGCCTTGACCTTTTATGGGTCGAATTCGATCCCTCATTTAGAAATGATGAACCCCAAGAGATTTCTTGATGTTATGCAAAAGATGCATTTCTTGGGTTTCAACCTGAAATTATGCTCTATCAAGTGATCGAAGACCTTCATGAGAACCTCAACATGCTCTTCATGCAGCAATGACTTTGTCAATAAGTCATCAATATAATCCTCTAGGACATTGTACATGTAGTCATGAAATATGTATTTCATGGCTTGATGATATGTGGCACCAACATTTTTAAGGCTAAATAAAATAACCTTCTAACAAAATATTCCCCATGGCGTTGTGAATGCGATTTTGTGTTGGTATTCAGATTTAATTTGAATTTGATTGTAACCAAAAACAATTTCCATAAGGGAAAGCATCTCATGACCCACATTTGCATCTATGAGAGCATCTATGTTGGGCAACGGGAATGAATCCCTTAGTGTTGCCTTGTTGAGGTCTTTTAAATTCGTACAGATATGGATCCTTCCATTAGGTTTTCCTACAAGTACCATGTTTGATACCCATTTTGGATAGTCCATGGAGATGATAAAATCTACATCCAATAGCTTTTGCAACTCATATTTAACCATTAAATTTATGGTTGGACGCATTTTCCTAAAATTTTGCTTGATTGGATTTTTAGAGGGATCTAGCGAAAGCTTATGAGTAACCAATTTTAGATCTAGACCCGGTATATCCTTGTATGTCCAAGTAAAGAGATCAAGTCTCTCTTTCAGTAGAGGGATGAGGTTGGCACACTCATTAGAGATAAAATCTCTCTAAATTTAATCTTCTTAGGATTAGTGGAATCATCACTGATATCCACATCAAAGGTTTCGTCTACTAACATGTGCAATCCCTCCTCAAGCTAGTGAGGCATGGGAATCAGATGGATGTCATTCACTAGGTTTAAAGGTTCCACATCAGAATTACCCTCAGCATGATAAATATCATGTGCACATTCTGGTACAAAGTAAAATAGTTGTAACATTTCTTCATCGGGGAAGAAATCTTCAGGCTCTAGAGGTGAATCAACATGATCCTAATCAATAACATTTAGATTAAGACACAATAGTTTGGAAGGATTGGATGGGTTGTGGAGTGGTCAAATCAATGGAGATCATATTGATGGAATGGGTTAGATATCCAAGACCATGTGTGTGCAACTCTACATTATCAATGTGACTCTCATACCCAATATGTGGCTCTAGGGGTATGGGGATCTCAGGATTCGATCTATGGAAAAACTAGAAATTGAGATCGTTTGGCTTTAGGAGCTGCCTATATGTAGGGAGATTAGGGAAGACTATGTGATAAACTTCAAGTGGATAGCTGGTCTTCCCTTGAGGTGCGGGATATGATAAACTCTTTGATACATCTCATCAATATCGAATGGTTCATGATGATGACATAAATATCGAGGCCTAAGGTAGGCCATCTCGGTCTCATCTTTGTAGTCACTATCCTCAATGAAGTATCCATCATTACTACCTAATGGCACCACGGATAATAGATGTCGAGGGCCTAAGTAGGCCAAATCAGTCTCATCCTCATATTGTTTGTTGTTTGAGGACTCCTCATCATCATGTAATCCAAAATCACGTTCTATCCCATATCTTTCAGAAATGGATTATGCCCTAACTTTCTCAAAAGCAACTTCTGATTCAATGTCTATTGTTAGACCTAGATTTTGAATTTGTATGCTAGTATCGTTAGCATCTTCACATTTTTTTATTACCAAGTCAGTTCTCAGGATATCCTCTAGGTTGACCTCCACCACAATGTTGTCATGATAGATTTTAGGTGGTTCGATAGCAGCCATGGTCACTTTCCAGTTACCCATTCATGAATGAGAAGGGTTAGGATGATAGGGGTTCCAATCCACATCATCTCCTACACTGAGATTCAGGTGATCAAGAGATGTTGCTAGAAGTTCGTACTAACCTCTGATATTATAGCCTAGCCTAAACCGATTAGTTGGTAACTAATACTATAGTTCATAGGAAGTTCTATACCCTTGATCAAATAGATCGAGGATGTAACCATGCCAATGGTAATGTTAAAATATCGTAAGGCAAACTCTAGGTTGGATAGATAATGAACATTCATAGTGAATGGTTCAACATCATCTTCATCCATAGGCATACAATTTGTAAGTTGATCAAGCCCTCCATAGATGAAGTTGGTTTGGTTGGGTGGTACCCCTAGTGGCACCACCATCCCTACAGAAAAGCGTTGGGCTTGAGGTCTACCCATGTCTTGTGTAGTTTCGATAAAAGGTGTGAATGTCATATTTTGCATTATGTATTTTGCTAACCTAGGATTAATCAAGTGAATGGTCACCTATGGTATAGATGACCCAACTAAAGAAACAAGTGAGGTAGGATGTTGTACCTCCTTGAATTCATTCTGTGTGTCTTCCTCATCCATGATATTAGAGAATTTAGTAGTTGCTACTTTAGGCATTTCTTTTGACTCTTTCTCACCCAATACTGCCTTAAGCTTCTGGTCCTTTCTAAGCATCATCGATGCTATAAGTTTTGTAGAAGCTGTTGTTGTATGCGTAGATGGACATGGTGCTGATGTTGAAGGTCCAACACACACTTCCTTTGATTTATCTTCTAGATATTTAATTGGTTATGTTGGTCTTATATCTAGATGTGTTGAAGGGAGTATGAAATCTCTCGATAAATCTACTTGATTTACATATTTGAATGGCTTCTCATCAAAATAAACCATGTGCACTTGTCCATAATGTATGTACTTGATACATTGATATAGTATTGAAGGTACACATCACACATATTTTATCCAAGGTCTACCTAAGAGGATGGTGTACTACATCACGCCTTCTAACATGTGACACATTACTGGGATGGTCTTCAACCCTACCTGAACGGGTAGGACTATAGTGTCGACTATTGAGCACAATGCATCATTGAAAGCTCGTAATGTGAAGGTTAATGGCACAATATGTGATTTTGGCACTTTCAACTATGCTAAGGCCTTTGTTGTGATAATATTAATTGAAGACCCTATGTCGATCAATACCCACTTGAAAGGTGTGTGGTTGAAACACATAATTATATGAAGCAACGAGTCCACTGTAACAGTAGAGATTGTTTTGATTTCATGATCATAAAACTGAATCACAAGATCTTGGCACTATTACACATGTCCCACAAAATTAGTAAATGCTTTCAGGTCTTGGGACTGAACCTCTACAAAACTCAAAATATCCATTAGCGTCTCCTTATGCCTAGGATACTATTGTATTATTTTATAAATCGATAACTTTGCTGAGGTTATCTGTAGACTTTGGATAAGCCTATTTCTTATGGTCACCACTAGTCTAGTTGGTGGGTCTAACAGATTTTTCCATGTTGGCCTTTGTGGGGGTGCAACTCTAATACTGATTTGAGCAAGAGGAGGACCTAGCTGATCATATCTCTCATTCCTAGTGTATCGCTCCAAATTTTTCGCACCCTTACCTTCAGGCTATAGGATCCACGCCCGAAAGGAGGATGGGAAAAGGATGGTGTGGTACCTCGGACTGAGAGGACTTTGCGAAGGTCCCGCCTCTCAAGGGAGGTGTATTTTGATGATTTTTCGATGGATGGTGGGTTCACCAGGAAACATTTAATGGCAGTTTCCACGCCTAGGTTTGGAATGTGTTTTGATGTGTTCATTTTTAACCTTAAGCATTCATATCCTAGGTTTGGCCAAATGATTCTAAATTAATCTAAATGAAAGTGCAGATTTAATGAATACAGAAAACAGATTTAAAGATAGAAAACAGAGAAATTACTGAACATTAAAAGCAGAATACCTGATCCGGATGTCTGATGAAGATTCTGGTGTTTGAAGCGGTCAGGATCGTCTGGAATTCGATAGAATCATCTGAGATCAGACAAGATCGTCTGAGATCTGATGAATTCGTCAAACGAATTCATCAGAGACCTGCAAACAGAAAAATAGATGCAAAATACAAAGAATACAACAATGATAACAGAGGAAAATGACATAAAATAACAGCAGTGTTATCAAACTAAAACTTAGGCATAGAAACAGAAATAAATCATGCTAATTAGATGATAATTAGGATTTAATTATGCACTTAATCTAAATGGGTGAACTCCAAATGCAAAATAGTATAAAATACTGAATAAATTATCTAATTTGCAGAAGAAAACAGCAGAGAAAAGGTTGAGAAATGCAAACTTCAGGCACTGATTGCCTCAATGTGGACTGCAGTCAAGATCGCCTCGTATCAGTACGAAATCGTCTCACATTTGACAAGATCGCCTCCGATCTGAACAGGTTCGTCGACGACGATGTATGCTTGCTCCGGCTGAAAAATAAGGTGGTACCTGCAACAAAATTGATAAAGAACCAATGCAAAATAGAGTTTGAGATGTTTTAACGTGCAGACAATCAGTTTACAGGGAATTTCAGCCACGGGGGGTGCTAAGGGGATAGCTTAGGATTAAATAGGCTTAGGGGAGTAGTTAGGAGGTTGGAGATCATCCCAATTTGGGAGATCTCCAACGGGGGAGGGTCCCTAATGGCGCAGACATGCTTCTGCCCGGATTGGAGACCCGTTGGAATAGAAGCTAATTTTGCAAAATCAGTTTTGCGACAAGATCGTCTGGACGTCCTAGCCCAGACGAAATCGTCAGATCTAGGGCGATATCGTCTGATCGACGACGATATCGTCAAACGGTCAAAACAACCTCTAAAATTGGCGCGAAAAAGGGGGAAACGGATTACCCGACGGTTAACGGGCGGTTTGGGAGGTTAAATTTGAATTTAAATTATTTACTAAGGTGAATGTAATTATTATAATTTTACTGCGCCAATTTTAGGGTGCTACATTTTGCCCCCTCTTTAGCGAATTTTTGAAGAAAATGCGTTAAAGATGAGTTCTTCTCGATCTACGAGAAAGCAAAAATTATTCCCATTTTTAGGCGACGATTCTTGGTCGAATCGTACGACAACTTACTATGGTGCCCCCTCCGTGTTTTTACCCAAATCGAACGTTTGAGGTAAAAACGCGAGAAAAAGCAAAAATTATTTTTGAATAAAATTAAGAAAAATAGGGTAAAACCCTAATTCATTTTTACTGTTCATTTTCTGGTTTTTTTAGAGCTCTGAAGCAAAAATGGTGGAGACGACGCACAGATCAACAGAGGTCCGACGCGGTCTACGGGTAAGAGTCTAGACTTAACTAGAATGCTTTAATTTGAATTTACATGCTTTGTAGGTAATTTTTAGGTGAATTTTGAGCATCACGGCCGTTTTTGGGCCGTCGACGTCGTCGGGACGAAATCGTCCCGATTTCGACGAAATCGTCTCAATTTTGTCAATTTCGCCCAAGGGCGAAATCGGCGAAAGGGGGACGATTTCGTCAAATGAGAGATGATTTCGGCTTGCGAAATCGGAGACGATCCTGCTCAAATTTGGGACGATATCGTCCAATAGTGGGCGATATCATCAATTGCATAAAATTGAACTTTTAACTTGCATTATTAATTACTTGAATTGTTTATTAATGATTGTTTGTTGTTTTGTTGTTTATGTTTGCAGAGAGGTTTACTAAAGAGCAGGGAATGGAAGTATGGAGGGTTGAGAGATGACTTGGCCGCTCTCACACAGGCAGAGCGAGATCAGCTGGCATAGGCCGACTTGCAGCATGTGGCAGAGATGCCACAGGTATCCACAGATATGGGGCTACTGACGGCCCTAGCAGAGAGGTGGTATCCGGGTTCTTCATGTTTTTGGCTACCGACAAGGGAGATGACTCCCACTCTAGAGGATGTATGGAGGATTCTAAGAATCCCCATACAAGGATGATTGATCACTCCTACGGCCAATCAGGGCCATGCTATGGGACGACTGTGTGGTGACCTGAGCTTCGCCCTAGAGAAGGGCAGAGTTAATATCGAGGCACTACGCCAGATGCCTGGGGCATCTAGACTCACACGGGTGCTAGCTGGAGTAGTTGGTGGACTTTTGCTATGCCACCAGAGCGGGTGCAGGGTGTCATGGATGCTCGTAGATGTGATCTATGATATGCGGGACCATGGGTACAGGTTCTCTTGGGGTAGTTTTGTATTATGCCGATTGTACAAGATCCTATATGGGGTCGTGTACAAGGGCGACCGATGTCTGGTGATGACATCGCTCTTACAGGTTTGGTGTTGGGAGCACATTGCGGTGCGGAGGCCGGTAGGGCTTCCTCTGATAGGGGTTGACGGGGAGAGGCCCCGAGTCTTCTACTGGTGGCTCCGAAGAGGGTCACAGCGACGGATCGACCTGCCTATGTCCCGGAGGCTATTGGATGACTTAGTCCCGGATCAGATCACCTGGAGGCCATGGAGGGAGCATCCAGGGTGGGCCGAGGATGGACAGGAGTTGGCTCATGTCAGGCGAGTCTGCTGGCTACGGATGGAGAGAGGAGAGGTGGAGCTCCACCGCTATGACCAAGTTTTGAGGCAGTTCGATCTGCAGTAGGGGATCCCATCTCTGAGGGATTACGAGTTTTCTCGGACTATCTGGGATAACACCATAGTTAGCGGGGCACCAGACATGCAGCGGTTCTGGAGCCAAGACGCAGACGATGCCCCCATCCAGCCAGTGGATGGTGACGACGCAGGGGTAGCCGATGGCTACGATGCCTGGTACGTAGGCATCCACCCTCCTCGGATGACGAGGGCACAGGGTCCGATTCATGCGGTTGTGCATCGGATAGGGAGGCGATGCCAGGCAGTGATGGAGGCGGCCCAGGGTCACGACGGGAGAGAGGCGAGGAGGCCACAGGCACAGGAGAGGCCACGGCAGAGGGAGAGGAGGGAGGCGAGACCCCCATCTCCATAGAGGCCACCATCGCCCGATAAGGGCAAGGGCATAGACATAGGAGAGAGTAGCGAGATGGCTACTCTTCGGGCGGAGAGAGATCGTCTCCAGGCATAGGTGCAGACTCTACAGGATGAGGCTGCACGCCACCGAGCTGAGGTGTCACAGCTGCGGGACGAGATTGCACGCCTCAGGGCACGGGGCGGAGGGGCGAGCTCTGGGGAGCTGACACGGGCTATTGCCCAACTTACATTCTACCAGACATTGTACTACCAGCTGGTGCCAGAGGCGGATAGACTACCCCTGCCAGCCAACATTGCAGATCCGATCAGGATCGGGTCATCGAGGACCACGTCCCGGTCGAGGACTAGGACTACTCAGACTGCGATGGGGCCACCTCGTCCACCTCAGGGCGGGGGAGGAGATGAGGCAGAGAGCTCGAGGGGCTCTCGAGGCTAGAGAGTTGCACTGACATTGTATTATTATTTTTTTGTTGATAGAGGATTGAGTATGCCGAGGTACAGATTGTGGCATACCAATCCAGTTTTGATGATGTACATATATGTTGTTAACATATATATGATATGAGATATGTTTTTGATCACATGACTTGTATAATGGTATGATGCTTATGATGCTTTTTTTGATTGATTGATTGATTTGATAATTCATGTAATTATGTCATTGGAAATATTATAATTTGAATGTCATGCTTGTAAGATTTTAAATGAAATAATCTGAAGTAACAAATTGGTTGTTTGTGATGTGATGATAAAAATAAAAAGAGACTTCTAACAATAATTTCAAAGGACATTGTCGCTATTATAGACCATTTCATGGAGTCGCTGCTCACTCGGTCGTCAAGCTAATCCCAGTATAGAAATATGGTTAAAAGTAAAAGAGTGCTTAAGAGACTGTCTTAAGACTTTGGTGCAATGATGAAAATGAAGGTGATGATGATTTTGTTTTTCAGATTTCCATGAAAATATTATGCATGAAATATTTTAAAATGACTTTTGCTAGGCATAAATTCCTAAGTGTGATAAATTTTTTGGATAATTCCCTAGGAATTATACCATCATTGCAAAAGTGAAGTTTGACATGATGACATGAAATAGAATAGGTGTTTGTTTGTTTTAAAGCATAATTGTGTAACATAATGATTTAAGTCATATGTTTTTATGATTTTAAATAAATGGGGAATAAAAATTGGTACAATGGTTTGCGCTAGGCATAGAATATGTAGGTATAGACTTATACCATCATCGCAAAAATCCAAAATTTTTTAAAAATCAACCCAGATATATATGTTTTGATTGTATATTTTGAAAGAAATTTTTTATTTTTCTATTATATAGTTGTCTTTATGGTAAACAACTGTACTTGATTTATTTCAAACAAGTTGCAAAAATAATATTTCAAAGTATTTTGAAGACAAAAGTTAGATTTATAAGGAATCCCATGTGCATATGTGAATTCATTTCCAATCTTGATTTATCATAATGATACACAAAATCTCTCAAATACAAATGTGTGTGCAATTGCTTTGTGCATTTACCGGTTTTTGAGCAAGATAATATGATACAAGTGATTTGAAGAAACCAAATAAGTGTTCATTAACCATGATGTAGATGCATATAACCATACTAGACTACTATGTAGGTCGGATTATCAAGAGCTAGCTAATCCATAAGCGGACATAGGTCTGTACAAAAGAAGGTCGCTAATGTGACTGACATATCACCATGCTAGGAGTTACCCAAGGCCAAGCGGGTTGGGCACAAACCACCTGTTATGGGGCTTACCTCACGGTTTTCGAATAATTGAGAATTCCAGGGATTCAAGCTCATCAACCCTTCTTTTCTTTTCAAAGGGTAGGGAAAGGGATTTTATTGCTTTCTTGCTTTCTTTTGCTTTCTTTTTCTTTTTGTATTTTTGCTTTGTATTTTTGAGATAATGCTTGGAACATTGCTGTAATGATATAAAAGAACATTTTTCTTTTCTCTTTTTCTTGAACTTTTGTTTTCTCTTTTTCTTTGCTAGGGATACTTGCTCGGATTAGCTGTAGAGCAAGGGATTTTTATTCTGGGTAGGGGTGAGCTTGTCCTTTTGCCAATTCTCAAAGATTCTAGACCATGTGCATGATAGGATAGCAGGGGAAACTTTTCGCTCAAGAAATCACTTCTACTATGTAGCAAAGCATGGAAATTACAAATATAATCATTTTATTGTGAAAAGATGTGCTTGGTTTAAGTAAATAACAAGATCAATTCTCTATGCTCAAACTTTATTTAATTGAATTTTGTGGACTTTGATATAAGAGAGATTAGTAATCATGCCAGATAAAATCAAGATATTTATTTTTGTGAGTGTGCAAGTGAGGGATTCCAAATAAATGCTAATTTATCAAAAATAATTTGAAACATATAACTGCAACATTTGTAAGAAAATATATATAAACACTTTTGAGAAGTTTTGAGAATGTTGACTCTCTCTTTCTTCTTTATATTGTTTTGGTTTCGAAAGAGTCAAGCATATTGTTGTTTTTATATTTTTATCATTATTTTGATTTTTGGTTTTATTTTTGTTTTTGAGCAAAAAATTTTACAAGTGCCATAAATAAATGCAACAAATAGTTTTGAAGATTTTTGATGATTATGAATATTTTTGATGTTTTTGGATTTTAAAATTGAGAAAAAAACAAGAGAGAAAATTTGAAAAATTTTAAAAAAAAAAAAAAAAGGGGGAAGAAGGCGAAAAAAAAAAAAAAAGAAAAAAAGAGGAAAAAAAAAAGGGGTCTTTTTCCACCAGGAGGGAAATATGCCCAAAAAAGAAAAAAAAGGGGGGGGGGGGGGGGCCGGTTTGATTTTAATTTATGAATTGAAATTGGTGGTATATACAAGATGATCTATATACACTATACAAGGTTATTTGAGTATAGCATGTCTAAGGTTGCTTCAAAATCAAAGGAGGTTTTGAAGGATAATTTGGTTGAGGTGAAGGTAAGAACAGAAGGTGATGAATAAAAGGTAGTGATAACAAAAGCTTTGTTATAATGTAGAATAATGTAGCAAAAGATTTGACTTTTATATGTGTAAAATTGATCATGTTACAAAATAAAATGTAAGAAGGATAAGAAGGTTCTTCATTCTTATCACTATATTCCAAGTCTTGATAAGATGGAGGGAGCATATGTGAAAGATATGCATGGGTGTTATTTGGTAAACAAGGATGATCATATATGGATGAAGAAAAGTGATGGATAGAAGATAATTGTGACAATAGAGAATGTATAGAACTTGATGTTTCAACCGTTAAATATTCTTTAAATGGTGTTGGGTCACCATGTATGGTAACAATTTTATTTGCAAGTTCAAACTTCAAACATTGGTGAAGAGTGGAAGGGACAACCCTCATCGTATGAATCCAAGGACTCTCGGAGAAGTAGGTTGTAAGGTGAAGGGCAATATCCTACATAAAATAAAGTATCCAGGATCTTGGATCCAATATTGAGGGGAAAAATTATAGTACCTTGAGCTTCTTGAATTTCATTGTTAAAAGATTTTATAATAACATTTGATTCATTAATATCTTCTTCCTTTAATTTGAGTTTTTGGAATAATTGATAAGTGCATAAATTAAGAGAGGAGTCATTATCTACCATGATAGTTCTAACAAGTGTTTCTTTACTAGATCCTGTAATGTAAAGATAGTAGTCTTCTTGTGGAGTAGAGGAAGGAATATCCTCATCATAGAATGAAATATGGTTAACCTCAAGAGGGTTTACACCATTAATTATGTTCTTAGAGAAAATATGATGAGGAACAAATTGTTGGCTAGGTATTTTGAACAAAATTTCCTTGTGATAAATTTGTAATACTTCTAAAAGGGATATCTTTGCTTGAGGATTAATCACTTGTTGTTGGCTATCAAAGTGGATTTCAGATTGAGATTTTGATTCTAAAGATGAGCTTTCTATGCTTACATTCCATTTTGGATCATTCTCTAGAGCCAAAGATAGTTTTGAAGGTTGGTCAAATGAGGAATCCATATCTTGAATATCAGATTGAGTTGATTGAACTTGAGGTTGCTCATTTGTAGTTTTTGTTACAATATTAATAATATCATCATGATGGGACACATTAACATGCAATATTTGATTGGTTTCTTGTTGTTGATAATTGAATAGGGGTTCTTGGGAGATCCCCATGTCTTGATTGATTATTGGTATTTGTTGTGTAGGAGTTTGATTGTTTACTGGAGATTTATAATCAGTTGTAGATTGTAATTCCTTTATATTAAAAAGACCCTTATCAATCAAATCTTGAATTGCACATCTTAAATCTTTACAATTTTGTGTCATATGTCCATCTACTCTATGATATTCACAATGTAGCTCGGGTTTAAACCAATCTGATGTGGTATCAAGTTGTCTTATGGAAGGGAGTTCAATCTTATTTGTGTCAAGTAAATACTTGAGAATTATATCCATTGGTTGATTGAGCTTAGTAAATTTACGTGATGAAGGTTTTTGAGAGGTTTTTGATAAATGCCTTAGGAATTCAGTCATAAAAGGACCTAATGGTTTCTCACCTCTACTTTCTTTATTATGGGTAGAATGATGATAGGAAGATTGTGAAGTATGAGGTGAGTGCATGGTAGAATTGGAAGAATAAGTATTTTCTTGTTGAAATGGATGTGTTGTATTGAAAGAAGAATATTGAAAAGGTGGTGGAGGATTGTATGTGGATTGATAGACATAATATGGATATATGGGAGAATAGATAATATCGTTATGAAGAGGATTGGCAAAGGGATTGTTCTGTTGGGTTATGGATGAAAAATAAGAAGAGTGTGATGGAGGTGATGTTGAATAGGGATGAGGTTGGTCATAATCAACAAATGTATTTGGCTGAATTCTTCCAACATTACTGATGGGCTCATATGGATTTGAGTAAAAACTCATGGTTTCTTTAGTACTTCTAAAAGTAATATTTAACATCTACTATTTAGAATTGAATCTAAAACATACAAACTTGAAATGATGATTTTGTTTTTGTTTTTCTTGTATACATATATATATATATATATATATATATTTTTTTTTGTTTTTGTTTTCAAAAGGTTTACAATGCATTCACGTCGGGTTCACCAAAATGTATCGCTCCAAATTTTTCGCACCCTTACCTTCAGGCTATAGGATCCGTGCCCGGAAGGAGGATGGGAAAAGGATGGTGCGGTACCTCGGACTGAGAGGACTTTGCGAAGGTCCCGCCTCTCAAGGGAGGTGTATTTTGATGATTTTTCGACGGATGGTGGGTTCACCAGGAAACATTTAATGGCAGTTTCCACGCCTAGGTTTGGAATGTGTTTTGATGTGTTCGTTTTTAACCTTAAGCATTCATATCCTAGGTTTGGCCAAATGATTCTAAATTAATCTAAATGAAAGTGCAGATTTAATGAATACAGAAAATAGATTTAAAGATAGAAAACAGAGAAATTATTGAACATTAAAAGCAGAATACCTGATCCGGATGTCTGATGAAGATTCTGGTGTTTGAAGCAGTCAGGATCGTCTGGAATTCGACAGAATCATCTGAGATCAGACAAGATCGTCTGAGATCTGACGAATTCATCAGACGAATTCATCGAGACACGCAAACAGAAAAACAGATGCAAAATACAAAGAATACAACAATGATAACAGAGGAAAATGACATAAAATAACAACAGTGTTATCAAACTAAAACTTAGGCACAGAAATAGAAATAAATCATGCTAATTAGATGATAATTAGGATTTAATTATGCACTTAATCTAAATGGGTGAACTCCAAATGCAAAATAGTATAAAATACTGAATAAATTATCTAATTTGCAGAAGAAAACAACAAAGAAAAGGTTGAGAAATGCAAACTTCAGGCACTGATTGCCTCAATGTGGACTGCAGTCAAGATCGCCTCGTATCAGTATGAAATCGTCTCGCATTTGACAAGATCGCCTCCGATCTGAACAGGTTCATCGACGACGATGTATGCTTGCTCCGACTGAAAAATAAGGTGGTACCTGCAACAAAATTGATAAAGAACCAATGCAAAATAGAGTTTGAGATGTTTTAACGTGCAGACGATCAGTTTACGGGGAATTTCAGCCGGGGGGATGCTAAGGGGATAGCTTAGGATTAAATAGGCTTAGGGGAGTAGTTAGGAGGTTGGAGATCATCCCAATTTGGGAGATCTCCAACGGGGGAGGGTCCCTAACGATGCAGACACGCTTCTGACTGGATTGGAGACCCGTTGGAACAGAAGCTAATTTTGCAAAATTAGTTTTACGACAAGATCGTCTGGACGTCCTAGCCTAGACGAAATCGTCAGATCTGGGGCGATATCGTCTGATCGGCGACGATATCGTCAAACGGTCAAAACAACCTCTAAAATTGGCACAGAAAAGGGGGAAACGGATTACCCGACGGTTAACGGGAAGTTTGGGAGGTTAAATTTGAATTTAAATTATTTACTAAGGTGAATGTAATTATTATAATTTTACTGCACCAATTTTAGGGTGCTACACCTAGTGACAACGTTCACCATATCGACGAAACCTTATGTAGGTGGATCAATCTACAATTGATTCACTTGGTCAACGTTGTTCCTTGAAGGGTCATGGTTGGGCAAGGGATTTTTGAATATTCCCATGTTTTTATTATCTGGAGCATGAGGGTTGTCAACGATTAGCTTGTTATTGTCGATCATATTTTGCACCACATGTTTGAAACTATGACATCCTTCAATGTCATGTCCTTTTTGCCTATGGTACAAACAATAGACCCTCCCTAAATACCTTTGATTTAGGTTGGTTAGGATTGATCAACTTGAAATCTGGTAAATTTATAGTGTTAGCCTCACACAATTATTAGAAAATTGATGCCATCATCGCTTTGTATCTGAAAGCACGTGTTCATAAAACTTGTGACATGCTCTTGGGCATCTTCATCTCCTTAAAATTTATCCAGCTTGGATATCTCGAAGTGATTGGGATACGTCGGATTAGGCACTGAGGGGCATAAAGGCGCATTATGGATTCTATTCAAGCTAGGCTTTTGGTAAGATGTCCCTTATTTCTCAATGGCTCTTACCTTTTCTTCCAAGGCTTTGTAGGCCTAGAATCTCCTCCTCCCTAAGAGGTCTCTGAGGAGATTTTAGAGGTATATTTTTCTTAGGTTGAGGTGGAGGCATTAGATCATCCTCCTCTTCTACCAAGAAGATCTCTGGGTACTGCTACTCTTGATCATCTCCTTTTACCTTATTGTACTGAGTACGTCCATGGTGTTCGGGCACTTGGTGTTGTAATGTGTTTTGGATCGTATAATGAGTACGATTTCCAATATGCTTAGGGTGCAATTTGGGCTACAAAGTAGCTCATATATGGTGGCACTTCCTATATTCACTTTGAGGAGGTAAATCAATGTGATCCAATCTATCTTCTCTCTCTACACACTCCTTTTGGTCAAGGATGCATTTCTTGCACATGCACTACTCATATAGACATTGCCTTAACAAACTCTATCATTGAGTATTCTTGTTCTTGAGGCACTCATGATTTGCATGCACATCTTCCAATTGATCTTGGAAGATACATTTCCTTTGGTCTGAAACCATTTTCTATGATCAATCTATAAGATCAACAGTATATGGGCTCTAGTTACATAACTCTATTTTAGGGGCTTTGTTGGTGTGGATCCCAATAGACTTATCTACCATGATCTTACCTTTCTATGTGTATATGATATTTATGTTTTGTTGTTGTCTATTATCTATTCCCGTGTGGGTTGATAGGTTATGTAT
This sequence comes from Wollemia nobilis, assembly GCA_028583015.1. Classification (NCBI taxonomy): domain Eukaryota; kingdom Viridiplantae; phylum Streptophyta; class Pinopsida; order Araucariales; family Araucariaceae; genus Wollemia; species Wollemia nobilis. The sequence goes on from JAQPPZ010001539.1 coordinate 1,887,255, forward strand.
ACTTCAAGAACACTTTGAGAATTCTCCTGGCTCCTTGGTAGGCCTATGCATGCTCTCGTTGTGCGAACTCATGGAACAAGTATGTGCAGATGAGGCTCTACATCCTAATTTATCTAGGACTCATTCAATTTCATCAAGCTACCCACTTGTCCATGGATCAAGTCTATCCATGTCAATCGTGAACTTCCTAGGTTCATTATTGTTTGGAGTTTGTAAGGGCCTATGCTCTGAAGCAACTCTCTTTTCCTACCCCTGATTGGGTGGTTTTTCTTGTTGTATATCCTAGGATGGTGGGGGCCTTGAGCCACTCTTATATCTATCCTTCGAGGATTTTGCATTACCTCCTCTAACTAAGGTGTTCTGAACAAAATCCCCATGCATTGAATTGTCCCCTCTAATACTCGCCAAACATCATTCAATAGGATTCATGTGGTTGAGAGCTTAACACGTTATTTTGTGTATCTTCTAGAGCTTCAACCTACACATCAGTTATCTGAGGTCAACCTCTCTATGTGTTGACCATTATTTGAATTATATCCTATGTAAATTTTAGAGAAAATAAAGCAGACAAAGGTGATTATCTCTTTTAAAGTTTCTTTGTTATCCCTAAATTGTTTCAGTGTGTTTTATGTGTGTTGTAATCATAAACTAACTCTCATACTATTTTTATATTTGTTGATGATATACTTGTTTAGTTTAATGGATTTCACCTGTATGCTCACAACTCAACAACTGGCAATGAAAGTCACAGTCACGTAAACTCACCAAAGTGTGGATATGAATCCCACACCCAGCAAGGAGCACAGGTCATGTCGATCCTCACCTAGCACACTGTGTGCAGTGATACACTCCTTTGAAGAGGAATGTGTGCTATTTTGTATGGATATGATGGTTCTTGGAGTCGGTATTGGCTAATAGAACGAGTTACTAGGATTTGAGCCAACAGATGGATATGATGCCCACTATCATTGAAATCTATTAGTGATTGGGTATGAATTCCAGCTCACTAATATTTAAATGTTACGTGGTGTGTGAGGGTTCATTTTAACTTTGCAAAAAGAGGAAAATGCATCAAAGAGCACCCATGATTTTTCCTATATGCCTAGGAAATTTACGTTTGAATTCAGAAAGATGTAAATTTAAATGCTATTTTCCAAATCAGAGAATGAAAAATTACAAGAGATACTGACCTTTAGACAAGCCCCAAGCAAGCAAACCCTAACATAGATATTTAATGTTAGCTATTGTTTTGTACCACAACTAACAAAAAACTGAGTCTTAGCTACGGATGACAACCACAACTAATAGTGCTAGCTACTGTTGTTAGCTATAGCTAACAACAAACAAGGTAATGTTCATGATTTTCCTTCTAAAATTTAGCTAGATGAGTTAATTAGCCTACTGATAGGAAAAATATAGAAGCACGCAAATCACAGATAAGGAAAAAGTACCTGAAATCCCTCATCTAATGAAGAGATAGGTTGTTTACTATCTTTCTCTCTATTTTTTGCTAGCCACAGTTGTCAAGCGTAGTTGAAATGCTAACCATGGGTGTAAAGCATAGCTGACACTGTGCATCGTGGCTTTCAAGCATAGCTAAGACCTACAACATAAAAACATAGAAAGATCAATAAATATAGTGAGTTTTGTAGGGTTTCCATCGTGATCGCCATATGTACAATCCTAAAAAACATGCACCTAAGCTATTAACATCATTGTACCAAAGATAAAGCAATAAAGCATGTATAAAAATGAATTAACAAGAATATGTAACTCTCTTTTATTAAATCATGGCGAATATCGATTACAAGTAGGTCCCTCCAAGGGATACCAGAATCTTGATATAGTGAATACAATGTTTTGAAGCCCCTAAAAGGGGTTGGTGCAATCTGCAGGTTTTCTAGATTCGACATGAACTACTTAAGTCTTATGGATACCTTCTTCTCACTTGCTTGGAAGAAATTGCTACCAAGAATGCTTTAAATATGTCAATAATTTGTAATATGTATTCAAGAAACAACATAGCACAATTAGGAGCATATGAGGCCTCTCATGATGAGGCTCTTGTTGAAGACTTGCTAAGAATGTAGTAAAACTTACAATAAAACATAAATATATGTCAACATAAGCAAATATATATGCAATAATATTAAACTAATGTAAATTATGCTTGAAAATAAGTAAATCTAACTAATTTAATCTACAATTTGTAAGAAAGAACATGAAATAAGGCTATCTAAGAAGATAAAGTAAATCTAGAAAATATGAAGAAATGAGGACAAAGCTACCTTTAATCTCTCAAATTAACCCTACAAATGTGCAAATGAAGGTTAATCTAAGCTAGATCTAACTAATTGCATGCATGAAATTGAAATATTATGGCTAAATGGAGGGAAATGAGCTTCAAATCATATCCACAGGTTTCAAGCATAGCTGGCTCTGTTAGCCACGGTTGACAATCATGACTAAAGGTGAAAATTATTTATCTCTTGCAATCAAGGCTTGAAATTGCTAATTCCTCCAAGAAATTGATGATCAAGGGTCACCTCTTCGTTCTAGAACATATTAGCGATGAAGTTCTCTCGAATTTGTAATTAAGGTGGTTAACTTGGAAAAGCTTGCTCCTCAAGCTCTTAGGATCTTCATTACTCCAAATGCAGTCATAATTATCCAAATTGGTAGCATGTAGACACTCCTCAAGGGTTGTATGTTGCTCTCCAATTTGGTAGGGCTTTTTTGCATTAACTTGAAAAATCTCCTAGCCCTTTCTTCCCAATTTGGAGGGGGATATTATAACACTCTCAAATCCTCATCTTAGCTTCCATAAGAAGCCAAGATCAAGAATTGGAAGGTTGGAGCACTTGGGAGGAAGACTCTAGACGCTTCCTCGCTTAAAACTACCTAAAATTCGTTGCCATGGCCATTGTAACTGATTTTGGCTTGGATCGGTAGTCCAAGACAGTTGTAGAGCTAGTTGTGGCTCCTAAGTGTAGCTAGAATCCTAGCCATGGGTGTCAGCCATGGTTGAGATCTTAATTGCGGGTGTCACCCAAGGCTAAGACTGAGTAGACCAAAGATGTCTAAATTGAGTGGTTAGAACCACTGCTTTACCTTGGAAATGTCCAAGATCATTCATATGGTCTTCAAGGATGCCCATATGAGTAGTCTCCTAAACATGATGTATTTTAGGTGTCTAAATATACCTCAATATACTTAATTTTATTTTTTATGTGGAAAAGTACATCTAGTTCCACTAACATGAAGAAGAGTCCAAGAGCTTCCTCCTTTATCTTATTGAGTTCATGATCACTAAGACCTTTTGATTCATTATTGAAGATGAGCCAAATTATTAATTCTTAGTAATCCTACTATTTGAACTAACCAAGTGTTATAATTTTTTATTGAGATGAGTAACATACCCTACAAAATTTATTTTACACAAAAACCTTGAAAATCTATAACAAGTCCATGAACTGATGTCACCACCACATAGAGCTCAAATTTCATTCAAATTGGGAAAATGAGCTTTAAATTTTTCCATATGCAAAAGTTATGGCCTCTAGAAGATTTGGTAAAATAACACTCAAATAAAAAAATCAAATGCCAAACTTTAGAATATATTTTACCAAATTAACAACTACCACTTGGTGCCATTGGATTGGATGTTGTGCTATCAATAAATAAATCTAAGTTTGATAAGCTGATTGATATGATTAGTGGATTGATCATGCATTATAATTTACATATGTATATAAAAATTTTCAATTTCTAATTGGTTAAATGTGAATGGAGCTCAAACTAGTGATCTCAATTTTCCAAGCATGTGAATGGACCAATGCACCATGTACATTGCTTGGAACAAAAAAGGAAGTAACTTTTATTTAAAAAAATCTATATACCTTTTATAATTATAAGGTTCGGTGTCAAGATTCAACCTCAAAACCTATGATCCATAGGTTAGTCAACCAACTAATAGGCAATAATTACTATTGGACAAGAGAGGAGATATTATTACCTTTCTTTGCATGTACACTACCACCAAATAGTAGTTCCTCAAACAAAAATATTTTCTATAGGATTTAAATCACCAACCTTGGTGCAACAAGGGAACAAACCAATTGGTTCACCATAGTGCACAAACAATGAAGGAAATAATCTCACCAAAGGTCTAAAGGAAAACACCTAGGATTTGAACCAATGAAGTTTTCCAAGTAGAGAAGATTCCTAACTATTGTAATACATGCATGGATGGAGATAGGTTTAAAATGACTAACACGTCTATTCTAATTTGAGGGGGAGTGTGTATGCCACCCTAGTATTTTCCCTAGATAATGCCCTTACAAATGATAGCTCTTGAAAAAAGGTCTTGACCAAGTTTCAAACGAGAGAGAAGCCTTGAAATAATCACCTTCCATACCATCATACCACTTCTTTTTTATAAATTAGATATGGTAGAGTAGTTATGGCAAATGAAAAATACAAAGAATAATATATAAAAAATTCCTAGACTTGAACTTGTGACCTCCCTATGAGCAATAAACATTGTCACCAATACACTATTTACCTCTAGTGGTCCACTTCATACACTAGGAATTATATGACCAATATGGTGGAATGTGGTGTGTACAAAGCACATGAAAAGATATGAAAAATTGTCACACAAAAATTAGAGGAGGTTGGGCATTAAAATTTTATGTTTAAATTTTCAAATTTTAATTTTAATAATTCTCTCCAAAATGAAAAGCATACTAATTCGACCTCTTTAATCACTCAAAATTATGAATCTTTTCATGAATTGAATGATGTATCCTTCATCCTTTCTTTTATACCATGTCAAAATTCATAATAGTTTTCAAAAATATTCTAAAATATTCATTCACCATGAGCATATCCAAAAAAGAAGTAGAAGTGAGTCAAAGATAGCATTAAGATACGAAAGGAATAAATGAAGAGAAAGAGAGAGAGAGAGAGAGAGAGCACCCCAATATATCACATTTTATTTATAATTATCATATAAATATATCCTCATTGAGGGGTAGTTATAGTGATACCAAATCCCAAATGAGAGGTTTACCTCGGGCAACATTGGATTAACCTTGAGGTTTACCTTATAATAAAGTAACAATAAATTTCCCTTTAAACAAGGTTATTGGTAAAGGTGGATTAACCAATACCCTTAAGGGTGAAATATGAAAGGGGCCCTTAAGCTTACGTTAACATGTCTATAGGCTTATACAACTCATGAATACCCATAGGATTACATAATAAAATATCCATAGGATAAAAATGTTGCTCATAAGCACTTCTATATAACTTTTTCCTTGGATTAAACAATATAAAATTACACATATTTCAACAAGTTAGAGGTAGATCCAAGTGGTGGAGATAATTTCCAAAGGTAGAGGCAGATTCAAGAGGAAGGTCAATTCTAGTGTAGTTTCTAGACATATATGTATTTATTTGGGTGCATATGCAAATGTTCTTGCTAGCAACATCATAGTGTAAACAAAGATAAGTGTACATAGAAGACAAAGACAAAACCAAGAAACCCTTCAAACTCAAATAGTATTTTTTTTGCTATTTTTAATTTTTAGTTTGAAAGTTTGAAATCCTAATAAATACATTTAGTGGGGCCAAAGCTAGGGCTTGAAAAAACTAAATTTCCAAATATTTTAGTACATGTTTATTAGGAAAGGTTGAATTAGGTAATGGAAAACCCACAACACAAAGGAGACAAAGTAAAAATAGGTGAAATTTACTTAAATCTATCAAAAAATACCATGGCTAGTCCATATCGTGATATAATTTCAATTTTAGAAGAATGCATAGGGTCCTTACAATATGAGATGTTGGAATTTATTGCACTCATGAAGGAAAAACAAAGTCTCATCATGGAAAAACAAAATATAATATTGAAATAAGTCGTTCAAACCAATTTATTGGAGACATCACTAGAAAAATTGAAATCCTCCATTACCATGGGCTTATGTAGTAGTAATGAATATATATATATATATATATATGGATCTTGTCTTTAAGATAAGTTATAAGTTAGCAAAGAAAAAGAAAATAATGGGAACCTATTACAAATAAAATAAACTTATGTAGCAATTGCAAACATGATGACAAAAGAACAATAACTATGAAATAAATTATAGGAGACTAGATCATGGGCACAAGTGGCAAGATATCCAACAATCAATCCAAATAACAAAGATATTTAATAGTGAAATAAATCAGAATGCAAAAATTAGAAGAAGAGATAAATAGGTCAAGAAGCATAATCTTTAACGGAATAAAAGTGCATGGAGAACAACAAAACACAACCAATTTAATAATGAATTTTTTATTTGGTAAAATCTATTGGAGTGGACAAATTTATCAAGCATGTAGATTGGAAAAGGTAAGAGAAAACATAAGATCTAGATTAATTTGATTCATATTTTTAGTGTAGGAGATAAAAAGTAGGTTCTTTGAAATAGAGGATTACTACAAGGGTCATGTTTTTACTTGGATGATTATCTTACTTCTATACAACAAGATGAGAAGAGGGAAAATTAAGAAAAGGTAAAGATAATAGGGAGTGATGGTAAAGAGGTATGGATGAAAAATGGAAAAGCATACATTATGTATGGAACACACTAAAACAAATACAAAATTGGGGCCCACTAGGAGCACTTAACATTTGTGAGTTGAAATTGTTGTGGATATCCATGCAAACAAGGTCCCTGTTTAGGGCCCATAGCTAAAGGAAAATATATAATTATACTAATATAAGCACATAAACATGATGTATGCAAGATTCTATATTATAAAGGATACACAAAATATCATTATGGAAGGAAGTAGTAGAAAATAGAAAAAGACATGGATTAACAATACTAATAAAAGATACTTGGGGTAGACTCATGCAGTTTGAGAAAGAAAGCCCACATAAATAATATATATGGATTAGAATCATAGATAATAATAAATTGATAAAAATTATAGCTTGTTATTTTGATCTACAACAATCAAAGTTTCATAAAAAAATATGGGTTAGATTATGAGCATGCGTTAATGGCATTGATAAAAGACATCACATAATATAACAAGGTTGGAGAGGTGGTTTTAGTGGGTGAATTTAATGCCAAGAAAAAAAATAAACAATCGAGCTCTTTAAAGATCAATGAAGACATATATGATAATTTGCTATGGCTGAAAGAAGAGAAAAAAAACCATTAGTTAAGGTTCTCAAATGATAGTCAAGGACCCATCATACATTATGAAGAACTTCTTAAAATATGCAACATAGAGGTATTGATCATCTATACTAACATAATTATGTTATAAAAATTTAGAAAATGTACTTATTTAGCACATAATGGACAAAGTGTTCGTGATTATGCTATTTGCTCACCAAACTTTATTTCAAGCATAAAAGATCTAGAAATTGAAGTAATTCTCATAGAGCTAAAATCTGATCACAATCCAATGTATATAATGATTTATATGCAAGAAAGTGGGCAATAAAATATTCAAGTAACTGAAGGAAATACATTAGGAAACATCCTTATAATAAAGAAAAATTAGAAAATTTTTAAAACATCACTCAAGTAGCTTATGCAAAGAAAGGAAATTAAGAGGATAAATATATTTTAAACATATACCTTTGATAGCAATAAGTTTATGGTTATAAATAGAGAAGTCTTAGAATCATGAAAGAAGTTAAAACCCAAGAAAATAAAACATGAAGGATTTTCTATAAATTCATAGTATGATCTAGAATGAAAATCAGTAAGTAGAATCTTGAAAGAAACAAGCAAAGAGAAAATAAATAGCAAGATATATAAACAACTAGTAAAAACAACAACAAAAAAAGGAATACATAAGAGCAAGGCAAAAAGAGTTGATATATCTTATAAATCATAGCCCAAGGAAATTCTAGAAATAGCTAAAAGAAAGTAAAAGATACAAAAAATAATATCACAATCGAACAACGGTTGTAATATGCTAAGCAATTATATGAAAGAAACCAAGAAAAAGATACACCTCCTATAATTAACACAATTGAGGAAATTTTTCTATGAAATATGTGAAGTGGGTTATTAAGAAAATAGCAATAGGTAAAGCTCAGGATATAGATGGTTTGCAAGTTATATATCTCAAGTGTGGGGTTGACATTTTAGCTATACACATCCATAATATTTTTAATGCCATCATTAAAATAGGCTTACCATTGGAATGTATAACCACTTTGGGCACATCATTGCATAAAAATGTTGACACCAACAATCTTTCAAATTACTACACCATCATGATTATTATATTTTTTAAAAATGGTTTGATAGCACAGTAGAAACCAAAATCAATCAATGGGTAGAAAATCAAGGAAACATGACACTAGGGCAAGCAGGATTTAAACCAAAGCACTCAATAATGGATCGTTGCATTAATTTAAGGAACCTAATAGAGACAATATGGAATGAAAAAAGGATAAGTTTATTATTGTTTCATGGACTTTAGAAAAGCTTTTCACATAGTACCTAGAGGTAAGTTATAGAAAAGAATGGAAACAATTGGCATACCAACCAACTATAAAGCAATTGTGTATAGACTTTATAAGTAGTTCATAGTAAACATTAAAAATTTAAAAGAACTATCAAAGTTTTTTGGGAGTGACATCAACGTGAAATAGGGTTGTCAATTCTCACCTACTTTATTTGACCTTTATATTGACAAATTGGAAAAATGGGTAGAAATAATAGGAGTAGATATAATACAATTGGATAGTTATGTAGTGAAACTTTCATCTATGTTGATGACCTCATCTTGATTGACAAGACACTCGAAAGGTTAAGAGAATGTCTAAAAGCTTTAGAATATTTTTATAAAGAATTTGTGATGCAGGTAAACACTAGAAAGACTAAAATTATGGTCTTCTCTACTTGGAGAGAGCAAAAGTGACCATATATTTTATTTTAAGAAAATCCTTTAAAGGTAGTAATAGAATACAAATACCTCAGGTTAGACTTTCAAAGTAAACTCAAATTGATAATATGCATATGAAACAAATACAAGCAAGATGGATGGTAGTCTACTCATTGTTAAATAATGGTATAAAAGTAGATCTACAAGGTTAAAAAACCATTAGGGTCATTTTTGGGTTATTAGTTATTTTAGTGGTGCTATATGTCTATGAGGTGTTGGCTAGTAATACATCAAAATTTGAATGGAGATAAATATAAAGAAATTAAAAGTGAATGATTACAAATAAGTTTAGAATTAAAGCATCAATCCTATAGAAGATTTTACTTGCTAAAATAGGGACATTTTCACTAGAAGTAGAAGCTATATAAGGCTATTGGGATACCTAAATAAAATAGAAAGAATGGAAGATAACACGTTGCCGAAGTAGGTAACCAAAAAAATGTCGAATAGAAGAAAAGACACATGGATGAAACAAAACAACAAATGAAAGGGAAAATAGAGCATGAAATTTCATGAGGTCTCAAACTCTAACAAAAAAATTAATAGTATGTGATGAAAAAATTTAAACATGTTATGTGGACTAAAAATTTGGGAAGTAAAAATGGTTATACATCAATGAGTTCAACCCAAACTATGAAAATAACCAAAAGAAGTACACAGATGCACAATGGAAAATAATGCTTATAGCCCAACTAAGATACAATTCACACCATCTCAAATGCAAAACTAGGAGATGGATACTATCTCAAGATCCATGGTTAGAACAATGTGTCTTTTGTACAATAGAAGTTGTGGAGATTGAAAAATATTTTGCTGTGGAATGTGAAGCCTAAAAAGATATTAGGATTGCATATGAGGACACTCTAAAAGTAAACTCACTAATGGAACTTTTTGAAGAACTCAGAATAAAATAAAAAGGAAACTTCTCATCAAAATCAACAACAAAAGAAACACACTAAAAAATAAGATTAAAGAATATTGAGATTTTTGACTTTGTTGAACAATTTTTTTCTTGGATGTTAAACTTTGGAACTCTAAATAGGAGGTCCAAGGTTTGAATCCAAAAGGGAGTAGGATTGTACATTGTACCTCATCTTGTATTAAAACTCTTAGTCCAATAGATTGTTTTGATCTCATAGAGATATTTTAACCCATTTCATTCCATTTCTTATATATTTAAATTAAAAATATTTTTAATTGTGAAATAAATACTCTACCTATTCTTCTTAGAGGATGCTAAATACTCAATATATGTTTATCCAATCAAACTTTGGATATTGAAGTATGGTATACAACTCTATTTCTATTGGAATTGAACCTTGAACCTCCTAGTAGGATGTTATATACTCAATATATGTTTATCCAATCAAACTTTGGATATTGAAGTATGGTATACAACTCTATTTCTATTGGATTGGAACCTTGAACCTCTTAGTTCTAAAATCTTATTGTTAGATTCATTCAAGTTGTGCATTGTGTAATATGGGTGAAACTTGTTTCAATCCATATAACAATTAGAAAAATAATAATATTATAATGACAAAATATTTAAGTTGATTTTGACACAGACATTACTCATATTTACAATCCAATTAATTTTATTAAATATTTTATTTGGCTTATTTAATTTTTAATTGTATTGCCACGTGTATTTTTAATTTAAAATTTTAGAATTTACTTATATATTAATTTTAGTAGGATTTTATCAAATCCTTTGCTTTCTTTGCAATTATTTAATATATTTTAACTGATTAAAAAATACAAATTTTATTGAAAATTTTAACAGCTTTCAATTTTTAATTGAATAATATTTTAAAAAAAAATTATAAATAATTTTCAGTGCATGAGATAAAAAAAAATGTATCCACACCTCTAATACATTTATGACATCATTGGTGAGGCGTGTTCACATGTGTTCTCGTAAACGTGTACTCCTTTTCCACTAGAACACGCGTCATTATGCAACAACGAACATATCCAATGTAGGGTTGTCGTCCAATGCATCTAATTAAACAGCTGTTACCCGGTTGCCCTTTACACGTTTATCGTTTGCAATGGATAAGACTTGCGTGCCCTGGACGCGGTTCTGCTTTGGAACTATTGCCAATAAAGTGCGGCGTTCCCTCTCTACCTCCGCTGCAATATTTGTTACTCGTTTACAATGGATGGTCATGGCAGTGTTACAATTGTTGTTTCTAAGCGATCATCGATGTTTTGATGTTTCTAGGATATCTTCTCGTCTTACAATAAGTTGTAGGAGATTGAGTTCTGATATAACTTATTGTAAGACTTGAAGACATCCCAGCGTCAGCGTCTACCTTAATTTCTTAAAGATGGGCATGTCTGTGGAAGGGTTGGTGGGTTGGTCATTTCACGGAGGAACAGCCATAGGTGAGCTCATCTTTTTCCATGCTTTTATTTCTCTTATACTTTCCCGCTTTAAGAAGGATGGCTTTAACAAAGAACACAAGACCTACCCTGTCCAGAAAATTTATTCTAAGTGATGTAGGTTCTGTGGTCACACAAAAACCCAAACCAGTTATCCTCTCTTATTTGACTTGCTTTTGATTTATATTTGTTGTCTTGTCAGGCCAGGCCAGGCTCTACGATAATACACATTGTGCAGAAACCTTAACAAAGCACCCTTGGTGTTAGCCTAGGGATGAATCATTGCATCCTCTCCAGAGCTGTGGATTTCAGAGGATTAGATGAATCATTGGATCCTCTAGAAGCCTAGAGCTATAGAGTTCAGAGGATTCATGTCTAATCCTTAGTGTTGCATCCAATTTTACCAATTGGTTAGTAACATTCTATTCCTCACAAATGGACCACATGAATAAGAATCCGGATCCAAAAATTTGATATTTATATTGGGCAATATACAACCAAAGTTATAGTCAAAGATTTTCTGAGACTGAGAAATAGCAAGCTTAATAAGATTTTCTGAGACTATGAGAAATAGCGAGCTTAATGAGTGGCAAAAGTTTGCTGGTAACTGGTAATGAATTTATAATCATTGTAATAATTCATTTTGGTAGCTTTATTGATTTAGGATCGCCTTGCAATGCCAAAGATAAATTTGCTTCTTTAGCATTTGAGGGCTTGCCACGTGACAAAAACGACTTATTTATACCATCCACTTTGTGAGGACTTTTTAAGTTTTGATGAAACTTTGTGAGGGACTCTATTTTCCTTTAACTTTTCATTAAAGGAACAATTTCTTTGCTAGGCTTTTAATAACTTTTTTTTTTTTTTTAAGCAGGTTCTAATGGATTACTGTTTCTATTATTCTATGATAAGTACTTGTCTTGTTCCATAAATACTTCCTTAAACACTCTTCTTTTTCTTTTACAAATTCTAATTTATAAATGTCGAAGTTGTCTCAATTAAAATTTAGGTAAGAAAATAATTAAAATTTAGGTAAGAAAATTTTAAGAAATCCTTGAGTCTAATGCATTTGTAGTTTAAACCAATAAAATACAAAATAAAAAATTTCAAATCATTTCCATTTCTAATTTATAAATGTCGAAGTTGTCTCAATTAAAATTTAGGTAAGAAAATAATTAAAATTTAGGTAAGAAAATTTTAAGAAATCCTTGAGTCTAATGCATTTGTAGTTTAAACCAATAAAATACAAAATAAAAAATTTCAAATCATTTCCATGGGTGTATGGGTATGTCCTTTGTTAAAGAACAAGTTGTTCTTTATGTAGTATCCTTAGTTAAAATTGTTCTTTTAAAATCTTCTAATTAACAACAAACTATTAACTTTTGGAAAAATAAACCAATTTTATTTAAAAGAGAATTGAAGGTGGTTTGGATTCTTGTAGAATCTATAATATTGTTTTTGTTCACAAATTTTTTATCATCTTAAATTTTCAATATTATGTGAAACAATTAGGCAATGAAAGCAAAGACTAATTCAAGTTTTTAACAATTATTCTAAAATTTAGAAAAATTTATAGTGTTATCAATTTTAAACCTTTTCCTCTATTTGCCTTGCCTTAGATAAAGTCTGCTATTCCATTTTTCTTGATTTATGAAGGAAGCTTTGTAAGACCTCAAAATCTATGTATCTTTCATCCATTCATATCCCATCTAAGCCAAGGTGAAATAAAGTCTAATGTTAATTTGATGATAATTTATTGACTTCAATAATCATCAAATCTCTCTAAGTGAAGATTATTTTTTCCCCCTAATGCAAGAACATTTACTCCAAAACATAGTATTCCATAACATCTTCATTTCCCTACAAACAAGCTTTATAAGACCTTGAAAATCTAGTCATCTTTCCACAAGTTACCAAAGTTTCATCCATTCATATCCCATCTAAGTCTAAGCCAAGGTGTAACAATGTCTATTGTGATGATAATCTATTGACTTGGATAATCCATTCACCAACCCTCTATAAATAAAGATTATTTTGTCTACTTAATGCAAGCATATTTATCTTAAAGAAAACTATTTCCTAACCTCTTTCTTTCCTTGCAAACCTACCAACAAAATTTTGCATCAAGAGTTGTTTTTTATGAGGCTTGTTTTTCAAAAGTTATCTTATATTCATCCATTAGTTATGGACACATTTTTCTACTACTAAAGAGTGAAATTCTTTATTGGTCTACTATTGCATCACACGAGGAAATGTGAATTAAATAATGGTACCTAAATTTTATAAGGAATATTTAAAATATACATTTATCTAATGAATTTCAAGGTCTCATAGAGCTCACACAACGAATTATTCACCATGTATTTGTTTTAGTTCTACCATATCTTTACGTTAAAAGTGAAAGACCCATACAAAGAATTCTGGTTGAAGCTTAGGGATTTTAAATAGAAAAGAACAATAAACCATTAGTAAGGTTTTCTAAATTATGATATTGCAAATTGTGGGTATGTATCTAAATTATCTTTATGGGTACTCAAATACAATAAAATATGAGGTATTGTTGATGATAATATTTATAAACGTGTTGCTAATTATTTATATTTACATGTATATCTAAAACATTGTTTCTTAGAATGTAACCTTATCAACTTTTTTTTTTCGTTATGGAATTATAAATTATTGCTAAAGGGGAAGAAGCCAAATAGAGGAATTTTATGAGCATATGAGAAATTTGGTATATACCACCAAAAAACATGAAAAATAAATAAATAGGTAGACCAAAAAATGCATAGAAGAAATAAAAAAGAAGGATAATAGAGTATATGTGGAAAGTAACACATCTTTCGTGTTAGATAAGCCAAGCAATGATTAAGAATATTTGCTTGAGTCTAAAAAAAATTATTTTGTAGGTTCATGGTTGCATTCAAAAGAAAAAAGTTATTCTCCATAAAACCAAGAAACAAGCATAACTTCATTAGCAAAGACTTGTCTAATGTTTTCAAGTTCAAGAAAAGAGTATCAAGGATGGATAGTTTCAAGGAGAGATGTCAAATTTTTGAAGACTTGAATATTTCTATGGAAAAGTATAATTTGCATGCTAATTTTCATTAATATGGATGAAATGAATATTATTCTTGGTTATCCTTAGTTAGAATTTGAAGACTTGAAGATTTCTATGGATAAGTATAATTTGCATGCTAATTTTTATTAATATGGATGAAATGAATATTATTCTTGGTTATCCTTGGTTAGAATATTTGGGTACTATTAATATTAATGTGTAAAATAAACTTATGAAGTTATGGTACAAAAATGAAGATAACATTGCAAGATGTTTCTTCTCTTAAGGAGAAAATATCAAGGGAGAACTAGAAAGCGATTGCTAGAAAAAATTGAAGAAGAAGCAAAAAAATATAAAATAAAGTATAATAAGGTAGTAACAAAGATCAAGGAAGAATAAAAAATAGAATCCAAGGATGAATTGAAATATGGAAGCACAAAAAAAACACAAAATAGATGAATAGTATGTTGAAGAGTAAAAAAAATTAGAACATTGGGCTAAGGTTGGAGGTTATCACCATCCATACCACCATGAAAGACAACAATCATAGAGACATGGTTTAAAGCAATAGAGGAACTATGAGGGCCATAGATAGAACCATAGGGGACAAAACTTTGGATATGTTACTAATAACAAATACAAGCAAGTATGGATGAAGAGTAAAATTTATGACCAGCAAGAAGATGCTTCCAACACATGGAACAAAATGAGGACTTTTGGATACTCAAGTGCTAAAATGACATATTGGCATAAATGAAGATGACCACCAATCAAAATTTTAGTAGGATGGATGGATGATCAAGATCAATATAAGTTCTCTATATGGCTTAGAAGATCATACTATTTATTTTTTCTATGTTTCAAGTATAAGAAATTTTGCAAATAGGGTCGAATGTTAGGTACTTAAGGGGATATAATATTATATTGTATATGGGTATTATAACATGGGCCACACATAACCCAAGGTTGATTATATTTTAATATTTTATAATAATGAGTGGGATAAGGGTTTAAGAAGATGAAGGATTTATATGGAGGGCTATATAATGAAGGGAAATTGTCATTGTAATAAACTCATGTCAAGTATTCTTTGTAAATAGTTCTAGCTCTTGGAGCAAATATCTTGTGAAGTGATTCCATCCATATGGAATAATATTGGTGTTGCCCAACCTAAAGGGAATTTTATTTTGTATTATGTGGATTAATGACTATGGTTGAATTATTTGATGTTTATGTATATTGGTAGATGATTTCTAATAATAAGTAGAGGCTCATAACAAAAATGATATTGATATCTAAGTTGGTTTATCATGTTAAGACAATTTATTTTTTAAGAGTATGTTTGACATTTCAACCTCAAAAAGTTAAGAGGCTAAGGTATGTGTAGTTAGATAATCTCAATAATCATCCCCCACTATGGTCACCTTCTCATTGTAACTAAATTTAAAGGGAAATATGATATGCCTTGAAATATATGCTAAAAAGGGATTTTGGTATGCCTTACAATATACATTGAAAGATAAGCTAGCATGGCCAGTTTAACTATAAACCAAATCCATGTTTACCCTCAATAAAAATAGTAAAGGACATTAATAAATTGGTAATCAATATTTTTTTAACCTATCCTTTTGCCACTAGAATTTTCCATTTAAAAAAGGTGAAATTTCTAAAATCCATCATACTTGATAATAATGGAATAGATCAATTTAAAACCTCTACCTACATTTACAAAATAGAATTTTAATATTTCTTCATTAACTGTAGCTAATAGGTATTGTATATCGTATTTGTTTGCTTGAATTATAAATTACCTATCAACATTGCATGAGATATATATTTCTTTGGTGAAGAAATTTGAAATGATTTGGTGGATAGTAGTATTCTGGCTGTGGATATTGTTCATCCTATGAATTTTACTAAAATAATGGAAAATTTTGATTAGAGAGGATCACTTTGTCTAGGGGCTTGTTGAATTAGAGCTAGTGTGATTTCTAATTGCCCTAATTCTAGTTTTCAACATCTTTGTATGGAAGCGCTAATGTCATTTTCCAACCTCTAGATTTAGGTCAACTCTCCACTATCCTTGATAAATTCTAATCTAATTTAATTGTATAAAATTAAAATACAAAAAATTAATATAGAAAAAAATGCTTGAAAAGTAAGTTGTGAATTTTAGGGTGCAAGGGATTTAAAGTAAATATGAACATAAACCTAGCAAGGAGAGTGTGTGATAAATAAATATATGAGAATACAAATTATAATAATATTCCCATTTGATTAATATGAAATTGTGGAGCAAATGACATAATGGACAAAAGGCTATGTGTCAATCAACACATATTTTGCAATCCAAGAGGGTAATGTCAATAATGAAGAGCAAAATACCAAATTTTAATGCATTTCATGAGCTACAAGAGCACAATATGAGTTTCAAAGAGTATAGATCTTTCTAATACCCAAAATATGTTTATAATGGATTTCATGGCTCCTATTTATAGTAAGAGTTTACCCCTAAATTAGCTAGGGTGATAAAATCATACTCCTGGTAAAAGTAAGAAGTTAGAGGTATCTTTAACAAAATGATGCATTTCCAAATGTTACATGACTCTAAATATGCCTTTAAAAATATTAGAATTCTTCTATAATGAGTTGTGGATCCACTACATGCCAAAACATGGCTTTCAAAAGATCCTCCTTTGGATTCAATGGATTTTTATAGTTGAAGTCCTTGTTCCATAGGTGTTTCCATAGGCTTACAATCTATCATCCAATACCTATCTAGTAAAATCTTGGCATATTTGTTTTTCGAGTGATAACAATATGATTTTTCCTCTACTAAAATTCCAAACCAAGATAATAATGTAGAAGTCCTATATTTGTCATATCAAAGGATTTTTTCAAGTCATTCTTGACAGCATCTATTAAATCATTTGAATTACCTATAATAATCAGATCATCTACATACAACACAAGTATCACTATTTTAGATCCAAATTTCTTGAAATAGATATTTGTGTCTGAGGGACTTCTTTTGAAACCGTGTTGTAATAGGTGCTCATCCATTTTGATGTACCATGCTCTAGGAGCCTTCTTCAACCCATATAAATACTTAACAAGTCTGCATACCTTTTACTCTTGCCCTTGTTCAACAAAGCCTCTGAGTTGAGTCATGTACACTTCTTAAAGATCACCATTCAGGAAGGCACTTTTGAGATCCATTTTATGTATCTTCCAAAAAAATGTGTTTCCATGGCACAAATAATGTAGATGGTTGTCATTTTTTTTGTGGGTGCAAATGTTTCTTCATAATCTATTCCTTATTTTTATGCATAGCCCTTTGCAACAAGCTTTACCTTATATTTTTCAAGTTATACATTTTCCTTGTACTTGGTTTTGAAGACCCACTTGTAATCTATTGGCTTCTTTCCTTTAGGTAAATTAACAAGCTTCCATGTTTTATTTTTTACCATATAATCATATTTTTCTTCCATTGCTCCCTTCCATTGGGGTAAGCTAAGGGAACCTTTTACTACTAGTAGTTTTGAATTATCTATCATTGAAGACATTATCCTATGTTCACTTCTTGACAATCCATCTGTGAATTTGAGGATGAGTGGAAGTGGGATCAAGAGGTGCATAAAGCTTTGAATCTTTGATGGTACTTCAAACCCATTTTGGAGTCTTTTTTTGCTATGTAGTAGCAATTGCTACAGTTGGAATATCTTCTTTCTCATTAAGCTCTATTCTTAGAGTAGGAGATGTAGCATCTATAGGATTTTCTCCATCTGAATTTGGCTCAAATGCTTCATCAAACATTACATCTCTACTTATATGCAATTTCTTGGTTTTCAATTTTATCAACTTATACCCTTTGGATTCATCATCATATCCAAGAAATATGCATGGCAAGGATTTTACATCTAGTTTGGTCCTCTTTTTCTTTGGCACATGCATGTATGCCTTGCTTTTGAAGACTTTAAGATGTTTGATGGAAGGCTTCCTCTTGACTAGGATTCTTTTGGTGTAACTCCTTGCAATGCCTTTGTAGGTATTCTATTTAGAAGATACACTACAGTGGCGATAGTTTTATCCCAATATGAATGCTCTAGATTGGCTCCTATGATCATGTAACAACCCATTTCCATGATGGAATAATTTCTTCTCTCAAGAACCCCATTTTGCTATTGAGTATAGGTTGTAGTGAGTTGTTTCTCTATCTCATTCTATTCAAGGAACCTTGTAAATTATTTGGATGTATATTCACTCCTCGATCTCAGCAAAGGATCTTAATAAAATTACCAGTTTCCTTTTCCACACACTACTTGAAATATTGAAAGTTTTGGAATGCATCTGACTTCAATTGTAAGAAAGACACCCACATATTCTTCGAGTAGTCATCAAAAAACAACTAGAAGTATTTATGACCACCAATACTAGTTTCCATGGGTTCACACAGATTGATATGTATCACATCCAAGACACCATGAGCTCTATGAGAGCTCAACTCAAAGGGTACTTGATGTTGTTTCCCTGCTAAATAGCCTAATAAAATTGGTAATGTGGGTGAAATGTAGGGAAGATCGATGACCATTTGATGTTCACTCAATTTAAGTAAGTATCTAAAACTAAGATATCATTATCTTTGATGCCAAAGAGTAGTGGCATCCATCGTAGCTATTGATAGTACTATATGGGGAGCATATTAGACATCGAGGGCAAAAAAACCACTTTTATAAGATCCAATGACAATATATTTACCATTTTTAGTTAAATGTCCCAAAAACAAGAAGAATATCAAGCACAACACAATATCAATAAGCACTCTTTTGTAGCAAACAAATGGTCCCCCAACCAGATGAAAAAGAGTTGTAGGTAGGACTATCCACAAAGTACCCTTAGATCTACAAGAAACTCTATCCTACCACCAAAGGAAAACCCATGAAACCCTTCTACAACAAAAATTAGCACATGGTACCCTCCACAACCAAAAAATAAATAGAAGGAATCCATCAGAAACCCTTGGACACGAGCCTCGAACTGCCAACCATGGGAATCACAAAAATGTGAACATCGAGGCCTCCCCAAGCCCAAAAAAATTAGTGAGTGACCATCCTAGAAAGTAGATCAGATGAAAATAATCTACCAAAAACCATGAATCGTCAGCCATGAACTACAATAACACTCAATTGAGAATAATCGGGGCCTCTCCCAAGCCTAGAAATACTAGTGAGTGACCATCTTGGAAAGTAGAAAAATTGAAATGAAAGTACTAGAAACCCTAAACCACTATCCATGAACCACAAAACATGGTAATCACTTAGCTAAGAACAATCAAGGCCTCTCCCAAGCCTAGAAAATCTAGCGAATGATCATCCTGGCAAGCAGAATTAATGAATAGAAGCCCACTCTTAAGCAAAGCCAAGATCCAAAGAGGAAAAAAGATTTTACTCTGCACACAATAAAGAACATGGCCTCATTCCATGGCCAAAGTAAAAACTATAGGTAAGAACTCCACTAGCCCCCTAAATTGAGCAAGAATAGAAACCCCCCAAACCATGATAAAAAAATAGGTTTGTCCAACCACATAGCACCACCCAAAAAGACTTCCTAGAACACCTAGGAAGATGCAAAAAAGGTCTTGGAGGCCCTCCAGGAACCAAGAAAATATAGGAAATTCCAGAAAACCCAAAAAAAAAAAGGATATCTACCTGTAAATCCAAAGGAAAGTAGGAGATTCACCTAAAAAACCCTAGGAAGAGCCAAGGAAGGAGTAAGAATTTGAAAATGTGACCTCCCACCCATAGTGGGAGGTATCTTGCTCCACCTTATCCATTTAATATATTTTCTTTATTGCTTATTTATTGACATCATACTGACATGACTATTATCCTAGTGGTTCAAAAATAAATTTTTATCTAAGGTTTGAGTCCAATGATTCTTTGACTTTTTGACAATTCTCTTGTTTTTTTATTTTTAAAAAGGTACTTTTTAATTCAAAAAAATATCCCAAAAAATTTATGGTTCTACCTTGAACCCTACCCCCTAAATAAGGAAATCATTTATCCTATCTTCAACACATTCGATCTTTAGGTAGTGTCATGGCAACTCAACTAGGTTATAACCATCAATTGATGTAGAATATACCACAAATTTCAAACACTTGATTACCCCATTACTTACAAATTTTGTATGGTCAACAATAGATTCCCAACCTCAATAACTCCCTCATAATCAACTAACTATGTAGACTCATTACATAGTGAAAAAGGAAACAACCAATGCAACATTTTGTGCAACAAAATATTATGGTTTAAAATTTCCCAGTAGTACAAAATCAAAAACTAATTCAATATCCTCAATAACAACCAACATATTCTCTTACAAGACAACATATATACAAAATGATGTATGGATAAAGATAGCATGACTCACAAATGTAGTATAGACAAGCTCTTTGATAGCCTAATTTGATTCAACAAAATCCAATGGTTCCTATGCAACAAACTATCTAACTTCTTTGTCCTAAACCCATCAACAATATGGTCCCACAGTATCAAGAATTCCCCTAGGATTAGTAGGACCATCGAGACATTAAAATAGAATTGGACCAACATAAGGGTATGATTTAAGTCCTTAAATGGTTAACAATGTAGGGTTGTGAACTTAAAAAGGAAAATTGGCAAATTCATTCGCAATAAAATAAGTAGTTCATCAATAAGGAATCTTAATGGCTAGTAACTCAATAGCAAGACCTATTAATACCCACTCTTAGGGAAATTTTGGACTATAATGAGTTCCTTCTAGTTAGGGTACTCAATTAGGAAAACATGAAGGTGACTAATTAGGAGAACAAAGGCATGGGAAATATAAATTTAAATTTTGGTTCTTTACTTGTAAAATGGGTCATGATTCAACAAACTATGTTATGACAATTCACCATGTCTAGGTGATATTCAAACAATAATAGTAAACAAACCCATTTCCATTATTCAACTAATGGTTAGTTAACCCACAATAAGTAAACCAAGGGTAAATCAAGTAACTATACCTCAAGTCAATGTGACACAAGCAGTGACTAGAATACCTAAAATGAGTAGTTATTACTTCCCTAGTCATAGTGCAATAGTGGACAATCCTCATTTGGGGAACTAACAACTCCTCTAAAGAATAATTATCCTACTTCTTAGGAACCATTTTTTTTAATCTAGAGAGAGAACTTATGATGATAAAGACATATTTCAATAATGGTGGATTGAAAATTCCCATAGGTATGCCCTAATACTCTCAACAAGGACATATATCCCATGTTCTAATAAAATCCTCAAGATTAAAAACAAGGATTTTAAAGAAAAAAATATCAAAGGTTAAAGAATATTCTAAATCATTTACCTTTTTCATATGAAGATTTAAAGTCTATAAAAGAATGTGAAGTGTTTAATGTTACCCTAATAGAAGAGCTTTTGATAGGATCAACAATTGAGTCAAAATACAATAGAACAAGAGGCATTTGTCCTTCCCTTAGATGATGAATTAAAGTATAGAAAAGCAAAAAGAGAAAATTGGGCCTAAATGTGAAGATGAAAATAAGTTTACAATTTCTAAAAAAATCACATTCATATCTTGTTTTATGAAATTCTTTGACTTCTTTGAAGAGGAAAAACAAGAATAAATTTAATAAAAAAAAAACCTTGGATTTGTTAGCTTTGGTTCACTTTGACTCTTAATGTAAAAGATTTGGGGACCCTTTCAAAACCTCTTTTTTCTTAATATAATAAAAAAAGAGAATAAATATATAAAATTCTTGGGATTCCATTTAATATTCAAATCTATGCCACACACAATGCATTAGATACTAGAAAATGTCATCTTCCTATAAAAAATGGTGTTATGTGCAATCCTTATAAATTAACAAAGGAAGATAAAAGATTTGATCTTCTAAAGTATGAGGCATTTAATTTTCTTTTAGAGGAAGTGAATCTTATAGAACAAGTATAGACACACCTATAACAACAACATGAGGCATTTGTATGATAGATGACATTGATATTAGATCCCACAAGAAAAATCAAGAAAGAAATAGAGCTAGAATATGAAATGTACAACATTAATTTGGAAAAGTAAAAGTCGACAAGGTTTGGAGAAATATCATCGGGTCACTTTTATATATAAGTATTCCTTCTTGAATATCAAATCCTATAATAAAATACTACCTAATAAATAGAGAAGGGTTCACCTATAACTCCTGAGGTTGTTCAAGTGATTCTAAAAAAATGCACTACATAGAGAAACAAAGAGACCATGATTCTAGAAATGAGATATTTTCCACAACCTTAGGGAGTATTGTTGAAATGTGTGGTTGTTAAGCTTCACTTGATGCCATGATTGAATTTGCATTATATTTTATAAGCCTTTTAGGTCTTTATGAATATTGTATACATAATTTTTGTAATGTTTAATTATTTAACCTAAAGGTCAATTTTGTTTACCTTTACCTAAAGCTAACTTGTAATTGTCTATAAATTATTATAACTTAAGCTTTAGAATTTAAATTAAATATTTTTCCAAATATTTAATAACAACCTACAATTATTCTTGTCTCCTAGTGAACCTTACAAACCATGTGTTGTGTGGTTACTCAACTTATATTCACATTTTACATGATCTAATAACTCCTGATATTACCCCCTTATTACATCATAGTCTTGGAGAGAAAGATTTGGAATTCTTCAAATTTGACTCATCTCAATGGTTTAGTGAAGATGTCTACTTGTTTTTCCTGAGTAGGCTGAAATTTGAGTTGGATGTTCTATTATTGAACATGTTCATAGATGAAGTGGCACTTCATATCGATGTGTTTGGTCCTTTCATGGAACATTTGATTGCAAACAAGTTTTAGTACTCCTTGATTATTATAATGTATGGTTGTACATTTACCTTGTGGTAACCCCATATGTGCTAACATATGTTTCAACCATATTGTTTTGTAGATAGCTCCCTTATTGCATGGTATTCTACTTTAGTGGAGGGAACAAATAATTGTTTGTTGTTTCTTTCTTCCCCATGATATTGGTGTAGTTCCTAGAAAGAATACATAGCTAGAGGTAGATTTTTGGTCATCAATGCAACCTACATAATCTACATCTATATAATTTGTTAGGTGGATTTGATCACTTTTCTTGAATTATAAACCATACTTAATTGTGCTTTATGTATATCTTAGAGTTATCTTTACTACCTTCCAATGTGTCATCTTTGGTTCTTGCATGAAATATGAAAGATATCTCACTATAAAATTGATATCTAGTCTTTTTTATGTTAGGTAGACGAGACTCCCAACTAATTATCGATAAAGTGTTTCATTTATTAGAGGATTATAATCAAAACATAAGACTTGTAAATCTGATTCCATGAAAGTTGCTATAGGCTTACAATATTTTATGTGGTATTTCTTAAGAAGGATTTTGGCATATATTATTTATGAAACAACTATGTGATGATGATTATGCTTTATCTCTAATCTAAGGTAGTAATGTAATAACCCAAGATTGGTCATGTCAAAGGATTTCTTCAAGTCTTGTTTTGAAGCTAGAATCATACTCCTAGAACTTCCTATGATGACTAGGTCATCTACATACACATTGATGACTACGATTTCCCCTTGCTCTTTATGATACAAACTTAGATCATATGGATTTATTTTAAATCTATGCTTTCCAAAATATTCATCTATATTTATGTACAATTATAGAGGAGATTTTTTGAGATCATAAAGATATTTGATCAATTTGTATACCTTTGTTTCTTGTTCAGGTATGATGAATCCTTTTGGTTGAGTCATATAAACTTTTCCTTTAAGTCTCCATTGAGAAAGGCACTTTTCACTCCATTTCATAAATCAACAAAACTGAATTGAGCAACTAGAGCAAGTATAATTCTAATGGATTTTACTTTTAATATAGAGTCATATGTTTCTTTATAAATTATGCTTTGCTTTTGTGCATGTATATTGTACAACTAAATACCTGAAGATGGGATATTGATGGTTTGTGTTCACTCCATGCTTCTTCTATAGTGATATGTTCAAGTGATGCAATGGGTGCTTGATTGAATAAGTACACTACTATATGTACTACTACCAAAACAAAATATCCAAGTTGTAAATACTTCAATGTGCTTCATACCATTTTCATGATTATATTTTTCTATTTTCTACAATATCATTTTGTTGTGATGATTAAGTTATTGTTGAATGCCATGTTTCTTCAAAAAACCTAAAAATTGGTTGTTGGTAAATTCTCCCTTGATATTCTTCTCTAGTCATATGTTCAAGTTATGCAATGGGTGCTTTATCGAGTAAGTACACTTCTATATGTAGTACTTCTACCAAAAAATAATATCCAAATTATGAATCCTTCAATGTGCTTTATACCATTTATATTATTATTTTATTTCTATGTTCTATTATACCATTTCATTGTGATGAATAAGTAGTTTTCAATTGTTGTTGAATTCCATGTTTCTTCAAAAAATTAAACATTGGTGAAGAGGACATGGATATTTATTCCTATTTATGCCTCTACTTGGGCCTTAAATTGATGAAAGTAGAAAATGCTTTATCTCTGCTCTTCAAAACATACACCCATTTTTCCTTGGTATGATCATCAACAAAGAGTTGCAAATACCTATTCCCATTGTAACATGGAGTCATGGGTCCACATAAATTGGTATGAATTAAATTAATTAGAGGCCTTGTATTATTATTCTATAGTTTTGAAAGGAGCTCGATGTTGTTTTCTAGCTAAGCAACAATGCTAAATATCTATAGACTTTTGTAAAGGGGGAGGCCTTTGACCACTTTATATTTTGTAATGTAATAAGGTGACCATACCTCAAATGACCATATCATTAGTGCTAAAGAGATGAATATGTGTTAGAGTTGACAACTAATTCTAGGTTATGACACATTGTGTTGAGTTCAAACATATTTCCCTATCCTTTTCCATATGCAATAATTATTGAATTCTTGGTATTATCACGAATTACACAATCCTTGGATCCTTGTTGCTTATCAAACTTAATTTTTAAATTGTGATCAAGTAGTTGATTGATAGAGAGTAATATTTTTGTGAGTTTTGGAACATATAAAACTTATATGATTTTGTATTTGCATGATTCAAGTCATAGTTTTATATCACTTTTGCCTCTTATCTCATAGGATGTGTTATACCCAAGAGAAATATTATTTACATATATTAAATACCTTAGATTATGAAACTAATCTTTTCTTCTTGTCATGCACTTTTTTGCTCCAAAATAAATATATCAAGTATCATTAAATTGGGCATGTGCAACTAATATATATTCATTTTTATGATGAGAATTGTTTCTCTTTATGCCTTTGAATGGTTGCTTCCTTTTAATATGTACTTGTTCCTCTTTTTGTTTTGAATGTGATACCTCTTCCTTTTGAAGTAGGTTCACCAACTTCTCATCGGTATTTCCTTAGTAACATTTAGTGTAGTTACAAAAATATTATATTTTTATGGGAGTGATATGAAAATAATAGGAACTATAGTTTCATCAGATACCTTTTCTCCTAGTGCTTGCAATGATGCTCATAATTCTATAATTCTCCTCATGAATACTTCTAGTTTTTCTTCACTCTTTATCTTTATACAATGGAGCTAGTTTTGTAGGAATAGAATTTGATTTTGATAATTAGTATCATATACTATCTTCAAATTCTTACAGGCATATTTTGCTATGGTTGTATCTCTGATGTATCCTTGGACCTCATCTACTACTCTAAACATGATGATGAGTATTTCATTTCTATCTACCTTGTCAATGTTTTCTTGATCTTCTTCTTCTATAGTAGTATAGATAATGCTTCCATTTAATGCTTTCCAAACTTCCTTAAAATCAAGTTGTATCATGAGTTTGGTCTTCCAGGTAGAATAGGTGCTTCCCTTCAATAATTGTGAATCTGATAACAAGAACTTTTGTGCTCCACTAGCCATGATAATCTTTCACAAAACTCAAATTTTCTTCTTTTATTGAGTCCACCTCAAAAATCTCTTTATGATGAGTATATCTATGCTTGTACTTAAATTTCAATTAATGTTTCCAAATTGCAAAAAATAATTGTCTTGTTGTGTCAAAAAAAAGGTGGAGGGTGTACTTCTTCCTCTACAAAATATTTTTTGGAATATTCCTCCCTTTTTAAAATGTTATATCCACTTTTTATTTTGTTGTTAAATTATTTATAGTAGGATCAAATAATATATTTATCCCAATGAATTTCCTACTCTCCAATGTGTGGTTTTAACCTTTGCTTTTGAAAAATTTCAAAGCTTCTTTCTTATTTTTTCTTTCATGTGATCTCCTTTTTTGATGTGTTTGTATCTAATTCAAGCATGCTTTCAAGATTATTTTGGTTTAAATTTAGGTTAAACTCAAGTGCTAAATAATTGATTTTCCTAAAAAATGGTGATGCCTTCGGTATTTATAGTCTAAGGCATGCTCTCAAGCTAGTGTTTCCAATATGGATCATTTTAACTTTCTTGGGCATATTCCTTATCATCTAGGTCATGTGTAGATTTAGTGCATTTATTAACTCATATTACCTTATTTTATTCTTTTAATTTTCACTTAAGGTATAGAGGAAACCTCTTCTCTACCTACATCACAACACCTTCCATTAAAATTTAAACATCTTGAGCTATAGAGGAGGCCTCTTCTCTTTGAGTGTATTACAACTGCATCATGGTGTTTTTTATGAGTGATTTAAGGTATTGACGAGGCTTTCTCCTATTTGGTCATCTTATAGCTTTGTCACAATGCCTTGTAAGCATCTCTCATTGCACTATTTTTTTATCATTACGAGCAATCCTCTTTCTCATTCTAAACTATGCTTGTGTTTATTTCACCTTCATGTGCCACATGGGTTCTTGTAAATTTATTTGACATTTAGAAATTGTTCTTCTTGAACAAATATCCTCTTTTTTATCTTGAACACCTTGGTCTAGAAAATCATGAATTTGTTTGAGAATGTGATTGCCATGATTCTACATTCTAGAGTTTATTCCAAAATTGCTTTTCTATGGAAAAATATGTTATTTGAATTATTTTCTTCAATACTACTACTTTTGGATTTTTTGGAGCTCATTCTAGAGTTGTATTTCAATGGAAAAATTATTTTAATATTTCTATGTTCTCTTTTGAAACATTTTCATAAATACTACAAAATTCCTCTCCAATGGTTTCAATGACCATATTCTCAACCTTATATATTTTAACTCTTCTTTTGAATGCCTTTCACATGGATTCAATCTTCAAACTATTTTTCTAAATTATTTTAAAAAATGCTTCAATGGCCTCTATTTTGTGAGCCTTCAATATTCTTTTTAAATTTCTTTTAACTAGCTTCTTTGTGCCTTAAAATATTTTTCTTGCAAATAGCTTTAGTTTTTTATAAGGCTTTAATATTTTCAAAATGTCTTTGAGAAGAGACGTTTTTGATATCATTCAAAAAAGGAGTTGCAATGGCTTCCTTGAATATTTTATGGATATTTGAATAGCTTTCTTTTATTTCTTAAACCTGCCTTTACCTAGGGTTTTACACCCTAATTTTTTTAAATAATTTTAAAGGATTTTTCTATGGAATTGTTGCTTCACAGTTTCAATTTTATAAGGCCACTTTTTTCCTTGAAATGTCTAATCTCAAACTTGAATTTTTTTCAACAGAGTGCATCTTGTATTTCTTTATATTAAAGCCAGAGGAAGATCAAAAGAAGAATTCTTTCTTCCTTCTACCTACTTTGATACCACATGTTAGAACATAAGCTCAAATAAATATATAATTAAAGGGTATTTAAATATAGTAGTTGCAAAAATATGACATAACAACCTACAACTACCCTTGTCCCCTAATGAACCTTAAAAATCATGTGTTGAGTGGTTACTCAACTTATATTCACATTTTATTTGATGTAATAACTCCTAACATAAATAAACCCTCATGCAAACCAATTGATTATTAGTTGGAATGTATTCTATTGTTCTTTAGGAACCTAATTTAGTATCTATGGTCAACTCTTATATTGCATGTATTGCTTCCTATGTGCTAGTTTTTAGTATTTTTGAGTAATGTGTTGATTACATTCATTTGTAGAAACTTCTATAAATAATAACTTGTTATGAAAGTAGATATGAATATCTATTACTTGATTACATATCTTAAATAAATTAGCTTCTATGATGTCTTGTAAGGGAAATAGTGTTTAAAGCAGCTAGAAGAATTACTATAAGATATTAATAGTCTATAAAAAGAATTTTTTTATAAAACCCTAGGTGGACATGGATCACAAGGATCTTATTGGGTTCGAGAGATTTGCTTTAGGGGAATATTTACTAATGGGTTTCTTTATTCCTCTCTTGGCACTCGATGCATTCATTTAATTTTTATTTTTGACAAAATTGATGCCCTAGTTTTAGGATTTTTGAAAACCTCATTTGTTTTTCATGGATTTAAAAATAAAAAATCCTTTTATATTTTAGTTTTTCTGTCTAATAATAGCAGAGATGATAGGATAGTTTGCATGCTCACTATAAAATAAGAAAAGAAGAAGCTAAACATTATTTTTATATCCTAGATGCAAATGTGGGTAGACTTCTATGCATGCCAAAGACATTTGAACTGCTTGATAAATTTGCTAAAATGTTCCAACAATATTTTTGGTGGATTGGGGTAAGAGTAGGTCCTCATTGACCATGTTTAAAAAAAGGTTATCTAGGGAAAACCATGATAGATATAAATGAACCATCAGTATTTTTGTATTCTTTGTAAAATTTCAAGGGGTCCTAGTTCAACACTTTTTTTAATTTATTTTAACTTTAGGTACCTGTTTCTTTGTGCCAAAATTTCCCTCTATCCCTCCAAAATTTAAATTTTTTATTTTGAAATTATGGAATATTCCAATGCTTATTAAAAGTTTAAGAGAAGGGATACATACATGTGTCATGATAATACAATGTTGACTACATGGGTGCAAATGTAACACACAATGTGACTTCATAAAAGCAAAGACATTAGTCAAAGTGGTGCCACTTTGATTTTGCACTAATACCATAGCCTAAGTGGCTAGGGGAGTGTCTCCTATCCTTGGGATCTTAGAGTCTAAGGATTGACTACCATGCCATCAAGTATTTTGATGAAAATAATTATGTCACTTCTAATAATAATCACATCAATAGCTATGACATGGCACTACATGATGATATGATAATTGATGAATATGCACCTGATATTGTGGCAATTGATGATGACACAACATATCGTAATATAATGCATGATGATGTAGCACTTGGTACTATATCCCATAATGATGTTCTAGTTGATGGCATGGCATATGAGGTAGCATTTGTTGACATAGTGCATGATGATATGGCATAATATTATACAATAAGTGATGATATGGAAGATGATGATTTGGCAAGGATCGACATATTAAAGGTTTATGTGGTAGGAAAAATAACATATAATGGATATAAAAAGAGGTTTGACCAATCAAATTCTATCATACCATTAAATCCATTGACCATACAATCATATGATTAATAATAGACTTAGCAAAGTATGAATTTTAAAATGAATTAGAGAGTGACAAGTGGTAGAGACTAGCTCATAGGATTTATATTGAATCAAAGTATGATAAGAAATATAATTTGGTTCATTGGTACACTATCCAATGAATTGCATAGTTATAATCCAATTAGTAGCTCATTATTTTAGACAATGACAAATGGTGTTACCTCATTTACTAATATGATATCTAGCCATCATCTAGTTGGCATCCACTCAACCACTCATGCAACAACATGTGTCTCTTCTCTCATTTACTATAGGTATAAATTTTAGACACCAAACCCTAAACCCTCACAAAAACCATTTGCATTGCATAACCTAACTTTGACATAATAAAACAATATACCTAAGTTCTAACTTAGGCGTATTTTCCTGCACATTAATCTATTTTCCATATTTTGTAAAATCTATAAAATTCCCCTAGGATAGCTTGTCTCTCCTCTTGAAAAGTGTCCTAACCCCTACTACCCCTCCCCTTTCCACATCTCTCACCCTTTTTAACACCCCATTTTCCACATATCCCCCTAAGTGAGACACCTCAAATATCTCACTCTAACTTCCCCTACCATTTGGTAGCCCTAGCCTACCACTTGGTTTTCCTAGCTTGCCACCTATCCTCACCCCCTCACATCCCAAAATCCTAAAATACTCCATCACACCATAAAGAATAGGACTAAAAAAGCACTATCACGCTACCAAAATAATACTAGGAGTATCACAACTTTCTTGGAGATCGAGCCACAAGAGCCAAGGAGCATCAACCTGAGCCCTTCTACCACATAGTCCCAAATGTAGCATACATTTGACTAGTCCCAAATGCAACCTTAGTTTGCTAAAAATGACACTGTAGGTCCCAAATGTAGTATTGTAGGTGCTAAACACAGGGTTGCAAGTCTCAAATGTAGCCTGCGAGTGCATAGGCCTAGATCAACCAATTTTAGGCCTAGATCAGAATAGATAACATACCAAGGTTTGGATTTTCATTTTTTATATATTTTGCTTATGTTTTGGATTTTGAAAGAATTTATGTTTAGAGTTTTTGTAGTGTTATTCAGATCAATACGGGTCTTACATAATGAAGGCCCTTCATGTGCTACTAATTCTTTTGTATATTGCAATATTTGTGTGTAGGTGATAGGGTTTGGACAACTAATGAAGCAAGGATGGTCCACAAAGATACACAAGACCACCCACCATTTTGATTGTAGTAGGAAGACTTATGGCATCCACCTCTGTTTGATTTACAAAAAGGTATTTTTCCTCCTTTTTTCCATTGTACTCAAAGCAAGAAATTCTTTTGTGATCATATCCCTGCACATCGGGGCACATAATTTTTGTAAAGAGGAGAATAAGGCTCCAAAAATATAGTCCAATAAAAAATAAAAATTAATTTCATTGCACATTGCTTGTAGATTATTGTTTCCTTTGGGTGTTATCTTTATTGCTACAAATTTAGGGCTCATGGTGGGTGTTATCTTTATTGCAGGAGATGCTCTAGAATGGTATAACCATATACCACACCATAATATTTTAACCTTTGAACAATTAGAAGATCAATTTCTAGAGCACTTCTCCTTGAATTTCAAGAAGAAAATCATCTTAACCAACTTGTTCAACCCACACCAATTCAAATATGAGTCGATATATGATTTTGGAAATCACTAGAGGGCAGTCATCACCAAATTGCCATTCACCCTTCCCATGGTGTAATTTACATGAATGTTAAATAGGAGTTGCTCAAAACCCATATCATTACTATTACAATTACAATAATATAAAACATTTTAAGAAACACTCACCCAAGCTAGAGTCATTGAGGAAATTAAAATCCAAGAAGGTGAGATTAAAATCAAGAAGAAAAATAACAAAATAAGAATTCAATGGGGAGTAATCAAGGTAAGTCAAAACTTGGCCAAGTGAGGTAAGTGTTCTTGAGTACACCCCAAATACAAACTCAATAGGATCAATTCTAGTATCAACAACCCCCAACACAACAACTACCACAACAACAAGCATATCATTCTTTACAACCCCCACCTCAACTACAAAATCAAGACAACACAATAGACAACTGTCAATGCTAACAATATAATCAATCGACTCACAACTACACTCCACTCCCTAAGCCACTCTCCATCATCTTTCAATGGTTTTATGAGGCAAAAATGATCACACTACCACAAATCAAACTAGAAGACCCCAACAAACCATGTGGTAGGTCATATAAGGAGTATCAGTATTGTACCTTTCATCATCAGAAGTGTCATGATGATTTTTATTCTTTCAAAGACATCATATAATATCTTATCGATAATGGAACTATCAAGCTCGATAACCCTTTAGCACAATATAATAAAAAACTTGGTATATATCAAACACCTCTTCTTCATCATGAGGCCATACAATAAACAACGAGGATGTCAACTTCTATAATTTCCTCCAATCAATTCAACCACATTAATAATGCTCAAAAATACCAAGGTTTTGTAGGTCTTATACATATAGTCACCCATGATCAGATAAATGTGACCCATGCACAACAATCAAATGATCCAACCCAAACTATACTCCCTCCCATGGCACCAACAACTATTGTGCCTCTACAACTAGGTCAAACCAATCCATCACCCCAAATCCATATTTGAAATTGTAATGTCCCCTTCCTAAGTAGATGTCTAGGACATGGAGATTAGCCTATTCATAGGACTCCCGTAGGCTAATGGTGGTGTTTAGGGAGTTCATTGGGTTGGTGGAGCTATTCAGTTGTTGCAAGCTATCAGTTACCATTTTTCGAGGCAGTTTCGGATGAGTTATGCCTTACTATTTTTAGTAAGTACGTTTCTAGTGCACCGACTTGATCTGTAGCTGTGATGAGATGTTTTTTTTCAGTCCGGGTGACCATTTCACTTTCAGTCGGTGAATTTAATTCATGAGGCCTATATTATTTTATTTTAACGATATGGCATTTAAAGTTAAATTTATTATTTAACTTTATAACATTTGCTTTATGGTTATGTTTTAAATGGGGCCAAGAGACATAAAGTGGGCCTAAGTCACTTAAGTATTATTTAATATTTTATAAAGTGACTTCATAAAAATAAAGTGGGCGCCCAACCTTGAAAAAGGTAAAACGAAATACTAAATGTAAATTTTATTTAAAAAGGGTAAAAGTGGGTGTGGGATTTGAAGGAGATATAAAAGGAGTTTTTTTGGCTCATTTTTATTTTTATGCTATGTTGATTTGAGAACAAGGGTTTGAGGAGAAAGACTTGCAGCAGTTTGTGAGCAGGGATTTCAAGCTTTTTGGGGATGAAAACCTCTAGAAAGAACATTGTCTTTCGGTGTGGAAGATCACCCCTGGATGATTTTTGGTATTCTCATTCAGGGAATGCATTCGTGCATCAAGAGAGCAGATTTTCATTGTGTTGCAGAGTGATTTTGGGACTGTTAGTGATCATTAATGTTGTTGTTCATTTTCAGAGCTAGTCATACCATTATTGCAGGAGTTTGAATCATTTTTGAGGAGATTGAAGTTAGGGTTTCATGCAAATATCTGGTTGACCTCTGTGAAGACTAATTTCAGCGCTCAAAGACTCCATTTTTTAGACATCTAAAGCAATTTTGAGGGCACTTCTTGTAGGCCGTACCAAATCAGACCTGGTCATACCATCTGGAGAGGCACGTGTGAGCTGGAAAGTGAATCACTACCTTTTTAGGCTATCCTTGTGCTTGATTTTGGGTGCCTAGGGTTTGTGGATAGATTGGGACCTTTCGTGGAGTGGAGAAAGTCATCATTTCAGAGCTGTCCATATTTTATGCACTTTGGTATTGACTGCAACAGGCTTTTGTTGATCAGAAATTTATTCGGGTATGCTCAATATTTGATGTAATTGAAAAATCCTTGTAAAAGTGTTCAAAATAACAATATATTGCATTATCCAAGTTTTGAGAGCATTATATTTTAATTTGCAAAGTTGTTCATATTTTATTGCATTATCAACTTTTCAAAAAATATGAAAAAAATCAAAAAAAATAATTAAAAACAAAAAAACAAAGCAAAAAAAAGCAGATTTGGGGTGGGACAGTACAGTGGTATCAGAGCACAAATTTCCTGCCATCCGAAGGGTTACAAAAAATTTTAGTGTGTGGAATGAGTAATGCATCCTAGCCATCAATACTACCTTAGAAGAAATAGGTCAAACCCTAATATTGAAGAACCATTTGATATATTTGGGGAAACAGAAAGAGAAGAAGTTCCGATGGGGGATAGAGAAAATAGAGAACAGAGAGATAGGGAGCAGAGAGAACCCACTAATAGGGAGATGATTACAGAGTTACAAAGAGGGCAACGATATTTGCAGTAGAATATAGCTCAATTGGTAGCCTTAGTAACTTAGTAGATGGTGTGTAATAACGCAAACAACAACCAACAAAATGGGGGACAAAATGGTGGGCAGAATGGGAACCATAGGAACAATGGAAATGGTGATGGTTCGGTGAATAATAGGACTGCTAATCAAAATTTTAGAGCTGGATCAACAAGTACAAGACCCTTAATGCCAAATTTTCCACCTAGAAACAAACCACAAGCGGAGGTAGAACCAACTCAAAATGAGTTACAAGAACAAATATTGCATGATTGGGAGGAATCTAGTCCAGATTTTAGAGCGGAGATGACTTTTCGTGAGTATGTTGATTGGAGAGCAAAGAACAAACCACATAGAGGTGGAAGGCATCATAACCAAGAATTACAAAAAAGAGTGGGAAAACTATCCATTCCATATTTTGATGGTTCAAGAAAGAGCACAACCAGAGCTTGGGTCCAAAAGTTGGACACTTACTTTCAACTTAACCCCATGCCTGAAGAGGAATCTATAAAATATGCTGCTTTACATCTTGACGGGTTAGCACATGAGTGGTGGCACCATGGAATGGTCACACTTGGGCATGCTCAGATTGATTCATACGGGGAGTTTACCGAGAGGCTGATTGAAAGGTTTGATAAAAAGGATCCAGAACTTCATTTCAAAGAGCTAGCACAACTCAAACAATGGGGTTCAGTTGAGGCATATGTTGCTGATTTCCAAAGACTCTCTATTTTGGTGATTGATATTTCAGAGAGGAGACTAATAGTGTTGTTCATAGATGGTTTAGTTGATCCTTTGAGGGGTTGGATCAAGGCTCTTAATCCACCTAGCTTGCAGGAAGCCATTAGGAAGGCTAGAGACATGGAGTCTTCTACTTCCAGGAGCAAATTCCAGTCCAAGGGGTTTGGGTATAAGAAAGACAAGGACAAAAAATATTTTCAGAGGGATACTAATCAGCAAAAGAGTGTTCCTAATAGACTGGACAATGATCAACTCAATGAATTAAGAAGGAAAAAACTATGCTTCCATTGTAGGGAACCTTGGGACCCATCTCACCAATGCTCAGTTAAGGCAAAGGCCAAACAAATTGAGTACTTTTCAGCTGATGATTCAGACTTAGAAAAAATAGATCAGCAGGATGATTCGGAGAGTAGTGAATCAAAAAGTGATAGAGAGGCTGAAAAAACACATGGACAGGATGGAGTTGTGGTACAAATTTATAGTTTTCAGAGGGTTGGATCTTTTAAGGTCCGTGGAGTACTTTGTGGGTAGCGAATCATCACTCTTATTGACACAAGTGCCACACATAATTTTATAGATGAAGGCCTTGTTGCTAAAAGGGGATTGAAGACTGAAGCCTTTGGGGGTTTCAAGGTGATGGTTGCAGATGGTTTCACCCTCACTTGCATGAGGAAGATATCTAATTTAAGCATACAATTGGGGGAGTATGAACTTAGAGATGATTTCTATGTGGTTGGCATAGGAGACATGGATGTGGTATTAGGTATGCACTAGATGCGTACCCTTGGTGAGTTCACCATGAACTTGCACAACATGGAGATGAGGTTTGATTCAGGGGGGAAGAGGATAGTTCTCTGAGGCATGTCATATGGGGCAGCTAGAGTGGTTTCATTAAAATGGATGGAGATACTATTTTGGCATGATCAGGTAGAGTGGGTAATAGAGTGTGTCATGATGCCTACAGTGGGAGATCATCAGAGTAAGAGCTACCATCTAGATATACAGGGATTGTTGAGTAAGCACAGTAAGGTGTTTGATAGTATACCACCTGGGAGACCTCCTAAAAGGGGAATTGAGCATGTTATCGAGCTAGAGGAGGGAGCCAAACCAGTAATTACTACTCCCTACAGACATCCCAAAAGACATAAGGATGAGATAGAAAAAGCAATCAAGGAATTGCTTGATATGGGGTACATTAGACCCAGTAAGAGTCCTTTTGCATCTTCTATGGTTTTAGTGAAGAAAAAGGATGGGACAATGCGCATGTGCATTGATTACAGGGCCTTGAACAAAAAGACAATAAAAATAGGTATCCCATTCCTAGGATTGATGAGTTGCATGGAGCATGTTATTTTTCTAAGATTGATCTAAGATCGGGTTACCATCAGATCCGAATGAGGGAGACCGATGTAGAGAAGACTGCTTTCAGATGCCATTTCGATCACTTCAAGTTTTTGGTGATGCCTTTTGGCTTAACCAATGCCCCAACCACCTTTCAGTCCTGTATGAACAAGTTTTTAGCAAGCAACTCCAAAAATTTGTTTTGATTTTCTTTGATGATATCTTGATCTTCAATAGGACTTGGGAGGAGCACTTGAGACATCTCGATGAGGTGTTGGGTATACTAGAGGAGGAGTCATTGTATGCAAAGGAATCTAAATGTGACTTCGATATGAATTAGCTTCTATATATTGGCCACATTATTAGCTCCGAAGGTGTTAGGATGGACCCTGATAAAATCAAAGCAATCATGGATTGGCTGCCACCTACCAATTTGACTCAGCTTAGGGGATTTTTTGGATTGTGTGGATTTTACAGGAGGTTCGTGAAGGGGTTTTCACATATTGCAGCCCCTCTTATAGACTTGACCAAGAAGGGGGTCTTCTCTTGGTCAGATGCAACACAAAAGTGTTTTGATCACTTCAAACAGGTTATGTCTACTTGTCCAGTTCTAGCTATTCCTGATTTCACTAGGCCATTTGAGTTGGAATGCGATGCTTCAGGAGAGGGGATTGGAGCAGTGTTGATGCAGGACAAGCACCCAATTGCATTTGAGAGTAGGAAATTGAGAGGTGCAGAGAGAGGCTACTCTATTTATGACAAGGAGATGTTGGCCATAATGCATGCATTGGCCAAATTTAGGCCTTATCTTGTGGGAGGTAGGTTCATTGTAAAAACCGACCACAATAGTTTAAAATATTTTTTAAATCAGCATGATTTAAGTGAGAGGCAACATAAATGGGTGAGTAAATTACAAGCCTATGACTTTGACATCGTCTATGTCAAAGGAAAGAAGAATATTGTTGTTGATGCCTTGTCTAGGAGGCCCCATTTGTGCTCTTTGGGTGAGATTACAATAGATTGGAAAGAGCAAATCATGGCAGAATATGCTAAGGATAATTGGGCTTCTAGCATCATTGAAGGTACCATACAGGATGAGAGGTATGTTGTGATGAATGGTTTGATTATTTACAAAGATAGAATACTTTTGGTACCTAATTCATAGTTTAAATCAACTGTTCTGAGGTCTTTTCATGATACTCCTATGGCTGGTCATCCTGGTTTTTTCAAGACTTATAAGTAGATAAGGGAAAGGTTTTCATGGAAAGGACTCAAAAATGAAGTTCTTAAGTATGTTCGGGAATGTGCCATATGTCAACAGAACAAGGATGAACATACTTATCCAGTTGGTCTATTGCAGCCCCTATCGATTCCCAATCAAAAGTGGGAGAGTGTCTCTATGGATTTTATTACAGGGTTACCCAAGGTGCAAGGGAAAGATTGCATTTTTGTTGTGGTTGATAGGTTAACCAAATTTGCTCACTTATTTGCCATTTCATCCACATACACAGTAGTTCAAGTGGCAGATTTATTTTTTAAGGAGATTTTTAGATTACATGGGTTGCCTAAAAATATTGTAAGTGACAGGGACAACAGGTTTATGAGTCATTTTTGGTAGGAGCTCTTTCGTTTGAGTGGGACTGAACTCACTTCGAGTACTAGCTACCACCCATAAAAAGATGGGCAAACAGAGATAGTTAATAAATGGGTGGAAGGGTACTTAAGAAATTACATCTCAGGGCAGCAGAAGGCATGGGTTAGATGGTTATACCTCGGTGAGTATTGCTACAATTCCACCTACCATATGTCTATTAGAATATCACCTTTTATGGCTCTGTATGGGTATGAGGCTCCTAGCTTCATGGATCTACTTTTTGGAGATAGTAGAGTGCCTAAGGCTAAGGAGTTACTTCAGGACAACCAAGATATAATGAAATCATTGAAGGAAAATTTACAACAGGCACAAAATCAGTAGAAGCTATACGTTGATCAACATCGGTTAGAGCACAGTTTTGAGGTAGGTGACATGGTTTACCTGAGATTGCAACCATACAGATAGTCTACTCTCAAGAAGAGTGGAGCAAAAAAACTTAAGCCACGATTCTATGGTCCATTCAGGATATCCAAGAGGGTTGGGGAAGTGGCTTATGAGTTAGAGTTACCGGTAGATAGCAGAGTGCATAATGTTTTTCATGTATCACACCTCAAGAAGGCGTTGGGTCACAATGTGGTTCCTTCTTTAGTGTTGCCACCTTTGGATGAAGAAGGGAAGCTAATCCTGATCCTAGAGGCCATCATTGATAGCAGGGAGCGTACTCTTAGGAAAAGGGTGATCAGAGAGTATCTGGTCAAATGGAAGAACTTGCCAGTTAAGAATGTTACTTGGGAGAATGAACAAATTCTACAACATCCAGAGTTGCAATTGCTTGAGGACAAGCAATTTTGGGGAGGGAGGACTGTAATGTCCCCTTCCTAAGAAGATGTCTAGGACATGGATATTAGCCTATTCACGGGACTCCCATAGGCTAATGGTGGTGTTTAGGGAGTTCATTGGGTTGGTGGAGCCGTTTAGTTGTTGCAAGCTATCAGTTACCATTTTTCGAGGTAGTTTCAGATGAGTTATGCCTTACTATTTTTAGTAAGTACGTTTCTAGTGCACCGACTTGATCTGTAGCTATGATGAGATGTTTTTTTCAGTCTAGGTGACCGTTTCACTTTCAATCGATGAATTTAATTCATGAGGCCTATATTATTTTATTTTAATGATATGGCATTTAAAGTTAAATTTATTATTTAACTTTATAATGTTTGCTTTATGGTTATGTTTTAAATGGGGCCAAGAGATATAAAGTGGGCCTAAGTCACTTAAGTATTATTTAATATTTTATAAAGTGACTTCATAAAAATAAAGTGGGCGCCCAACCTTGAAAAAGGTAAAACAAAATATTAAATGCAAATTTTATTTAAAAAGGGCAAAAGTGGGCGTGGGATTTGAAGGAGATATAAAAGGAGTTTTTTGGCTCATTTTTATTTTTATGCTATGTTGATTTGAGAACAAGGGTTTGAGGAGAAAGACTTGCAACAGTTTGTGAGCAGGGATTTTGAGCTTTTTGGGGATGAAAACCTCCAGAAAGAACATTGTCTTTGGGTGTGGAAGATCACCCCTGGATGATTTTTTGGCATTCTCATTCAGGGAATGCATTCGTGCATCAAGAGAGCATATTTTCATTGTGTTGTAGAGTGATTTTGGGACTGTTAGTGATCATTAATGTTGTTGTTCATTTTTAGAGCTAGTCGTACCATTATTGTAGGAGTTTGAATCATTTTTGAGGAGATTGAAGTTAGGGTTTCATGCAAATATCTGGTCAACCTCTGTGAAGACTGATTTCAGCACTCAAAGACTCCATTTTTAGACATCTAAAGCAATTTTGAGGGCACTTCTTGTAGGCCGTACCAAATCAGACCTGGTTGTACCATCTGGAGAGGCACGTGTGAGCTGGAAAGTGAATCACTACCTTTTTAGGCTGTCCTTGTGCTTGATTTTGGGTGCCTAGGGTTTGTGGATAGATTGGGACCTTTCATGGAGTGGAGAAAGTCATCATTTCAGAGCTATCCATATTTTATGCACTTTGGTATTGACTGCAATAGGCTTTTGTTGATCAAAAATTTATTCGAGTATGCTCAATATTTGATGTAATTGAAAAATCCTTGTAAAAGTGTTCAAAATAACAATATATTGCATTATCCAAGTTTTGAGAGCATTATCTTTTAATTTGCAAAGTTGTTCATATTTTATTGCATTATCAACTTTTCAAAAAATACAAAAAAAAACAAGAAAAAAACAATTAAAAACAAAAAAAACAAAGAAAAAAAAAGAAACCAGATTTGGGGTGGGACAGTACACAAATCATCCATCAAGACCAACCATAATACCGAGAAGTTGTTTGACACATAGCTTGAAACTGGATTTGGCCAAACTATCGATTTATGAGCTAATACAATAATCTCCCCTGCATCGTGAGTCATTGATGGAGATACTTAAATCCATCAAAGTACAAACTCAAGATCCCAATACCTTTGTAAAATTTATGGGAAAAATCTGGACATGCATGGAACCCTTAATTTAATTCTATGATTTTGAAATCAAAACCATGCCAGTGGAGCTACCTGATCCTTCATTGCACATTATAGCTCATATCGATCAAAAAGCCTTTAAATGAGTGCTAGTCAACATTGGCTCCTCCATAAAAATTATCACCACCACTACACTACAACACCTTAACCTTCCACCTTCGCATATCATCAACTCTACCTTCACCTTATGATTATTCAATGATTCCTATGCTCCACAACCAAAAATGTTATCCTCCCTGTGTTGGTGGAGGTCAAAACAATTCATACATTATTCCATATTCTAGAGGATGCCAAGTAATATAATATATCATTGGGTGCCCTTGGATCAAAGACATGAAAAGTGTTGCCTCAATATTATACCAATATCTATGATATATACATGAGAGACAAATTTATTGCATTCCAGTAAATGAGGAACCCTTCAAATACTACAACTTGATATCCAACTTGTATGTGCCATCTCTTCCATCCACTCACTTATCCATCACTCCACTCACCACTCCATTGACTTCACATCAAAACACCTTATCAAAAGCACCCATATATGATATCCTTCCTATTTTTTATCATGCATCCACATCCCAAGCCATCAATCCAAACCATACTTCATCATCGATATAATATAACTTCCCCATTACACCTCATCATCCAGCAAATTAATCCTCGCCTTCATCAAGCCACATCCCATCATATCATTCAAGTAATTAGATTTTTGTTCATCCAACCATCACACAGAGGGGTCAGGCCTCCACATCATAAAGTCAACCACCCAATCCCATATCAACACCCACAATCACTCATCATCCCCCATCATGCACCAATCTAATTTTACAAACATTCATCATCACCCCATCTTGTCTCAAGCTCCAAACTGTTATCCACTCCACTTAGCCAGACCCTCCTCCACCTCCACCATCTAAACCATAGGTATCTCTTGAGGCCTTTACCTTTGTCCTTGCTCCATCCCCAATCACAATCATGCAAGTTACAATTCATATCGACAACCCAAGAATTTGTGAGTACATTGTTTAGAACATCACAATCACCAAACCAAGCATTGATACTATTACAACTTCCCATGTAAGACACCCTTAGCCATTGGTGCAGTATATAATATAGTTTCAATACCTAATCAAATCAATTTTGTGTATGGGTGAGTCGATTCTTTGTCTGATCCACCTCCTCCTAATGAACCCTAATAATAATTTTGTGCTAAGATTGACTATCTTTCCAACCCATCCTTTATAATGTGTTATTTTTGATGTGTTAATTAGCAATGATATGGTTTAGGATGACATTATTAGGGCACTCATGATGTTTTTAAACTGTATTATTATTGAGATGTGTGAAGAACACAAGCTTATACTAAGAGGGGGGTGAACAATATAAGATCACTTTTTATTTTTCTTTCCAATCAATATTATGCAAAGTAAAAATAGCAATATCAATAATAGTAACCAAAGCAATGCACAAATCATCACACATAATAGAGACACCATAATTTACATGGTTCACCCAATTTGGGCTACTCCACGAAGAAAATATTTCACTAAAATTTTCTCAATCAATCTCTTGGGAATCCTTTCCCAATTACAATATTTATGGACCTCTATCCAAAGGAGACACCAATCCCCTAAATCAAGTTCATGGATCTCTATCCATAGGAGAACTCATTCTCCTCTGCTCTGGTTGGTGATCCTCTAGAAGACTACTGCCTCCACTACACTAGCTTGTGGATCTCTCTCCACTGAAGACTCT
The DNA here is from genome assembly GCA_028583015.1 of Wollemia nobilis. Lineage (NCBI taxonomy): Eukaryota > Viridiplantae > Streptophyta > Pinopsida > Araucariales > Araucariaceae > Wollemia > Wollemia nobilis. Next base: position 1,929,661 of record JAQPPZ010001539.1, read on the forward strand.
TATCCCCACTCAAAAGACCTATCCTCACTGCCCTGGATGATGGATATCTATCCACTGGAGACTATTGTCCTCTCTGCTCTGTCACCTCCAAAGCTTTGTCTCAAAACTACACTAAACACAGTCCTTCGATCTAGTACAACTCTGCTCAATCTTTGTCTCTAGTCTAGCACAAACTTATCCTCAAATATGCACCAAAATCTGCTCTCAAATATGCACTAAACACAGTCCTTTAGTCTAGCACAAATCTATCCTTGATCTCTATCTTCAAGCCTTAACTCAAAGCTTGACACAACTCTGTTGGATCTGCCCCAAACCTTAACTCAAGGTTTGAACAAATCAATCAACTCTACTCACAAGTCTTCTCAAAGACTTGTCTCACATCTGTCTTGTAAGCTTCCACAAAATCTTACACTAATCTCTCCACAAGTCCTCTCTAGAACTTGCTCAAATATTCTCAATAAGTCCTATTAAGAACCTATCCAATCTACTAAACAAGTCCACACAGAACTTGCTCAAATTTGCTCTACAAGTCCACATAGAACTTGCTCAAATCTGCTCAACAAATCCACATATAACTTATCCAATCTACTCAACAAGTCCACACAAAACTTGCTCAAATTTTCTCTACAAGTCCTCTCTAGAACTTGCTCAAATATGCTCTACAAGTCCTCTCTAGAACTTGTCCAAATATGCTCTACAAGTCCTCTCTAGAACTTTTCCAAATATGCTCTACAAGTCCTCTCTAGAACTTGTCCAAATCTACTCAATAAGTCCTCTCAAGAACTTATCCAAATCTGTATTGTAATATTTCACAAAATCTCACACAAAATCAATCCACAAGTCTCCTCAAAGACTTACCTCAAATCTGCTCAACAAGTCCACAAAGAACTTGTCCAACCTTATAGAAACATAAAGAGAATTGTTAGAGACTCAATATGTTCTATACTAATCACAATGCTCAATTATTTTCAATCACTCTCTTAGAAACATAAGGAGAATTGTTAGAGACTCAATATGCTTCAAATACAACTCAATGCTCAATCACTTTCTCAACTCAATTTAGAATATAGAATAGTTTATTTTATGGAACTTGAACAATCACTTCACACATCCACTTGACTAGGCTCAACCAACTCTACTCAACCAATCACTCAATGAAACAACCCTTGTTCACAAACCCTAGTCCAAGCATATAAACATCAACTCAAAATATTTCCAACAATGCTCAACAACAAATCTCACATAACAATGATACTCATGTTCTCTTCAAACCCTAGTTCAAGTTCTTCACTCAAAAACTCACTTCAACAACAATGCTTATGAAACAACTCTCACATAACAATGATACTCAAACCCTAGTTCAAGTTCTTTACACCATCAATGGCTTCAACAACAATGCTAATCAAACAAGGTTTCAATAACAACTCTTTATTCCAAAAAACCTTGAAGCATTAACTCAAACATACTTAATAAGGAAACCCTAATCAAGTCCTTTTCACTCCAAACTTATTTTTCAGAAAACCAACCAATCAACTTAACTATGGAAGAATGCTCATATCTTTTTCTTGATGATAAGGAGTAGACCTCACAAATCTGCCACAACCATAAAACACTTCTTTGCCAAACTCAAGAAGGTTAGAATACAAAAATATTATTCAAATATTTCCTTAAAGATATTCCTTGGACCAAACTATAATCAATGCCTTATTTCTTCCTTTTTTCAATTATACTCAACAAATCATACATAACAAAATACTTGGAAACACCTTATCAACTCCAATCTTAGAATAGTGACCAACAACCTAATAAATCAACCACTCTTAAAATAATATCTACCACCAAAGGATATTAACCACTTTAATAATATTCACCACTATAGAATATTGACCAGACTTAATAATATTCACCACTATAGAATATTAACCAAACACTTTTCACTCCATGCATAAAACCTTTGAGTAAACAATATTAAAAATTTAATTTTTCCAAACCTTATAACTCCCTTGCAATCTTAGAACCAATAATAAACATGCAAAATTAATTTTTAACTTGCCCAACCAACCTCCGAAAATTTCGGAGATTAAACACCTTGAGTACCTTGTATTCCCCACCAAAAGGGGATTCGGCGTGACTCGATCTGTCCCCTTCTCTTGCCTAAGTGCTTAGGCTCTTGGGCACTCACCGCATGGGCTATGAAGGCCCACATGAAGGAAGGATATATGCCTTCCTCTTATGCCTTCAACACTTCTCCTTTTTCACATGCGAAAAACATGTTTTCGTTTCCCTTGGTTGCAGCGCTAAATTCTTTGCTTCGCACGTTTGTATCTTAGGCATGGTAATTTCATTAAAGTGGTAGGTGCTCCCTTTTATATGTATAATATAACATTCCCCTCACATCAACGCTTTTCAAAATTAAATTTCAAATTCCAAATCTAAAACCCACTTTAGGGTTTTAACCTTAATTTAATTAATTTATAATTAATAAATTAATTAATTAATAATTAATTCAAATAACTTTTCAAGTTAAGTAAATTAACTAATAAATTAATTTATAATTAATTTTAATCTTCCTTAGTATAATAAAATTATTATACTTTATTTTCCAATGGTTTTTATGAAAAACCTTTTATTTTCTCCTTCAGTGGTTTTAAAGGAAAACCTTTTATTTTCTCCTCCAATGATTTTAATGGAAAACATTTTATTTTGCTCCTTCAATGGTTTTAATGAAAAATCTTTTTGGTCATGCTTCATAAGACATTATGAAATTTTTGGGAACCAATCAATTGCATTCCTTTTGACATCAATGACAACTCACGCCTTGACATCAATGACAACTCGATGGACTCAAAATTTCCAACAAGGTGCATGATCACTCCGGCCTGGGATATAGAGCACAATCCTCCACATCCTCCTTTGAGGAAATATTTCAAAAACTCACCTTAGACCCTAAGGAGGATGATGAGGATAGTGACCATAGTGATGATGAATATATAGACCCTAAGTTTTCACCTCTATTGTACAAGTCTTTCCCAAAAATTTGACCATGAATATTAATGATTGATATCATTTTCGATGATAACTCTAAGGAGGACCTTGATGAGGCATTTGATGCAATTTCCATCACCTATGATAGCCTCAAATAAGATTCGACCCCTATTGTACCCATCATTGATGAGGATGAGTTTTACCTTTGCATTTTCCTCATCCTAAAACCCATATTTCATATACTCCTCTTGCTTGAGCAACTCGATACGCTAGTTGACCTGCCACCTCCACCTTGGCCGCCTCCACAAAATCATAATAATCCACCAATCATAGGTCAGTTGCTCCCTTGAGAGTGGTAGTAAGAGAACCCAACCTCCACATTGTAGCCATCACATGTCTATCAAGTTAACATGATTTTTTTTGACTTGTTGGCACCCCTTCGTAATCCATATGATTTGGCAAATCTAATTCCTAATGACATTAGCCTCATCGACATGGATCAGATTTCATCACCATCATCCATATTTGGTTTTATCCTATTTGAATAATTGCTAAGAGCTCCCAATGCTTACATCTCTCTGTAATCTTCACCTTCCCCTCTTGTCATATAACACACTAAGGTAGAATGGGTCATGTCTAAAATGTTTTATTATGTTGTTGATGATATTCGCCTAGTTCTTACTCCTCACCAGTTGGATGAAGGTTTGCACATGCTTATCGAGGACACTATTGATGTGAACCTAAGTGTAGCCATAGATAATCTATAAATTGTTAAGTTTGAAAATATTTTGTCTATATAAGAGCAAAATCAGCTTGCAATGCTCACAAACACTGCTCAAATCTACTCCAAACACTGCTCATCTACTCCCAAATCTGATCACAAATCTGCTTACAAATCTGATCTATAATTTTCTTTTTTTTTGCTTATTAATCTAAAATTCAATTCAAACACTTAATATCCTTATCACTCCTTTTAACAACATTCACAATAAAGCTTAATTTAAAATAACTCCTTATATCTCCCTTTTAAAACTTGCAAAGTAAAACTTTATAAACAACAAATTGACTCCTTATATCTCCCTTTTTTCAAATTTAATTAAAAAATTTACCCATACCTTGCACATAAAAACTTATCAAGCCATGGATGATATTCGACCTTCTAACCTCTAGTAGCATAGTGCCCTAATGTAGGCTCATGACCAACTTAGCTAACCCAACAGTTGAAACCAAAGGGGCACAATAAAATATATGGATCCTTCATTGCGCTATCTTGAACAACAAAATCATAGAAAAACAGACATTGAGGGGATTCAACCTTTGAAATTTCTACATAATGCCCTAACACTGGCTAGGCAACCTACTAGGCTAACCCAATGGTTGATATTAAAGTGGCATAATCAAATATTTAAACCTTTCATACCTTGCACTTTAGTTGCATAGCAAAATGTCATAGAGGAGATTCAAACTTCAAGCCTTCTACACCACAACACCCTAAAATGGTCTAGGCAACAGGCTGGGCTAACCACCCAATTGAGATCAAAGTGGTAAAATCAAATATTTAAAGCCTCCTTTGGATCACTGCTATGCCACTGAACTTGCACTCTTCTCCAAGATGTCCTCCCTTTTCTTCTACTCACTGCTCACTCTCCTCTCGAAGGATATTGGAATTGCTTGCTCTCTCCAAATTGAATTAATGGCCTCATATTAATATGCTTCTCTTTTGTCATTTGCACCCAAGGAGGTTGACCCATGCATTGAAATATTTGAATTTAATTTCACTTTTGTATGGTGCGCTCAAGGAGGTTGGCCTATGCAGATTATGATATTTAAACTTTTATATATTTAAATATTTTGATTTGAATATAAACCTTCCACTTTAATATTTAAATATTTCATTTAAATATTAAATCATATAAAATCACCTTTGAAGATATCTGCCTTTACATAAATGACAACATTAAATCAACCTTGAATATATCTACCTTGACATCAATGACAAAATAATTCTAACAATCACCCCCTTTGTCACTAATGGTAACCTTGCAAAGAAATTATCCTTTACTGAAACAGGATCACAAGTTGCTCCCCTTGACATGCTGCTCCCCCTTATTAAAATTCTTCCCCTTTGAAATCAATGGAAAAGGCTCCTCGAGGCTATAATATAAGACACTTGACAACGTCCCATTACTCTCTACTCTTACTAAGACAATCAATGATGAGATAGGAGTGAAATAACTCCCAACTTACTTCTGAGATACTCAAATGTCTCCTTTGGAAGTGGCTTGGTAAAGATATCAACAATCTGTGTCTTTGTAGTAATGTATTCCAACTTGAATTGTTGATCAGTAACTTGCTCTCTCAAAAAGTGATACTTGATCGAAATGTGTTTTGTACTTGAATGCATCACCAGATTCTTCAAAATATTGATGGCACTTGTATTATCACAAAGTATGGAGATAGGATGATCATGATCTATTTTAAAATTACTTAAGGTTTGTTTTATCCATAAAATCTATGTGCAACAAGTAGCCGCTACAATGTACTCCACCTCTCCAATAGATAAGTATATTGATGCTTGTTTCTTACTTAGCCAAGAGATCAAATAGTCTCCAAGAAAAATGCTCCTCCACTTGTGCTTTTCCTATCATCCACACTGCCTACCCAATTTGCATTTGTATATGTAGTGAGTGAAATTATCGCATATGGGATACCATAGTCTAAAATTTATAGTTCCTTTCAAATACTTGAATATTCTTTTTACTGCTTGTACACATGTTTCCTTTGGTGCGGCTAGGAATCTTGCCACTAATTCGACTACCTACATTATGTTCGACCTTGTAACTGTGACATATAGTAAACTTCCAATCATGGATCTATACAAATTTTGATTAGCCTTAGGAGACTCATCATATTTACTTAACTTACATCCAGTAATCATGGGGGTACTTAAGGATTGCAATCCTCCATTTTGAATTTTTCAATATTTATTTTACATACTTGGTTTGAGAGAGAAATATACCTTTATCTGATTGTGAGATTTGTAAACCAAGAAATAAGGATAGCTCACCAAGCATTGACATCTCAAATTATTTTTTCATATATTTTACAAATTCCTGACACATCTTATTATTTCTACCTCAAAAAATTATGTCATCCACATAGACCACTACAATTAACTAGTTATTTCCTTCATTTTGATGTAGAGGTTGTTATCAGCTATACCTTTTCTAAAACCCTGTTCTTGGAGGTATTTATCCAACCATGAGTACCAATATCTAGGGGCTTGCTTTAGTCCATAAAGAGACTTCTTTAAGCTGCATATATACTCCGGCTTGTCTGTCAGGCTGAAACTATCTGGTTGCTCAATGTAGAATTCTTCCTCTAAGTAACCATTATGAAATGCTGATTTTACATCCATTTGGTATACTTTGAATTTTCTGAAACTTTAAAAATCATTTTCTGAAACTTTAAAAATCCAAGAACATTCTTATGGCCTCAAGATGAGCAATAGGAGAAAGTGTCTCTTCAAAATCAATTTCCTCAAATTGTGCATAGCCTTTGCATGCAAGTATTACTTTATTTCTGACAACCTAGCCATCTTCATTTAATTTGTTTATGTAGATCCATTTGGTTCTGATTACATTTTTGTCTTTTGGATGTGGGACAACTTTAGATGGTAAAGAGAAATTGGTATGTTTACATGTACCTATTATTTTCCTCCTTGTTTGTCTTTCATCTAAATTCCCAATAATAATATCTTTTGGATGGTTCTTTTGCACATATTTGGATGGTTTTTTAGATGATATATTGATGGGTATTCTTTAGGGTGTCCTCTTATTCTCATCTTCTTCAGTTTCTTCATCATTGCAACTTTCTCCTTCTTGTTACACAATCTCTTGAGTTGGTTCTCTTGGATCTATTTCTTCATCAACTCTTACATTTGCACTTTCCACAATTTTATGTGATCTTTTATTGTAGCATCTGTAGGCTTTGCTCTTTGAAGAGTATCCAATGAAGATAACCTCATCACACCTGGAGTCAAACTTGAACAAATATTTTTCTTCTTGTCTAATGTAGCATTTTCTTCCAAATTTTTTGAAATACTTCATAGTAGCCGGTCTTCCCTTCCAAACCTCATATAGAATTTTATAATCATTTCTCTTACTTGAGCTCTATTGATGATATAAATAGTTGTATGAATTGCCTCTCTCCAAAAAGCATCAGAAAGCTTAGACTCATTTAGCATGGCCTTGGACATTTCTATTCTTTCTTTCAACTACTCCATTCTATTGTGGAGTTATTTTTGTTGAGTATTATCTCTTGATTCCATGTTGCTCATAGAATTCCATAAATTTATTTGAAGTGAATTCAAATCCTCTGTTTGATCTTAGAAACTTGATCTTTTTGCCTATTTCATTTTCTACAAGTGCCTTGAATGCCTTGAACCTTTCAAATACTTCTATTTTTTCTCTCAGGAATGTTACCCAAGTTATTCTAGGATAATCATCAATAAAAATCATGAAATATTCTCATCTTGTAAACTATTTGTCCTTGTAGGGCCACATAGATTGGTGTAAATTATCTCCTAAGGCTTGGATGAAGAGAATCTCTTTGATTTCAAACTTTATCTTGTTTGCTTACTGTGTTGGCATTGTGGCAAATCGTGCTTGGGGGTTTTGCTATCTTGAAAAAATCTTTGACTGCCTATTTTTTGTTTATTTTTACTACTATGTTGTCAAAGTTCAGGTGGCAAATTATCCTATGCCATAACCAACTCTCATATTCTTATGATAAAAAGCATTTTCCCCTTTAATTTTGCTAAACATGTAAAGATTGTTTGCAATTCTACTAGCATATGCAATAAGCTTTCCGATCTTGGATTTCTTGATATCACATCCATTTGGGTAAAATGTGAGTGTGTGCCCTCGATCACATAGTTGAATTACACTTAGTATATTATTCTTCAACCCTTTAACATATAATGCATTCTCTGTCCTTGATATTCCATTATCCAATCTCAAGGTTCCCTTTCCAAAAAAAATTGTAGAAGCATTATCACCAAATTTCACTATGCCTCCATTTATTTCCTTGAGAGAGAAATTTGCTTTTGTCACCTTTCATATGGCTTGAACAACCACTATCAATGTACCACTGATTTACTTCATTTTGCACATGAAGAGTCGTTTGTACCAACATAGACTTCTCCTTTTATTGTTCCTTTTTATTTTTCTAAACTTTTGAGGACATATCCTTTTGAATAGTTTGACCTTCCTCCTTATTGCTTGATTTTGTAAGTTTAGGGAACATTGTTCTACACCATTTAGCTTTATGCCTAAAATTATCACATTTGTAACAAATGATATTGTAATCCATGAGAGGTGCAAATGAATTGAAATTTCTCTTGATGAAGCCTACATATTTTTTAGCATGGACCATGCAATGTACAACTTTATGACCAAATTTGTTACATGATGGAAGAAATATTGAAATTTTTTTGATTCCCTTGGAGGATATGGTCACATAGTTCTCTCATTGTTGTTTCTATGATTGACTTCGATCCATGATGATTCTTTGTTTTCTTCCTCCTTGATGCTTTCACTTTTTAATACATCAACATAGGTCTTAGGCTCTTCTTTACTTATTTTATTTGATGCCTTTGTTCCTTTTGAGCTTGACTCCCCCTTTTGTTTCTTTTGACCTTATTCAAAACCAAGTCCAGTATTTATAACCAAATATCTATGTGCTTTGATAATATCATCCAATATTTCAGTGCTTTTCTCAAACCTAATATTTTTTTGTACCTTATTATTTGATTTTTCCACTTCTTTCCTTAGAGAAACAACCTCATGTTCCAGTTTTTCACATTCCAAACCTTTTGCCTTTAACTACTTAGTCATAACTTCTTCAATCTACTTTACCTCTTCAAATTTCACTTTTAAGTCGGTGAGATCTTGTAAAAGCTTTGCCTTTGTCTTCTCATCCTCTTGTACTTGAGCCTTCAATCTTGAATTATTTTTTCTCACCCTCTTCAATTCTTCAAGAGCAACAAGTTCCTCTTCTATGTCAACTATGGCTTCCTCTTCATTTTTTGGATTTCTCTCTTTGATTTCAACAATAGGAGCATATTATTTCACTTCCATGGCCATGTGTGTTCTTTTAAGATCTTCCTTCAAGTGGTTAGGCTTTCTCAAAGGAACCTGCTATGATACCAATTGAAGAACACAAGCTTATACTGAGAGGGAGGTGGAAAATATAAGATAAAACTTTTTCTCTTTTCTTTTCAAAGTAATAACTTCAAATAATATCAATGAAATAATTAAATAATGCATAAATCACCACACATTTAAGAGATAAATATTTTTACGTGGAAACACCCTCTTGAGAGAAAACCACAGAAAAATATTACTTATATTTTTCTTTAATAAATTATGTGGACACCAGCCCATAGGAGACACCAATCCCTTATACAAGTTCATGGACACCAATACACATGAGACACCAATCCCCTATACAAGTTCATGGACACCAATCCATAGGAGACACCAATCCCCTATACAAGTTCATGGATACCAATCCCCTTGCTTAAGTTCATGGACACCAATCCAAAAATTTATCATAAACACTGCTCAAATTTGCTCCAAACACTGCTCATCTACACATAAATTTGGTCACAAATATACTTACAAATATGATCTATAATTTTCCTTTTTGCTTCTTAATCTAAACTTCAAGTCAAACACTTAATATCCTTATCACTCCTTTTAACAACATTCACAATAAATCTTAATTTAAATAACTCCTTATATATCCCTTTTAAAACTTGCAAAGTAAAACTTTATAAACAACAAACTGACTCCTTATATCTCCTTTTATCAAACTTAATTAAAAATTTTACCCTTACCTTACACAACAAAACTATTCAAGCCATGGATGAGATTCAACCTTATGACCTCTAGTAGTGTAGTGCCCTAACGTGGGCTCATGACCAACTGAGCTAACCCAATGGTTGAAACCAAAGGGGTACAATAAAATATATGGATCCTTTGTTGCGCTATCTCAAACAAAAAAACCATAGAAAAATAGGCATAGAGGGGATTCGACCTTTGAACCTTCTGCACCGCAGTGCCTTAACACTAGCTAGAAAATCGACTGGGCTAACCCAACGGTTGAGATTAAAGTGGCATAATAAAATATTTAAACCTTCCATATGTTGCACTTCAGTCGCACAATAAAAACCACCAAGGGGATTTGAACTTCAAACCTTCTACACTGTAGCACCCTAATGCGGGCTAGGCAACCGGTTGGGCTAGCCACCTGGTTGAGATCAATGCTACTCACTTATACACCACCAAACTCACACTCCTCTCTGGAATGTCCTCCCTTGTCTTCTACTCATTGCTCTCTCTCCTCTCGAAGGATATTTGAATTGCTTGCTATCTCCAAAGTGAATTAATGGCCTCATATTAATATGCTTCCCTTTTGTCATTTGCACCCAAGGAGGATAGCCCATGCATTTAAACATTTGAATTTAATTTCACTTTTGTATGGTGCACTCAAGGAGGTCGGCCTATGTAGATTATAATATTTAAACTTTTATATATTTAAATCTTTTGATTTAAATATAAACCTTCCACTTTAATATTTAAATATTTCATTTAAATATTAAAGCATATAAAATCACTTTTGAAGATATCTACCTTGAAATCAATGACAATATTAAATATATATCAAAAAATAGATTCAAGTTTAAATAGATTTAATTTTATTATGAGATGGACTAGCCATGGTATCAAAAAATAGATTCAAGTTAATCTCACATATTTTTACTTTAATCTCACATATCTACCTTGGTTAATATGTGATATTAACTTGAATCTATTTTTTGATACCATGGCTAGTCCATCTCATAATAAAATTATAGTTTTAGAAGAATGCATAGGGTCCTTACAACATAAAATGTTGGTACTAACCAAAGTCATGAGGGAACACCAAAAAATTATTTTGGAACAAGTTGTACAAATCAATCAATTGGAGACATCACCAGTAGAACTAAAATCCTCAACTACCATAAGATTGTGTACTAATAACGATTATATAAATAGATATTATCTTCAAGATGATTTATAGGTCAACAAAGAAAAATAAGATGAATACAATCATATTGCATATAAGAAAATTCAGATAATAATTGCAAACAAGATGACAAAATAACAAGAACTTTAAAATAAACTAGAGGTGACTAGATCATGTGTACAAGTGGTAAGAGATCCAATAGTCAAGCCAAAGAAACAAAGAGATTTAATAGAGAAACAAATTAGAATACGACTATTAGAAGAAAATGAAAGATAAATTAGGTCAATAAATATCATCATTAAGAGAACAAAAGATCATAGAGAATAACAAAACATAACCAACATAACAAAGAATTTTGTGTTTATAAACTTCATTGAAGCAAACTAATTCATCAAGTATGTAGACTAGAAAAAGTAAGGGAAGACACGAGAGCTAGATTAATCCAAGTCATAATGTTTAGTAATGAGATAAAAAGTAGATTCTCCAAAATAGAAGATTGTTATAAGGGTCATGACTCATGTTTTTACCAGATGATCTTACTTCTTTACAACAAAAAGAGAATAGGAAAAGGTAAAGATAGGAAGGAGTGAGGGTAAAGAAGCATTGTTGAAAATGGAAAAAGCATGCATTATATATCAAACATACCAAAATAAATATGAAATTGATGCCCACAAGGAACACTTAACATTGGTGAATTGGAATTGTTGTGGATATCCATGGAGAAGAGGTCCTTCTCTAGGACCCATAACTAAAGTAAATGATGTAGTTGTCCTAATAGAAACACATGAACATGATGTATGCAAGATTCCATATTGCAAAGGATACAAAATAATATCGATATGGAATTAAGCAACAAAAAGTGGAAAAAGACATGGAGAAGTAACAATACTAAGAAAAGAGACTTGGAGCAAAATCATATAGGTTGAGAAAGAAGGCCCCTATAAAAAGTATATATAGACTAGAATCATAGATAATGATAAATTGATTTGCATTGTAGCTTGTTATTTTGATCCTCAACAATCAAATTTTTATAAGAAATATGGTTTAGATCATGAGGATCCATATATGACATTGGTAAAAGTTACCATAGATTATAACAAAGGTTGAAGAGGTGGTTTTGGTGGATGACTTTAATGCTAGGACATCAAATAGACAGTCAAGCTCTTTAAAGATCAACAAATGCATAGATTATAATCTGCTATGGCCAAAATATGAGGTGGATCACCATTGATTAAGATCCTTGGATGACAATTAAGGACCCATTATACATTTTGGAAGCTTCTTAAACTACATAGCATGGAGGGATCGGTAATCTATAATGAAATATGGAAAATATACTTGTTCAACATATAATAGACACATTGCAGTTGATTATGCTATTTGTTTGTCAAACTTCATTTCAAGAATAAAAGTTCTAAAATTTTATTGTACCTAAAAATAAGAATATAAAAATATTATATTATATTATATTATATTATATTATATAAGTATAATAGATAGTTGAAATGAATCACACATAATCCAAAATTGATTATATTATAATCTTAAAAGTTTTAAAATACAAACATAATGTTAAATACAACTAATTACAATCATTAATCCACTACCAATCACAAAGATAATAAATATCAATCTAATATTATATATTATTTATAACCAAAAAAAAAAACACCATCACTAGGAAAATGAATAAGCATATACAAGACAAGAATATGGTATTATCCTATCTTATGGTTATTGGATTAATAAGAAATGATAACATATTATAAATTATATATTTCGTTTGCAACCATGGTACAGAATAATCTGAATGTCTGTAATTGTTAGCTATGCATTCTTCTATTTTTTAAATATAAATAAAAATAACTTTTGAAAAACCAATGTAAAATATATCTACATAGAATACGCACCATCACGTAACACCGAACATGGGATATTTCTAGGCGATCAGCTGTCCTCCTCGGAGGTCTCGTACAACTTACTGTCCGAACAGTAAAGCATGACTTTTGGAAGGAGGTTGAACTGCAGTTGACAGAGTCATGATATGTTTTATAAATATTTTTTCTTTATAGCCTGTAAATGTTCGCTCGCAGCGCAGCAGCTTTGGTTTGTGGATTTTGTACAATATTTTATATGAAATAAATCTTTGAAGATTTATTTTGAGGACATTAATGTTAAAGCCTGAGGAGTAGGTGTGAGTTTTTTCTATAAATAATTGTAATTATTAAATAAATAAATTGGGCTTCTACGGGAGCTTTAGCACGTGGAATGAATATACAAAATCTCGTTTCCTCGGTAACAGACCTCTAACCAAACCCGCTTCTAATTCTTGCCACTGGACAACGAACAGAAAACTCCATACTAACTACATAGAAAGAATCAAAGTACATAAATAAAAGGTCCTCCACACAATCGAACTTATAGCTTTGTGAATATGGTTCCCTTAATAGAAGCCCAAACCCGGTATTATGCAAGGTATCCACACTTAATGTTATTGAAATTTGACACTACTCATGAATTAACAACCGGACTAATAATAACTACTAATGCAAATTCAAAATGGCTCTGTTTTAGAGCTGCCATGGAACCATAATCTTCAAGCACCACATACCTAGCACAAAACTGAAGACAAAACAGGTTCAACAGTAAGTCTTTTGTTCTCTCTGTAGCATAACAGTCTTATGATTGATTGTAAAGCCAAAGCTGTTAGCAGCTAGCTGTAGGATTGTCTACCAGATATTTTTATACAAAGAAAACCTGAATGAGAGTTGGATATCCCAACCTTGCTACGAATACTGTTTAATTGCCCCTCTACTATCTGATTCTGGCAGTAAACTGGGAGATCAGTGAGCAAGGACACCGCATTCAAAACTCCTAGTGGATGAAAAAGCGGCCTTTTTATCTTTGCTTCCTCATCGGAAAAAATCAGAAATTGCCTAACCGAGGCAGTCATTCACTCTGCTTCTTCATCGTCACAAAATGAAAAATTTGCAAGCCAATAAATGTCTTCGCGATAAATTCATCTTCCAGGGGTATAAAGACTCTGATTTTTCAAGTTGGTCTAGATGGTGCCACTAATATTGTTATTGGCGACTGGCACTTCAGTCCTCTACAAGATTCAGGTTTTTGACGGTCTTCACTCACCCTATGAAATCACTCATCTTTCTGAAATCCTCCACAGAACCTGTAGCAACAATGGGAATCTTGGCATAATTTTCTATATTCCAAGCAGCCAAGCCAGAAAAGTTTTCAAAAGCAGGTTTGAACCAAATAAAAAAAAGGCATAAAGTTCTAAATGAACAAACAAAAGCAGGAATTAACTGACTAGAAAACTGTAATATTATTTTCAGTTTCAGCAACCCTTTTACACAATAACCTGCCATGCATTCCATCTCTCTAACATATGTGAAATTGATGTGTAACCGTCTAATTAATGGACGTGTACCTGCTATTTCTTTGTGTGCCTGTGGTCTCCTTTTATTTTGGGTATGTAATTGTCCCTGCTGCAGATGTGGTTGCTAGTAATAGGGGATTACTTAACCGCCTAATTCTTAGTGTGTGGTTTTTTATTGTTAATTGGGGATTTGGAATGGCATTTTTTTTGTTTTCTTGTTTTTTATTTTCGCTGTTTTTTTTTTTTTTTTTTTGAGGTAAATTAGAAAAGAGAAAAAGAAGATGTTGTTATTCAATCATGAATGAAGGAACTACTTTTTTTTCTTTTTGTTGTTTGGTTTCTATAGTTATAAGTGATCACCACATATCTACATCAGTTTTGGTATCACAAAAAACAAAGATGATCCAAAGGAGAATACATTTGGACTAGGGAGGAAGGGGTAGGAGGAATGCAGGTCCTCACATAAATAATGTTGATGAATGACTCAGGAGAATCTAGATGATTTTGAAAAGGAACATGAGAACCTAGGAAATGCAATCAAAGCAGTAGATCCTATGGAGAGGTTCATTGAAGCTGTGTCCAAAAAAAGCTCCAAGGTGAAGGTTGATATCTTAGACTTTAAAAGCGAACTCGATCGAGACTTATTCATAGATTGGGACCAAGAGTTGCAAAGGTATTTTGAGAATTGACTTTCACCTACTTTTATCGCTACTTTTGGAGCGACCCTCGGGATTCCCACGGTTGGTGGGTGGTTAGTGGGTGTGGGTGGTTTAGCCCATGGTGTTGTATCCACGGTATCCTAATACCACTTGGTGGTTTAGGGTTGTATGAGTTTCCTTATATAATTATTGTAATGTCCCGTTTTAGGGACAAGAGAGAGAATAATATATCAAGGAGGATAGACTCTTGTTTGCTGGACTAGCCCAAATTGGGTGAACCGGGGTAAATCTTGTGTGTTAAATGTGCATTGAATGGTGTCATTATTTCCTTAGTTATTATTTCTGCATTATTTCTAGAATATGTTTCTGTAAATTCTCTTCAAAGGTAAGTCCCACAGGAGAGCCAAACAAGTGACTAGTACAAAAATAGACTAGTATGTCACACATACATACACTTAATAAAACTGAAAAAAGGTAAAATATCACAATCAAATGCATGCACAAAATGGGTCAATAGGAGGCCACATATGGCTATACCAAATATTTGACATAGGCTCTTATATATATATATATATATATATATATATATATAAAATATATATATATATATATATATATATATATATATATATATAATTTTACAAATATTGTGCTAGAAGCGAGGGTTCGAAATTACCTACAAACCACTCAAAAACCAACCTTTTTAACAAAAAATAAATGAAGGGAAAGCCTACAAAATAATACAATTGAAAACTTGTTGATCCTTTCTACAGTCTATGTCACTATTATTTATAGTTTACAATAGAGAAAAATTTCCCTCTAAAATTATCTACAAATAAATCTGATAACCTCACCTGCTTATCCTAGGGATTCTAGTCATTGAATGAAGTACTCTTTGACCATAATAACTATTAGGCTTGAGACTATCATCACCATAATTTATCTTGAATGAATGTTTGAGATATTTATTTAGGCTATGCTATGGTAGGTGGTCTTCTTCTCCTAGGTTGAGGAAGCATTAACTCAGCACATCCACCTTAGTCACTTTTTATTTGACTTAGGATTAGTGTCTACTTGGCTTTTCAGCGTTTCTCTTAAATCCTAGGTCATCTTACAAACTGGTTGAGAGTTTTGCTACTAATACTTCATCGTAGATTGCAATAAAAATACATGATGTTATTCAACGATGCATCGATAAGGGTCACTCTTGGAAGGGTTGGTCAGGATGGAAGGTAAAATATGAGTGGTATGGGATACCCATCTAGGCCATTGCATGAGTAGTACAAGTGATGGTTGTTTGTAAAATTTATGAATAAGGAGGAATCTAGTAGAAAGTAGGGCTAAAAAAATCCTTTATGGTTGGAATGGGATAACTCACCAAAGTATTTATAACTTGTCAAGAGAAACCATATCAATGTTAGGTGATTGGCATGACCTTAAGCACTATAGCATCCATGCTAAATAACCTTACATGTTATCTTGGTAACATATGAGTTAAATTAGACTCAGGGTTCTACATTTTGATAACATGTTAAATGAGTAAAATAAGAGCATCATATTTTAGGTCATGTCACGAGTATAGTTCTCCATATGTTCAGGGTACAGATCGAACTGTGAAGTAGCTCATCTATGAGTGCACTCCCTATACTTACTTCGAGGGGGCAAGTTGGTCTGATCCAATCGCTCCTCTCGCTCAGCACGCTCCTTTTGATCAAGGATGCATTGTTTGCGCATGTGTTGCTAAAAAAATACATTGCCTATGCAACCTTTGCCTCTGAGTATCCTCCTTTTTCAGTTGCTCATGCTCTACACGAACATCTTCCAATTGATCTTGAAAGATTTGCTACCATTGCTCCAACACCATTTTTTGTGATCAATCTATAAGATTGACTATATGTGATCTCTAGTGTACTCATTCTATTCGAGTAGCTTTATCGGTATGACCTTCGACAGACCTATTTGCCATACTCTTGCCCTTGTTTGTGTAGATGGTATTAATTTTTTGGTGTTTTTTGTACTATGTGCTTGGGTAGGTCGACGGGGCAACTATACTACGAGATTGCTTAGAGTGTTCTCCTAGCTCTTGGATGGTCCTACGTGTGCTCTCACTACGATAACTCGTAGAGTGAGAATGCACAACTGAGGGCTTGTACCCAAGATGCCCTAAGACTCTATCTAGACCATCCAACTATCTAGTGTGCCATGGCTCATGTGGTGGTATACCATTGACTCCAACCTTAGACATGTCAAATGTGAACTTGCCAAGTTCATTGTTGTTGGGAGTCGATACGGGCCTATGTTGTGTAGCAGGCCTCTCTTCTTTCCCATGAATGGGCAAATTTTATACTTGTCTATTTTGAGTTGATGGGGGTCTTGAGCCACCCCTATATCGAGTACATATGGGAACAAATATGTTTATTGTTACTTCTTCAATGATGTACTCTTTGATGGATCCAGTGGATCCATGAGGTGTACAATCATGATATATGCTCCCATGCATGAAGGCCCCATGTTGGGATCTTCCATGCTCAGATCCATCTCATGAGGCATGTGCATTACCTCCTCTAAGTGGGGTATTCTGATGAGAACCCCCATACGTAGAGTTATCCCCTCTAATTCTCATCGAACATAATTCGGGAGGATCTTCTATTTGAGGGTTCTATGCATTGTGTTGTGTATTGGGTGAAGCTTCAACTTTAACCTTGATTCCATGCCCATATCGGCCACTTTGTGTTCTAACCATGATATTATATTATCTCGTATGTAAATTTTAACGCACACAAAACAAACAATGATGATTATCTCTTTTAAATTTTTGTTTGTGAGCCCTAACTATTTTGATGTGTTTGAGATTTGTTGAAAACTTTAAAGTAATCTCATTGAGTTTGAAATTATTGATGATATACTCAATAGTTTAAGGTTTTCACCTGTATACTCATAGCTCAACAATCGACAATGAAAGTCATGATCACGTAAGTCAACCTATAACATATAGTAATGAAATCCACACACAATCAGGGAGTATAGGTCCTCTCGGTCCTCACCTTGTTCACCTATAGTCAGCGATATACCTCTTCGAAGAGAGATATGTGCAAATTTTCCACAAGCTATATCGGTTCTTGGAGCCGGTATTGGTCTAGTAACAAGGATCAAGGGAGTTGGGCCAATGGATAGAAATAACTGCCACCATCATTGAACCCTACTAGTGGTTGGATATGACTTCTAACTCACTAGAATTTAGATAGTATGTGGTGTGTGTGGTTCTTTTTACTTTTACATGGAAATACAATGCATCAAAGAGCATTCGAATGATTTTTCTACATGCTTATTTTCAAAAGAACGTTTATATTTTAAAGAATGCATGTTTATGCTAGATGATATTCATAGAATACACACTAATCATAAAGGAGTGGCCACTGATTGGACCCCATACATGTAAACTCAAAAACATAACCTAGATCGCTAGAGACTAGGGTGGATTAAAACCAGAAGTCCATTGTTCCTAGCAATGGCTAAGAGAAACCTAAGAGTATCTAAGCATTTTTATTTTACTCTTTCTCTACATTTTCTATTTAATCCATCATTCTACTGTATTCAGATTGTCAAAAATATAGACAGACACAGGAACACATAGAGAAATGACTCCTACCTGAGATCCAAGTTTGATGGAGAAGTTGATGTCTATGATTATTCTATCCTCTGCTAGCTGTGGCTGATAGGCGTGGCTGAGACTATTAACCGTGGCTATTAACTGTAGCTGAGACCTACAACAGAAAACATAGTAAATCAGTCAATTATAGAAAAAATTGTGAGGTTCCCATCGTGATCGCCATATGTACCTATCTAGAAAGCATATACCTAAGCTATTGTACCAATTGATAAATATTTAAAGCATAAAATCACATGAGATATAAATTTTACAATAAAGAAGGATTTCTTTGTATTAAATTGATGCCAATTGATTACAATTCTATCCCTCTTAGGGATACCAAATTTATGATATAATTAATACAATTATTTGAGCTCCACAATGGGATTGGTATAATCCGTAGACTCTCCAAATGGACATGAACTACTCAATATCTATGGTGACCTTCTCTCCTTGGAAGAGGTACTTTTTACATTGAATGCTTTGATGATGGGGTCCTGAAAACCCTGCGTTCAAGAAACAACAAGAAATTATTAAAAGCAAAGGATGCCTCTCTTGATGAGGCTTTTAGAGAAATCTTGCATAAAGAATGGCATAAAATCAAGAAATCTTGTAAAACTATCAATCTATGCAAGAAATGATGAAATTGCAATAAAGCATGTAAAATAAGCATAGATCTATCTATGAAGTAATATAATTAAGCATTAGTAACTTCAAAATGCATGGAAATAGAAACAACTAGTCTAATTGTTAAAATGCTAAGAAATGAAGGAAATTTGCCCTAAATCTCTAATTTAACCGTACAACAACATCTAGGAAATTTAATCTAAATTAGATTCACCTATATTAATGCACAAAAAGGTAAATCTACTGCTAAAACAAGGAAAATTAGGGATCAAACCCTAGTTGTGGGTCTATGGCATAGCTAGCACTGTTAGTCATGGTTGAGCTGAAAGTGTTCTTACTATCCTAATCTAGGCTTGGATCTCCAATTCTCCTTATTGAATTTATGATCAAGGGTTGCCTCAGTATCCTTTGACGGATTGGCGGTGTGAATTGTCTAAATTGGTGATGGAATTGACTCAATTGTGTTTCTTGATCCTCCTAGACCTCTAGGACCTTCATGGCTTCGAATGCATTCATGATCTCCAATTGGGTAGCAAGAGTATTCCTCTCAAAGGTAGCAAGTGAGTCTACAATTTGACAGGACTTCACTGCATTCAATTCAAATATTCTCTAGATTTTCTCCTCCCTTTTGAATGAGGTCTTATAGCACATTGAAGGCCTTGCTCTAGCTTCATGGAGAAGCCAAGAACAAGAAACTAGTAGTTGGAGTAATTGGAGGGAATTTTCTAGAGGCTTTCCCATCCAAAAACCATTTGGATTTGTCACCCAGGCCATTGTAACCGACTCTGGGTCCAAAACTACTTTAATGTTAGTCACGGCTCTAATGCATGGCCAACTCTATTCGTTGTGGGTTTCAGCCGCATCTAAGGCTAAGTTAGCCAACCCTACCCAAATTGAGTGGTTAAAACCACTACTTCACCTTGGATATGTCCAAGATCATTTATATGGTCTATTAGTATGTCCCATATGAGTAGTCACCTCGACATAATGCGTTTTAGGTGTCTACAACAAGAAACTAAGGTTACCATTGTGCATGAAGAGCCTACAATTCTTGAACAATTAGAGAATCATATTCCTTTGAAAAACACGATAAAATTTCATCCCTTGGTTTTAGAATATGATTATTATAATGGTTGGGTAAGATATGAGGACTTATTTGTTTCTCACATTCCTATTAATGAAGTTTCTATTTCATTTGATATGTAGGAGGTTGAAATCGCTACATCACATGAAGTGTTAGAATATCATGATAATGAAGCCCATGAAGAAGAAGAAAAGATTAAAATGGCTCACCAAGTGTTGGTAAATGAAAATATACAAGAGGTAGAATTTAACCTTTTGTGTCCAAACATCCAAACTTCAGGTGAAAATTTGTATAATCATTTATTGGATTCAAATGCTATTTATGATAAAATTCCATTAGATGTGAATGAAGAACAAATTTACCCTAGACAAAATAACCTTTCAACACTTAGGTTAATATCATAACCTAACCTCCACCTTATTCCTCCTAAGACCTTAGCAATATGCAAATATAATTTCTAACTTCCACCTTATTCCTCCTAAGACCTTAGCACATGCAAATTAAAATATTTTTAAAAACTTTATTACCCTTTTTGCAATCCACAGGGCTCGAACTTGCACCAGTCTCTCCACAACACCTTGGCCACAACTTCCACGCCATGTGAGCCACATGCTCCTTTGACACCTTAAAATGCAATATGCGCTTTAACCTCCTCACGACCATCAATAACCTTTGGCTCTTCCTTCGACGCAACACTCGCTACCACACTTTGCAATTTGGAGGCGCTGGATTAATTTTCACACGAGCTTCTCGAATATTGTAGATGCACTTTTTTAATCAAATGTCAAACTTTGGTTTGGCTAAGGTATAAATACCTTATGCCTTCTTTGTCATGCACATCGATGGAGGAAATTCGTTGGGGAGTCGGAACTAACATTTGCCTTCGAATAATATTTATTTATAATCATTTAAATTCAAAAGAATTTAAATATTTTAATCTCCTTTGGGCTTTTTAAATTAAAAGCCTCCTTAGGTTTTAGAAAACCTTTTTGATTTTATTTATAATTATTTAAATTCAAAATAATTTAAATATTATAAATTAAATATTTAAATCTTCTTT
This sequence comes from Wollemia nobilis, assembly GCA_028583015.1. Lineage (NCBI taxonomy): Eukaryota > Viridiplantae > Streptophyta > Pinopsida > Araucariales > Araucariaceae > Wollemia > Wollemia nobilis. Next base: position 1,951,192 of record JAQPPZ010001539.1, read on the forward strand.
GGGCTTATTAAAATAAAAGCCTCCTTAGGTTTTAGAAAACCTTTTTGATTTTCCCAACCATGGTTTTAATAAAAACCTTTTATTTTGTGCTTCACATAATATTTAAAAATGAACATTATGAAGCTCTTTTGCCATCAACCTTTTGCATACTCAATTTATCCTTTTGACATCAATGGCAATTCATCCTTGATATCAATGACAACTTCATCTATTCAAAATGTACAACAACAAGAATGAGGGAGCAAATCATACAGGAGTTGGATGACATCATGCAAGGAATTTATGATCGACAAGCTACAAGATGAAAATAGTTTGAACAACAACGAGTTGAAGGGGGTGCAAGAGAAGAGGTAGAACATGAACAACAAGAAGGAGATAAAGAGAAAAAGAGACAAGAAGAGAGGCCCTAGGAAGAATCTATAGTCCCATCACAATATCATCTAAATGAATATGAAGTTGCCAAAATACTATGGAAAGATATAGAGGAAGCTACAACATAACCATAAATTCAAAAAAATGGGTTTCAAATTCGAGTAGTGATGGGGTTCCCCTAGTTCAAAGATACAATAGTAGTTCAAGTAGCAGTACTAACCTCTAGAGAAGGTATTGAGAACTGCAAATTCAACTTGAGGTAGAGAAGTATGTAGAAGCATACATATAATTGAGGAGGTAAAGGAGAGAAGTAAGAAGGCTACAAATACATATGGAAACAACACTTAGATTGATCCTATAATAAGAAGGTGATAGCAACAATTCAAGTATCGATTTGGACTTCTTAACACAATATAGAGAAGCATTAATAGATTGTGAAACAAAGATATATTTTGAGGAAACTATATGGAGGAGACGATTGTTATGGGTAGACCAAATATTGAGAACATTAAGGTAATTATCACAAGGAACTCAAAATCAAAAATAGAAATTGACAAGGTCACAAATTTTAAATAGAGAAGTATCTTCAATCGATTAGGAAAGAGGAGAGTCAAGTAGATAATAGGAACAACCACAAGAAGGCAACTTAGGCATCTCGAGGAGGCAACCAAGTCTCTAGAGGGGACTAAGGAAATCTAGCCAAGATAATATTTTGATTGATCTCCATATCAATAGCTCAAGGGGAATAAATTTCCCTCCTACTACCCCTAGGCTATTAAGTCAACATAATGAGCTACAAGGACCATTTGCTTATCTAGAAAGAAACAATCAAGTTGGGCATATCCCTTTTGATGGACCATTTGGACCACTTCAAGGATCGCATTCAAACCAAGGAAGTCATCCATGATGACTAAGGAATTATATGTATCTCGAACATGTAGGAGTTGAAAGAGGGTTTCCCCAAGTTATAGAGATTCATATAAGGAATAGAGGAGGATCCATGGTACAAATGTGGGGTCATGGAAGTAATGGAAAATAAAATGAAAATTATCAAGTCTATGAAAGGTAAGCATAAGTTCAACAAGATTATAGAGTTAGAAGAAGAACTCGTTAACCAAGCTTAGAGGTAGACCTAGTTCAGGTTGATCAAAGTAGAAGTCATAAAGATAAAGAGGACCAAATGATAAACTATCGTATAGGTCAAGGGACACAAAGAGACCATACAAAAATATGTACAAGTCTAGAACAAGATAGTCATACCACAAGATATCGTACAAACCTAGATGAATATGATCATACAATAAGAGACTATACAATGTAGGAGCAAAGAAATCATATGATGTAGGAGCAAAGAGATCACACGATGCAAAAGCAAAGAGGTCATACAATACAATAGGAAAGAGATCATACAACAATTTGTCACACAATGTGAGAGAAATAAGGAAGATATCATATGATAGGAAACTATACAATGAAATAAGACAAAGGTGATCATACAATGAGGAATTGTATGAAAAAGGATCATACGATAAATCAAGCAGAAGGAGGTCATAAAACCTATGTCACTAAAGAACCAGCTAAACATCAAAATGGCATGTTGGTAGAGGATGTCGTATAAGTACAATTCAACGTCACCATATGACATGTACAACAACCCTAACACATCAGCAAGGTACCTACATGTATATAATGTATAGTTAAGTTAAAAAAGACCAATAGCAAAAAATGCATGCATGATATGAGCTTACAAACCAAGAATGGTTATAACTACCATCATGTCCAAATGGGAAGTTATAAACAAGAGCACAGAGAAAAATATTAAGAAAAATAATTTAAAAATTGAGGATATTTCCAAGGAGAACACCTCCAAGGGACACCATTGTAATGAAGAGTAGGAAAAGTTACAAAGCATGAAGGAAAGCCACCATTGTAGCTATATGCAAAGAGAAAACATAGAAAAGGGAATATAGGGTTTTACAGAGTGCTCTAGCAGCTATAAACTTGGAAGGAGTGTAGTAAGTTCAAAATAAAGAGGAAATTTAGAGGCAAGGGCCTGTGTAGTACATAAAAGTGGAAATTTATAGACTGAAATAGAGAAGGGTAAATACCAAATAGAAGGCATGGATTATTTTTCCTAGAAACACCCATAGAAACTTTTACACTAGAAGAGCACCTACTATACAAAAATATTTTAGGAATGGTTTTTGTAGAATTGTGAAGGATGAAGAGAAATCCATTGTACAAATAAACTATGTCAGGGAGGAAGGTTGACCAGTATGGAAGCCAACGTACAAGGGAACAAAGATAAAAAGTGACTAGCCTGTAAGTTGACAAAGCAATGGGATAGAATTGTTATGAAGTCACTAGGTTAGGCCATAATACATCTCATTAAGTGGTCAAATAGTTGTATGAAATAAGTTTTGGAAACCATCATACAACAAAAGGGATTCATTTTACAATTAAACAAAGAACAATGCATAGCCTACAGTTATCATATGATTGGTAGGATACTTGTATGATTAGGAATAAGATCATATAATTTTTAGTAAGACTATATGATTGTTGGTAAGATCGTACAATCAAAGCAAGTTGTATAGTGGTGAAGGAGAAAATTGTATAGCTGTAGGTAGAATTATATGATTGTCTGATTGTTGTACAAGAGTAAGTATTGAGTTATATGATAGATGTACAAGATGAGAACACATGAAACATGATATGGAGAAAGGATTTTTGTGAGCATATATAGAGTATTACAGGATGATGAATTGAGCACTCACTTGGTTCATTGCATCAAAGGGAGTATTGGCCAAGAAGAGAAGAACCACATTTTACAAGAATACCAAAACCAATCTAATACCCATATATATCTGAGAATATGGTTATCGACCTTGGAAAGGATGTGGTTTTATGCTTAGATGTGGACATAATTATAGGATGGTTAAAAAATTCAATATCTAGAGAAAATCAAAGGGAAATTTAGAGTGAAGTTAAAAAATAAAAGATGTCAGTAGAACAGAATGAACCCTAAAGTGAAAAGGAAAAGGAAAAATATCCATTAAATGACATAACATTGAATCAACTAGCAAGGGAGTTATGTCAAAAATGGTAGCAGGATACTCCACCAAACCATGGACTAAAGGCTAAGTTAGCACAATCAAGATTAAGCAGTATTACATAAGTTCTATATATTTGAAAAGGATTTATTTCAAGAATACTTGTTGTAGATACTTCAATCCTATGATGAAAATGATAGTATGAGGTGTTTTTGTAGGAGCAACCACATAAAGAAATAAGGGAGGAATAACAACTTCTAGTAAGCCCTGTTAAAACTAAGATATGATGAGAATAGGAGAGGACGATGTTGTAAGAGTAGCAGCTCTCTAGATAAATTGTGTAGCAACAAATATTAAAGGTACAACTAGTTGTCAAAGCACAAGAAGGACTAGAAGAGGTGGATATCATGCAATTATATTTTTGATGATTTATTGAGTTGCCACAACAACAGATAATATATGGGTCACTTGTTTTGGTTAGCATGGATAACTTTGAATTATCAGAAAGAGTACAAGAATTATTGGAAGATATAGTGATACCACAAGGGTGGAAAATATATAAAGGAACAAGGAGGTGAATATTGCACTTGAGGAACCTTAGAGCAAGTAAAATAAATTGAATTAGTTAAGAGAGATGGCAATATCCAAATATCGACTAGTGAGGATAGCTTTCTAAGGATGCCAAATGATGAATAACATGATCAATTGGAAGGATCATAGGAATGAAAGGATGAATAGCATGAGTAGTTGGAAATATTGCATGAGAAAAATACTAAAATCGTGATCGATAGGAAAATATATAGGAAAAAGTGATAGGAAAAACTATCAACAAGAAGGAAATAGAGAAGCACAACCGGAAGTAAATAAAGAAGCACAAGCAAAAGGAAATGGAGAAAAATAATCTAACCAATAGGAAGAGTAAAACATAGGATAAGAAGAAGAACAAACTGATCAAGGGTTGTAGACACATTTTATGATTGAAATACCTACTTTTGGGTTAACTGATGAGGAAGGAGAAAAAATTGATGATTAGGTGAATGAGTTCTTCGAGAAATTAATGCAGTTGTTGGATAATACATGACTAGATTTTAGAATGGGTTGTGTAGGAAAACTAATATGATGGAAATCCAGAGTGTATAATGAAATGGATAAAGTAATGTAGTGGGTTAAAAATAAAGGAAGAATAAAAAACCCACTAAAATCTATGAAAAACAACATTGGGAATTACTAGTTAGCAAAGTAACTAGCATGATTGAATTAAAGGATCTACTAAAAAGGATAAAGATCAATTATAGGATACCATCGAGAGTGTACATAGATTCAAGTGTCTCATGGCATTGCCCATCTGACATAGCAAAGGTGATAAGAAAGTACCACTGGAATTGGCACCACTATTCAGTAAGTTTAATTTTTTGACACTTGGATAGATTGGTTAACGGTTGGGTTGGAAAGGATTCACCAATCCAAGGAAGAACACACTAACTATAAAAATGGGGAGATGAAAGCAATAAAAAAATAAATGGAAGCCATGGAGGAAGAAATTGAGATCATAAAAAGAAAAGCAAAAATAATGCAAAAAGAAAATGAGATAGAAATAGCCAATCTAAAGCAGAGTTGCGAAGAGAGACTGAAGATTAAAGAAGAGAAGTTGAAGCTCAAGATGAGTAGTCGAAGGTCAAATATGACCAGTTAGAAGAAAATGAAAAATAGTTGAAGGCTAAGGATGAACAACCAAAATAAAGGCATGAGCAACTGAAAGCCAAATAAATAAAAAATTCAAAATGAAGAAATATGCAGAAATATATAATGAGATTATCATAAACTATAATGCAATGCTATAAGTAAGGACACAACAATTGTAAGCCCATGGAAAAGAGCTAGAGCATATGGATCAAATTATTTCTAAGAAGGATAAACTATTGGTTATTGCATCCAGGACCGAGGCTGAGTTGAAATAGAAAATATATAGGGAAGCCTTAGAATGAGAAAAGGAATTGATATTACAATTGTCCAAAGTAGAGAAGAAAATAAATAATTATGGGTTATAGGCTATTGAGATCAACTAGTATGCAAAAAGATTGAAGGATAAATGAGAAACTCTTTGAGTCCAAATAATTGATATGGGTGAAGCACCTATTTATGATCCACAACAATAGCAACAACCACCTACAAGGAAATAACAAGTGTTAGTGAACACACCAACTTATTTAAAGGGGAGGATAGATGTAGGTGGAAAATATTCCTTCCAAAATAAGTAAAAGAAAAATTTTGTATTGTATTTAGTACATATATTACTAGTTGTTCTATTCTTGTTGGTTGTACTTCTATACTTCTCCTTGCATGATTGATTTCTTTAGTTTCTTTTCTAGCCCAATCGATCCAAATATTGTCCCTCATCTTAATTTTTATCACCAAGATACTTCCATCTATTATTTCTTCTTTGCACCTCCTCCTCCACTTTTTTCTCCTTTGTGCTTTCTACCATCTCTTCCCTCTATGATTTTGCACCCACTTCCACACCCTTTCCCCCATATTCTTCACTCCCTAGGTCTTTTGCATGTTGAATGCCTGCATCTACTTCCTCTAGATGAATCACTAAAATCTTTGTACTTTCAATGTTTCTTCCATCATCCCCAGGGCATCCATGCTTTGAGCCCATTCTATATTGCAAGTCACTTATTTTGGGTCTGTTTTTCAAGCTCATTTTATGCTTTGAGCTCATTCCAAGCTCTAAGATACCTCTTTTGCATCCATACTCTAGATTTGTTCTATGTTTTAAGTCACTCATTCTACATTTGTGCTTTGATCTTGCTCTACACTCTGGTCCCATTCTACACTCTAAACTTCCTAATCAACATTCATCCCCTAAATAGCCTAGTCTGCATCCATACTCTTCTCTTTCGTAGTACTCTTTTCCCTACTTCGTCCATACTTTGATGGAATTTTTATTGGCATCCCCATATCTACCTCTATTATTTATATTGCTTTATTGTTAACTACTCCCTCCCATACCTCTAGCATCTTCATAGAGCTATTTGTCACTACCCATTGACTCACTTCTACCTCAGGATTTTTAGCCCCTTCATACAGACTAGCCACTACCCTTTCTCCCACAAAGTTATATGGGTCCTCTTGCTTACCCTCGCCTACACTAAGTAATCGATCTACTTCTTCCCTTTGACCCTCTTCTTCTTCTCTTCATGACCTTTCCACTTGTAACTGAATTTTCTCTAAAACCTCCAGTTACCATTGTGTTGCTTTTAGATCTACCTATATTTCTCTTAGGACCTCCATCATCCCTGCTTACCCCATCTCCTCCACACCTTCTTGATCTTCCATACCCACTCTTTTCTTTACTTGCACCTACTCTTCTAGCCTCCTAGAGCTTCCTCCCTTACTTGTACCTTTTTTTCATCATTGTTCACTTCATTTTTTATTTTGTGGTGGGTTGATCATCAAAGTGCAATGTGATTATTAATAGCCCTCATTGCCCTATCACATCTACCACTAAAAGTGCCATTAATCCATGGTGAGCCAACACACTTTTATCACCACTTCACTAAAATTGTTTGCTCATGTACTCCATCGCTCAAGTCAAATAATATCGTAAGTTAATTTTGTACTCATATCCTTATCTATCCCTATTGAGATGGATTAGGAATCAAATATGATGCATTTCCAACACTAATTATATCCCACTATTTATCAAACATTTTAAACATAACAAGGCTAAAGTATCATACAATGCTAGGAGTGAAGCCCTCACCACTCAAATTTTTTGTCATTCACCTCCAAATAAAATCTCTAATCCTTGAGCCACATTTAAAGACTCAAAATTTCTCCTCTCTACTTTCCACCAAACCTATGATCCTCACCATGGTCTCCTAATATATTTTCACTCCACTTTCTATACCCTCAATTGCCCATTCTCTAGGTTACTCACAATGTTTTTCACAACCCCCTTTGTGTTCCCATTGAGCCTTTGACAACACTCTATCCACCCCTCTTGCCCAAAGATCCTTAGCACCCCTAGATATTTCTCCAACTTCAAGGTGTTGTTTGGCTCCCACCAATGGGTCTTCTTTCCATTTTCCTTAATACTATGGGCCCTTCATAGGTATTCTTGCTCTCACTCCTCACATCCAAAGACCCTACGATGTGTATCTACTTCCCTTTCATAATCGCTCATATTCTTTTCCTTGTGTCTTTCTTCTCTCTTCTACACTATCCTTTCCATTTAAATTATGCTTACTTTATGTCCCCTTACTCAATATTTGTGTCTTTGCCCATCCCCATCTTGATTTTTTGAAACTCTCCCCACCAAGTGTCATCTCTCAATTTTCCTTCGTGATAATCTTCCCTTTGTATCTTTCTCAATATTTATCCCCACTCTATGGTATGCACCTGTACACGTTGTCACTTGCCCTTTTTTACTCCACCTTCCAAATGTTGAGGTATATTACATTATTTAGTAAATGCTAATATATCCCCATGGTACCTTCATGGTATATTTGTAAATAATATATTAGGGTTGAGTCAATAGTTTAGAGTGTGATTTATATTTTCCCTTTATGTAAGTGTGAATGTATAGGAAATGCATAAGTGTCATGTAAAAGTGTAATGTGCAAGAAATGTACAAGTGTCATGTAAGTTAGAGTACAAGTGTAGGTTGATTAAATGTGCACAAGTATCTTGTATGTAAGAGTACAAATATGTAATGTAAAGAAGTGTCTTAGATTAGGTGTGCATGTAGAAGTGTAAGATTCATGTAAAGATGTGCAAATGTTATAGAGTCAAGTGTTCATTAAGTATGCAAGTGGTAAGTTGATAAGCCAAGATTCATGAGACTTGGCATATGGAGAGCAATAGTCAAGTATGTGAAGAGTCATATTACTATGGCTATATTATGGAGACAATGCTCAAAAGGAGAGAGTAGAAAAGAATAGAAAGGAAGAGAAATAAGTTACAATGAGAGTCAAGTATCTGTAACTGAAAAAGGAGCAATAAAGCTTGTATATATTTTGAGCAATTAATATTGTAAGTTGTTCTTCATGCATAGTACATAAATGATTTAGGTTACATTCATATTTCAATATATAAATGAATGTTATTTTCTTTATTATATAAGTCTTGATATACATATTAATTTTCTCATATTATTCTACTCATCATATTATTATCTTGACCTTTATTATTGTGGATATTTTATATTTGGGAACCTATGTGATATTTGAGATGACCTATAAAATTGTGTGGTAGTATAAGGCTTAAAAATCCAACACCATCAAATCTCAGGCCTCATCAGACTGAATTTTTATCCCTTTCCTTGTGCTTTCAGTGATGTAAAAGGTTTAAAATGATTGTGACATGGTGGTTATAGATGCGGACTACACGAGTACTGTGTGGTGGCTTCTGAGGCAGACAACATAGAATACTATGGCGGCCATAAAATATGGACAACATGCCTAGATCATCATGGTGGCTACCGATTCCACCATGTAAAATAAAATAAAAAATCCAACATCAATCATATTTACTTTTCTTTTTTTGTTCATTGCCATTATTTTTTTTATGGTTCTTTCTTTAGTGACCATGCTTTCTCTAATTTTACCACATCATCCTCCATGCCTTCCATGCCCTACACGCATTTATTGAGTTTTTCTCTTTATTTTTTTACCTTTCACTTTTTTCCTTGTTTCCTTTCTTTTTATTCTTTTTTTTGCCCCTATTCTAATATTTTATTCTTTTTTTTTCTTTTTCTTTTTATTCACAACTTTAATTTTACTTTATATTTTTTTCAATTGGTTATATGGGATTGAAACGGGTCCCACTCATATTACATCATTATCACATAGTGATATTACAACAAAGCTTGGATAATATCCATGTATCGCTTGGCAGGATTTTAACCTTGGTCTCCTCCGTAAATGTTGAGGAATCTCACCAATTGATCTAATGCCACTTGATAATTTTACTTTATCTATTATATTCACTTGATACTCATTTATTACACATCACCATTCTCATTATTTCACCATAAATATTGACTTCTACCTTAGCAAGATCTTTGTTAGTATGATGCACTGCCTCTAACTCCCGTTTAGTGCCTCTTGTTCAAATTTCCTCACCACATTCTCAATGTTGTATGAAACCCTCTCATCCTTGAATAATTTCCCCCAATATTATGAGTGACTTCACATTACCCAATAATTGATGATTATCACATTGGGCACCTTTTTTTCACCTCTCACTATTAGTCTTATTTCTTGCTTTGTCTATTGATACTCCATCTACTACTGCCTAACTTGCACCTCAACCACTGTTACATATAAGAATACATGTAGTTGGATGTCCCCCATGAATGGGATTGGATTCCACTCTATATTATCCACCATTACCTTATTATACAAGTGTAGCTCACATAATAGGTCCTAGTGCTTTGAGACATTGTTAAAGAACAAATCATAAAACTTCTCTAGGGTATCCACCTCATAGGATGAATTCAACAATACCTTAAAAATCTTGAACAAAATCTATCGCTCATGGAGCATCAATGCATACACCCATGGTGGGCTCATACATGTCACCAAATTTGATACTAATCGCCTCAGCACCACCTTCTATGATTGTAACTACTTTGGTTTTGTTTGTATCTTTGCCTTCTCATATTTAAATTCTTCAATTTCTTCTTCCTTCTCTATTTTATTTTTAAACTTCTATAGTTTCCTCATCAAATTCCCCACTCACTCCTCCATTTTCTTCCTGTTAGGATCTCATCCTAATATTATTTTATAATTCTTATTTGCTTATGTCATGACCCACTTCCAATGTGGGGGATCCCATTTATAATTTTATTTTGTAATATTGTGTAATGTATGTGGTAAGTAAGGCACCTAGCCAAGTGGTGCCATCTCATGTAACCGTTATCAAGATTGTAACCTATATTTGGTAGAATATTCTAGCTCGAGTGGCATTTTGCATGTAATTCAGCTCTTGAGCCTTTAGGTAGGGTTGCATGGATTTTTCTCTTTAAAAGATATGGAGCCATGTACAAATGTATCTTTTTGCAAGTTAATAAAATATTGAAGGAGGTTGCCCCCTCGAAGAGGTCTGCGATTCTAAGTTATTTGTGAGATTGTTTCAATTTTGTAATTACTTTTTGCGTAGTGTTATTCTGTTATTTGATGTATTTTAGTTATTTTACAATATTTTGTGTGAGTGATATTTATTTTAATAGTAGATTCCTAACAAGTGGTATCAGAGTGCTTTTCAAGGCTAAGTTCTATTGCAACTACGATAATTTTCCTATGTTTTTCATTTTTGTTTTTCTAAATTTAAAAAAAATCAATAAAAACCAGAAAAGCCAAAAAAATACAATCTTTTTTTAGTAGTTGAGTAGGCTAGAAATCTTGTGCTAGGGGTTTTACAATATCACAAAGAAATTATCGTTATTGGTTAAGCTAGATAGCCCATAAAGTGTCTAATGAAGTGAGGGGTGATAAAGCTCCAATACCCAGGACTTAGACAATACTCGTGCATGAAATTGAGCTCCCATGTATCTTCGGGTGTATCGAGAGACCATTTAGGCTTAAACAAGATTTTATCTAATAGGAAGATTTTTGACCTTGTATTATCCATAGTCCATGGGATACAACATCCCAAAAAATTACCCTCTCATACTATTAGAGAGGTAGATAGTGTGCTCAAGGGTATGTGTGGAATCCTCCTTGGATAGTGGCCTAAAATATTGGTCTAAGCACTATTGTTTGTCATTGCAGTATAATAGAGGGCCTATGGATATTACATACTCCTCTACCTAGCGTACCCTAGTTTTATCAAAAACTTCAACCTGCAAAAACAACACCTTCATGTTATACTAAATGTGCATTCATGATCCACAAAAGTGAGCATGTGGAGGACTTCCCTATCACAGAAGAACAAAATTTTACATGCACCAAACATTTAGGATAGATTCTACAAGTATTTGTGATAGTAAAAAATATTTCATTACCATTCGGGTCAGTGGTAGTAATAGTTGGATCAATGACAATAATAGTCAGGTCGATAGTGGCAGTAATAGTCATATGTAATAGCTATAATTATAGGTTATTAGTGTCAAAAATAGAACCATCAGTGTTAGTACCTACACAGTACAAAGAATCCCAGGGTGAACATATTTAGTAACTACAATACAAGTGATAGGAACAGAGACAGGATAGTGACAAGGTGGTTAGTAGACAGAATGCATAGGTCAGAGATAGTTGATCCAATACCCAACTTCTAAATCAAAAACCAACCACACCAATAGACTTGTCAAAATAGAGGGTAAAAAAGTCTGTGGTTCCCAAAATTTATCATTGTGACTATATTTTTTAGTTGATATTTTGATATATAACACCCAAGCACTTTTTCGGATTCGTTACTAAAAATAGTAACTCTTGAAACCACACTTCTATTTTTAATAATTTAGTAAAAGAGGTTCAAGACTCTCCAAAATGGCTACTAACACTCATGGACATCAAAAAGAGATAGACCAAACCATCACATTATTGGAATCCCTCAAAAGTATCATTGATAACATAACCCAAGAAAATCAATCCATAAGGGTAGAGCTTCAAGGCTTTAGAAAGGATTACGATGCCTCCAAAAATTTCTTGGAAGAACAACATGCAGATGTTGAGTCCAAATTACAAGGTGGTCCAAGCAGGTCTGAGTATCATATTGAACATTCTGATCGAGGTAAAGGTAGGGCAATGGATGATTCTCCCCTCAATATGACTATGATCCTACCTTTAATATGCCTAAACTAGACTTTCCTAAGTTCAATTGGAAGGATGCTTATGGGTGGTTGTGTCATGTTGATCAATTTTTTAAACTCCATAATGTCCCTAGATATTATTGGGTTTAGATGGCTTCCTTAAACTTGGAATTTGAAGCCTTACGGTGGTACCAATGGTTGCAAAACACTACTCCTAATCCCTCTTGGGAATTTGAGTCTCAACCACTCATTCGATCCCTAGTGAGTATGACGACTTTACAGGAGCATTAACATAATGAAAACAAACTTCTACAGTTCAAAATTACTAAACACAATTCAAGAAATTAGCCAACAAAACAAAGGGATTGAATGAAGGATTCTTTATGAGTCGTTCATTAGTGGCTTGAAGGATGATCTCCATACTGAGGTCAAGATATTTAAACCACAAACCATGATGCAGGTTATCAGTTTGGCCTAGTTGACTGAATTTAAATTTTCCCAAGCTAGACCCTCCTTTCCTCCTAGATTTTAAAATCATAATGAAAATAAAATTGTTGCACCCAAATATTTTACTACTAAAGAAATGAATGCACACCGCGCCCAAGGTTTGTGCTATAATTGTGATGAAAAGTATGTTTGTGGGCATAAGTGTGCCTAAAAGAGGTTATTCCCCATAGACATTGATGAGCCTGACACTACTGAGCAAAGTGATGATGACACAAAACCAATAGAGGAACCACCCCAAACTGAGGAAGAAATTTAAGAAGAACCACAAGCCAAAATTTATGTTCATGCTCTTGCTAGAATTACTACTCCCCAAACCATGAAAGTTATGGATTTTTTCAAAGGCCTACGTATTACCATTCTAATTTATTCTAGTAGTACACACAACTTTATTGATCCCCACATTTTCAAGCAGGCTAATTTTTATGTGCACACATAATTCCTTTGAGGTCATGGTAACCAATGGAGGGACCTTACCTTGAAAAGGTAAATATCGTAATGTTAAAGTGAAAATTAGAGAATATGAGCTTAAACAAGACATGTTTAATTTTCAGTTAGGGGGATGTGATATTGTATTGGGAGCTCAATGGTTGGTCATACTGGAAAACATCTCATGGAACTTTGTCAAGCTTTGGATGCAATTTTCACAGCAGGAAAAATCCTATACTCTCCATGGTTCAAAAGCAAGACCTTCGCAGATTATTAGTTACCATATGGAGAAGTTGAAAAAATATTCTTGAGGAGTTATAGCTTAGATATTTGTGATCCAACCTTATAATTCTAAGGTGGATTCCTTTTCCATAGATTTGTAATTGGTTTTGGCTAAGCATGATTATGTTTTTTTTGTACCATCAGAATTGTCACCTCGTCACTCAAATGACCATGTTATTCCATTGTTACCTGGCAATGCACCACCCAACATCAGACCGTATTGGTATCCTCATGCTTTCAAGTCATAAATTGAGAAGTTAGTACAGGAATTGTTAAAATCCGATGTCATTTGACCCAGTAATAGCCCTTACTCTTCTCCAGTATTATTGGTATGAAAGAAAGATGGCTCCTGGTAATTGTGTATAGAATACCATGAGCTCAATAAGCTCACCATCAAGGATAAGTTTCCTATTTTGACGGTGGATGAATTACTCTATGAGCTACATGGAACTATATATTTCTTCAAATTAGACCTTTACTCTGGGTACCATCAGATTAGGCTCAAGGATGAAGATATTTCTAAGACTACTTTTCATACTCATGAAGGTAACTATGAGTTCTTGGTGATGTCATTTGGCTTGACTAATGCTCCTTCCACATTTAAAATTTTTATGAACAACATCTTTCACCCATTCCTTCAAAAATTTATCCTAGTTTTCTTTGATAATATTTTGGTTTATAGTCGCTCATGGGAAGAGCACCTCGTCCATGTGGATTAGAATTTACAGTTGTTGGGCACAACATCAACTTTTTGCTAAGTGGTCCAAGTGTTCCCTTGGTTTGATGAAAGTGGAGTATTTGGGACACATTTTCACCAAATATGGCATCAAATTTGATCCTAAGAAGATCCAGGCGGTTCAGGACTAGCCAAAACCCCACACTCTCAAAGGTCTTCGAGGATTTTTAGGACTTACAGGTTATTATCATAAATTTATTTGTAATTATGGTAAAATTATAGCTCCCCTCACGTCCATTTTAAAGGACTCTTTTACTTGGACAAGACCCACTGAATAGGCTTTCCTAGAATTGAAGCATGCTATGACTACCACGCCAATCTTAGACATGCCTAATTGTTCCAAACCTTTTGTCATTGAAAGCGATGCTTCTGGTCATGGTATTGGTGCAATGTTGATGCAAGAAGGGCGACCCTTGGCTTTCACTAGTAAAGCACTTTCCATTCGTAATCTGGAAAAATCCACTTATGCCAAGGAGATGTTGGCAATTCTGCATGTAGTAATCCATTGGCGATCGTATCTCATTGGGCATTATTCTCCATTAAAACTGACCACTACAGTCTCAAATACTTTTATAGTAATGGGTTGCCATCCTCGAACAACAAAAATGGGTTTCTAAGCTCATGGGCTATGATTATGATATCGCTTATAAGAAGGGAAAGGAGAATATGTGGTCTACACTCTCTCTCACCAAATTTGAGGCTCTTAGTATGCTATGTGTCATTTCTTCACCCATTCCATAGTGGATCGATTCCTTACGATAGGAGATACTTTAGGATTCAGACTTGCAAACTTTGGTTGCCTTCCTACATGCTAAGCTTACTTCATGCCTTACCTACACTTGGGATGGCCATGATTTGTGTTACCACTAATGCCTTGTTCCCTACATGTCTCCACTTCAAGAACTTCTCATGAAAGAATTGCATGCCACCCCATTTGCAAGCCATTCAAGATTTATCAAAACATATGAACGACTTAAGTGCATTTTATCTGGAAGGGTATGAAAAAGGATATTCATGATTTTGTGGTGGCATGTGATACCTATCAATGGATGAAAGGTGAAACAATTCATTCTACAGGTACTATTAAACCCTTGCTCATTCCTGATAAGGTTTGGACTAATATTTCCATGGATTTTATTGAAGGTTTACCTATATCCAAAGGCAAATCCGTTATTTTGTGGTAGTGGATCGACTTTCAAAGAATACTCACTTTTGTTCCCTCTTCCATCCTTACGCAACCTACTCCATTTCCCAATTTTTTCTCGATGTTATCTTCCACCTTCATGGTATGCCCACTTCCATCATGTTTGATCATGACCCAACCTTTACTAGTCATTTCTGGTAAGAATTGTTTAAGTTACAAGGAACTCAGCTCAAAACAAGTTCATCTTATCATCCACAAATGGATGGCCAGATTGATATTATCAATAAATTTTTGGTGACCTACCTTCGTTGCTTTGCATATGATAATCCTACTCAGTGGGTGAAGTGGCTTTCTTTGGCTGAGTGGTAGTACAACACTTTCTATCACATAGAAACCAAGAATATTTCTTTTGAGGTGGTTTATGGATGCCCTCCACTCACCCTTCCTCTTACATTCTAGGAAGCTCCAAGCTCCATGCAATCGACACTACTCTTAGTCAATATGTCGATGTCCTTTGCCAACTGAAGATAAATTTGGATGCAGCCCAGAATCAAATGCACCAACAAGCTAACCAACACCGTTCTGGGTGTAGCTTTTATGTGGGTGATATGATTTTACTTCGCTTGTAATTGTATAAAAAATAATCCCTACATCTTTGTAGTTACCAAAAACTTGTTGTGAAATACTATGGGTCCTACCAGGTTTTACAGTTGATTGGTACCATAGCTTACAAATTAGCCCTCCCACCTACCTCCAAGATCCATCCTATTTTTCATGTCTCCTCTCTCAAAAAGGTTATGGGCACTCAAGTACAGGTTCAATCTGCACTTTCAAAATTGGATGAAGAAGGTTCTATCTTGCTTGAGCCCAAACAATTATTGGATCATTAGACTCGCACTCTCTACAATCACACCATTACTAAGGCCCTTGTTTAGTGGTGCAAACTCTAGCCTGAATATACTACATGGGAGTCTCTCCACTAGATCCGACACTAATTTCCTCATCTTCAGCTTTGAGGATAAATATTTTTGAAGGGGAAGGACATGTTAGGATCCCATCCTAACGTTATTTTGTAATTCTCATTTGCTTATGTAATGATCCACTTCCAACATGGGGAATCCCATTTACAATGTTATTTTATAATACTTTGTAATGTAAGTGGTATGTAAGGCACCTAGACAAATGGTACCATCTCATATAACCATTATCAATATTGTAACCTATATTTGGTAGGAGACTTTATCTCAAGTGGCATTTTGCATGTAAGCCAACTCTTGAGCCTTTAGGTAGGATTACATGGATTTTTCTCTTTAAAATACATGGATCCATTTACGAATGTATATTTTTACAAGTTAATGAAATATTGAAGGAGGTTTCCCCTCGAAGAGGCCTATGATTCTAAGTTATTTGTGAGATTGTTTCAATTTTACAATTACTTTTTGCATAGTGTTATTATGTTATTTGATGTATTTCATTTATTTTACAATATATTATGTGAGTGAGCTTTATTTTAATAGTAGATTCCTAATACTTCCACTCCTATTCCTTATTGTCTACTACCATTGTTAAGGATTGATTCATTAACTCAATAAGTTGTGCTAGCATACTGGCTAGATTCATCTTCCTGATCGTTTTACAAGATGACTATCCTATAGTTGTTCCCATTCTTAGCACTTGAAAAGGACCCACCCTCACTTCGCATCTCTCCTTTGATCCTTATAACACTTGCAATAGATCTATTATTATACTCATTAAGTGGGAATATACTTCCTCTCTCCATCGCTCTACCTCTCTCTAATTTGGTAATTCACTCTTATATTTTCTACAACCATTCCTCCTAGTTTTCCTCCACTAATATTTATCTTTTTTTATTCTCAATTGCATGATTCCTCCCATGTTTTTCAAAATCCCCTAGTTCTATTTCCATTAGCTTTATTTGTGGTAATATATGTTCAATGCATGTTACCACTTTGCTCATGGTCTCACTTCCCTCCAATCGAAGCCTCTTTTGATGCCTATTACATTCTTCTCATACCCCACTTTTTTCTATCACCTGTTGTGACTCCCTCCATTGTGTTTCTCACACACTATGTCCTTCCATCAACCATATATCCCAACTTATTCTCATATTTCCCAATTTATCTAACATTAACAATTTTACTAATCCTTGGTGCGACAAGCTCCATAGAGTCCCATGCTACTTATATCGGGCACTCATACTTTCAAGTGCCCATTGAGCTGAGGATCCAATGAGAGAAGATATTAGTAACAATAATATCCTCCCCCCATAATGGATGTTTTAGTGGGCCTCTGTAATGAATAAAAATCCTTTCTAATCTCCCTCATCATATAGAAGATATCCACCTAGCTTCAAGAAATCAACTTAAATCATTTGCAGCTTTAGTACGTAATTTTCCATTGGATGTCCCTCCCTCTTATAGAATTTTTAATTAGTTTTCATTTTCTTTGAAGACTTAACCTGGACCTTAATCCCTTAGATCTTAGCCTCATTAGATTTGAATTCCTTTACATGAGCCTGTATTTTTAGAGTTTCACCACAATTTTGTATTGCCATATAAAAGTGAACTAGGAGAGAAAAAAGTTGATCAATATTAAGAGTCTTTTGAGATTCCAAAATATGGGAATCATATGAACCATTAGGTTAAACATCTAAAATGAGGGGGAGAGATTATCAAGGATAATTTTTACACATTTTGCATCATCTTTCTTTTTGCCTCCAAAAGATGCAATATCTACCCTCAAAGCCTTGAATCTTGCAATATAGTCCTCAATGTTATCAAACTCAACTAGTTTAAGAGAAGAAAGCTCCAATTCCAAGCAACTTACTTTAGTAGTATTAAATTTTCCAAAAATTTCATACAGTTTGGACCATACCCCTCTATGATGTGAAAAAACAACTCTAATTCAATTAGTAATAAAAATAGACTAAAAGCATCTTCTTCACTTTGATGATGAGTTTTACCATTAAGAACAACCGATTTATCCTCTTTAAAGGTGCGCCATAGGTTCTTACTTTGTGGTAGGTCAATAATTTGTGTTGGCCAACCACTATAAATTTTCCCATTAAGGTGAGTAACTAGGACTTTGTGGTCCATTAACACCACAACCCTCTATGAATTGATGCCACCAATGTGTAGATCTCAAAAAGTTGTACAATTTAAAAAATAGGCTCAAAATGCTTCTATATGCAAAATATATGGCCTCCAAAAGTTTTTCGCTAATGGACCCCCCAAAAAATATTAGCATCTCAAACCTTAGGGTTACAAGAGCCAATCCTAACTTGCCACTTGGTTAAATTTGATTCATTGGTGCACTCCAATCACTTTTCACCAATTTAGCTCTTATGGTTTATCTAGTCATTGAAACTTGCATTTTTTGGATTGGTTGAGCAAGTTTAAATAGATAAAAGTAGCATTTCCATGACATAAAAGTGGGCCACATCAATGACCACATGAACTGGAAGATCCATGTTGGTCTAAATGGATTTTGCAAGCATCAAAGAGACTCAAAGTGTGGTCTCTTTGATGCTAAACACAATACCCTCACCAAAGCTCTATAACCATGTTTGAGATGGGAAGGCCATTGCCACTAATAATCCTTCATCCCTCCCATTGGTAGCAAATAAAAGGCTTCAATCGATAACCTTACCTTTTTAAAATCTTTTTGCTAGTCATCCATCCATGAAATATGATAATGCTTAGAGGTCTTGGCCTCACGTAGATAACCAAGTGCCTAATAAATTACATAGAGGAGGGGTATGATTTATTTCCATACCCTACCTTTTCTAACACATAGCTCAAATCGCCATGCCACACCAATATTTGGATGATGGTAAAAAACATCAAAAGAGTGACCACTTATTTTTCATATGTCATCATGGTTGACTAGAAAATACCCACAACATGAATCAAACACGTGCATGTGGTAGCAAAGCATTTTCAACCCCTTCCCTCTAGCTATAGTGGTCACTTTATAGGGTGAATCAGGGTGTGTCCCTTCTCCATGAAGAAGGGAATTGCGTGCTTTGAACCCTTTGGGTGCCAAGACCAAGAATGAACGAGGGAAACATCATTTTTTAAAATTTAAATTTTGGGGATAAATCCATAGTCCAATGATAACTAGTAGATCAACTCTTTGGAGGACATTTTAAAAATAAAAATCAAGTTTTTTTTACACTTTCTTTAGTAGAGAAATTTAGAGATGGAATTTCAATGAAGAGATAAAAACACCCTAATATTAAGAAGAAAATTCAAAGGCATCGAATCATCTTTCTACATGATCAAGCAATGTCGATCCACTCCCACTCTAATACCATAATGGAATTCATAATATTTTCTAGAAACTAATGGAAGCGAAGCATTCACTCAAATTCTATAAGAAAATAAAAGGAGGACAAAAGGAAGAGATTTGGTAGGCACCATATATTATCACTATATCCATAGATGATATTGTTCAACACTTTGATAATCAAATAAGGAGTAGGAGGAGGTATTTATAGTATAACCAAAACCCCGATTACATCATAAAGTTTAATGTAAGTTGACATAATAAGAAGGCTTTAGGTTAATTATAAGTTAGAAAGAGGGTTTAACCATAACAAGGTTAACTGAGGTCCAAAGGGCT
Source organism: Wollemia nobilis (assembly GCA_028583015.1). Lineage (NCBI taxonomy): Eukaryota > Viridiplantae > Streptophyta > Pinopsida > Araucariales > Araucariaceae > Wollemia > Wollemia nobilis. Next base: position 1,971,114 of record JAQPPZ010001539.1, read on the forward strand.
TACACAACAAAATATTGCAAATAATTAACACATTGTATAATGAAATACCACTTAGGCCTATGTAATACATTGTGTAATGTCAACCTTGACCATGAATCAAATTATAATTTCAACATGTTATTGTTTTGAAACTTGTAAATGTGTTATTAATGATACACTTAATTCAAAGCTCTAGTCCTAATAAGGACTAATAAATGATAGATGAAATTTCATGACCTTTTTTTATATTTCACGTAGTTTTAACAATACTAATAATTTAGGAGACCTACTAAACACATCTTCTTAAACCATGTTAAACTAGTAACACATAAATTTGAAGAATTTCACTTTAAAAGAAGATACTAAAACATCAATACAATAAAATATAATAAAAGGCTCTTGATATTCGTGAGACCAAAACAACTTATGAAACACCAAATATTCATTATGAGATATAAAATGTTATTTTACTTATATCTTTAAAAGAAAATAAGTTTACATGAAAAATTAAAATAAAGTCATTGTTCTCCCTTTATAAAAAATTGATCTTTGGTTATTAGTCTTGTTGATAATTCTACTAGCTTCTCATTGAGGATTCTTACCCTAATACTTAATTTTTTTTTGTTGGATAATAAGAGGTTGTACTCAGGTCCCCTACCCTTGACAAATTACATCTCTCTTTTTTAGAGCTTGAGAGTTTACAAATAGATACACTTCTCATCTCAATTAATATGCTATAGCTAGAAACCTACATCATTTTACATAAAATGTTTGAATTCTTGATTTTCATTTTCTGGATCTTCTCAAATTTTTGTATGAATACAATTACTCCATAATTTAATATTTTTCTTGACATTTTTCTATAGCATCCTTCACAATGCCAAAACTTCACCTCTACTGTTTATGCCTTACATCTTAGTAGAGTAATATTTCCAAAACATCGCACTATCATAGTCTACTTTACCAAATCTGGATTGCTAGTTTCCTTCCTGAAACACAAGTGCAACCACAATAATTATAATAAATAGTCTAAATGAAAACACATTAACGTTATAAAATAAAGTAGATATTACCAATGGAAAACATTAAGGTAAATCTTAATCATTAATTGATTTAGGCAATCAATATTTTTTGTTAGCTTCAATTAAAATTTCTACTTCCTCTAACCATGGAAAGGAGAATTTAACTTCACAATCCTCAGTCAAAATCCCTCTATTTGCTAGCTTGTTTGCACATTTTTTTCTTCCCTTAATATATGTGTAAACCTTATTTCTTCAAACTCTTTAGCAAGATCTTGAATTTCCACAATTATCTCTTGTATGTTCCATGGAGCCTCTACTTTCCTCAAAATTGCATTTATTACTATGAGAGAATCACCTTCTATCCATACTTTATTCCATTTCATTTGTTTACATATTTTTAACCCTTCTAAAGTTACCCAATCTTTAGCTTCATTATTTGTCTTAAATACACTATTGAAAGCATAATGAGACAAAATATATCCTCTATTATTTCTAATTATTCATCCTCCTCCTATTGGTCCTGGATTTTCTTTAGATGCTCCATAAAAATTCAATTTGACCCACTCCACATATGGTGGTTTCCACTTTATATTTTTTACCTTATTTTTGCTTCTTTTGTATCCAACATCATAATTCCATTTAATGACTTGACTCCATCTACCAAGACTCTCTGCTTCCAAATTAGGGACTGGGTGAGTTGATAGGGTTGGTTTAGACTCCTCTATGGCTAAACATATCTTATTTTTCATTACCTCTAAACTACTTTCCTTTCCTTTAAATATTTTTCTATTCCTTTCTAGCCATATAATCTAAAGTATTGTATCTTTTGATATATCCCATTTGTATGTAAAGCCTCACTTTTATAAGTGCTCTGCCATTGCTTTAACCAATATTCAGTTCTATTGTTTTGAAAGTTGATTACAATCATGTGGTCAAAGATCAAAACAATACTGATGATGCTTTAGCTAATTGGGCTTTGGACAAAGGTGATCTTACTTGTTATGGCCACCTTCCTAGACGGTGGTCTTTGCAAATAAGGGAAGCTCTTATTTCTATCATTTCTTTGGATGGCTCTAGTTCTGAAGGTACCTAGTTTCTTCTTGCTTTATTTTTGCTTTTCTTTGGTTCGGTCAGGGTATTTTAGTTTCCTAGCTCAAACTATTCTTTTTTTGTTTCCTATGTTGATTCTTGCCTTAAAAGTATTTTGGTCTAGAAAGGTCATTGTTATGTTCAATTTTTTTTCTTTTTCCTTTTTTGTTTTTTGTTTAGTTTTTTGAGGTGTGTGTGTTTTTTTGTTTTGTTTTATTTTTGTGTTCTTTGTGTTGTTTTTTGTTGTTCTTGTGTTTTTGTTGTTTTGTATTTTTTGTTATTGTTCTTGTGTTTTTTTTGTTCTTGTTCTTGTTCTTGTGTTTCTGTAGGTTTTTGTTAATTCGTGTTTTTGTGTGTGAGTGTTTTCTATGTTTTTTGTTTTTGTTTATTGTCTATTGTTGGTTGTTTTTTTTTTTTTTTTTTTAGGTTTTGGTTATTTTTGTTTTTCATGTTTTTGTTGGTTTTGTCTTTGTAGTATTATGTTTTTTTGTCATGTTTGTGTTTTGTTTTGTTGTTCTTATGTTTTTTCTGTGTGGTTCGTGTTGTGGTTTTTTTATCTTATTGTGTGTGTGTTTGATTATGCTTTATCTTTTTGACACACTTAAGGAGCATATTTTTTATTTTATTTTATTATTTTTATTTTTATTTATTTATTTTAATCTTATTGTGTTCTTGTTTGCTCCTTGATTATGTCAAAGGTGGTAGGCCAGGTTCGAGTCTTGGGCGATTTTGACAGAATGGATACCCCTGCCTCCTTGGGTCTTACCCAAAAGTGGCATCCCTTCTGGGATGTTTTCCACACAAAAAAATCTTCAATTCTACTATTCATCACCATGCATTTACCAAACATATGAAGAATCCATTGCCATATATTTCAAACTATTGAGCAATGTCCCAAGATATGGTCTATACTCTCTTCCTGCTTATTATAGAAAACACATTGAGAGGGGCCATGAAAACCCCTTTTGATAAGGTTATCCCATGATAGAATTCTTCTATGACCTGCTAGCCAAAAAACCATTTTGACTTTAGGAATGCTTGGGCTATCCCAAATATCTCTCCATATTCTAGTGATATTATTATTATGTTGGTGTTGAACATTATATCCACTTCTAGTTGTGTATTCTCCTAAGCTATTCAACTCCCAAATCAATTTATCCTTAGCACCCCTCAGAATAATCATAGTTTTTATCTTTCTACTCAATTGCCTCCTAGCATTAATGTATTTTATACTTGTAAAAAAATCTTCTTTCCATTTGTATCTTCCTTCTCGATCCTTGTACAAAATGTTTGAAACCCTATCATCATATTTGTCTTGAATAAATCTCATCCAAGATTTCAAAATTGGATCTAAGTTGAGTGGTTTTTTATCACACCAAGTATCCATCCAAATAGAAATTTTTTCTCTAGTTCCCACCACCCATCTTAAGATTTTAATCATAAGATCAGTAGATTTTTTTTAACCATTCCAAAGAGTAGAACCATTTGGAAGAGAAAATGTTGTAAATATTAAACTTGGGTCATTGGGATCAATATACTTAGAAGAATTCTTTTCCATTGTCTTTGACTCTCTTTGTACAATCTCGAGATAACTTTTCCCCTAAGAGCTAAGTTTGCATCTGTAAGAACTCTTAAATCAAGATCTCCCCTAGTTTTATCATCATACAACTTGCTCCATTTCACTAAAGGAAAATTTCTTTTATCATGTAAACCTGACCATAAAAAGGATCACATAATATAGATTAAATTTTTTTCAATTGATTTTGGCATAGAATACAATGACATATAATATGTTGGAATGGCTTGTAAGACTAACTTAATTAACTTCACTCTTCCTACTAACGATAACCATCTACCTTTCCAGGCTGGAAGTTTATTTTAAACTTTATTAATAACTGGATTCCATGTATATATCCTCATTCTCCACTCAAATAAAGGTATCTCTAGATAAGTTATTGGTAAATTTACCTCCTCCATTTGAAGCAACCTGTAAATTATTGCTTTGATATGAGCGTGAGTGTTAAGGAAGTAAATTTTGGATTTAGTCCTATTAACTTTTTGCCCTGAAGCTCTTTCGTACTCTTTTAAAAAGTTATTCAAATCTCTGGCCTCATTTATCCTTACCTTTCCAAATAGGGATGTATAATCTACAAACTGTTGATGGGTGATGTTATCGATGTTATTACTAACCTTAAGTCCACTTCTAAGCCTTTTTTTGTAAGCCTTCTTTAAGTTTTTACACAAAAATTCTGCCATAATAATGAACAAATAAGGAGATAGATGATCTCCTTGTCTAAGGCCTCTCTTGGATTTAAAATATTATGTCACTAACCCTTTGACCAGCACTAAATAAGAAACTGTAGAGACACAAGCTTTAATCCATTCAACTCATTTCTTCCCAAAACCAAACTTATATAAAACTGCAAAAAGAAAATCCCATTTAACCCTATCATAGGCTTTACTCATATCAAATTTTAAGATTATAGCTTTCTCTTTTCTTGAATCTTCTAAATGTATAACTTCATGAGATACTATGATCCCATCCAAAATTTGTCTCCCTTTCACAAATCTTCCTTGCCCTTATGAAATAATTTTTTCTAACAATGGCCTTAATCTATTTGCCATCACTTTGAAAATAATCTTATAAGCCATATTACATAGGCTTATGGGTCTAAAATAATCAAATAATTCAACATCCTTATTTTTTGGAATTAGGGTAAGATAAGTTGCATTTATTTTATAAGGAACGTATTGTTTTACCCTATACTGCTCCACTACCACCAATAAAGAATCCTTCACTATATCCCAATTATGTTGGTAAAAATTTATAGAGATCCCATATGGGCCTAGGGATTTATCCTTATTAAAAGATAAAGAGCTAAATGAACATCTTCTAGAGTAATAGGCTCCATCAGTTTCCTATTGTCTTCATTCGTTATAACTGAAGGAACATCTTGAAGAAGTTTATCATTAAGAACTTTGGTATCCTCTGAACCTAGAATATTTTGATAAAATGAATTTACCTCTTTTCTAATTTCACTTTGATCTTCAATCCAAACCCCTTCTATTGATTTAATTCTACTAATTCTATAAGATTATCTATGTACTATAGCCATCCAATGAAAAAACCTTGTATTTTAATCTCCTTCTTTTAACTAAGTCTATCTTGATTTTACTCTCTAGAATTCCTCTTCCTTTCTCAAAATATCATGATATTCACTAAGCAACTCCTTTTCCTCTGAGCTCGGATTATTATAATCACATTTTTGAAATTTTAAAAGTTTATCTTTTAGATCTTCTTTCTTCTCAAAAATCTTTCCAAAGGAGTTCTTGTTCCATTCTTTTAATCTATATGTCATAGCTTTAATTTGGTTTGGAAGAGCATACAACCCACCATTACCTAAAGAATTCCATGTTTGAGCTATCATATCAACAAATTGATGATGGTCTTCCCACATCTGCTCATATATAAAATATGATATTTTTTGAATTCACTTATCGCCATTGTAACTCTTATTGGCTAGTGATATAAACCAATTCTTGTTAAGATATTAATTTTAGCACAAATTCCTTCATCTAGCCAATGATCTAAGAGAATGCATCTATCTAATTTTTTTGCTATTAGGTTATGGCCTCTCTTGTTGTTGGTCCAAGTATAGTTGTCTTCTTCAAACTCAACTTCCCATAGATTATTATTTTGAATAAAAGCTAAGAAATATTTCATACTTTGGATCAATTTTCTAATTCCCCAAATTTTTCATTCAGCTTGGTTATGGTATTAAAATCTCAAATTATCATGAATTGGATTTCTTGGTCTTTACTTCTCATAAAGGCTTCAATCCCATTCCAAACTTCTAATCTACCTGAATGAGTTGTAGGTCCATAGACATTAATAAGGATGAAATAAATATATGCAAAGTAGCAAGTGACTAAAGAGGCTATCCAATGCCTAGTTTTATGAATGGTTACATAAGAGGTTCTAGAAGGATTCCAATAAGTTAGAATTCCTCCTACCGCTCCTTCAAAATCAATAGCATCCCATTCACATCTTGCCCAAACTACTTTTAAAGTTTTTAAAACTTATTTTTTCATTTTAGTTTCATGTATACAGAGAATATTAGGTTTATTACTTAAACATAGGTCCTTAATACACCTATGCTTTGAGGGGGTATTAGCATCCCTTATATTCCATGGGATGATAATCATGTCTCATTAGGATATTTTGGCCCCTCCTGCGTATTACTAATATCATTTTTTTGTTTGGTAAAAATAATTTCAACCAAATTTGTTTGTGTTCCTTTCTCTATGTTAGCTCTTGCTTCCCCCTAGATCTTGCTTAATAATTTGAAGGATTTTCTCTTTTTTCCTTGCTAATATCAAGATTAGATCTTATTATTCTATTCCTCAATATTCTTTCACAATTTTGTTTTTCAATATATTTATCTTCTCCTAGCTCTATTATAGAAGCTTCTGACTTGTCCTACTCATTTTATGATATTTTCTTATTAATGGTAGAGGTATTAACTTCTAAAACTGCATTTTCTTTACCAATGATTTTTTTCTGAATGGTGCATGGTACTTCAAGAGAGTCTTCAAAATATGATGAGCCACATTTCTTAACTTCATCGATATTGTTCTTCCTTAAATTAGGATCATACTGAATAGACGGTTCCTTGCTAATATGTTGAAATTGTTGTATTTTGTCCTCTAAATTTTGATCTTACTTTTTCTTCATAGGCTAAAGCCTCAAAAGAGTTGGTATTTCTTCCAATATCCTTCCTTATTGAATTCCACTATTTATTTTCTTCTATTTTTCTAGATCTATTTTTTGGAAGTTGAAAACCATCTTCATCCATAACCATTTGTAAATTTCTCTTGCGATTTTCTACAAATGATTTTGTTGGGCTCTTCTTAGGGCATGATATCTCAATATGCCCCACCTTATGAAATCTTCTACATCTAAAATATATGTTTTCATAATCTATAGTTTGGGTCCACATATTATCCCCATACTTAAGAATGATTGATTCTAGTAAAGCTTTACTTATATCAATCATGACCAATATTCGAGCATAAATAGCCAAAAATCCATATTTTGTTATATCTGAAATCTCGAGGAATTCTCCTAGAGTGTTTCCTATTACCTTAAAGGTATCTATTTCCTAAAATTTAATGGGTAACCTAAACATCCTAACCCAAACTAGTACTAGGGATAAATTTACATTTTCAAGTGAAAAACCTTCATCCCAATGGATAAGGAAGAGTCATGCTCTTCCCATAAACCAAGGACCCCTTTTAAGATTCTTTCTCTTTCTTCCCTAGAATAAAAAATGGCTAGGAAGAAACCTTTGGGAATAAATGATAGAATCACTCCTAGAGACTTCCAACTCCTATCAATCCATTTTCTCAAGGTTGAAGCCCCTGGCCAATACCCATTAAATTTACCAAAAACCGCCCTATATTAGAGCAATGAGGATCTCTCTGAGGTGTGCTCACTAACCTCTACCACTAGAGATGATTTTAAGAATTTAACTATAAATCGATCCATGGAAAGGAAACTAAAACTCAAAATCTATTGAAATTTATCTAAAAATCCTATAGCAAATATAATATTTGATAAAAACTTTATAAATTTTTCATGCACAATTTCTAAGATAAAGAAAGAAAAAAAAACTTAGCTAAAAAAATCTTTGTCGAGATAGAATGTCTTGCCTCACTGAAGTCCTAACCCTTCATTGCTCTTCCCATCGTTCGAACCCTAGTCGAAAAATATTTTCAATTTCATTTTTCACGACTTGAAAATTCATTACTGCCCTTGTTCCAAATGGTTGACTTCACAGCATCGTATCTCCCTCAATATTGCTCAATTTTTTGCATATGACCACTCATATTAAAACTATTCAAATTATGCATAAGTTGGTCCAAGAATCGGTTGAATCGGATAACTCTTTGCAAAGATATGGCTTCTAAAATATGAGATGTTTTTCAGAAAAAACCCTAATCCTTTGCACTTTGTAATTTCGCTTTTCGTGACTTGAAAAATCATCACTGCCCTTGTTCCGAATGGTTGACTTCACAGGGTCGTATCTCCCTCAATATTTCTCAGATTTTTGCATATGACCACTCATTTTAAAACTATTCAAATTTTGCACAAGTTGATCCAAGAATTAGCTGAATTGAATAACTCTTCGCAAAGATATGGCTCCTCAAAGATGAGATATTTTTCAAGAAAAAACCCTAATCTTTCGCACTTTGCAATTTTTTTTTTTTTATATGACTTTCAAAATTGTATTTCAACAAAAAAAATTGTCATGATACTTCAACAAACCATGTTATCAAAATTTACATTATTTTTCAATGATTTTATACATGTTTTTATGAGGGGTTATAGTCCCCTCATACTCAATGGGGTTTGAACCTTGGACCTCTTAAAGAGAGACCAAAGTCCTTTACCACTACAATAAGCTTGCAACTATATCAAATTTTGCATTATTATTAAGTATTATATGATTATATTATTATGGACAAAAGAGCTTAAAATCAAGTCAAGATCATATAATTATTTATTTCATGTTATTGCTTTTCATTTACCATTCTTCCACATAAAATGACTAATATCAATATAATAAAAATATTTTAATAATTATTTTTTTAATTAGTGAAAAGCCCTTTGCAAGGCCACCTTGGTCTGAGAAACCATGACCAGGGGATTCTACACCGTTAAAATTATTTAAGAGTCGCGACCGGTCTTGGTTGTACCAACATTATTAACTAAATTTTGGATACCCGATATGTATTTGGTAGGGTGGATATTTGAACCAAGGATCTCCCTTGGAGGATTGCCCTACCCTCTCCAACTCACCTACAACACATGATTAAAATATTCCAAATAATTAACTTGAAAAAATCATTTGAAAAAGTAACATATAGTATTTTATGCATGTAAAAACCACACAATTAAGGCTTGAATATTTCATTTAAGAGGTCGGAGATTCAAATTGAAATGAGGATAGGAATATACACATCTCATAATAAGGCAAAAACAAAATGTTTGTAGGACTTTAAATTATTACTTAATTAAATATTATATTGTGAACCTCTAAAAAGTTAGTTTGCTTACTCAATGTCAGACTAAATGCAAATAATGAAAATTATTAGTCTAGTTTCTAAAATTATCTTCTTATTTATTCCGAGATAGGTAGATAGATAGGTTTTAAGGTAAAATAAAATTCTAATCATGAAATATGTCACTAGACTTGTATCATCACATTAATCGGTTAATCGGTTAAAAAGTGAGAGGACCAACCTTCCACACAAGAGAGTTGGTTACAACCACATTATTTTTATTAGCTGGCAAGCAAGGTTTAAACTACATCCACCAAACCTATTCCACCTCGTTGTTTTATAATACGATGTCAAATAGATCATTAAGTGCTCAAGATTCATACCATCATCGTCAGCCTGACACGCACTTAAAGGATTTGGATCAGACTACTACCTTTGCAACAGACTTCCCCAAGGTTTAAACCTGGGTCTCTTCTTGATAAGTAAACTCGATATTACTCGATATTAATAAGGATAAGAAATCCCACAAAGTGGGATCAAGGACTTGCACCTTTAACTCTGCCACCCCATTGTCATGAAGAGGAAAGGAGAAGAATGGAAAGAAAAATTTAAAATAACATAAACATATATGTACACTCGAGAAATCTTACAACACACATCAAAAAGTTATTTACGCCAAGAGGCGTTCCTACAATGACAGACAAGTGTGGAAGGCAAAGAGGTCATGCATGTCACGCCGTAAATAATTTTTTTTTTAATTAAAAAAGCAGACATTAACAAAAACATTTAAACTAAAGGATATATCTAAAAACGTCGAGAGTTATCAATCCCAAGGCACCTATCTTGGAGATCACACCCCCAAGAAATGAGATAGGCGCCTCGAGATTGATAACTCTCGCGTTTTTAGATATATATCCTTTATATCTAAGCTAGTTAATCATGTTCTTCAGCATGATTTCCAAAAGATTGAACAATATATCCCTTTTCAAAAGTGGTGATGTAGACAACCCTTCAAATTACCAAATAATAATGGTAAAATTTTTATTTGCAAACCTTTATGATAGTATATAATATTGGTTAGGGCTTTGGCTTCTTTTTGGGAGGTTCAAGGTTTAAACCATGATATGTGTGTAATTTTGTGTGGTTTGAGCTTTGATTTTCATGTACATCGTGGAGAATTGATATATTATTGCATAATAATAAAACATATTATTGAAAAAATATAAGAGGTAAAAGGAGATGCATATTGTTTTTTTATTGATTTCAAAAAGACCTTTGACATAGTACTTAAATGTAAACTATGGAGTAGGTTAGAGGAACTTAGGTAAACTTAAAAAATATAGAGCAACAATCCAAGACTAAATGAAAATGTTTGAGCTAAAATTAAAATGCAAGGTCTCTCCAAATGCTTCGAAAGTAATATATGAGTTAAACAAAGATGTTTATCTTAGAAGAATGACTAAATTTAAATAAAAATAAAGATGTCCAACTAGTTCATTATCTGGTAAAATTACTTTTTGTATTGAGATAATTTCATTTTGATTGTAAGAATGACAAGAGGATTAAGAAAGCATTTTAAAACATTAGAACACATTTACAAGAAAGTTACATGCAAAAAAATATTAACAAAACTAAGATAGTTATTTTCAACAGTCAAAAAGAAAAGAAAGTAGCTAAGCTTCCAATTTGAAAGGTGTCTTCTAAAAGAAGTAATAAAATATAAGTATCTTAGTCTAAATTTCATAATAGTCATAGTGGACAATGGAAAGACTCAAAACTACATATTAAAAGTTGAAGAACAATCTTTATAGTGTAAAATAAATGCAAGGAAGTAAAATTATGGAATTGAAAATTAAATAGATTTTATTTAGATTGTTGGTAGTACTAATGATGTTTTATAGATATAAACTATAGATTAATAATACAAATAAAAAAAATTAAAAACATTTAATTACAAGCAAATTTAAAAAAAAATATTCATTCTCATATAAAATATTTTAAACAAAAATAAATAGTTTTTATTTCCGGTGAGTGTGGTCTACCGCATTATCATCGGTGATGTGACCCAGGTTCAATCACCATAATAGATGTGTATAAATAATAGATGTTTATAAGAAGTATTACTTAAAAATAAAAAATAAATAATTAAATAATTTTTTTAAAGAAGGAACTACAATGATTTAATATAATACTTAAAAATAATAAAGATATAAAAAACTTATGTAATGGAAATTAAAAACAATAACATAGATTTAAAAAAAAAAAACTAAGAAAAGAGAACACATTAGATTGCAAAGGGAAAAAAATTATCTTTAAAGAATGTTATATTTGAGAATAAGTCCTTATCTAAAACTTGATTTGACTTTGACGAAGGTTAAAAACTTTTTATGAGAATACATTTTGATTGATGATACTGCAAAATTTTATTGGGATTCATGATTTTTAAATTTGGTTTAGTCCAAGATGGCGTTAAATGCATGCAAAAGGTAGATGCTAATGGCCCCTATATATATAGTATTAATTTTCTAAAATTAATAGATTTTCCTTGCAGAGTTTGAACTATGGTTTTTGTGGGGGTCTTTTGGGAAGGCCTGTTTACTTCGGAATATCGGCAAGGAGGGTTAAATCTGTAACCTCTCTAAAATATATAAGGAACTTGCAATATATTCGCTATACACTCTGTTTGCACTTCTCAGACTCAACGAGGAGGGTCTACAGGATCTGTAGCTCAGAAGGAAACAAGCAAATTTTGCTGTGAACATCAGGTATTTCTCATGCAGGATACCAATCAAATTCGCACGCTATCTTTCTCGTAATAAAATTACAGGTAACCCTCCAATTAAAAGCATAGATTCCCACAAACGGATCGCAGAACTATAAAGATATTGCTAAACGATGAAAAAAAATTGCAGGGCATTAAACAAAAAATGGGTATGGGTAGGATTATTAGGAGAAAGCACGGTTTTTTTTGTTAGACCGTTTTTGTCCTATGTGGGGGTGCATAGACCCTCAAAAGAAGGCCACCAGAATGTGGGGGAGGCCAAAATGAGGCATCCTGGATTCCTCCCTGGCCATGTTATGATGGTGATCAAGCACCAGAAGGATCCTCTCAAGGCTCTCGAAGTTTTCCACTCTGTAGTCAAAGGTGAGGGTTTCAAGCACACGTTCGCCACGTATAAGACAATGATTGAGAAATTAGGGGTCCATGGGGAATTTGAGTTAATGGAGAAGGTTCTGGCACAGATGAGAATGGATATGCATGGTGGGTCCTATCAAGGGATTTATATTGGGGTGATGAAAAACTATGGCAGAGGTGGGAAGGTGCAGGAAGCTGTGGACACTTTTGAGAGAATGGAATTCTATGACTGTAAGCCTACTGTGGGAGCATATAATACCATTATGAACATTCTTGTAGAAAACAAATATTTTAACCAGGCCCATAAGGTCTATCTCCGAATGAGGGACAAGGGGATTGAACCTGATGTCTACACGTTTGCTATTAGGATAAAGGCTTTCTGTAGAACCAATAGGGCCGAGGCTTCCCTTCGACTGCTTCGCAATATGACAGAGCAAGGTTGTGAGCCAAATGCCGTTCCGTACTGTACCGTGATTGGTGCTCTGTATGAAGAAAGCAGGGCAGATGAAGCCTTAATACTGTTTGATGAGATGCTTGCCAAAGATATAATTCCTGATGTTGCTACATTTAACAAACTGATTCACAGTCTTTGCAAAAAGGGTAATGTAGAAGAGAGCAACAGACTGCTCGAAAAGCTGAGAAGCAGGGGAGTTACTCCAAATGTGTTTACTTACAACATTTTGATTAGGGGACTCTGCAAAGAAGGCAAGGTGGGGGATGGGCTTCGTTTGTTGGATGAGATGGTATCGATGGAATTGGCTCCTGATGTTGTCACCTACAATACAGTCATAAGTGGCCTATGTAAGGCAGGCATGATTCAGGAAGCCGAGAAGCTTCTTCGAACAATGGTCAGAAAGGGCTGCATGCCAGATGATTTCACATACAATACATTGATTGATGGATTCTGCAAGGCTGGTATGGCGCAAAAGGCATCTGATCTTCTTGGAGATGCAATTTTTAAAGGCTTTGTTCCTGATGAGATTACTTACTCCACACTCGTGAATGGTTTTGGTGAGGGAGGCAATTTGGAGAGAGCCATGGAGCTCTTCAAGGAGGCATGTAGCAAAGGCCTAGGTCCTAATGTTGTAGTTTACAATGCACTTGTCAAAGGATTATCTGAGAAAGGACACATCCCAGAAGCTATGGAGCTTGTGAACAAGATGTCGGACAATGGTTGCAGCCCCGATATCTGGACATACAATATTATAATTAGTGGTCTTTGCAAGAAAGGTAAGGTATATGATGCTAATAATCTTCTTAATGAAGCTGTGATGAATGGTTGCACTCCTGATATCTTCACTTTCAATACTCTCATTTATGGATTCTGTAGGGTTTCTAAACTAGATAAAGCTCTAGAGATTGTTAATAGAATGCGGGGGTACGGGGTTACTCCTGACATAATAACATATAATACGGTATTGGATGGACTCTGCAAAGGAAGAAAAGTTGATGAGGTGTTGGAAATATATAACGAAATGTTGGCCAAAGATTGCATTCCAAATGTCATCACTTACAACATAGTAATAGAGAGTCTCTGCAAGGGACTTATGGTCAGGGAGGCAAATGAGCTTTTTGAGAAGATGCTGCGTGAGGGTTGCACTCCAGATGTGGTCAGCTGCAACACACTGATTCATGGACTTTGTAAAAATGATTGCCTTGAAGAGGCATTTCAGCTTCTAAGAAGGATGGACAAATTGAAGCTTGTCCCTACTATGGCAACTTACAATATTTTAATATGCGCATCTTGTAATAAGTTGAAAGTTCATATTGCCATCAAGCTTTTCAATGAAATGATAAAGAGGGGATGTGTTCCGGACGTTTTCACTTATAGTGTGTTGATTGATGGCTTCTGTAAGACAGGAAACGTAAACTCTAGTTATGATTTCATCATGAAAATGTTGAACAAAAAACTCGTTCCTTCTACTATTACATTTGGTCGAGTGATAAATTGTCTTTCGAAGAATCACAGAATTCAAGAGGCTGTCAGTATTATTTATGCCATGGTGAGTAAAGGAATAGTCCCTGAAGTGGTTGAATCAATATCTGGGGCTGACAAGAGGGACGTTGCAGCCCCAAAGATCCTCTTGGAGGATATGTTGCTTAAGGGACTTGTGAATTCCCAGGCATATGATCTGCTTTTTAAAGCGCTTAGAGAAAAGAAAAGCTATGGGAGTGTGAAATATATGAAATGTTAATCAAAGGGTACATATTGTATTCCCTTTCAGTTTTCACTGGCTTCTATGGCCTAATGATAGAGGTTCAGACTTGAAACACTTTACTTTGATAAATCCTGTTTTGACCATGAGAGCTATGATATAAACTATGGGTATTTCATGCAGAAAAGGTAAAATGCTCTTCTGAACCTGTTCCAGTGAAATGCTTTCCGTTCAACACGACAGGAAATCCATTAATTTTGTATAAAACAGGTCTTATGAAGTGCTAAGCCTTCATACTTGGAGTGAAAGTGATTTGCAGGAGATGCTGAGCTGTGTGTACCTGTTAAAGGATGGTGCTGTGTTCCATCTTATGCCTAAAATAAAATACTGACAAGTTGCTCACTTGAGGTAAAAATAGTACAGAATTTTTACTTCTCTGTTAGATTTCATGCAAAATATCTGATTTTTTATCTGCTTTAGTCTTGTAAACATACAAATCAGTAAGTATCTTTCTTGATGATTGAGGGCTTTGAGGGGTTTGAGAGATTTGATTCTAAGAATTTTATTGATGAATGAGGGGTTTGATTCTAAGATTTCATGCAAAATATCTGATTTTTATTTTTCAATGAGTTTACATATGTTTTTATGAGGGGTCATGGTCCCCTCATACTGAGTGAGGTTTGAACCTTGGACTTCTCAAAGAGAACAAAATATCTGATTTTTAAGTTAATGTTCTTTTTTCGTTTTTATGGTTCAGGTTCATACTCAGGAAGAATTTCTCATGAGGTCTTGTATGAATATGTTCAAGGTATTTTTCAATAAGTAAATAAACATTCGGATTCTATTCAAGTGAAAGGTTATCAATCCTTATTTGGATTCTATTCAAGTGAAAGGTTATCAATCCTTATTTGGATTCTATTCAAGTGAAAAGCTATCAATCCTTATTTGGATTTTATTCAAGTGAAAAGTTATCAATTCTTATCTTGATGGGGGCTTTAGTTAGCTCAACAAGAGTAAATTCAGTATGATAAGATTTATTTTGGGAGAAGTTATGATCACTGTTATGAAGGTCTAACTCACGTATGTACAATTCTTAGAGGTGGATGCTTGGTAAAGTTTTAATGCTGAGATGCCATTAACAGCAATCCCAAAAATGGTATAATTGTAAATAGTAGCTAGAGACAAAGGAGACAAACAAGATAATCAGTTTTCTTTAGAATGGTATGATCACTATTGTTTAAGCCTGCTTGCAAGCATCTGGAAAATCCGTATTTTTGGGTCCTGTCAACATTTGGCTAGATTATGCAGATTGGTATTTGGATGTTGACTTCTGAATGCTATCAGCAGATGAATTGCCCATGGCTTTTCAGAGCTGACTGGTGGTCATAACATCATATTGCTTATATGAGTTTTAGTGGATATTAAAGCATGCAATATTTTACTTTGCAGCAACTGCTTATTTCTTCTTATCTGAAGGTGATTTGGAAAGAATGTGCCGTTAGGAGCTGCATGAAGACTGTATCTCTTTCTTCTCTTGCCTGGATATTTGTATCCACATATCAGATACAGATACAGACAGAATACCTTCTCGAATACCATATCCAAACATATTCAAATACATGTGCATTGTATCCAGAAGGTGTTTTTGGAAGGAATGTGCTACTAGGATCTGTTTGAAGATCAGAGAATTACCATATAACTCTGGCACTTCTCTTGCCTGGATATTTGTATCCATATATTAGATACAAATAAAGACACAATACCTTCTCACATACCGTATCCAAACGTATTCAAATACATGGGCATCATATCCAGATGTATCCAAATATGTACCCCTATGTGGTCCAGGTTATGGCCTAGGCATGGCTACAGCTATATCCATGACATGAGATTAAAAGAAATACATAAATTTAAAAAATATTTTTCACATTTAGGAAACAATGGCAATCCTCTTCTTAATTGACAAAAATATCCTATTTATAATTTATATTTGTGTAAATACTTTTTGATCTATGTTTTTTTAATATATAAAATTTAGATGCTGTTTGTTTATAATGGCATATCCAGCTGTATCGTTCTTAGGAGACGAAAAAATTTACCTTATTCAATACCATCAAACACCAAATATGTTTCCATGAAACATAGGAAAAAAAAAAAAAAATTAAGCATGAAACATTGAAAATTGTATTAGAGAGAAAAATAATATTGGGTCATTCAGCTTACAATAAGCATCATTTGGTTCTAATCATTCATAAATGTAAACTAACTCATACTATTTTTCCACTTGGGCTTCTCTAGCAAAGGTGACAAGTGGAGATGGATGTGATTTATTGCCTTTAGACCTATCTTACGCAGGGATGAGTGCCTAGGGTTGTATATCTGCAGGGTCATGTTCCCTAGGGGAAGGGGACGGGATGGGGATGTGGTGGGGGCATCCCCTTGGGAGATAGAGGCATCTAGGCATCCCGTATGTAATATACAGTGTTTCCCAGCTTAATTCTAGAAACTTAATATAGAGGGACAAGAAGACAGATGGATCAGTATTTGCATAACTAAAATAAGGAGAGTAGTTTGCCTAATATAAAGTCATTAGATAAGATAACCAATTGAAATTTGGAATCTTAGTTTTCCTGTCTTTTTAGTAAGACAAGAATGCAAATATGTGGTTGACTGCATAACTTATGTTGAAAGTTGAAACACGCAACTTTAGCATCTCTAAAAATGTTTTGCAATCAATTTATGCACATACAGGGAACAAATGACATTGAAGTTTTAGGACAACTACAGGTGATTGAAAAATGAGTCATCAGAAATGAAAAGTTAAACAAGGTACTTTGAAGAGCATCCTTGGCAGTCCAGTGGCCTGATCACATTGAACCAGTCACTATACTCTTCAAATAATACATCATTGTATTTTCATTTTGTCTATGATTGCTAATTAGTAATGAGAAAACCAATAATTAACTTAAATTTGTGTTTTTTAAAATATTTTTCATGAAGAACACAAGCTTATACTGAGAGGGGGGGTGAACAGTATAAGACCTCTTTTTACTTTTTCCTTTATACTTCAAAACAGTAAAGCAATATACCCAAAGCAATATCAAAGCAATGCACAATATCATCCACAAAGTGACACCAATTTTAACGTGGTTCACCCAGAATGGTTGGGCTACCTCCACAAAACTTTTCTCTAAAAGTTCTCAAAGTTCTTTTGGGAATCCTTCCCAATTACAATGTTTATGAGCCTCGGTCCAAAGGAGATACCTTCCCCCAATCAGAATTTATGAGCCTCTGCTCAAAGGAGATACCTTCCCCCAATCAGAATTTATGAGCCTCTGCTCAAAGGAGATACCTTCCCCTCTATCGGAATTTATGAGCCTCTGCTCAAAGGAGATACCTTCCCCTCAATCTGAATTTATGAGCCTCTGCTCAAAGGAGATACCTTCCCCTCTGCTCCGGAAATGATCCCTCGGAAGATCAACCGCCTCTATCTCTTGCCAGCACGTGGAACTCCTTTCCACCGAAGACCTCCTGTCCTCAATGCTTAGCCTAAGAGACCTCTGCCTTCTATGATCACGTCCATAGCAGCTTAGCAACCTATACCAAACACAATCAGTCGGTCTAGTACAAGTCTTCCTCTGTCTGTCAATTTGTCCAACACTTGAACAAATCAATCCTCTGCACACAAGTCTTCTCAAAGACTTGCCAAATTTGTCCTCATGTTCTTCTCAAAGAACCAATGCTCCTCTGTCCTCAAGTTCTTTGATAGAACTATCAAAACTCAGCTCACAAGTCCTCTGCTAGGACCTGTCCAAATCTGCTCACAAGTCCCCACCGGAACCTGTCCAAAACCTGCTCACAAGTCCCCACCGGAACCTGTCCAAAACCTGCTCACAAGTCCCCACCGGAACTTGTCCAAAACCTTAGCCACATCAAAAATCGCTATGGAAAAATTTGCGCATGAATTCTAACACCACCTGCTGCATCCACTTCACGACGAAAAACCCTTTCGCGATATCCGAACGCGAAACCTCTCGTTTGGGTAGCGCGCCAACAGCCTAGCCGCTACCGATGCGCCAAAGGCACCCGGTGAGGTTTAAACCTCACGCTGTTAACATTGATCCTTCTGCGCCAGGGATAAAATGAAACCACAGTCCCTTCCTTTCCTCTGTCGCGACACGACGACAATAAACTTTACGACGGTTTCGACAAACGGCAAGTGCAGACAAACGAACAGCAAATCCACGAAAATCAGCGAAGAGACAGTCGAATTTACAACGAGCAACTCCTTTCGAAATTCGGATGGGATAAATCTTTGTTTTCGTCGAGGGAGATTTATATGCAATTTACCATAAGCTCTTTGACGTCGGCGAGGAGTTTAACACGTTGGCGGAGGTCTTGGCTAGCGCCCACAATGTTAAAACATTTGCGCCATGGATTAGGAGTGCAAATAATAATTTATTTATTTAAAAATAATTAAATGGAACCTTAAAAAGGTTTTTAATTATTTAAATAAATACTTCCTCCTGGACCCAAATGCATTAAACCAATGCATCCACCTGTAATCTCTAAACCTCCCAACTTGGGGTTTGCAAAAGACCTTTGAAACTGTCATGCTGTAGCCTTCATCAAAACAAATTATTTGACATCAAATCAAATTCCTTCAAGAGCTTCTTGACATCAATGACAACTTATACACTTGAGCAAAGGCAATGTACCCAAAATTGCCAACATTTCACTTTTAATTTTAAATTTTTATATTTCTATACCTTTTAATATTTTTATATGGTCGCTCCTTTGCGTAACATAGCTTTAGATCCAATATTTTTTTGTTTAAATAGTCATAGTTGGAGAGTTGTCATGAGCTTCAAAATGAGGAATTATGTTTGTATGGTCTTGACCATAAGGAATTAAGTTTGCATAGGTATGTGCCAGATGGTGCCTTATGGGAAACATCTTTGCCACCTAGGAGAGTCACATAGCCTTTACATCCTTAATAGGTTACCCTGTTTTCCAAGGTCAGGAAATTTCACTTGTTTTTCTTACAGCAATGGTATGAGTGTTGTAGACTATGTATGTCTTACGCCATTGATCCTCTTCCCACATGCTCATGATATCCTGTCTTTGACCTATTTTTTCTCACTGATCATGCTGCCCTCATTGTTATTATTTCAGCTTTCCCCAAGCTCTTATCCTTTCTTGCTCATTCTTCTACTTCTTTGTAACACCATGATCTACTTCTTTGTCACACCATGATCCACTTAGTAGTATGATACCCTTGACTATATGGCCTGCCTTGCACACCATATGCTTGATTTTTACTTGTCTTCTGGTAATACTATTATAGCCAAATGGGAATTCATTTCACATGCTCTTTGGGAGGCATCCTTTGACACCATGCCTTGCACATTTCACATTCAACACTCTCCTCTAGGAGCGACTCTTGTCCTATGAAGCACTAATGCAAGGATGAATCCAAGGATATGCATCAAAAACTCATCCATGCCCTTGCCCAAGATCTTTCCTCTACACAGGCCATACATAGAGACTATAGAGGCCTTATGTAACAGAAGATACAAGAGTTTCTTTTCTATAGATGCCAAGAGCTCATTGATGCCCTCTCTCACTCTCCTAATATTTTGGCATATGCTTCTTCCAAGAAAATTTCTTCCTTATAGTATTGATTCTACCAAGCTTGGCTCTCTTATGCTTGCTCCTTGTATGACGTTCCAAAGCAACTCACTGCTAATGTTATGGTTCCTCTCTTCCTCATCTATTTTCGTTGACGTATATCATTAACCTTTCTTAAAAATTATGCACTACAAGGCTAATGATTGTGAGGGATTTCAAGTAGAGTTCTTTAAATATGTTCTAGATTCTCTTGCCTTCCCTTTTGCAAAATTTGTGTAATGATGTAGCTTGCATTGGGTTCCCTCCTTGGCTATAGCATATCATTCATTCTATTTATAAATTAAAAGATAGCTTTAGTGTTAGTAATTAGAAGACTATTTTCCCCAAGCATTATGCTATAGTTCGAGACACAATGTTTCCAAACACTTAAGAGGAAAGGCATCTGAGAGTGAAGGGACAAGTTTGTTTCCATAAAGTGTTCCGGACTATTGACCACATTTTCACGGAGTATCATTGAGACGGATCATGAAAGATCATCTAATGCATGTAATGAGGCGTTTCTTTTATTTCTTGTGAACTTTAAGAAGGCCTATGACTCTGTTCCAATCCATCTACTCTTTCAAAGCTTGCATAATATGGAGTGTCAAATTCTCTTATCATTGCTTTTGTAAAGCTTCATGAGTTGGTTATTGTCGACTTCCATATTCCTTTTAGACTTTCTGACTTTGTCAAAAGTATGATAGTAGTCAAATGGGGATTCCCACTCCCACTGAAACTCTGGTATTTATAATGCATAATCAGAATACATGTTTTGGGTGCACACTCACACAACAAATGGTTGTACTCTATATCATATTTTAATTGCTCTCTTGCTCTTTATTGATGACGTGGTTCTTATTTCCCACAATCCCAATGGCTTAGAGGCAACTACATATCCATGTTGTTTTAATTGATCTTAAGGAGACTATAGTTAGTCTTAGTGAAACTAAGGTCATGGTATTTAACATTACTAGAGATATATTCACTAGATTGTCATTCTTTCATTGAGGGGAGCTTATACAGTACACTACAACCTGGACTTACTTGGGCATTCAATTCATAGACCTAACTTACAACTTGAAGCAAGTGGTCCCATCTTACCATTCTAAGGGTTATACCTTCTGAAGAACACAAGCTTATACTGAGAGAGGGGGGTGAACAATATAAGAGCACTTTTTACTTTTCTTTCAAAATCAATATTATGCAGTGTATAAATAGCAGTATCAATAGCAGTAATCAAAACAATGTACACAACACCACACACAATAGAGACAACACAATTTACGTGGTTCACCCAATGCAGGCTACTCCACGGAGAAAATATTTCACTAAAATTTTCTCAATTAATCTCTTGGGAATCCTTCCCAATTACAATGTTTATGGACCTCTGTCCAAAGGATATTTTGATCCCCTAAATCTGGTTTGTGGATCTCTATCCACAAGAGAACTCCTTCTCCTCTGCTCTACCTTGGTGATCCTCTAAAAAACACTGCCTCCACTACACTAACTATGGATCTCTCTCCACTTGAAGAATCTTGTCCTCACTCAGAAGACCTGTTCTCAATGTCCTGGCTGATGGATCTATATCCATTGGAGACTCTATCCTCTCTACTCTGTCACCTCCAAAGCTCTGTCTCAATACTGTACTAAACACAGTCCAGTCGGTCTAGCACAACTTTGCTCAATCTCTTGCACTAAACACAGTCCAGTCGGTCTAGCACAAGTCCACTCAAATCTGTACTAAACACAATTCATTCGGTCTAGTACAAATTTGCTCAATAGATTCACTCAGAACCTTCTCAAATCTACTCAATAGGTTCACTTAGAACCTTCTCAAATATGCTTAACAAGTCCACTCAGAACCTACTCAAATCTGCTCAACAAGTCCACTCAGAACCTGCTCAAATTTGCTCAACAGGTCCACACAGAACCTGTCCAAATCTACTCAACAAGCTCACACAGAACTTGTCCAAATCTGCTCAACAAGCTCACACAAAACTTGTCCAAATATGCTCAATAAGTCCTCTCTAGGACTTGCTCAAATCTGTATTGCAAGCTTCCACAAAAGCTCACACAAAATCAGTCCACAAGTCTTCTCGAAGACTTGCCTCAAATCTGCTTAACAAGTCCACACAGAACTTGTCCAATCTCATAGGAACATAAAGAGAATTGTTAGAGACTCAATATGTTCTATACTCAATGCTCAATCACTTTCTCAACTCAATCTCATAGAAGCATAAAGAGAATTGCTAGAGACTCAATATGTTCTATTCTCAAAACTCAATCACTTTCTCAACTCAATCTCATAGAAGCATAAAGAGAATTGTTAAAGACTCGATATGTTCTATTCTCAAAACTTAATCACTTTCTCAACTCAATCTCATAGAAGCATAAAGAAAATTGTTAGAGACTCAATATGTTCTATTCTCAAAACTCAATCTCAACTCAAATCATAATATAGAATAGTTTGTTTCATGGAACTTGAACAACCACTTCATACATCCACTTGACCAAGCTCAATCAACTCTACTCATCAAATCACTTCAAAGAACAACCATTTCTCACAAACCCTAGTCCAAGCATGTATCCTCCAACTCAAAATGTATCCAACAATGCTCAACAACAAATCTCACATAACAATGATGCTCATGATCTTCTCAAACCGTAACTCAGGTTTTTCACACAACCAATGGTTTCAACAACAATGCTTATAAAACAAGGTTTTAATCACAACTCTTAATTCAGAAAACCTTGAAGCATTAACTCAAAGCACTTCACTCAACCAATGGTCTAAACAACAATGTTTATCAAACAAGGTTTAATCACAACTCTCAATCCAAAAAACCTTGAAGCATTAATTCAAACACTTTCGAAAAAGGAAACCCTAATCAAATCCTTTTCACTCCAAACTTAATTTTCAAGTAAGTCAATCAACCAACTTAACCAAGGAAGAATTTGCCCATACCTTTTTTCTTGACAAGGAGTTGATCTCACAAATCTACCACACTCACAAATTTCTCTTTTCCAATCTCAATAAGGGTTAGAAGACTTTAATAATAACACAATACAAAATGATGACCCAAAATACACCTTATTACTCCAACTCAAAAATAACATTCACCATAGTCTTCTTTTAATAGAAAAACCCTTATACAAAAATAATACCCAAAATCTTAATAATAAATTAATTAAGATTTTACTCAAACTCCTTATTACTCCTAACTTAAATAATAATCAATATCCTCACAATAGTCACAAAACCCTTAATTCAAAATAATATACTACCCACAATGTCTTAACCTTTCAATATTCCACAATAGCAATTTTAAGACTTAAAATAAAAACCAGAATTCTCCTTATAACTCCTAAAGGTAATTCTCAACTACCACAACTTTATTACAAAGCAACCTTTCCAAACTCAACCACTAAACAACCTTATACCTCCAACTTATGCATTAATTAAAATTAAAATAAAAAATATTACCTTTGCCTTTGGAGGGAATCAAACCCTCAACGTTGCCCCCTATGAGCGCCTTAACCTCGACCAAGATAGTCACACGAGCCAAGCGCTCGTTGAGTTTAAAGAAGCACCATGTGCTTCTTAAACTCTACTCTCTCCGTTCGCCTTGGCAAAAGAACATGTGTCGTTGACACTTCTCTCAATACACCACACAATGCACCCGTTGTGACTCGAACACAAGTTCCCTTGCAAGCCAGCACTTTCGCGCTTTCCAAAATGCCACTAGGCCACGTTGTCTCATGCAACTTCAAAAATTGAAGCTGCCTCCCTTCAATACTTGTTGTCACGTTTTTTGCATGCACTTCACGAGCTCTTTCTTTCGCAAGCCAATATTTTTCAACTTAGAGCAAGGGTAATCTTAATGCCCTTTGGGCATAGGTTTAAATATTAATCTTCCTCCTTTGCTTTAGAATGTCGGCGCTTCAAAATGCAATTAACCCACATGACTTCGGCGAGGATCATAAAGGCTTCGAATGCCTTTGGTCTTAAACCCAACCTTTGGGTTTATTAAAATATTTTTAGACTTTATAAAACCCACTTTTGCCATATAAAACATTATAATTAGAATTATAAATATTTTATTTGGGTTCTCACCATGGCACATTTAATATTATAATAACCCTTATTATAATATTATATCTTTGATAAAGTACCTTTAATATTTATTTATAAAATTTAAATTCACACTGAATTTAAATAATTTATAAAATAAATATTATAACTCCTTTTTAACTTTTGTCTTTTGCATTGTTTCACTTGATCTTTGGCCTTCTTCTTGGATATCAAATAACCATCTTTGTCCCCTTTATTTCCTGTTGCAATCTTTGGTATTAATGATGACTTCATCTAGTGACATCAATGACAACTTTGACTTAGGGACTCAAAATGTCCAACACCTTCTTGTTTATTCTTGATAGCTAACACTTCAAAGTTCACTTTCAAGATATCCTTGTTGCTTTTAGTGATATTAAGGAGACTGTGGTTAGTCTTAGTAAAACTAAGGTCATGGTCTTCAACATTACTCAAGATGTGTTCACCGAAGTGTCATTCTCTTGTAAAGGGGAGCTTATAGAGTACACAACCTGCACTTACTTGGGCATTCAGTTCATAGACCTAACTTTCAGCTTGAAGCAACTAGTCCATGTTACCATTCTAAGGGTTATATCTTCTTGTTTATTCTTGATTGTTGGCACTTCCAAATTCACTTTCAAGATATCCCTTTAAATATTTGCATCTTTGATACTATTGTTTAGTTCCCTACTTCTTAAGGTATTGAGGTTTTGGGACCCAACATAGGACTAGTGAATTCGACTCAGATTGAGTGGGTCCAAACTATTATGCTCCAACTTATGATTTGATGTAAAGAAAAATCTTGTAATGTAACATCTAAGGAAAATTAGTTCCCTACTTCTTAAGGTACTGAGGTTTTGGGCCCCAACATAGGACTAGTGAATCGAACTCAGATTGAGTGGGTCCAAACTATTATGCCCCAACTTATGATTTGATGTAAAGAACAATCTTGTAATGTATCATCTTTTCTCGTTTACAGTTGGATGTGACTTTCCTACTTTCCTGCTTCGGGTTTCCTGACTTGCTTCATGTTTCATTTCCTGTCTTGGATCCTAAATCCGATCCTGGATCCTATCCTTAGGTCCATCCTTGGGCCTTTCTTGTCGATCATCCTTTGGCCTTGCTTGAAGTCTTATGACTTGTTGTAATCAGGTTTTGGGTCCCTTGATAAAAACCCACTTTAATTTAAACTACCAAAAAAATGTATCATTTAAGAAAAATTTGCAGCTCACCCCCTTTGGTTTGAGACTATCTTTAGTCTTAACCCTTATCTACATAGAATTCGGTGTATGGGTGGGTGGGGGAGATAGCTTCTAGTTGCAAGAGGTACCCATGCTTAGCCTATTAGTCATTAATGACAATTGATCAAAGCTTGACTAGGTGTTGTTGGGGTTGGTACTATGAGGTTTGTTCACTCTGGTTTGTTGATATTCTTTTGGATGAACTTCTATCTTTTCGCTCCTCTTTGAATGTCCTGCCTTGCATTCTTTCCAAACGTGATGTGATTAACAAATCCATTTGTAAGGACATCTAAAAGCAGTATATTTAGGTCTCACATGCACAACAAAAAAGTGGCAAAAGAGTTCCTTAGCATTAAAATGACTTTCTATGTTGAAAAATTTTAGGTCCCAATTGGGGTCATCATTAGACCCACTTACCTTTTACAATCTTTGTCCCATGGCTTGCATGCCTCCCTAGGCCATTAAGGGTTTGTTCATATCAGATGCATATTGAGATTGACAATCACATTCCTAGAGTAGACAAGATCTCTAGACTTCGCTCTATACATGAGGTTGAGGATAAAGATCAATTTATCTTCAAACCTATCTACTATGAATTCAGAGGATGTATTATTGCTTGTATCACCACTTAGATGGGTCAATCACCACCTTCCTTGTATACCCCAATTATAGGTATCTTGTGCATTTTCTTCATGAGTTTGTTGCTTTCAAATATCAATCACCACATGCGAAATCCAAATCCACCATTTTGATCACAACCTTCTTTTAGCCCACTCAAATATTGAAGGATTTAGATGTTTCACTAGTCTCTCTTGCTAATGGAGATAGGTTGATGAGACCATGATTGCCATTGGTTTGCAAATAGAGTGTGTCATTCCCTTTCTTGGCATAGATAGCATGATTCTTCTTTGGCTTGATGTTGTCGATTGTATGGATTTTGTGACCAGCATGCTAGGCATTGTATGCTACAACAATTCAATAGTTTCTTCTCAACTTCTAGTGGTTTAGCTTTGGAAGATAGGAGAGTAACTATGGGTATTTGAAGACTTCATGTGCTACCTAATTTGGCCCTCTTAGATGTAGGCCCTCCCCTGTGTTGATCCCATGTTCTTTCATTGGATCCTTTAGTACCATGGTTGATTTTGAAATTTTTTATTCTTTGGTTTGGCATGGTGCCACCGATGCCTAATTGTACCATCTCACTATTGATTCCTTTGGGTTCTCCTTTAGTAGTTTTCTGCTCATATTGCTTCCTCTTGTACTAGCTACTTATTTGAGACATGTTTAGTGTTGCCCCTTTGGACTGGTTCTTTTGACATTTTAATTTTTCTTCTTTTCATTTTTTTCTTCTTTTAAAAAAATTCTATTGTTATTGCCCTTTTTATTTAAGAGCCTTTATTGTGCCCTTATATTCTCCTCCTTTGCACGATTGTACAACAAGATCTCATTGACCCACCTTGGTTACTCAAGCATTAATTATCATTAGTTGAATTTTGATGTAAGAAAAAAGCAAACAATCTACTGTGACAAGAAGAACTAGCATGCATACTTACCAGCTAGTTTATATGATTTATACGAAAAGGAGACAATTGTTTGTGACTAGAACAAGTAGCATTATATTACCAAACCCTCCATATGAGGCTTACTTTTGTTTGACATCCTTGAAGTACCTAGGAACCCATAGAGTCTATCTCCATGTCTAGATTGTACAATTTTAACTTTGCATAGGATGACTTGTTAGGGCTAATTGTCTAAAATACAATCAATTTTTAAGTGAGGCAACATTTTTTAGTTACATTTGATTGTATGTTGAAAACCAAATTCACCTATGAAGTAACCACATTATTCATGTAAACAATTAAACACATTCTAGAGGAAAAATACAATGCAATTTTTTTTTTTAATTTCTTTTCCTTTTTAATTATACAAGCATTTTTTTCTTGGTCAAATTTCAACAAACTCAAATACTATCATCCATTTTTATTATTAGCCAAGTCCATTGTTATCCATATGCTAGTTTTCAATTCTTGTGGTTGTGATTACAAGTGATAGCATTCTTGCCTTCGCATACCTTACATGTAAAGAAATGTTTTAGAACTTAGTAGATTCCTAATAGCGAATGCATGATCTAAGTCTAATACCTTATTGCTAAGCATATTTGAGTTCTCTATTTGCATCACCCTTATATGTTGCATATTTTTCCTTTCATTTTTTATGGGAGAAGCACTAACAATCTTGTAAGGGGGTTTACTTGATGTGAAGAGAAGATGGAATTTTACCTAAGGGTGTTAGAGTTGGTGGCATGTGTGAAGGAATGGGTTTGGCATACGATAAACATGACATTAAAAAGAGGGTGTCATACATTCACTGGTTCCGTCACATATATAATAAAATCCAAACCATTATGCAAGCTTTGTTGTAATGATATTAACTTCTAAGTTCATTGAAACAGGTGTAGGCTTGGGGTTTTTGTATTCCCAAACATAGTTGGAAAACTTAGGCTAAGTAATTACTCAAAAATATCAATTTTGTCTCAACAAAAAAAACCTCATGTTGAGGTATATTACATTATTTGGTACATGCTAATATACCCCCATGGTACCTTTATGGTACATTTGTAAATAATAGATTAGGGTTGAGTCTATAGTTTAGAGTGTGATTTATATTTCCCTTTTATGTAAGTGTGAATGTGTAGGAAATGCACAAGTGTTACAAGTGTTACAAGTGTCATGTAAGTTAGAGTGCAAGTATAGGTTGAGTAAGTGTGTACAAGTGTCTTGTATGTAAGAGTGCAAATATGTAATGTAAATATGTGCACAAGTGTCTTATATTAGGTGTGCAAGTAGAAGTGTAAGAGTCATGTAAAGGTGTGCAAATGTTATAGAGTCAAGTGTTCATCAAGTATGCAAGTGACAAGTTGATAAGCCAAGAGTCATGAAACTTGGCATATGAAGAGGAATAGTCAAGTATATGAGGAGTCCCATTACTATAGCTATATTATGGAGACAATGCTCCATAGGAAAGTAGTAGAGTAGAATAGAAAGGAATATTAATAAGTTACAAAGAGATTCAAGTATTTGTAATAGAAAAAAGAGCAATAAAGCTTGTATACATTTTGAGAAATTAATATTGTAAGTTGTTCTTCATGCATAGTACATGAATGATTCAATCTATTTACATTCATATTTCAATATATAAATGAATGTTATTTTCTTTATTATATAAGCCTTGATATACATATTAATATCTTGATCTTTATTATTGTGGCTATTTTATATTAGGACCTGTGTGATATCTAAGATAACTTATGATAATTTGTGGTAGTATAAGGCTTAAAAAGCCAACACCTTCAATAATATATATTCATACAAAAATACTTAGAAATTTATTCCTCTCAAGAACTCAATAAATATCAAAACACTTGATGAAACTTGGTATAAACTTGATCGGACCAAATTCAGCTCAAATTTGGCCAAGTTTTGGCTTGTTTTTCATGATTACTTATGAGTTTTATGATGAGCTTTTTCTATGAATACTTGTCAAAAATTGGCACTGATTAATTTTACAATTAGTTTGATAGGGTGAAAACTCAAAAATTTTCCACGTTCCCACAAGAAAATTATATTTTTTCCAACTATGTGTTCAAATTCAAAATCTTCTTACTTGTGTGGCTATACATGCATTCTTGACGTGGGGAGTAGTTGTATTATTAACATCACTCAAAGTGTTTTGAGATATGTTTAAACAATCATTATCTCAAATGGTTTCACATATTTATATTTCTATAGAACATAGATATAGTCATGTTATTGCTTAATCATATGGTTATACACTATTTTGTAGCATCAAGGTTATGCCATTCAAAACATACTACAATAAGTTCAAGGTCAACCCATAAGGAAGTATTAGATATCTTATGAAATATATTAAAAAATGAGGTTTGGTTACTTATGCTTTTCATATCTTAGGTTACGATAGGAAAACCATCATTATATGATTTTGATTATTGGCATTGATATTGATCCTTGCTAACTACTTCCACAAATTTAATGTAAATCATCCTTCTTTTGTAGATTCTTGAAGCACTATGCCTTTTTTCCTAGTGATTCTTACAAATTGAGCTGGTTATGAAAATAGCCTTCAAGCATTGCCATTGTAGCATGTTATCTAGAGACAAATTCATGCATGATGTTAAAATTTGTTTGTAGTATCTTAAATTTCCTAGTTGTGATAAAGTTGATATATATATATATATATATATATATATATATATATATATATATATATATATATATATATAGGCTATATGATATTGAAATAGGCCCCACTCGTATTACATCATGACCACATAGCAGTATTACAACCGCTTGGTAAGATTCAAACTTGGGTCTCCTTGAAAGTTGAGGAATATAACTAGTTGAGTTAATGCCATTTAATAAAGTTGATATTCATCAGCACTTTATGATGATGCAATTATAATGATCTCCAAATAAACCTTTGAAATATAGATGATCATTAATTCCTTTTTGAATATGGAAACTATAGGATTGGCTTGATGGAGTTAGTCTCAACCTCCTAACCAATAACACAACTTCATGTTCATTGATATCAAAATTTTTGATTGTTTATTATATATTATTAATTTAGTTGTTTTTAAAATTAATTATAATTCATTGCTTTTTATATATCTTTGATTTCATTGGCTTAGTGTCCTTGTTATGACTTAATAGACTCCTATTCTATACCTAATACCTTAAATAAGGTTTAGGGTGGGGTCATGAATCATTGACAAAAGTTTTAGATTCTTATTGCTTTATATCATTTTATGATTTTGGAGATTTTGATACAATTGAAAAGTCAACATGTTTCACATTTTTTTTATTAAATAATTTCATTTGATTGAACTTTGGAAGCACAATACAAAAAATAGGTAGCCAAAGGGCTTACCACCAATATGTTCACTTAAAAATCATTTCCTAGGTTAGTAATTCCCTAAGAGCAAAATGTCAAAAAAAAATCAAAATCCATAGTGTAGAGTCTTCAATATTAAAAACTAAGGAAGAAATCCTAACTTTGAAAAACAAGAAAATATTAATCTAGGCTCAATCAATTGTTAGAACTAATGATACAACTAATGAACCACCATAAAAATCTCCTAAGGGTTTCCATGTTACATGGGGCATCTTCATAGAACTCCAACAAATGACAAATGTGCTCTAGATCCATCTATAAATTCATAGAAGATATGAGACATAAAACATATTCCCTTTTAAACTCATGTTTATTTATGAACATTATTTTATTCAAGTTATATAAACCCCTAACATTCCATGAGAAACAACTTATTTGGTTCATTAACATTCTTTAGAGGTGTTAAGAATTGAATCCATATCCTCTCCATTATCTACATCTTCAGATTCATAGCCATCATGGAGTACCTCAAACCTATTACGTGAGACAAGAGCACTACCATTGGGTAGGTTTAAATATTCCCCTAGCAAAATTGGGGTTCTTGCTTTCTTGCTATGGCCAACCATGAGTAGGCCAAATCAAGTCGATGAATCAAAAACATGTATACCTTTGTGCATTCATAGGAAAAAAGCTCTGAGATTTTCCAAAGGCTTATCAAAATTGGGATCTGAAAGGTTTTTTTGGACTAGAGGAACTAGCCACTTGAGACCTCATAATTACTTCATTGGCTTGAGAAACTAAAGAATTTTTAGGGCTAGTGTTACAAAACTTTATTCTCGTTAACAAAAATCATTCACCAATATGTAGAAATATCAAATCCTTCATCCACAAATAATATCCACAATAATAATCCACATAATGAGACAAAAATATATAATACCTTTAAGGTAGGGCAACACCAATAATACTCCTTAAGGAAGGAATAACTCCACAAGATCTCCCAAGATGAGAGCACCACTTAGAGAGGGTAAAGTCCCATAAGCCACTTCATGGGCAAAGACAATTACATATGATTGATCTCCATGATGATTACAATGACAAATATCCCTTCTTTATATATCCATTTATAATTGTACTTTGGGAAGACAACTACTACTATAATATTATATTCAATATAATCACCCATGGCTTATGTGTGGCCCATGCCAACCCTTATACAATATAATATTATATCTCCATATATCTATTCTTAGGTACCCTAACATTCCACCCTCCTTACAAATGTTTCATCTTCAAAACATATGAAGAAAGAAGATAATATGATTTTCTAAGCAATGTTAGCAACTGGTACCAATCTCGATCATCCATTCAACCTAGTAAAATATTTAGTAGTGGTGGTCTTATTTGATGTTGGTATGTCATTTTTCCACTTGAGTATCCAAATCTGCTTTGTTGGCTCCATGCTTTTATTGCTTTTTTTCTATAATTCGAATGATGAGCCCACTTGTTCCTTAATGTTGATGCACCACCCTAAAAACCAGGATCATTATGCTTTCTTTTTCAAACACTACCATACTTGGTGCCCTTTTGATTCCATATAGAGCCATACTATCGTTACCCTAAGCCATACCTCTAAGATTGTTGTCGCTCCTAGTGGTGTAAATGGTGAAATGTTACAACCCTAACTTGATGTTCTACCTTCTTTGACTCCTCAATATTTGGCTCCACTGTTTTAACTTCTTCTACATGTTTCTCTTTCATGTTCCCTTTGTTTGGTGTGTCCTTATTATCTTCTAACAAATTTTCCTTGGACTCTACTACTATTATTTCCATGGACTCTATGGATATTGCTTCTTCCATGGACCTTGTTGCTACTAATTCCTTCTTGGATTATGTTTTAGGTTCTTCTATTTGTTCTTCATTTTGTTTATTAGCAACCACTTCTTGTTTTTCCTTGGATCCTTACTCCTTAAGCTGAGAAATATCCTGCAATGTTATCTTATTTTTCCTATACCATAAATTCATAAAATTATTTTGCACATTAATGTTAACATACCCAAATAATTCAACCAAGGATAACCTAGAATAATATCCACATCATCCATCTCAATAGCATGAAAATTTGAATGTAAAACATATTTATCCATGGTGATCTTCAAATCTTCAAAAAATTGAACATTCTCACCCTCAATATGTATGTCCTTTATTTTTGTTTCTTGAACCTACAACCTCTTAGCCAAAGTAATATTAATAAAATCATATCTATTACTAAGGTTAATAAAAATAATAACTTTTTCCTTTTGAATGCTTTCATGAACTTGCAAAATATAATTTTTAGATGAATTTAGACCCTTTTGATCCTTCTTTTGCTTTTGTAAATCCAAATATGTGGCTTCTTCATTCTTCTCACTATCTTTGTTAACATTTTCCACTTTCTCCTCCTTGAGTAGTTTTAATTCTTTTTCGTAGCCTTCATTCTATTTCTTGAAAAATTCCCACTCTTCTTTTATTTCATTTCTCTCATTTTGAATCCCTTGTAGTTTCTTTTCAAGGTCTTTGATGACATCCATCAGGCTATCTATTTTTTTATCCCTTTCCTCAAGATCTCTCTTACAAATATCTAACTTTATTTGTAATTGAATAGGTTCCCATTTACTCAAGAATGCTAGTTCCATTTTTTTCCAAGTGCACAAGGGATTGTCCCTAACAAAGATTTCTACCCATTGTAAAACTTTTCCCCCAAAAAAACCATGAAAACAGAAGTGTAACACTCTTTCATCATATTGAGATTTTACTATTTTCAATCACTCTCTCACATCAATATCATTTCCTCCAAAAATGTTTTGAAGCTAAAATATGTATCTCCTCATTAATTTGAAGCTAAAATTCCACATAAACAATTAGACCTGCAATGTTTCTTCCAAACAAAATAATTGAACTGATTTTATTACCCCAATTAACAAATTTTGTCTTCTGAAAAATCATGATTTAAAAATTTGTCACTGCCCTTGTTCCATATGGTTGACTTCACAAGGTCGTATCTCCCTCAATACTGCTCAGATTCTTTCATATGACCACTTATTTTAAATCTATTCAAATTTTGCATAAAATGGCCCAAGAATCTTATGAATCGAAAAATTTTGTATAGATATACCTCCTAAAATATGAGATGTTTTTTTGGAAAAAATTATGCCCTAATTTTACAATTTGTAAAACAACAATCTCCACTTTTCTAGAATCATTACTCTAATGTCACTTGTTACAAAAAGTTATTCTAATTCATAATATCCAAAAATATCAAGTCATTCATTCACAATAATAATCCACACAATGAGACAAAGATAGATAGTACCCTTAAGGTAGGGCAACACCAATAATACTCCTTAAGGAAAGAATAACTCCACAAGATCTCCCAAGATGAGATCGCCGCTTAGAGGGAGAAAAGTCCAATAAGCCACTTCATGGGCAAAGACAATTACATATGATTGATATCCATGATGATTACAATGACAAATGCCCCTTCTTTATATATCCATTTTCTAATTCTACTTTGAAAAGTCGACTACTAATATAATATTATATTATAATATAATCCACCTTGGGTTATGTGTGGCCCATGCCAACCCTTATACAATATAATATTATATCCTCATATATCTATTTGTAGGTACCCTAACATTCTTATTGCTTTACACAATTTTGTGATTTTGGAGATTTTGATACAATTGAAAAGTCAACAAGTCTCGCATCTTTTTTATTGAATAATTTTATTTGATTGAACTTGGGAAGCACAATACAAAAAATGGGTAGCCAATGGGCTTACCACCAATATGTTCACTTATAAATCATTTTCTAAGTTATTAATTCCCTAGAAGCAAAATGTCAAAAAAGCTCAAAAGTCATAGTGTAGAGTCTTCAATATTAAAAACTAAGGAAGAAATCCTAAGTTTGAAAAACAAGCAACCATTAAGCTAGGCTCAACTAGAACTAATGCTACAACGAATGAACCACTATCAGAATCTCCTAAGGGTTTTCATGTTACATGGGGCATCTCCCAAAAAATCCAACAAATAACAAATGTGCTCTAGCTTCATCTACAAATTCATAGAATAAATGAGACACAAAACATCTTCCCTTCTAAAATCATGTTCATTTATGAATACTATTTTATTCAAGTTAGACAAACCCTTAACATTCCACGAGAGAAAAATTATTTGGTTCAATGACATTCTTTAGAGGTGTTAAGAATTAAATCCATATCCTCTCCATTACCTAAATCTTTAAATTCATAGCCACCTTGGAGTACCTCAAACCTAGAGAGGCAAGAGCACTACCATTGAGTGGTTTAGATATTTCCCTAGTAAAATTAGGGTTCTTTCTTTCTTGTTATGGCCAACCATGAGCATGCCAAAGCAAGTTGATGACTCAAGACATGTATACCTTTGTGAATTCGTAGGAACAAAGCTTTGAGATTTTCGAGAGGCTTATCTAGATTGGTATCTGGAAGGTTTTATTGGACTAGAGGAACTAGCTACTTGAGATCTGATAATTACTTCATCGGCTTGAAAAAAAAAAAAAAATTTACAGCTAGAAGGATGACAACCAAAATTAACGTCCAAAAGAGCTAGCTTAAGATTTTGCTTTCTTGCGACCACTTAGGTCCAAGTATTAGTTTCTTTGGTTTGTAAATTATCTAAATCTTCTTGCACATTAGAAATCACTTGTGGTTAGTTCAGTAAAGGATAGTTTTTGACCTAGTGTTCCATACTTTGACACTGAGAGTAGGTGTTTAGAATATTAACATATTGAACAACTTGATAATGAATTTCACCAGCAAAGCTAAAGCACACTGCATCCTTTAGGTATTTTAAAAGCAAAATGCGCACACAGGCCCTAAGAAATGACTATGGCTAGAACTAGCAAAAAGCTTCCAAACAAATAAAATTTCCAATTTTCTCACAAAGTTAAGGGATAAGATCCTTGAAATGCATGGGTAAACCTAGAAATTTGACCCACATTAGGCAAAAAAGACCCATTTCAACATCAACTGTAAAGTTAGGGTCATTATTGGACATGACCAAAGAACAACTAGAACAAATTCATGTTCTTGCCTCATAAATGAAAAGAACTAAAAATTCTTGGAAAAACTCCTAACTTTAGGAACTTGAAGGCCCATGCCTCCTAGATCTAATAATGGATATAAGCAGTCCATCCAGTCACCTATAAAATATTCAATGGTAAGCCTAATTTGAAAATATTGTAATTATGAGAATGGGATAAGGTCGCAAAGGGTCAACTAGGGTATCCAATGCTCTTCTCCCTTGAGACTTCTCAATTCAAAGGGTTAGGGGACAAGGCGAATGTGAGAGACCTAATGACTAGTTATATGGATAAATTTTACAAACACCTATATTTCCAAAAGATGACTATGTTCCTTTTAAAATTCTAATTTTGTGAAGCCTAACTTTAATTTAATTTAAATGCAACATACAAATACTATGACTAAAATAATTCTTTTGATTTGATGGTGAAATGAAATAAATATATGTCTTCCCTTTTCAAGCAAGGGTTCAAGAGAATATGCACCAAACAAGATTTAGCCTATGATGCAAACTACATGCACTTTTGATTCATTGCCTAGTAAGATAAGTTCCCTATAAATATTATACTAAGTTCAATATTTTCCCCTTACCAAATTTAGTGGAAAATAGAAAAAAAAACTTAGCTACATACACAAAAGATAGATTTTACACTAAATGTTAGAAATGATAAGAACAAGGAGCAAATAAACCTGATTCTTCCATAGAGGCAAAAGTGTTGCCCTCCAACAGAAGCACTACCAATGCTATTGTCAAATGCTAGTGCTTTTGCTAATACTTGTAAAATAAATAGAAATAGATTGAGATCAATGTATAAGGGTTTGTCTGATCAGGTGGAAGATAGTGAGCTCCCTTGATAAGATGATCGAAACCTTGCTCAGATGATATAAAATAGATAAAATATCAAAAATGATAAATTATTGTGATAAATTCTAAGATGACATAAGCACTACCTCCACTTTTGCTTTATTTAAAATAGAGAGCAAGATAACTACCAACTTGCAATTTGGTAATGCTTTTGAATCTATGAACAAAACATAGAACTTAAGTGCAAGATAACTTAAGATAAATATGAAAAATATGAAGGGTTCTGACCTAGAAGCTTAGAGACCCTACTATGCAATAGAATGACAGAGATATATCAGAGATCTACAAGATAAATAAGATAAAATACTAGTAAAATATGATAAAGGGGTTAGCCAAATATTAAAATTTGCAAGATAAAATGAAGAGTCAAATAAGCAAGAAAAAAGGAAAAAGGATACAATCCACAACAACAGGTTGTTCCCCTTTGTTTTTTGTTGGAGGCCCACAAAATTCTTGTAGACATGATGCTAGATTTTAAATGCTTGTTCATTTGATTGAGAGATCAAATGCTTGAAATAATGCTTCATGGAGTATTGAGAACTATATGCTTGCAAGATTGAGCCAAAAA
This sequence comes from Wollemia nobilis, assembly GCA_028583015.1. Classification (NCBI taxonomy): domain Eukaryota; kingdom Viridiplantae; phylum Streptophyta; class Pinopsida; order Araucariales; family Araucariaceae; genus Wollemia; species Wollemia nobilis. The sequence goes on from JAQPPZ010001539.1 coordinate 2,008,007, forward strand.
TTTGGAACAACCTTTGCAAGAAAGTGATATAATTACTACAATGCTACAACAATATTAATAGAGTTTAGTTATAGCAAAAACTTTATATAAAATGCCCAGTCTAAGGGATGAATCTATAGGAATTCATGGCCTCTTAAATGGAAGAGATCCAATGATGATAGGTACATGGTCAAATATCTAGAAGGATCGAGCTTTAAGGTTCAATAGGGATTGCGGATCAACAAGCATGATCATGCCTATTAGTGGAGGGTGGTTTGAGCATGATAAGGAGGCTTTCCTTTGAGATTTCATGTGTGCCAAGACACAAGTGGTGGGAAGTAGGAGCACTAGTGCTAGATGACCATTGGAGGTAAAAATCGATGGGAAAATTCAAACAATTATATTACAAAAGCATTATTAGGGGAACAAAAGCATTGGTGGTGTTACTGCTCATTATCCAATGCTACTTCTTTTAGAGCAATAAATGATTCAATTTCAAGAATGAGGGTGGTTGAGTTATTTTGGTTGATTGATGAGGGTTAGTAAAAAATGAATATTAGCATTGCACACAAATTTGGTTGTCTATATTTATTCCTTTTTTATACATTTATTCTATTAAATTGCATAAAAATTTGATATAGATGCCCAAATTTTGAGACAGAAATATTTTCTATTGTTTAAGGTCAATAATATGAAGAATGGTTGCCTAAAAGTGATCTTAAATATTATGTTTTTGGATAGTATTAAATTAAGGCATACCTCAGTGTACCCCCTCAAGTTTTAGAGGGAAAACCAAGTTGGATAGATGAAACTCAACTTGGCGATGAAATATATGAGAGCGATGATGAAAAACAAGGACAATTGACAAATATGACATGGGAGGCCCAGAGGTGAAAGAATTATGAGGGTAAAATTGAATTCATTTTCATCATGCAAGAGAGAATTCCAAATCTCTAATGGTTTATTTGACTATCTAGACTATAATGGCTCATATAGGGATACTGAAACATTGAGTGAATGTCATACGAGCATCAACGAAAGGAGGGAAATTAGAAACACTAGTAAGTTCCATAAACTCATCTAAGAATTTTGTTTTTCCTCAAAAACTACATCATATATAAGTGATGATGCTTTTGTACATACCCAATGCTTTGGTACAATGTCAATGTTAACCAATGATATATTTTTACTAGATAATGCTTTTGTTGTGCGATAACACTTTTGTTCCTGATAGTGCTTTTGCATCCCAATGGTGCTTTCACTATAAATAATTTTGCATCTTGATGGTGCTTCTACGCCTGCACTAACTTAGGCTAGGATTTAGATTTTTTGGTTGATTTGGCTTTATCTTGTTAGTTAGACTAATAATTTGTAGGGTTTTGGATGCAAGTTCTATAAGGAACACTAGACTACTAGGAGGAATGATCCAATGCTTTGGATACAATTTAAACCTTTTGGGCTTAGAGTATTACAAACTACTATAGGTAATGGGTCTATACCATGTAACCCTGATGCCAAAGGTAGAATTCACTAGGGCTTTGTTAACAACAATTGTAGGGAGGTAGCATTGGAAGATGAGTACCATCCAACTATCGATGGGTGAGATGGTCATTACCTTGAAGGATGTCTAGCACATCCCATGAGTTTCCATTAGGGAAGCTATGATGGATATGTGTCATGATAATGGACAAGAATTATAGAGGCTTATTGGGGATGTGACCTCAATAGTGAGGTTTGGTATTGATATTAATGTCGCCTATGGCGAAGGTCATCTTGATTACCAAATGATCTACTATGTGTCATTACATTAGGCATCTTGGTTGGTGACACCAATAGGCAAGTCATGCATTGGTGTTGGGGTGAGGTTATGGTTTTGATATAGGATGAGCAAACTATTTTTGCATGGGGCCCTATCATATTGGCATAACTATACTAGACTCTACATAGGGTCTATATCAATGTGACAATAACTTGACTTGCTATATTTTTCTATAGGTCATACATTAGAGCATCTAGTAATTATGAGGCCACTAGAGTTGCCAGGATAGATTGGAGATCAAGAGGCATTTGTTGCATATCTATGGGCACATAATTTGAGGTAAGACAAATCAAGTCCTATAAGGGTTCATTGGTGGTGGCATGGAGGGTATTTGATGACCTATAGCTAGGGTAGATCACATAGAGATCCGACTAGTAGCATTAGGGATGGAGATCTAATGAATACCACTTAACTCAAGTTTGAGTTAGGTGGTTGGTTGGTCCATGAAGAGATAGAGAGAGTTGCATTGATTTGATTGATTTTGAGGCAATTTGGTATCGTATAAGATGTGTTATGAGGGTTCATGTGGTTTAGAAGGACCATACAAGATAAAGGGTTCGTGGGCCACTTGACCTAAATAGTTGTTGAGGAATATGTGGATCACCTAACCATGTTGCACCTAGGGAGGGATGATATAGTTGTAACATCTCAATGTCGATAGTGGTATCAAGGGATCTGGCCATGATGAGGGACAACACTAAGGGTGCAACCACCAGGGCTAAGATAATGAGTCACCCCAATTTTATGGAGGCACATCCAAGAGGTACAATGATAAAAACTATACATGTAGAGGGAGGCATGGATGTCATCAATAGAGGTTCTAGTGGAAGAAGTATCACTTCTTGTGTTGCCATCACCAATGAATATGGAATACAAGGCCAAATCTAATAGGTCAACTTGTATCACCATGGAGGTAAAGCAAGATGCACTAGTCAGATGAGTCACTAGCCTAGATATGGCTTTGGTGATGATGAAATAAGAGAGAGGATATGGCTAGGTAGATGGTAAACTAGGAGGCAACTCGATGGATAGAGAAGGAGAGGGAGCACTAGGAAGTTGAACAAAGGAAGAAATGGGAGTAGTTGGCGAAGGAGGTTGTAGTGATGTGTTAGACAATCAAGTGTCTACAATGAAGCAATATGTAAAAATAGCATGATTCATGGTAGGAGGGGTAGTTGGAGGCAACTAGGTGGTTCATATGCTTTTAGGGCAACTAGATCAGATGCAAGAACAACTAGGCCAACTATAGGGACAACTCAAGTAGGTGTAGAGCCAACTCGAGTAGGCGTAGGGGAGCAAGCCACACACTACTGTGCAACCTATCACATGATAATACCTTTAGATCAATGCCTCCCATCATTGACTAGTACTTTAACATAGACCTATCCAAGGTCCATGATGTGAGAATCCTAGCGATTAATAGGATGTCATCACTAGTCAAAGGAGGAGGGTCTCCCAACACAAGATCATAGAGCTTGTTTGATCTGCATCGAGCTATGTGGATGTCGCATACTAATGTTAAGGAGGGTTTGGGATGGATGATGCACCAATTTGAATGTATGATTTATTTTGAGAGTAATATAATTAGCAAAATTAATTGTTTATGATTAACTAATTTTAGTTTAATGTATGCATGACATGATTAATTATTAATTGATAAATTAATGATAATAGGATTGATTGGAAGTGATGAGTGATGTTGGATGAAAATGTTAAATTAAAGAAAATCAATTAATTATAATTAAAAAAACACAAAACATAAAAAGTATATACATATGTACAAATGATTGCCCAAGGGGACTTTAGTTAGATTTACCTAAAGGACTTGGTTAACTATATTTGAAGGACTTAGTTAATTGCTATAAGATATATAGCACTATATAATGGAATTTTTGATATTTTTGTCATAGTTTTGCTATATTGATAATTTTGTAAATTTGTGAATTTGAAGAAAATTTTGGTAAATTTTTAATGATCGTGAAATATTTGATCGATTTTGATAATATTAAAATATTTTAAAAATTTTGATAGTCTTGGATAATTTTGATGATTTTTTATGATATTGAAAATTTTGACAAATATTGATAATCTTGATAATTTTGAAAATGTTAATAAATTTTTACAAATTTATGTATAGTTTTGATAATTTGATAAATTCCAATACCCTTAGCAAATTAAATAAATTTAGATTATTTTGATGAAACTTGAGAGGTCTTAATAATTAAGATGAATTTGGATAGTGCTTGACAAATTTGATGACTTGGAATAATTGTAATAGTTTGAACAACTCAACAAAATCTTGGCAAATTTTAATTGTTGGACAAAATTTACTAAATGTGACAAATTTTGATAATTTGGATAGATAAATTTGACTAATGGGGATACCTTTGATAAATATTGAGAAATTTGAAAAATTAAGACAATTTTGATAAATGTGATAATTTGGATCATTGTAAAAAACTTTAATAAAGTTGATAATGTTTAATTTGACACATTTTAAATTTGGATGATAATTTTAACAAGTTTGAAAACTTTGAGGAGGTTTAACAAATTTGATTATTTTGACAATTTCTAATAAATTTATATGTTTTTATAATTTCAAAAATTCTAGATAATGTTTCTAATTTGGACAAATTTTGACAATTGTGATAAATTTAGAAAATTTTGACAATGCTTGAAAATTTTGATAATTTAAATAAATTAGATAGGTCTTAATAATTTAGACAATCCTAAATACCTAGATTAGTTCGATAAATTTTGGAAATATTTTAATGGAGTAAATCTAAGGTAGTCAATTTTGACAATTGGGGAAATTTTTGGTAATTTGATAAATTTAGGTAAATTTTGGACAATTTAGATAAGCTGTGACAAGTTGGATAATTTGTGCTTGATTGCAAAAATTTTGATATATTTTGACAATGTGGTTAATTTAAAATAAAATAAAGTGAAGGGGATAAGCCTTAGAAAATCATTTCCTTATATTGTAGGTTTTAAAAATTGGTCAAGGTTAAAGATTTGAAAGCCATTTATTAAATGGCATGTAAAGGAGTACCAAAAAAGGTATTTGGGGATTTTTGCAATTGTTAAAAGGGGGTAGGAACATTTAGGATCAATTTGGTTATATGCTTCCTTATTCCTAAGAATTTACAAATATGAAAGTGTTTTCTTATAAAAGAAAACTAAATTGTGAAAAAGGTCACAATGTTGATGATAAAATCTTTTCAATAATTCTGTATTTGATAAAAAACTTCCATACATATAGTTTTAATCACCAAGTCACTTTTGTATGATAATTAAAATTGATATTGTAATCTAGCAATATGTACTTATTTAGGAGTGTTTCAAAGTTTCACTTATGTTACAGTTTTTATAAAGGTATAGTTTGATTTATGGATTAGTTGATTTTATTTATGATTACATAATCTAATTAATTTGATTAAGGAGTTTAGTCTATTTGATACTTTTAACTAGATTACTTTTAAGCAAAGGCCTAAAGGATACTTTTTAGTTTGAATTACCTTTAAGCAAGTGCTTAAAGGATATTTTAATTATATTACCTTTAATCAAAAGCTTAAAGATTACTATTTAATGGATTACCTTTAAGCAAATACCTAAAGGATAATTTTGATTGGATTACCTTTAAGCAAGTGCCTAAAGGAAATTTATTTTATTGGATTAATTTTAAGAGAGTGCCTAAAGGATACTCTTGAATGGATTACCTTTAAACGAGAACCTAAAGGATTTTTCTGAATGGATTACCTTTAAGCAAGGTCCTAAAAGATAATTTTAAATGGGTTACCTTTAAACAAGCACCTAAAGGACACTTTTGAATGGATTACCTTTAAGCAAACACCTAAAGGACACTACCATTAAGCAAGAGCCTAAAGGATTCTTTTGAATGGATTACCTTTAAGAGCAACCCTAAAGGACACCTTTGAAAGGATTACCTTTAAGCTAAGACCTATTGAATACTTTTTTTACTAGATTACCTTTAACTGAGCACCTAAAGGATACTTGTGGTTAGAAAAATAATATATTTTTCCTGGGACAAAGCTACATGCCTAAAGAGATTTTTTATTTGATCTAACTTACCTTGTAGAGAAGCTTCATAGAGGACTTGTGCTTGATTGGTACAACAATGAATGATGTCCCTAGTTGGATAGATATTTCATTGTTGATCAATTGCCCTCACATATAATATATTGGGTGGAAAATCATATGATGAGATTGATAGGGCTATAAACACCTACAAAACCTTATACTATTCATCACGTAGTTGTTAATGAGACAAAATAAAGTAATTTGATAAGATTTTTTATCAATGCTTGCAAAATTCATAGCATTCATCATGTGACTAGGAAGCCGTAGTTTGGAAGAATTAATAGATATGATTTGATAAAATAAATTGGATCTATGTGCTTCCTTATTACCCTTTATACAAAAGTAGAGGGACTAATGATGATTTATCAATTTTGTATTGCTATACAAAAGGGCTATAGGAAACATGATTAATGATTATGAGATAACACATAGATTGATAGAGAGAAATTGATAAAGAGAGATGGTTGCATGAACCAAGATTTTACTCACAAAGAGAGTACTAGGAATATCCACTAACATCAACCACCTAGTGCAAGTGCAAGCAATAATGAACTATCCTAATTAATATCATCATTTGTATCATCACAGATCCCTAACTCTATGTAATAAGCAACCTAAGCATAGACATGCACATGCACAGGGTATCAAGTCAGGTAGCAATGCAAACAAATGATCATCAGTCAGTTGAATGTAAAAGGTAATCAATGCAAACTCAAATGTCATATTTCTTAAGATGCATTATGTTTATTAGTTCTTTAAGTTCTTTACCATCAAGCATGGCCAAGAAGTAAGTTCCTATTCCAAACTTGGTAGTTTTTATGAATGGACCTAACCAATTAGGTTCAAACTTATGGTTGAGCATGGCATTGGCATTGGTGTTCTTCTAAATCTCCTTGAGAATGATATCACCAACCTTGAAGGAGAAAAATTGTACCTTATTGCCATAGGCATGCTTTAGCCTATTTTGGTAGACCCACAGGTTTTGTAGGGCATCGATCCACTTTTCATCACGTAATTCCAACTAGTTAAGGTAGGCAAGACAATATTCATCTTTGATAGAGGAGTCCTACAACTAAACATACAAAGAAGGTAGATCAAAATCAAAAGAGAATATGGATTTTGTCCCATAGAACAAATAATTAGGAATTTCTTCAATGGGAGTTCAAACATTAGTACAATAGGCCCATAGGGTAGGACAAAATTAAACTAGATATCAATCTTGACTGGTTTTATTGACAATATTTTTAAGGATTTTAATCATAGTCTTGTTAGAAGCTTTAGATTGGTCATTACCTTGAGGATAGTAAGGTGTTGGTCATTTATACTAGATCTTGTACTTAGTATAAATATTTTGGACATCCTTGTTCGTAATGGGTGTTCCGTTATTAATCATCATAGTAGGGACACCGTAACAACAAAGGATATGATTAAGGATAAACTTGGAGAGTTGCACTCTAGTGGTTGAGGATAGAGGTATGTCTTTGACCCATTTGATGAAGTAATTGATGAGCATAATGATGAACTTATACCCATTATATGTGAAGAGGATCCCAAAAACTAGTTGTGTGCTTTATTTCGTACATGTAATTTAAAGAATACCAAATTACATTATTCAACAATCTCCCAAATTAGTTGAATGTGCCAATTTAGGGAGTTACTAACTTAAGCTAATCCTAACAAATAGGATAACTTAATATAATTACTAAATTAAGTTTCCACCTAGGATAATCTAGAAGTAAACATGAAGGCTCATGTTTTATTATTAGAAAAATAAATAAACCTAGGAATTAATAAAATAAACTACACCTAGGTACAATAAGATGCCCTCATTATACCTTCCTACTCAAGATGCATTGGACTCTAATGATTGTGCAATAGAAGTAGGAGGGAGAGTCGTCAAACATTGAATACATATCCTGAGAAGCTAGGTCATTTTTAGTCGAAACAAAGTTGATGATTCCTCAAGATGTTGGTGCTACAAAACAACATTTGGTACAACCTACTTGCCAATCAATGAATGAAATTGATGAGGAACAATAACCTGTTGTAGAGGCTATAAAGTCTACTAAACAACAAGAACATGTGAAGGCAAAAAATAATGTTGCTAAAATGCAAGAGAAGGAACAACAGAAGGAGCAAGAGGAGAAGTAAGAGGAGGTACAAATGAAGGAGGAAGAATTACCTCCTTAGGAGTAGGTGGAGCTATAGAAGTAAGTGTGTCCTTGGGTCGAAATACTAAGGTAATATTTTGTGGTTATTGTGAAGAAAGTATAAGTGTGGATTGTGGAAAATAAAAAATTTCTTATTCTTATGATGCATTATGTATGTTTGATGATATGCATCATATTGATCCTATTTATCATATTGATAGGGTTGTCCAAGAATGAGTCCACAATAGTCCATTGTAGTCACATCACATGCAACTTGATCCATATAGTGGGAGACCAAATCAAATGATGCAATACAATATTCTATGATTAAATAGGCATAACCCATATCCTTCCATCTAAGTGAGTATGGATGAGGATGGGGTTCTATAAGCAAATTGATATGATCGAATATGGATTTGGTAGTCAAATTGGTTTGTGATTTGTTATCGAGAATACAATTCACATAGTAGTTGTGTGTGAGATGTGCTTTTGTGACAAATAAACTATCATTATCACCTTTCTGATGCATGAGGGTTACATTATTCAATGGACCCTTTAGTTCTTCATATTATTTATCTTCACCTACAACTTCAAGTGGACCATTTTGTGGTGCATCTTGTTGAGGTTTTACTATTAAGTTCTTCTTTCTAAAGCATTTAGATTCCCTATGTCCTCTTCATTTAGAATGATTAATTTTTTTACCATTATATGAAGAAGGAGAAGAAGGAGAGAAAGAATATGAAGAAGTAGGCATATTCACCTTAGCTAACTATTGCTACTATGGAGATCGAGAAGCTCCTTTAGACTATGTTGCAAGCTTCTTATCTACCAATTATGCATGATTAAATGCTTCATCCAATGTTTACAAGGGAGTATATTTCAACTCTTGATACAAAGGTTCAATAAGGCCACTCATAAATTTGATAATGAGGACTTTATTGGATTTTTTACTCGAAGAAATATTCTCAAACCTTGAATTGAAATACATAGTCCTAAATAGGTATATTATAGGTTTGTCTCAACCTATACCATTTGATCATGAGGTTATGTTCATAATATAAATGATAATATATATCCTTCAGGGCTTGAACCAAACCATCCCAATTGGTGATGGGGTTTTAACCTTCTTATCTTTTCATTATGACAAGTTTGGCTAAAGTTATCAACTTAAGCTTCGTAAAGAGAACCTTCTCTTTGTTTTCAATATCAATATAAGACAACCATGTCTCCATGTCCATGATCTAGCTATCGAGGACATCTGAATCCTGAGATCCATTAAATGTTTTCACTTCACATTTGGATTTAGTCCTAAGATCATTATGGTAGATCTTAACATCAGAAGAAGCTTAGACAATTATGTCTTGGACTTTAGTAGCCAATTGATCCACTATTTGGATCAAATTAGTCACTTGCTCGATGATATCAGATGTCATTTGAGAATGGGAATAAGCTAAGAGTGGCCACAAAATCATCCCAAAAATTACAAAAGATTGCTTTTTGAGGCAATTACAATAGTTTTAATTTTCAAGCACTTATAATGAGCCAATGGCTTCACAAATTGTTGCCTTTTTAGGCAATTATAATAGCTTTGCTAAGCTTTGGTGATTTGAAAAAAATTGTAAATTTTTTTAGCCTTCTAGGCTATTACAATAAGCTTCTTGAGCTTTTAAAAGGGGTATAAATATTTGTTTTATGTCCAAGCAATTTACAAAGGAAAATAAGTCTTGAAGGTGACAAAGCTTGGCAAATTTACCTAAGCAACAATTTTTTATGGTTAAATTTCAATAAAATAGCACAAACTAATTAATTAAGTAAAAGGAGATAATTACTAAAAATAAATAAAAACCTTGTTAAAAACCTTGTCAATCGCAATGGCCTCAAATAGACAAGCCACCAGTAACAATCAACTGAACATACAGTCAATCGAGCAAGCCACTAATATTGGTCAACAAAATAGCCAATCAATCGAGCAATCATGGGAGAGTCAATTTTGATAGGTCAAATCATGTAGAATTCAATGGTCAACTATCATTTGGTAGTATGGTCAACTACCAACATGTGGTGGTACATGCCTGTGCTAATAATCGATGTTTCAAGACCTCGTGTGGAGCATCCCTGACCATAGTTTTGTGGTCGCTTCTTTAGGGGGATTTTGCCCTCTTAAACCACTATGAGGGTTGTCAATCAATATGGGATAAAGGAGGCCCAAGAAAATCAAATGTTGTGTATTCTCTTTTCCTGCCAAAACCTACACAATGAAAATAGTCAAATCAGTGGCATGACTACCAATAAGATACTGCCATATACTTCGAGCAGGTTGGATTTTAGTGATTCTCAATGTGAGATCATGGTGGTGCCACGTGTCATGCTACAATTAGGGGAAAATTAGGATTTGAATTCTTGCATTTAATTGGCTAGAAATTTTATATGATTTATAGGGTTGATCAGAAATGACCTCTTATTGATTGTTCTACGCAATTGAGCATGGGCTCTTGTTGTTACTTCATCTTCTAATTGATGATAAATATCTAATGATTTCCCTCCCTTATCTTGACTATGTAGGTGTATTGCAGTTTGCTACAAGCCTTAGAGAGGCTTCCTCTAATGGAAATATCAATCTTGAGGTGGACATTGACAAAGCATCACCAAAGAGGAATTATGCGATGTCCCATAAGAAACACAAATGTATTTCCAAAAACTACCTCACCACTTAACACAAGGATAACTCAATTCAGAAGGATTTTTTTTACGAAGCCCAAACAAAATTATGGTCGAACACCATGTTTTATCTATGTTGGTTTTAAATCCCAAAATCACCCCTAATATGGTGAGCATCGATGAAGAGCTTTTTATTTTGTAATGAATAAATTAGCTAACAAACAACCTATAATTGTTCTCATATACAGGCTAGTGCACTGTTAGCTTGCTCGATGCAAAGCTCTAAACAGTAATTTTCACCTAATTTTTCATGTCAAGGTCGCTCTCCTTTCACATCAACTAGTCAATCAAATATGATATCTTGAGTGAAGCCTACATAGGAGAATTTAGTTACTAATCCATGTATACCTAGGAAAAATGCATCCAAGTGCATAGGATTTTATGTCCTAGTAACAAGTCATCTACTATGGCCATCCTTAGACCAAAAAATAGGTCATCAAAATAGCTAACTTGCGTTCAGGAAAACATAGTCAAAATTAGCAGGAAGTCCAATCTAGTTGAATACCTAGTGTTTCATGCATCAACAATGATATCACAACTCATGTAGAATACTCTGGCTCTCTAGAAATCATAAACTTCTATGCTTGAATCAATAAGCAACGATGTAAGCACCAGATAAAAATAAGTGCTCTAATACCAATGAAGAGGATCCCAAAAATTATTTGTGTGCTTTATTCCATACGTGTAATTTAAATGCTAAAGAATGCCAATTTACATTACTCAATAATCTCCCAAATCAGGTGATTGTGCCAATTTAGGGAGTCACTAACTTAAGCTAATCCTAATAATCAAGTTAAATTAAGCTAATTACTAACTTAAGGTGCCACCTAGGATAATCTAGAAGCAAAAATGAAGGCTCGCATTTAATTATTAGCAAAATAAATAAACCTAGGAACTAAAAAAATGAAGTAAGCCTAGGTACATGTTGGCAGTTTTACCACACTAAATTTTGATTATAAAAATTTGAAGAATATAAGATGAATGATGCAGTTGTTTTGATTTTACTGTTTTGATGTACCATTTTTGTTTTCCTCCTCGATTTATTTTAATAAATAAAGAAGGTTGATTTTGTCCCGGGAAATATATAGTAAGTTTTGCCAGTAAAAATTTATGAAAATTGTGGGCAAAATATAAAAGTGAGAAATGTATGGCAAGGAACGTTTCAGGATCAAAGGATTGATAAAAATGGACTAAGGCTTGAACAATTCTTATTTAGAGTAAAAGCACTAGTGAAAGATAAAGAGAAGACGTTTTCGCTCTAGGGAGGGGCAAAAATAAATTTTGCCCTCCTTTTGGGGTGAAAATACCATAATAAGAATATTTCATCCAAGTGTGAAGAAGGCAAAATTTTACAAAGTGGAAAAGGGTGAAAATAATAGATTAAAACTGGTCAAAGTCAAAGGTGTCCTTGGGGGGGGCAAAAACCATTTTCACCCTTCTTCAAGGTGAATTTCCCTTTGGAGACGTTATGGGTGAAAATTAAGTAAAACGCATTCCTGGAGAAATCAAAGTCAAAGTCACCCCTGAGGAGGGACGAAAATCTCTTTTGCCCTTCTTTGGGGTGAAATCCAAGTTAAGGACATTTTTTGGGGTGAAAATAATGAAGTGATATCATCTAGGTGAAGGTTACTCCAGTCAAAGTCAAAGCAAATTTAATGAAGGTGCCCACCAATGTAATTTCACCCCATTTTGGGCAAAAACTGTAATTTTGCCTAGGTTGGAGCAAAAGTCCTAAAATAGCATCTTTAAGCTCCAGTCAAAGTCAAAGTTACCCCTGGGATGGGAGGAAAATTATTTTTACCCCTCTTGAGGGCAAAATCAATCATTTTCACCCATTTTCTTGCAGAAGTTGTTTTCATTCCATTTTTGGATAAAATTACTCATGTGAAGAGTGAAAGCATGTTGACGGACAAAAGCATGCTGATGGACAAAAACACCAAAGTTGCCTGGGTGAAATCAATTCTTGCCCCCTCCCTTTAGCAAAGTTTTATTTCGAAGGTGTTATTGTTGCTATATTTTTTGGGAGGATCGAAGACTAGTGAAATTTAATTCTTAGAGCAATGAGATTGATTTTTCCAGAATTCCTATTGAGGAAGATACTAAGATTAAATGTTACATCCCAAATTCTAGTGCAATTTTGTTTATTTTTGAGGTGCCTCCTGTTGATCTCGCTCTTTTTCAAAACAAATTTAATTTTCGTTTGGTCTCCAATGGTGAGGGTAATATTCCAAGGCATAAAGTTATGGAATGATGTTCAAAATTTAATATCCAAGCTCCTATTTATCATTGATGTTACTGAGTTTTGATGCATCGAGGTCTGGAATGTTTTTCTTATCATCCATCTTTGTTGATTTCCCAGGTGCACTCCATGAAAGTGGGATCATTGCTTCCTAAATAATATTTTGATTCAATCACCACTATTGTAGAGGAGAGAATTGCTCTGATTGGTCTTTGACTATCTGGCACTTTGTTTTAATATGCATTTAATTTCAGAGGTAAAATCCTCTATAAATACTAAGCATTTTTATGTAATGAAGGAGGATAGACATTGTAAAAATTACTTTGAGTTTTCCTCATAAATAGAAAGACATTCAACTTTTGGTCCCTTGAGTAGTCTTGTGTTTGATCACTTTTTGCTTATCATTTTTGATTAAGTTCATGTCCAAAGTTAGCTAAATTTGAATTTTGCATCTGAATTTAGTTTTTGATAATGGGAATGAATATTGAAATGCTTATTGGAGGTTATCTTTGCAAACTGCGAGTGGTTCATATGCCTTTCTTTCTGATTGTATGCTAATTAGCGCTTGATATGGATTTCAGTTGTTATTTTATCCCCACTATATTTTTGGCTTATAGCCATATTTTCCATTTCTTTCTATCATTTCCCATCTCTTTCTTGCTACCCTAAGCTTTAAACCAAATTAGATTAGTAAGGGAACCAACCCTCTAGATATTGGCCCGAAGAAAATCTCTCTCCTTCGGCCTTTCAATGTTGGTTGGATCTAGGGCACACAAGCATTTTGTAATTAGGTAGATTCGTGACCAAAAATTTTTGGCATGCCCAATAGGACAATCATCTTCGTAGCTTAAGGGACCCCAAGTTGGTGAATCTTTGGCTTGCTTTTATCAGGCAAAATCATTACAGGTGCTAACAATTTTGATACACTTCAAATAGTATTGAGGTTTGATGTTCACCTTTGTACTATATGATTAGAACATCTGGTGATTCAGCTTTACCAAGAAGCCTCTCAACATGAAGTAAGCAAAAGCTTTCTTCATGATCACAAGATCGAAGGCCAAAAATCTAGAAGATCCCATTGAGTTTTATGATCTTGACATCCAAGTGCTAGGAGAACATCCTAGGTTAGTCACTCTAACTATTCTATCAGTCGTAACTTATTCACATGTAGCTAGTGTGCTTTATGTTCCTTCAATTCTAGCTAGCATAGCCACTAACTTGTCCTCCCCAACCAAACACTCGAGTCCAAATGGCTCAAAATTAGCCACCATAGCCACCAAGATAGTTTTTAGCATGGTACCACTCTAGACCTTTGAATCTGCAAGCTCAAAACCTGATTTCATAAGCAGCAATGAAGGCTTTGCCTACTTACGATTGTATGGGGACGATGACTTATGAGCATGTCCAAAATGTGGCTGCCTTGGCGACAATCCATAACATCACAGATGAGGATAACATGGTAAGATTACTTGTGCTCTCTCTTAGAGGTAAGTAAGTTGCTTTACTGGTACCAATTTTTACAACTTGCCATTATTACCACATAGGACCAGTTGGCCAAATTGTTGATCAAAGGCTTCAATGAACAAGTGGATCCATTATCTCTATTGCATCAGTTTACCACCATTCAGATACATCTGTAAGAGAAAATTGTGGACTTCAATGTCATGTTTGCTCAGACTTGGCATAGAGTTTCTAATGGTCTCTGACTGACTCCTAAGCAAGCTGCATTTTACTACCTCTGAGCTTTAAATTTTGACATCAGTATGGCCATACAACATTCCAATTTTAACACATTTCTTGATTTATATTATGCTGCACAAAAGGCTAAGGTTGATCTAATTACTATCGGTAAGCTTCCACAAAAAATGGCAATGCCTATTTTTCTTGATCTTTCGTAGTATTTGTACACCAATGCATCTTCTCAACTCTTGCCCATGTCCCCTATGTATCAAATCCCTTCATGGAGTCCAATTTCATCTCAAACCATGATGATAGTTTATGTCCCACAACTACTTACTCCAACCATTCCACAGTTACCCACTTCAGTTCCATTCCAATGTTGCCATATCCACCTATACCACTTCCATTACCAGCTCCTATAGCATCCTCAAATCTTGAGCTCCAAGAGAAGTTTCTTAATAAGATGTAGTCAATGAACTTTGCCATAAGAGTGATGAGCAATGAGATCACAATTATTAAGATGAGGTAGGCTGAAAGATATTTCTAGCCCAGGATATTTTCAATCTTTGTCGATCACCAGGGAACAAACAACATCAACTAGCAAGGCACCTAAAATAAATCCTATTGTATTGGCAAACAAAGAAGTTGGTCCATAAAACAAAGCATACTGGTGCTCTACCTACAATGATTCGCATGGCAAGGAAACTTGCATGGTTCATCTTAACTACGTGTAGAAATTGGTATAAAGTTCTTTCAATGATCAAATCAACATGATCACAGAAGTCGATCATAATTTAATGGTCCCTTCTGAGGAAGAAGTTTAAGTTCTCACAAAATTTTGAAGAAAACTCATCACTGTCGACCCAACTGAGATGGAACCCCTGAAGGTACCTGTTGATCTAAAGGTTCAAAAAGAGAAAAAACAAGCACAAGAAAAAAGATGTATTCCAGTGCCTAAGCCAGATGCACCTATCCTATTAAAATATATTTTCTTACATGAGCAAAAGAAAGAGTGCAAGAAAGGCTTCAACTTGTAAAAGCTTATATGGAGGAATAGACCAAGGAAAAGCTCAAATACCTATCTTTGACCAAACGTTAGAGGGTAGAGGCTACACAACAGTTCAGAGTAAATATGAGGCTACCAATGAAGGAAAAGAGTCCAGTGCATCCATGTACAACATTGTTGAAGAAATAAATAGGATTCCAGCCAAGGTGATTCTCTATGATGCATTGCAATTGCCTGGACAAGTGGAATTATTGCAAAAATTGCTAAAATTTGTGAAAGATAATGGAAAGAATCTTTAACTCAGATAGTGTTTTCTCAAACACTGATGACTTCTACCACTGGAAAGAATATACCACCCCCTTTATACTTATCTCTTAGGATGGAAGGCTGGATTGTGTACAATTGCATGATCAACTCCAACGCTGCAATGACTATCATGCCAAATGTAGATTTGATGTTATGGGTATGGAATATACTAGAAGAAGCCTTGATGTATTGCAATTAGATGGAACCCCTATGAGGATATTTGGGTTCATAAAATACATCCCCATTGTGTTGCATAAAATACCTCAGACCACAGTGATCCAAGAGGTGGTTGTGGTTGATCTAGAACCATACTTCAACATGTGCCTATCATGGGAGTTCACTGTTAAGTTGGGAGGCTATCTTTCTTTGGATTATTCTCATTTGAAGATTCTTTTCAAAGGGAGGAGAATTTGAATTTATAACAAGAAGCCTTTGACTTACCACATAGAGAAAATTAAAGAGGATAAACCCATGAATTTTGTCAGCTTGATGATCGAAGAATTGGAGGAATTAGATTTGATGGAAGAAGTTCTAGACGAGCTTTGAACAGAGGACGAGTTTTCAATACTCAATTTTAATGCTATGATGGAGGCTAAAATTAGTTGTTACACCATTACTAAGCCCAAAAAGGTTGAAGTGAAGGTGTTTGATGATGAAGATCTTGTTCCTGATCAGTTATGGAAGTTGTACTTCGATGGTGCAAGGTGTAAGAATGGTGTAGGAGCTGATATCGTTCTTATTTCTCCTTCTAGCATACAAAATATGTACTCTTACCAATTGACCTGGAGTTGTACAAGCAATACCACTGAATATGAAGCACTCTTCTTGGGTTTGAATAAATTCAAGAATATTAGGATCAAACAACTACAATTTTTTTAGATTTTGAGTTGATCGTCAACTAGGTAACCAATAAGTGTATTTCCAAGTAGCACTACTTGAAGGTGTACCACAATAAGGTATGGAATTTGTTTGAGTCTTTCACGAAATTGAATATCCAAGCAATTTTGTGAGAATAGAACAAGCATGCTGATACTCTAGCATCCCTTGGCGCTAATTTTTCTATAGTTGAGCATGTGGTGAAAAAGCCCAAGATTGTGAGGTTAGTTTATAGACCTTTGGTCCTTTACAAAAATATCTTCTGGCAAGTGTTTGACAGTGATGAATATATTGTAAATTTATTGATAAGAGAAGCTAGTAATGTGGAAGAAAGAACACTTGATGAGGAAGAAGTCGAGGGTTTGATCCAACTATGAAATAATCATATCCCAAAGGGATTGATTACACTTGACAGTCTCTTCGATAAAAAATATAGAGTAGAAAAACATAAGATCAAAGTGGATAAAAAAGAGTAAACTGAACTATAGTTGGGACCTGAGAAGTCGATCAAAGTTGGTACTAACTGCACTCGGGAAGAGCTAGAGTTGATCAGGAAGTTGTGCCATGAGTATCCAAAAATTATGGCTTGGAGCTACTAGGATTTGAAAGACTACAACAAATATGTGATCCAACATACCATTGAGTTGCAGGGAGGAGTGAAACCCTTCAAGTAAAAATAAATCTAGTCAATCCCAATATTGAAATCTTAATGAAAGAAAAATTGCTAAAGATGCTGGAGGCCAAGATCATTTACCCGATTAAACATTCTAACCGAGTAGCAAATCTGGTCCTTGTGCAGAAGAAGAACATAGATGTTAGCTTGTGTGTAGATTTTTGAAATTTGAATCAAGCATCTCTAAAGGATCACTATCTGCTACTGTAAATTGATCATATTCTTCATGTAGTTGTTGGTACTTAAAGATTCTCTTTGTTGGATGGATTCTCTAGCTATAACCAAATCTAGGTCAAGGATGAAGACCAATATAAAATGATGTTCACCACAAAATGGGGAACTTTTGCTTATCAACGGATGTCGTTTGGTCTCTCAAATGTTGGTGAAACTTTTCAAAGAGTGATGGACATAGCTTTCGATGAGTTTTTAAATCGTGGTATTGTGATTTTTTTAGATGACATGATTGTCTTCTCTCACAACAGGGAAGAGCATAGCCTATATTTGAGAAGTGTTAGGAGTTTGGCATATCCATCAACCCAAAGAAGTCCATATTTTTGGTAAAAGAAGGAAAGATCTTGGGCCATGTTATTTTAGAGAAAGGTTTGGTGATTGATCTAGCTGCAACAAAAACCCTTCTGAAGTTTTCATTACCAGCTAGCAAGAAGGATTTGCAATCTTTCTTTGAGAAAATAAATTATGTTTGAAAGTTTGTTACATATTTTTCCCAAGTGGTAAAATCGATGATCGAGCTTTTAAAGAAGAATGTTGAGTTTAAATGGACTGAGCAAAGGAAGCAAGCATTCAAGGAAATCAAAGAAATAATTGCTCAAGCCTTGGTCTTGGTAAACCCTAATTATTCAAAATATTTCATCTTGTATGTTGTTGGTGAATAAGAGAGTTATGTAGCGATGCTTAAATAGAAGGGAGATGATGGAGATGAGCGTCCAATTGATTTCTTAATTCAAGTCATCCAACCACATGAAGAAAAATATAATTTCATTGAAAAGCAAGTTTATGCAGTGATGAAATCTTTAAAGAAGTTCTGGTATTTTATTTCTTAGAGCAAGACAATAGTTTATGTTGTTCATCCAGATTTCTAGAGTTTCATCATTAAAGGAGAGTTTAGACATAAGATATTTGGTTGGGTTTCCAAAATCTAGGAGTATGACGTTGAAATATAATCAACCAAGCTAGTTCGAGGTCGAGCATTGTGTTAGGAGCTTGCAAAGAGTTTTACCTCTAAATCCATGGTTTACCAATTTACGAATTCAGCAAGCGAAAGTAATTTCGCTAATCACTCCGTAGATGATCATGATTGGATAGAGGACCTTATCAAATATTTTCATTCAAGAATATGTCCTCCACACCTCAATGCTTCACAGATAAGGAGATTCATACTTTAGACCCTTAGATACATGATGCTACCAAATGGGTTGTTCCACAGAAATATTGATGGGGTACTCCTTAGGTGCATTTGAGAATCAGAGAAACAAAGGATTTTAGAATATTTTCACTCTAGTTTATTAGGAGGTCATTATGCAGGGAGACCAATGGAATTGAATATTATTAAAGTAGGTTATTTCTAGCCCACTCTCTTTGCAGATGCTTTCAAAGTCAATCAAAGTTATGATAAGTGCTAGATATATGTCGATAGAAGTAAGAATGCATCATTACCCCTTCATCTGATTCAATTAGAAGCATCATTTCAACAATAGGGCTTAGAATTTAATGGGGTTATTGATCCCAATTCCTCTGCCAAACACAAATACATCTTGACTATGACTGACTATTTCACCTGATGGTCAGAAGTAATCTTGGCCAAGAAGGCAGACTAGACAACGATTATCTCTTTCCTTGAGGGATTAATTACTCATTTTGATGTACTGGGTGTAATCATAACAGACAATGGAACTCCCTTCATTGACTCCAGGATCAATGAATTTGTAGGTAAGTATGGTGTTTATTTAAAAACATCATCTAATTACTATTCGTAGGGGAATGGCTTGGTCGAATCTACAAACAAGAATTTTCCAATAAATTCTGAAGAGGGCCTTGGGAGATAATAAGCACAATTGACACTTGCTCCTAAACCAGGCATTATGGATTGATCACATCTCTATGAAAAATCCATCAAGACATCCCCTTATTCCTTGGTATACAACAAAGAAGCAGTCATATCCATTCATATTGAATTGTCGACCCTTCAATCATGGCACTTACTGGATGATGAAGATGATGAATATGATCCCATGAGCACGAGATTGGCTCAAATTTTACAACTAGAGGAAGAAAAGGATAAATCGTACAATACCTTCATCAAACATGCCTGGATGACATAGAAATGGTTTGGCAAGAAAACTTTCGAAAAGTCATTTAAGGTAGGTGATCTAGTGTTGAAATGGAACGAAAACAAGGCTAAGCCCGACAAGCATCACAAGTTTGAAGTGATATGGGAGGGCCCGTTCTAGATTTCAGGCATGAACTAGGTCAACTCATTTTATTTGCAAGATATGAGTGGTCATGGACTACCGATTCTTGTAAATGGTCTTCATTTGAAGGCCTATCATCATTGACAAAATTTTGGATCAAGTATGTATATATGTACATAATTTTTTATGTTATTTTTAAATTATAAAAAATATATAAAATTGATTTCGCCAGGAAAAGTAATTTCGCCCTCAAGATAGGTGATTTCGTTCTGAAACCACTTTGCCACCAACAAAAATATTTTTCACCCCGAAAACGTTTTAAAAGCCTTTTCGTCTTATTTTGGGGAAAAAAAATTAGAATAAAGTAGGTTGTTTTTCTTGGAGAAATTATTAAAATGTCATTCTTGGTATCATGGACCCACTTGGATTGTAATAGTTTCCTTTTTTGATTAAACACACTCTTTTATTTTTTAAATTACCAAAAAAGCAAAAAAGAAAGAAAAAAAGCAAAGGAAAAAATTAAAAGGCAAAAAGCATTTTCACCCAAAAAAGGTTTTCGCCATGCATGTTCTTAATTTTGGGGTGAAATCCCTTGGCACCCCACCAACAGATATTTTCGGAGCGAAACTCCAAGAAAAGGGAGGAGAAAAATCACATGCTTTTTAGACCCCTAGTTGGTAGCGATAATTTTGGCAAAATAAAGGGGGCAAAATTAATTTTGCCCTGCTTTTTCATGCAAAGCACTCTTAGTTTAAGCTTGC